>QUSF01000002.1:58193534-58597273 GCA_003676055.1 Chloebia gouldiae | reverse complement strand
ACACCTGGGAAAATCTACGATAGGGAATGCGATCCAGGGGACAGAGCAGCCTCCTGCCAAAATCTCCTGCCTGTAGAGGGGCTTATCATGTCCTGGGACACTCACCCCAGCACCCTGGAGCTTCCTGAGCAGCTTGGCCATGCTCAGTGGGGCCCTTTCAGCCATCCTTATTTCCGCTCCTCTGGCAACAAGACAGGTGGTCTAGAAGGCCAATGGCATCCTGGCCTGCATCAGGAATAGTGTGGCCAGTAGGATCAGGGCAGGGATTGACCCCTTGTATACTCAGCACTGATGAGGGCACACATCAAATCCTGTTTTGAGTTCTGGGACCCTCATTACAAGAAGGACACAGAGGTGCTGGAGTGAGTCCAGAGAAGGGCAGTGAGGTTGGTGAAGGGTCTGGAGCACAAGTGCTATGAGGAGCAGCTGAGGGAGCTGTGATTCTTTAGCCTGGAGAAATGGAGAGTCAGGGGTGACCTTATTGCTCTTTACAAGTCCCTGAAAGAAGAGTGTAGTCAGGTGGGAATCAGCTTCTTCTCCCAGGTATCCTCTTGACAGGACAAGAGGAAAAACCCTCAAATTGCATCAGGGGAGGTTTAGATTGGCTATTAGGAAAAAATTCTTCATGGAAAGGGTTGTCAATCCTTAGACACAATGCCGAGGAAAGTGGTTGAGTCACCAACCCTGGAGGTATTTAAAAGGTATGTAGGTATGGCACTTGGGGAAATGGTGTAGTGGTGGGCTTGGCAATGCTGGGTTAATGGCTGGACTTAATGTTCATACATGTCTTTTCCAACCTAAATGATTCTGAGTCTCTGGCATTTGGGTGCTTATCCCCCCTGAAACTGCAGGCCAAGGACCTAAAGTGGAGTTGCTCTCACTCAGATGTTTTAGACTGAGTCTGAAGTGGAGAAAAGTGTCTGATTGTCTCACCACTGATGATGAAGGGTTACCCAGGCCATGGACTTAGCTTCCACCCAGACACCTGCACCATTGGTGTGTGCAAGGCAGAGCCTTGCACCTGTATGCCTTCCACTGGGAGAGTGGCACTGTCTTCCATCCATGGGTTTGAGTTCATTTAGGGAGATGGAAGCCCCTATACTGCTGTCCATTCTTAGCACTGAGATTTTACATTTACATACACATACACACACACATATGTGTGTGTGTGTGCGTGTGTATATATATATATATATATATGTACGTATGTATGTATGTATTTAACTCCCTATTTCTGGGAGTTTTTAATTCAAAAATCTCATGGAAAAACTGGTGTGATAGATATACAATTTTTCTTTCCACCATTTGCATTTGCTTGCATCAATATGTATTTTCTGTCTTCATTCCTTCTTCTCTGTAAAATCCACATGTATCTCAGAGCTGCCCACACAGCATTGTAGAATCACCATTTTTGTGCTTTCCAGCCTCAGCACAGTTAGCTCTTGTGAAACAGCATCTTGGTTCCCAGGAGTGACATCAGGAGCTTTTGGGATAAATGTAATCACCACCTGCACATCCAGAAGAAGACAGAGTACATTTGATTGAACAGCTCCACATTAAAGTCTCTGTTTAGCTTTTATAAATGACTCACCCAATAGCTCAGTTCACTGAGGCCTGATTTTGGAGATACAGTCTGGTCTTTAAGCACATACTCAGATGAGGGATCACAACTCTAAATCAGCAGCACATGTGGACATGATGCTGATTAACACAGCATGCATGAACGTCAATACTTTGAGTCATTATTTTCAGGGGTAAATCAGAGGTGCTGCTTCTGACGCAATTTCTCCCAAGCCTTGTTCCACCAGGAGCTGCTTCTGTGCTTCTCCCTGGCAATGACCCACTTTGTTCTATTATTTAGAAAAGCATAACCATATAATTCTGAGTTATAATTTGAGTTTTTTCTCCCATTGTGCTGGACAGAGGGTAGAAATTTCCATCTATTCGTCCTGCTGCAGACAACTCACCTTCTTCACACCAGGTTGATCACACCTGTGGGGTTTAGCTTCCTCTTGCAGAAACCATGCTGTACCTCTAATTTTAAAAGCATGTCTTTCTTGAGATCCTTGCTGTGACAGACAGAGTTGAGTACCGGAAGATGAAACAGGATTATGCAGAACATGGTGTTGTATATGCCTAAAATTATGGGAGAAGATGTAATTTTAAAACTACACACAGTTAACACATACATGACCAAGAGTAAGTATCGAGAGCATTAAGAAAGGGCTGGGAGTTGGAAGAGAGAGGACAGGGAAATACTGCTTTTGGGGGGGGGGGGGAAGTTTCTATTTTGGGGATGGTTGCAAGGATCTACCTGTTTTCAGCATCTACCTGTTTTCCTCAAGTGTTGATGGGCTTATTTTGTAAGCTCAAAAGCTCAAAGCTTTTGTGCTTTGTAGTAGCAAATACTGAGGTAAAAGCATTGGACCCATGTAGAAAAGCATGGAGATGAGGGATTTAGTTTAAATGCTGTCATTGATAAAAAGTAAGCACTGAAACTATGTGCTTACACAGAAAGAGAGGAATGGTAGGCAGGGGAAAAATACCCTCATCTTTTTGCTCCCCTCTCTCTCGTTTACACATCACACAGTAGATAGCAATTATAATGAAATATGGTGTGTGGTATAGCATGATCTGTTGGAAAAGTGAAATCACAAGAGACTTTAATTGATCACTGAATAACAGATGGGGTTATAAAACCTGGGACAATAAGGAATATTTGTGGAACAAATGAAAGATCAATTCCCCTTCTGTTGTAGAAGGAAGAAAACAGGCAAGTGTTAAAGAACAATCTAAAAGGCAAAATGATGAGGGAAAGAACATATGGCAAAGATGGAAACTGCTAAATACACAAAGAGGAAAATATATGTTTTTAAACTTGCTTTATAGCATGCCTCTTTCTAGTTTTTGCATGCTTCTTTTGCTACCATTTGTGAAGAAATAATTACTTGGATCTCAGTAGTACAAACCATGAAGAAATTAGGTACAGAATATAGGTTCAGTAAAAATTTAAAGCACAATAGGCAGAAGAAAAAGAAAAGGAGTCTTTATCACAGGTGGTCTGAACAAAAATGCTACTAATGATCTTTTTCCCACACATATTATTGTAAAGAAGATTATGCCACATTTAGAGAGTGAATGCAATTAGAAATGGGAAAGGAATCAGCTCTGTGCAGCCACAGACACTATACTTTATAGTGCAGTATCTAAGCAGCAACACCAAATGTATCCCTTACTCCATTCTCCTGGGAATAGAAGCACATCAAGCATGGGAAGCACTGATAAACTACTCAAATACTGAAATCCCGTTCAACTACTCAGAGTCTGTTTGTACAGTCTGATGAAGGCCAGGAGGAGGCCAGCATGTGAAATGAATGACCAGTGCAGAAATTCAGCCTAAGAGGGCAACTCCAAGGACAGCCAGAGCTTGCTGGCAGCCTGTGGGACATGTAGGGCTGGATATAGTTGGCATTTCAGCAGCCCCAAATGGTATTCAGTTTCTGGGCGAGACAGATGTGAGGATGAGAGGTACCCAGATCAGTGCTTGCTGCCACCCCCAGCTTGGCACATTCAGAACACCCTGGATGTGTGCAGTCATCCACATCCAGCAGTGACCACTCCAGGGACCCTCTGTGAGAAGTTCATTCCAGACTCAGCACTGAGCAGCCTCACTCCCACTGTGAGCAGGAAGGCTGCCTTTAAACATGTGCTGGAACTGCAGATTTCAGGGAGAATACCAGACTTTCTTGTTCCCTCACTCTATGCCCAGTCCTTTGCTACGAAGGTCCCACAGAGTTCACTAGGACTGACCTATATTTAAAAGAAAGACCCGCCAGCTAGAAGTAGCACCTTTTATTTTTATGTTTCTATGTTTGTTCTAAACAAGTATTTCTTTTTCTCTATGCTGCGTTTTTTTTGTCATATTAGTATGGAAAAGAAAAAAATTAAATGAAAAGAAGATGGACCTAAATATCTGTTCCTACAGCTCCATTTGAATACATCACAGTGAATATTAGACTACATCACAGTGAGTAGTATCATTTATGGCAATATGAGACCAACAGCATGGAGAGAACAGCAACACTGATGCTTATCACCTGGGCTACACCGCAGAAGAGTGTGAGCTGTATTCTCAGCAGAGCTTTTTCTGGGTTATGACTCATGAAGAGCCCTGTTTTTCTGCTGCTGTCCCACCTACTGAGACAAAAAAGAGAGCTACAGTAAATAAATAAATAAATAACCAGCTATTGTTATCAACCAGAATTCAATAACGAAATTTAAAACACTGGTGCACATCCTGCATGCAGGCACACCAGGATCCTGAATCCAACATCACACTTCTGCCTTGCCCCCTCCCACTCTGAATCTTTGGCTGAAGTTCCCTTATTCCAGGCTTTCTCATTTGCAGTCATTTATCTATAAGAGTAGGCCAGCAAAGAAGAGATG
Source organism: Chloebia gouldiae (assembly GCA_003676055.1). Taxonomy (NCBI): domain Eukaryota; kingdom Metazoa; phylum Chordata; class Aves; order Passeriformes; family Passeridae; genus Chloebia; species Chloebia gouldiae. The sequence goes on along the minus strand of QUSF01000002.1, from coordinate 58,592,827 downwards.
TTTTTAAGGACTCTACGGCCAAGGAAGAGCAGGTGGAGAGGCTGGAAGGAAGAGATGATAAAGCCAGAGGAGGTAAGCAGTAGGGTAATCAGATGCAAATCTGGGCAGTGGGCGAGAGCTTGCTGACAGCAGCTTTGTCACCCTGTTACAGACCTTTCCAATGATTTAGGTAGGGTTTGTGACTGTAAGGGCTTCGTTTTTCTCTTTTTTAAGGAGGGGTATGTTCATGTCCAGATGGAAGTTACAAATGTGAACCAGCATTTATCTAAGTTTGGTGGAGAGCCATCTTCTTCTTCATACCCACCATAGCAAAGCTGATCCTGAGATATTCAGAAGCTGAACTTGGGGTACTAGCAATCTTTTAACATCTGGTGACCTTTGACAAAATGAATTAACATAGGAGGCATCTGCATATCTAGATGGGAGGGGATATGTGCTCCATGATCCTGCTTTGTCTACACTGCATTTCGTCTTTTTGCTGGCTTAATGAAGGGGCAAAATCTTGACAGAATTGTGAACTCTTGACTACCTGGAAGTAGAGACTGCCTTTACAAGGTTCATCAAAATAAAGGACATCAGCATCTGTTTCAGATAGCTGTGCACAACCAGACTTGAAACAGTAATAATAATACAAGTGCTTAAGTATGACACATTAGAATAAAATCAGAAAGCACAGCCAAGTGAGTGACTTAATCTTCTATGAAGCTGCTTTTATTTGGAACCCTTTAAAAAGCTGCAATAAATTCATTCTTTTGGCTGACTGGCATAAGCACTTTAAAACATGGCAACATGTTTCCAGTTTCTTGCGTGTTAGGCTTTGGGGCTCATCTTTTTGAAATACTTAGCAGTTCAGTTTTCTCCCATCCAGTCATTTTGTGGTTGGTTTGTTTGGTCGTTTTTTTGTTTTTTTTTTCTGGGGAGGATTCTGCAAGGTGAAGCTCTTCCCTAAGGCTGGTTTTATTTCATGGACATAAGAAACATTTGGGATCAGATTACATACTGGCAAGTAGGACAATGGCATTGCTGTAATGAGCTGGAGGCTAATTTATAGGCTTTGCAGATGTGAATACATTACCATGCAAATCATGTATACTCCTGCCTATAAATAAAATAACTTACCTTGCCAAGGATGGCTGTCCCAAAAATATGAGTATTATAAATTATAAGCAGGTGTCAGATTTCCATTTCCTTTGTATTCTTGTTTGTGCTTCTCTAAGGAAGCATTTAAAGATAAAATGTGCAATACAGCGTATGGCACAGGCAGTTACAATCTTTGCTGCCCAGTACTATTATCACCTTTTGCCAACTGCCACTCCTTCATTTGTTAGAAAAACAGCTAGTCAGACTTGTCAGCAGCTTTGAATAATATGTTCCTACATGGTAGTCCTCTGGAAAGGAAGGATGAACTGTGGTGAATGCACTGAGCAGTGGTGAATGCACTGAACTGTAGCTCAGAAGTTTTCTGTTCACAGCTCTGCATCAGACATAGCTCTTCCTCAGACCTGGTGTGTGGCCTTTAGCAAATCTTTTAAGCAGTCCATTTCATTATTTCTTTAGCTAAGAAATAAGCAACATTAAAGTTTGTTTTACCAGTATTTCCCATTCAAATATTCTTTTGGGGTAAAGCCTGTCTTTGCTGTCTACCTGTGCAAGTTTGTTTGAGTTGGCACACACTGGGCACACCTGGCAGCAGAAATAACAGCAGAAATAACTTCTGAAGTTACAGCTTCAGAAGATATTTAGAAATTAGCTCAACTCTAATGGGTGCAAAAATCTCAGGGTTTTTTGTGGTTTGTTTTTGTTGTTTTTGTTGTTGTTGTTTGGTTTTGGGGATTTTTTTGAAACTTGAAGACAACTTAATGAGACTGCACTTAATCATGTGACTTGCTTAATCAAGTCATGAACACAGGCAGGACTGATGTCTCTATGATTTTGCCAGCTTCCTACCACTCCCTACTTTTAATGACAGACGAGCAGAAACAGCAAAACTGAAGAATTCTTACAAGTTTCACTAGAAAACACTGCCTTGTGGAGGAGAGAACATGAAGCATTGCCTTCCTCCCCTAAAGGAGAAATTCAACAGTGAACTTAGAGAGAGCCTCAGAACTGTTAAATTTTGCTCCTAGTAGAACTACTAGTTTCTTCTTTAAATCATATTTTTGAGCTTGATGCCAGTGGAAGAAAAATCTTTCTCAAAGTGGAATAGGCCTGCTGGAAACAAGGTTCACTGACAGCTTTGCTAATTTTATGGACATATTAGACCAAGCTAAGCCTTTGCCATCTGCTCTGCCACCAATTTTAAATGGAAAAATCTCACACCAACCAAACAAAAAGAACAAATCACAAGAACATCAAGGAGATAAAAGTGTTTTAACTGCCTGTATATACTCCACCAACAATGCAGCTTGTACTGAAGATGTTCTTTCTCATGATTCTGACACAAATCACAAGGAAAACAGTTCACACACAACATAGTAAGTTTTCGGCTGAGCTGGAATTTTCTTGAACCAGACCTGACTCCACTAGAGTGTTCAAATCTATTTATATGAAATCATGTGAACTTTATATAAACATAACTTTTAATAACTTTTTATACTGTTGGCATCAAAGGCAGTAAGGTACAATGGGATGTGCCCACAGCTTTACAAATACTACTGTGGCTAACTGCAATTTATAGGAACAGCCTTTAAGAAACAAGGAAGGAAAGAAAAGAATACAGGAATTGCTGCTGCCCTCCTCAGAGAGTTGAGTGTATGTATGTACACTGAAGCATCCAAAAATTGCATGGAATATGTGAGGTATGTTAACTTGTGTATTGGGAAGGGTTATGGTAGCTACAGGATTTGCATCCAGTTCTGAAGGGAAAGCCTTCCCTATAGTGCTGGTAGGAAGATGCGTCTTCATTCCATGGCCAATAACAGTAAATAAGCTTAAGGTATCTTGCATAAGGCTGAATGGAAACAAATGGAACTTGAGTCTTTAATTTTAAAAAATTATATTTCATATACTTTGTACTTATAAATCATGGCTAAAACAACATGACTAAATCCTCTTATTCTGATCTCTACATCACTATTCATTAATGGGTCAATGATGCTCTGTTCTTCTGCACCATAAAGATCAGCTTACCCTTGGCCTGGGAAACAACTGGATTAATTTGTTCCCAAATGAAGAAATTATTCAAAGTAGACACTTGGTATTTAAGAGGATAATGCTTTCAACTTCCACAAAGATCGGGAAAGACACAGTAAATGAAATAAACACTTTTCTCATTACTAATTACATATAACTGCATAAAATCTATATTGTATCTGTAATACATATGTCATTTATAAAGTTGGCTGGCATTATAGGTGGCACTACCTCAAGGTTACCTGGCAACTGCCACAGTACAATCTCATTCTCACCCACTTTATCAAATACTAACTGGAGCTGAAATCTTCCATCTGGATGGGTGCAGGGGTGATTGCTTTGCATTTCAATCAGATCAGTTTCACCATTTTGGGACAAAAGAGAGCAGATAATGTTTTGCCAATTTTAATACAATCTGATAACCTTTATTTGAGAAAATGTCCCTGTTTGTTTTCATGAAGAATTAAAGCAAAATGTAAGTCTGGCTTATGTATCTGGGTTATACTTTTTCCTGGATGTCAAAAACATGTCCAAATGTGTACAAATTTCAGCAGATCAGCTTATACACATTCAGTAAGGTGACTAGTTTTTATCAGTTCTTACAGATCAAATGTGAGAGAGCACATTGCAAAAGTAAAGGGCTATGGTAGAAAAGCTGTTCTCTTTTCACATCAACAAGACCCAAAGTCACATAGTTCTGCTTGTTGCAATTGTTTCAATAAAACATAAGGGAAAAGAGCTGCACAGGACCAATCATGTACTAATGAAATCAATGAGACTTACAGTACTATAGAAAGCAAGAGTACTGGTAGGCATATTTAAGATCAAACCATCAAAATCCATTTGTGCTGTATCCCTAAAAATAGTCTTTGTTCTTTAAAGAACAATCATTTTACTAACCTCCCAAAAAATTCAATCTTTTATTTTTATTTCTGTTTGCCCAATAGTACAATGAAGTTAGCAAGCAGTCCAGTTTGATTACTAGAAACCAAATGAAACTGTGGTAATTAGATCTGTTTTCCCCCAAGGTTTTTCATTTATAGTCTGAGTACATTTGATCTGGAAACTACTGACATTTAAACACAGAACTTTAGAATGCCATTCTTTGAAATCTCTTTTCAAAAATGATGTTGAGAAACATTATATTTCTGCTTGATTTTTCATTTAATGCAACAGAAGTTTTCAAAAATTATACATTTGGATAGTGGTGCTCTCCCTCAGGTCCACAAGGCAGGGTGCTTGTGACTATTGCTGTAATAAGAGCTTTTGTGTGGTTCAATATCACTTAGCATTGGATTTTCAGATCATGACTTAGAGGGAATTACTGTCTACTCCCAGAAAAGTGGAAGCAGAATGCTCTACTCTCTCTGATTATATCTCCAGAAAGTACATGCCAATAACAATCTGAGCATTGATTTCATGATGATTAATACTAATAGTGAAATATAAAAGGACATCACTCAATATACAAGTTCATAGCAAACTGGTCTCTTGAAGAACATTCCAAGAAAGCTTCCAAGTGTGTGACTATACCATAGGTCTACTTACAGGTCAACTTTACTGCTAATATGCAATTTAAGTGTCAAATTCAGAAAACTAGTCCTGTGCCCAGTCAGATGGCAGAGGGAGATGTAGAAGTAATTGATAGTCTTTTCCAACATAATTGATTCTGTAATTCTGTGATACCTTTGAGATGAAAACTAGTGTCTGCAGGGACAAGAGCAAATGAGGTGTAAAATATCCTTATACCCTTTGGAAGAGCTTTTGGAGACTGGGACTTAATTCCCTTGAAAGAAGTTCCCACTTATTATTGTGGGGAAAAGGCATAATAAATAGGAACTAAACTATGATCTGAAGTTAACTCTCTCTCTTAATTCCGAACGTTTTATGTTTTAAATCTTATAAGTTGGTCTTTAAAGCTGGAAAAATATGAATCATTGACTAACAGAGTCCAACTATATCTCAGAGAGTTTGGGAGCACCATGGAGAAGAAGGTTTTTTCCTTGTGTTTATATTATTATATGACTGCATAAAAAGATGGCTCTGAATTGAATTTTGCCGCTGTTGCATTGTAAACCTGAGAACATTGCCCTGAAACCAGGGAATTAATTTTAGATTGATCAGTCTGTGGCAGAACAGAATCTACATATTAACACTATTAAACATCTACTTAACTTGTCCCTTTGTGTTTCTCTTTACTTTGCACCATACTTTACAAACTTAGAGATTTGTCAGGGTGTGCTCCTACCTTAAAATTTGTAGTATTGGTGGGAAAATCTATTTATTTCAAAAAGAGCATAGGAAGTTGAAAACTTGTATAATATCTAGCTTTTCTAGGAGTATTTCTAGTACTTCAACTCGTGTATTTATATGCTTAACACTAAACAGGTGGTGCAATTCACAATCCATTTCCTGGCCAGTAGAGATGTATTTAATTGATCTTGCTGACTTTTCTTGACTTTGTAACAGAAGCCTCTGACAGCTGCAGATGTGACAATGTCCTTGTTTCCTCATAATGAGGAAAGGCCACAACATATTTCAAAGCAGGTTATGAACACAAATATGTATAATACATTTGTAACTTTCAGTGACCTACATTTCATACAGCTACATGACAAGTTACCAGCTCAGTGACTTTTCAGAGACAGCTTCAGAGAGCTTGGGTTTGTCCATTTTGCATATTCCAAATATATGATGGCCAGATGATACAATCTTTTTGTATTCAGCTTTTGAACGGACTGCACTTTTAAGCTTTCTTTCCACAGATTAATACTAGAGGAATCCTCTGGATTAGGGGAGAAAAGTGGGACACAAGAAGACCCCTGAAGTTTAGTTTTCTGGCTGACTTGAAACTCTTGCAGTATTAAGGTTAACTCCACAGTTACTTGTAATTTTCTTGCCCCTTGAAGCCTTTTCAATGGAGTCTGATGGAAGCAAAAGAGCTTCTATAATACAAATCTTCATGCCACCTTTTGCCATGTACTCCCTCTTCTTCACAAACTCTTGTATTTCAGGGTAGAGAAGAACTAGAACTAGTACAGAGAAGGACAGTCAGAATGAGCAAAGATCATTTAGGGAGAAAAATTAAATAGAATAGTCCACTGTAGACTGGAATAAAAACAGCTGAGGGGGAATATGTTCAATGCATAAACAATCATGAATGACAGGGAGAAAATAGGGGGTGCTTATGCAGTGCTTCTCAAAGCAAAAGGTAGGTAGCTTCAAAAACCTAAGCAAAAAGAAGATAAAACTGGTCAAAAAAGAACTTTCTTTTGTTTGCACACAATTTGGCTGTGGAACTCGCTGCCAAAGGGTGGTAGTGCAGATCACAAGCATAAAAAAGTTTCAAAAGGTACATTCCCAGAAGCAAAATCTGCCACTGTCTCAGGAAATGCCTAGTCTGCAATTTAACAGAAACTGGGAGAGTTTGGAAACTGGAAGGTCATTATACTTTTTCTGCCCTTTCTTTAAGAATGCCCAACTAACTTCTGCCACAAATACAACCACTAGGTAAAAATGACCTTGATAGGGCCCAGAATAGCTGTTCTGATGCCTTTTTCAACTGCCTTGGCAACTCTGCAGGGATGAAAAGATTATGGCAAATTGAAGATAGTCATGGTGAGTTCTGTTTTTTGTCTGTCTTTGCAAAAATTATATCTTCGATGAAGTCAGAAAGTCTTGTCTCATATTTCTATCCTGGCATGGATCTGAAGAGTCTACATTTGTTTCAACTGTTCTTCACAGAATAAATGCTGTGAGGCTGTACTGAAAAGACAGTTCTGAATATACGCTGGCTTTTTTTACAGCTGCCACTCCAGAGGTTTTTTCTCTCTAACTCTGTAATCCTGCACTGAGCAACACTGATGCTTAATGTGCTTTGCCATGCTCAGAAAGGTCATAATTTGAATGGTGCAGAAAGCAGCAGCAGCCCAGGAAAGTCTTCATTGAGCTCTCAGCTATTGCCTCTGGTAATTCACTGTGTAATCAGGCAAACAGTGACAGATGCCACCCCACCATCAGGGGTGTGCTTACAGTCTAGACAACCAAAACTGAAATCCTGATAAGGGTCTTGCTTGTCTGGGTCTTGATGACCTCTGGGAGAGAGAAGAAAGGGTACCTCCATCTGCTATGAAGTGTCACAAAGGTGATGATGAGCCCATGGTCCAGCTACTCCCTTCACTTCAAGTATTTTAGCAATTTATCCTTCATAAGGGGAGCCACATGTACAGAGCTTCCTGAGCAAAACAGAATACAAGCTTACAAGCTTCTGACTGCTGGTCAGTCCAGTTATATAGATGCTTCTGGGAAGAGTAATTTTGAAAAATCTATCTAGGTACAATTTTTGAACCATGGAATCAAGTGGTTTTCTTGTCATGAGAGGGAATTTCTTAGAATTTTGTAATTAAATTTGCAAGAAGGTCTCAGGAACACAGCCCATTTCTTTGGTCCATGTTTTCCAGCATCTGCAGTATACAGTGAGATCAAGAATATTGTTAAAATGGCCAAAGCACAGGTAATACATGAGTGATAATGACTGATAGAAAACATATGTGATTATCTTGCAGTCTAACATGCCCATCTCATACTTTCCCACATTTTTTCCACTTTTCCACATACTTTTAAATTCTTTCTTATGTTCCCAAAGACTAGAATTGGGTGCATGGCCAGTATGGCTTATGCTATCACAAAATATTAAAAATAGGGCCACATTGCCTTCCTTGGCTACTAGAAGGCACAGAGACATAGTAGCATGGAGACCTTTGAAGTCAAGCAAATGCTGCTTTCTAACCTGGACAGAGAATTGTACTCATACAGATCTATTATTCCAGGTATCTTGAGCAGCTTGACTTTGCTTACACACTCCTTGGCTTTGCTCAGAGCTGTGAAAGTATCCTGGAATGTAATCATTATTCACATAACACAAAAGATCAGGAGCACTGGCACTGCCAGGTGAAAGCTAGAAAAGCACACTGCACATTTGCCAATGCTTCTTAGTGATATAGGACCTCTACATTGTGCAAATTCCAGATCTGCATAGGAGCCTTCTGACTCCCAGTTGGACCAGGCTTCAGCTGTGCAGGGGATCAAGAGCACTGACTCCTAGGTAGCCCCTACCACTGTAGAAGGCTCCTTTGCACAGCCAGGACAAAGTAAGGAGGATTTATGAGCTGTAAGGGTGACCATAGAAGGCTTAATTTTCTATTCATGGCAGAAGAGAGGAACCTTCAACACTAACATCCCGACTCTGTAGCTGCACTTCCAGATATTGTGACATTTTAGGACACTTGCCTTGAAATGGCATCCAGAGCATATGATTAAATATAACCTCCTCCCTAAGCAAAGCTTATGCATGGAGTGACTTCCAGCAGGACATAGTTACTGTGTATTTATGTGAGCATACAGACAACACACCCAAGGACTGACGGAGTCCTGTCCATCTGGAAATGGAGGGCCTCAAGTGAAAAGTTTCAGCAGGCTGACTCATGGTGTTCTGACATACACGCTCAGGAAGAGTCACCATGGCTTACTTGTTTCTCCTTGTGCACACTTACTGGCAGGCCTTAAGATGCTCTAAGGAGCCTGAACATGACCTTTGTTTCTCACAAGCTGATGACATTACTACTGAGAGAAAGTGTTTAGCAACACAGAGTCCATTTTGCTTGAACACATTGGACAGCGAGTGAAACACAAATGAAAACAAATCTTGGTTCCGTGACATCAAGCATCTATGAAAAACAGCATAGCTCTGATGAAGATGCCAGCTACAAAGGCCTTCCTGTAGAGACTACAGAACAATTAACCAGTAAGTTCATGATGCATATAGCTAGAAATAATCTGAAATTAAAAATTAATTCAGTTTCATCAGAGGTTCCCTGAAAATATGCAATTAATTATTTACTACTTACAGATACATATTTATCTTTGAGTGTTTCAGAGGCCCAAATGAACTCTGGTATGTAATTTCTAGATTAAAAATATTTAAATCACCATCATAGGGTTTTTGTTGTTGTTGTTGCTGTTGCTATTGTTTTCCCCCCAGGAAAAACAAAAACAAAGCCTTGAAAAGCCAGAAATTGACCCTTGTGCTTCTTTCCACTAAGCACAATGCAGAATAAAGAGGAAGCACATAGGTGGGAAACAATTTATTATCACTTCAACATGAGCCTTAACATATAGCATCGTAGTGCCCTGACAATTCCAGCTACTAGATATCACTAGATTTTTTCATTCCAAGGAAGGTGGCAGAGCATGGTCAGAGAGAAGAAACTTTGGGAAACTACTTTCAGTTTCTGAAAGGTTGTTTTGTGGCCTGAAATTGGAAGCTGAAGGGTATTTCTGTTAAAGGTTGGGGGTTTTTTATTAGGGTGGGCAGGTTTTTTTGTTTGTTGCTTGGTTGTTGGTTTTGGGCTTTTTGCTTGGTTGGTTTTTAAATGCTTAGTATTGTAGCAATAAGGCTCCACCTTTTCACCTCCAGCAATAATCTATCCACCTCTAGGCCCTTCTGGAATTATTCTTTTCTTTTCTGACAGGACTTTTACATTCTGGCTTTAAAAGGCAGCTATGGATTATGCATTAATTATATGTCTGAACACAGGATGAGCCCTTGTAAGTATTTGGACAAGGGACAGCCTTTGAAAGCCCAATATCCTATGGGAAATGCTATGGTTGATTCACCAGGTGCCAATATCCTGCCTGGTAATTCACTACTGGTACTTTTCCAATTAGCAGTCGGAGACATAACAGGGCTAATACTACCAGCTGCTACCTGGAATGCCTTTCTTATCTGCTGTCTTTTCATTGTCTGCTTGTTTTCTTGTCTCTTTTAAGAGAGATTCTGCAAGAAGACAAGGACGTTGTAACACTCGATTAAGCGATGCAGTCACAAAAAGGGCATCTAGCACATAAACTAGAGATAAGGCAGGGAAACAGCAAACAGAAGAAGGTAGGAGGTTTGGTGGGTAGGAAGCGTTCCAGGTCTGAGCGAGTGGAGTGGCTGCTCTTTCTCCTGGAGGCTGGCTGTTGGGGACATGAAGGTGTGCGTTCCTGTGAAGGCACACACAGATAGCTAAAGTCGTGACCTTCTGCACTTGCCAGCTAACGAGAAGGGCACAGATCACACAGCCACGTACTTGACCCCACTCGTTTCAGGGTACACCCAGCGCCGGCAGTGGCCTGGCTGGCTGCGTCCGGCCCGGTGCTGCGCTGCGGCAGCGCCGCCGGGAGCGGAGCGCCGGCCGGCAGGACCCCGCCGCGGGCAGCGCTCCGCGGCTCCCGGCCGGAGCTGCGCGGCCGAGCGCGCACCCAGCGCCCACCCCCGCTGCCCGGGGCAGGCCGGGGCTGCCGGCGCCCCCCGGCCGCCGGTCGCCATGGCGACCCGCCTGCCCGCCTCCCGCGGGGCTGCCGCTGCCGCCGCAGGCTCCGGCTCCGCCGGCTCCGCTCCGCGCCTCCTCCAGCCCCAGCGCCGCGAGGGAGTCCCTGCGCTCCCGCGGGCAGGGCCAGGCCCGCCCCAGCCCCCTGCGCCAGCGGGGCCTGCCCGGGGTGGGAGAGGAGGAGGAGGAGGGACTCCGCAGCGGCAACAACTGACGTGTCCCCGCCATGGAGCTCGGCGTGATTCATCAGCGGCAGCGGGGCGGCAGCGGGGCGCCGCGCTCCTCTCCCGCGTAGCCACTGCCGCGGCGGGGACAGCCCCGGCGCCGCTCCGCCGCCCGCCTCCCTCCTCCTCTCCTCTTCCTCGCCGCCTCTCCTCTTCCCCCGCGGCTAGGCGAGGATCCCGGGGGAGGCAAGATGGAAGAAATCCTGCGAAAGCTGCAGAAGGAGGCGTCGGGGAGCAAGCACAGGGCCATCAAGGAGAGCTGCACCTGGGCCATCGGTAAGGGGCGCGGGGTCCGCCCGCGGGGGAGCGGAGCGGGCAAGAGCCGCCGATGGAGCGGTTTTGTAACGCAGGGGGCAGGGAGACCTCAACAAACTTGTTCCGCTGTAAGGGGAGCCTCCTTAGCTGAGCCTCCAGCGGCTGGGAAGAGAGCGGAGCACCTGGGTCGTTCAGAATGCCCGGGAGCTCCGCGCTGCTGGAAGGGGCCGTGGCACCTGCTGCCGGTCCCGGAGAGCATCCGCGCCCCCGCCTTCCCCACCGCCTGGATCTGCTTCGTGGCTCTTGTGAGGCAGATATACGGGTATCAGTAGCTGTCAGTTTCCGTGTATGTTTTGGAGGTGCTGTCTTTTTCTTTAAAGGCCCCCTGCCTCCCTTAAATCATCGTAAAAAACGTGCAGTACAGCTTTTCTGCTGGCTTATGTTCGGGAATCTATTTTAAAAGCTAGAAGTTTTGTTTTACTGGATTACATGAGCTCTTTCATCCTTGTAATATAATGATCAGTATAACGAGTTAATCTTTCAAGGGAATACAAGCTTAGGTACATTTTAACATCCACCCATATTCCGAGATTGTTTGTGGCTTGAAGTGTTTTTTTGGCATTTACAACCTCAAACACTGATCATCAAGACCCATAATTTAAATCAGCATAACTGGGATACTTTCAATTGCTTTAAATTTTTGGGTTTTATCCATGCATAGCTACAATGTTCTGTGGTAGATTAGACCTGTTGCTGTCTTATTACTGTCCTTTCATCTTGATGTTGCATGAGTTGCTTCATTAATTGCATGTTAGTCTTGCACAGCAGCCATGCAGGTATGCTCTATACTGTTCCAGTTTTATTGGATGTGCTACTGGAGTGCTGATAAGTGAAAGGGAAAAGATGGTACTCGGTGCCTTCTCATTGGGCATGCAATGTCCTGACAGATTTAGGCAAAGCTTTGGCAACTCAGAGCAGCAGTGGTTGTTGTTCTGTCAGGTGGAGTAGGTGTAAACTTTAGGATCATTGGCTCAGAGGCTGTAGCCAGATGTATTAACTGTAGCTGAACTTACAGGTTTCTTTTAAAAGCCCTGTTGTTTCCTTTAATTATACAGAAACCTTGGATTCTCCTGATGCTGCTATCAAGATACCACCATATCAGCTGAGGTAAGAGCATTGAACTTGAGTTCTGTAGAGCTTGTGAGTATTTGTAAAATTGAAGCAAAAATTTTGAATTAAAAGTGAGGTAGGTATAGGTGCATCTATATGATTTTTGTAGTTTGTAGATTTACATATCTAGGCTGGTAGTAGTAGATAATTTTCTGATGTGCCCTTGGCCCTGAATGAAATGTAAGGAAATGTGATAAAATGGGCATGAGTATGGATAGTGGTGACATTGGTTGTAAAGGAGGGCTCTCTTATGGGCTAAAGGGTTTCCCTGCTAAATTCCATCTTTCAGTATAAGCAATGATGTTTCTTAGTTCTCTTCTCAGTGTGCTTGTGTTCTTTTAAATCTAAATCAGGTTTTGTTACTGAAAATAAATATTCCAGAAATGAAAAAGTTATATCATCATATAGCTAGGACACTGACTAGGAGCTAAAATAATACAGTTTCTATGCCTACTTCTTCCTTTAGCCTGCTAGATTATCTTGAGTGAGCCTTCTTCCCAGTTCCATTTGTACACATATAAAATGGGAGAGATGGCATGGCCCTGATTCATGTAGCTATTTAAATTCTCATTTTGGAAATTGTCATTGTTATGGAGTAGGTAAATAGGCAAAATTATTCACTGTCCTTTTTGACAGAACCATTAGGATATGTCAAAGGAAACTAGCAAGTGCACTGTTTAAGACAAAAGCACGTTCTTTCATACAGCTTAATAGTTAAGATGTGAAATGTTAGGCTTGCCTTATTAGAGAATGTAATGGATGCTGAAAGATTGTGTGCATGTAAAAACCACCTTAACAAATCCATGGAAGAAACTGATTGAAATCTATCAGATGCACAGGTAATGCTCTTATTCAGAAGTACTTTAATCATAGATGATCGAGTTTATAAATGAGTATGTAGGAATGCTGCTGTATGTTTGGCCTGTCCTGTGATCCTCTCAGGTATCCACTGTGAGCTGCTGCCAGGGAAGGACATTTTTTGCTACAATGTTACTCTCCTGGGAGTGTTTTTATCATCTCAAGGCTCCCTGATGCTTCTTTCATATATGCTTTGCAAGGAAAGTCAGGGATTGAAGAGCTAGTTATTCCAGAGCAGTTGCCAAACAGGGAAGGAATAGGAGCAGTTCTTTTGCCACTCTGAATTCCTGTCAGCTGCAGTCCACAAGAGGCCTCAAATCCAATGGGGGATGGATGTAGCACAGGTCTGACATGACCAGTGCCAGACACAATACATTTCCAGCACAGGATGGAAACAGCTGGATGATTAATTCTCAATAGGTCCCCTAGAATTATGCTTACTTGACACTGGCTGGAGAAAACTTGGCTCTTCACCTTCCCATTTATCAGCCTCTAATATGGTGTGTGGTCTGTGCCTTTAAGTGCTATTGTCATTCCCTATGAATTAGTTAGCTAGCAGTTACCACATTTCTTCCTTTTTCCCTTGCCTACTACTTCTTTACAGAGAGGTCTTTTTCTCTTCCTCCTCCAGTGTTCTTAATGATGTATTTGTTTAGTTGGGGTATTTTTTCCACTGTAAATCCCAGTTTTTAAAAATAAAGTTAATACCTTTGCAGGTGTAGCTATGATTAAATAATCTCTTAATGTTAGACTTGTCAGTAGCAATGGACTCATTATTACTGGATGTTTTGGAAAATGAAAGGTACACAAGAAGATTTGGAGAAAAGCTTTTGTTGTGGGGTCCTTGGTAAGGCTTAGCCACACAGCCTTACCACAGTGTGGGAGATGTTGCTAAACATACCCTTCACTCTCTGATAACAAACTACTGCCAGGCTCCAGATCAGCACACTGGGCCACATCTTGGGCTGGAGTTTGCCTGCACGACGTGCAAATTAGATAAAAGTTCTTTGCTTGGTATGTGTTAAAAAGCAGCACCATGATGGCTTGGGTCCTAACACTGGAAAAGAATAGCCTGGAAAGAGGAGCAATGGCTGTGACCAGAAACACAGCCAAGACACAGGATGGAGGTGTGCTGGCTGTACCTCTTTTCTGCTTTCATCTTACATCAGGTGCAGGTTGTATCAGCTGCTGTAACCCAGATCAGCCTCTGGCTGCTCATCCAGTTGGAATCTTAATCTACACTTCACACTTAGGTTATTTTCTTTCTAGAACTGAAGAATGAAGGCTGCTCACAAGAATGAGAGTATATAAACTTGGGGTAGACTGTGTTCTGTCTTGTCCCTGACCTATCCATAGTTTCATCTTGTCTTGGACTTGTGTTACTGAACCCAAGGCAGGCCACATTACAGTTCTCTGATGTCTGTGCAATTAATTGAGGACATGAGCTGTAGCATTTTCATGGGAGCTGTTTCCAAGCAGTTATCTGGTAGCAGTTTAGATAGCACCTGCCTGCTATGTTTGGGAGCACCTTTTGCCCCAAGGGAGTCCTAGTGACTGACCATCCAAACTGGAATGGAATTCTTTAATTAGTTGGATAGAGATCTGTTCAGTCTATCTTCAGGGAGTTAGATGAGACTATTTTGCTGTTCAACTTCCTTTGATGTTAATTTGACTTATGAATCAAAATCCCCATTAATGGCCTTGCATATTGATTCTAGTGAGGGGCACTATTTAAATGTCTCACTTCTTAAAGAAATACAAATCTCCAACAAATACAAAGTTTCCCACAGAGTTTTGTCAGCTCTGCCTTGAGATAGGAATATATGTGTGATTTTTCAGTACTTTTAACTTATGATCAGAGTATTGGGCAAGGGTGTGATATAGCAACAAAGATCAAAGTGGATCAAGATGGAAATGGCCTTAAGTCGGTTAAAGGCTTTGCTGTAGATGTTCCATGAATTCTTGGGAAGGGAGAGTCACATAACCCATTGGTAACTGACCTCTTGTGATCTGTCTAGTATGATGATATTTGTCTCTGAACATGAGTTGTGAAAATTTGGTATATGCTGAGTGCTTAAGAAGGCTGGGTAGCTGACTTTTAAATTATGAATTAGATAAGAGAAATTGATGTGCTTGTGTTTTAATTGGTGAATTGATCACATGGAAAATAGCTTAAGAGACCTGAATGTTGTCTGCCTGCAAACAGTTGTTTGCTACTAAGCTAGGCTATATTCACTTCAGCACTTTCAGGATGGCAAATTCTCCCCTAAGGCCAGCACTAGACACTGAACAAGGCTCTCTTCTTGGCTTGTTGTGATTTTAGAGGCTGAAATACGAGCTATAAAAGGTAACTGAACAGACACAAGAAAATGAGCTTTGAAAAAGCATTTTTGATTGGAGCAGTTTAATACTCATGAGGATTATCTACATATCAGAGGATAAAATAAGAGGCTAGACAGCAGTTGTCAGTCACATACTGCTTTGAAAAAACTTGGGATTTCTTGGAATGCATTATGTCGTTAAGTCATGCCTTATAGGCTATGTAAAACTAAGTGACTTGCTATCATCACAGACTGCTGGAAAGAAGAGATTGGTTGGGACCTCTGAAGGGACATTTCTTTTTGGAAGAAATGTGAATTGGGTTTGTATAGCCAGGTTTTGGTAGCAGGAGGGGCTACAGGGGTGGCTTCTGTGAGAAGCTGCCAGAAGCTTCCCCCATGTCCAGCAGAACCCATGCCAGCTGGCTTCAAGACAGAAGTGCCCCATGCCAAATCTCAGCCAGTCAGAAATGGTGGCAACCTCTCTGTGATAACAAATTTAAGAACAGGAGAAAAAGTTGTTTTGCAGATGTAATTGCTTGCAGAGAAGGGTGGGATGAGAATATGTGAGAGGAACTACTCTGAAGACAGCAAGGTCAGGGAAGAAGGACAAGGAGGAGGTGTTCCAGGTGCCTGAGCTCAGATTCCCCTGAAACCCATGGTACAGGCCGTGGAGAAGCAGCTGTGCCCATGCAGCTCATGGAGGTCCATGGGGGCACAGAGGTCCACCTGCAGCCCGTGGAGGACACTCACACTGGAACAGTGGATGCCTGAAGGGAGGCTGTGAGCCCATGTGAGAGGCCCATACTGGAGCAGGTACCTGGCAGGTATCTGTGGACTCATGAACAGAGGAGCAGGTTTCCTGGTAGGACTTGCATCCTTATGGAGGGCCCACATTGAAGCAGGTTGTGACTCCTACCCCTAAGCCATGGCAGGAACAACGTGTGATGAACTGGCCATAACCCACATACCCTGCCTCTCTGTATCTCTGGGTGGGAGGAGGGAGGTGGAGGGGAGGAGGTGTTTAGGTCTTATTTTACTTCTCATTACCCTGCTCTGGTTTTGGTAATAACAAATTCAATTAGTATCTCTAATTTGAGTCAGTTTTGCCTGTGGCAATATCTGAAGAGTGGTCTCTCTCTGCCCATATCTCAAACCACAAACCCTTCATTTTATTTTCTCTTCCCCATCGAGTTGGGGAGAGGAGTGACAGAGTGGCTTTGGTGGGAACTTGGCATCCAATCAGGGTCAGTCCACTAAAATCCCTCTTATAATTTTCATTGGCTTTTTAAAAGTGATCAGTATTTCTGGAGATTACAGCTGGAAAGTCAGAAGTCAGTGAGGAGCAGGGTTCTGTGTAATAACCAGTTCATGTCCAGTTCTGTCTCTGCCTGCTTGTGTCCCAGTACTAATCATGTTGGTGCTAGCTTTTGAGGGCAGTTTATGAACTTTTTCCATAGTCATGGACAAGTGGGGAGGAGGACTTTTATTTGGAGATGAAAGTGGTAGTTCTGCTCTTTTTTTTTTTTTATCTCTAGATTAGCATCTGGTATACTTCTCGAGAAGAAGGCAATTTATAATCTCTTCAATAAAACAACATGCTCACTTATTTTACCTTACATATGCTCAACAAATAATAAAAGCAGTAATTGTGGTGTGATCATCACCAAATAAACAATGCTATAGAGACTTTCAATCCAATTAGCTGCGCAGGTAATTCAACCACTTACAGAATCTTGAGTCTTGGGATGCATTTCACCTTTTCTATTGTGAAGAAATGTTTGTGATTTCATCATTTTTGTCTTCTCCCATCTCTTAATTTTGTTCATGTTTTCTGTTAGTTTCTTTCTACTGGGAGAAAGTGGCTAGGAAAGCTGATACATACATAGCAGATCCCCTGAAGGAGTGGGGATGGAGGAATGGTTGTCTCCAAGGGTTTTTTTCCTGGGAGGTGGTTTTAGCATATCTCTCTCTATTTTACTCTTTCTCTTTTTTTAAAACAATTTATTTCCTGCTCTTGCTGCCACAGGCACCTGGCATTAGGTGCTCCTGTGCTTTCTTCCTGCATGTGACTGCTGGATGTGACTCATGGTGCTCAACCACTCCACAGTCACTCTCTGCCATTCAGCAAGTGAATTATGAGTTCCCTGGCAGGCAGCTGGCCAAGAAGAGATCCTAGTGACAGTGTGGATTACTGACCTGCATCTCCCATGCTGGCAGATTATTACAGCCTGGATCCAGACTTTTGGGAGCACTTATGTAGTCCATTTGGGGGTTTGGATGGTGTATAAGCACTGCTCTTGATTTTAAATTTTGCATTCTCAGTTCTAATGTTGAGGAGTAGATGAGGGAAGGAAATGAGTGTTTAGAAAGGCAGTGTGCCACTGATACAGTATTTGGATCAATCTGCATGTTTAATCTGGGATATGTAAGTGGCCCTATTTCTTGTCCAATGGGCAGGTATTTTTATCTCAGCAAAACTTAGCATCTGTTCTGGGACTCCAAAAGACGGTAGTGTTGGGGAGGAAAGGAAAAGGGATATGTAGGGTCAGCCTCAGGAGTCCCTGAAAACCTGTTAGCTGGGGTTGGGACTCTTGAATGTTTTGAGCAAAGTTTAGCATTGTTATGAAAAAGACACACTTCTGTTACTCTTACTTGTGAGTTTGAGTGAGGTTTTTTTCCCTTGGTTTTAGCGTGTTTTTTGTTTCAAAGAGGAGCGCTTGCTCTTTCTGAAGCTAACTTTCTGCATTTCCTGATGTTCTTTATATTAGTGAACCATAATAATCACCACTGTCTTGGGTCTTTGTTCCTTTTATAGTCTTCTAAAAATTCATTCTACTTTTGTGACAAAAGTCCACAGTCTTGGCTGGGCTGAAGTTACTTTTCTTCATGGGAGCTGCTGGAATGGGAGTAGGGAGCAGCTGGGTGCGGCTGACGGCTGACGATGAAAGCAGCCATAGTTTTAACTGTCTGACTTCTAACAACAAATGCAACTTAAATATTGACCTAAGGTTCTAAGGATGATAATGGGATAGCAGTATGTGTGTTTGTTTAAAACATTTGATCACTTTCAGTGCTTTCAGCAGAGAAGACAATGAGAACATCATGAAGCTTTTGATAATTGCCTTAGAGACTGAAACATGGTTGGGGGCGGGAAGAGGAGTGGCACTGAAACTGAGAGGACTGTTTTCCTGCTAAATGCTCTGCTCTGATCTTTGTGTGATGCTGTGCAAGTCATGACTTTTCTTTGTTTTGAAAATGAAGGGGTGAGTGGGAATAATGAAAGTAATTTCTCACATTTCCTTTATTTACATTCCATGAAAAGTAACAAAACTGCAGGAGATTCAGTACCTTTCATTTCCTTCAATGTTTGTTTGCTTAAGAAACTTGAATATGCTGAAGTGCAGTGAGTATAAAATTACGTAATGCATTGCAAGCATGGGGATATTTTTAGCAACCATCCTTAGGTCTGTCAAGATTTAGCACTGAACTGCTGTGAAAGTTGAATAGCATTGCAGATTACAGCATTGACCTTGAAAATGTAACTAGTAATGACCAGAAATACACCTCATTCTCCCATTTCTTCATCTGATTTCTGTAACTCACAGCTGCAGTGGAGAAAATAAGGTAATTTGCAGGATGTCCATGTGATGGTACCTCTGTGTCTCTTTATCCATTCCCTCTGCCTGCCTTCTTCCAGCATTGTAAAACTTCCCTTGATGGACATTTAATTCTCATAAAACACTTCATTTGTTATTTTGTACTTAAAATTTGAAACAAAATGCTTTCACTAGACAACTCCATAGCTTCCCTTGCAGAGTTACCAAACATAGGGAAGAGAGGTTTAATGGAATAGTTTGATAAGCTCAAAATTGTAGAGTGAGCAAGTCTAGCTTGTCACCTCATCTTCATACTCTAATTCAAATCATAATCAACAGAATCACCTAAAGGCTACAGATTGCTTTATGATTAAGACCTAGTGAGGTATACATGTGTCATCAAGCTCTTAAGAGCAGAATTTGCAATTGATATGTTGTGCACAAAGGGCAAAAGTATCTGTGGGGGTGGATAGGGAAAGCAATGATAACATGTCAGAGAGAGATTACACTAGAGCTTTGGAGATTGGAAGCATCTGATTATTATTTTGGCCTTGTCCACCTTACTTTAATATTGTGTAGAATCTTCTGCTGTCTCTCTTCCCCTCCTCTCAAGTGAAAGTACACCTTGTGCTTATAGGGTTTTTTTGTTCTGTTTTGTTCTCATCTTGACAACAAGCTCCTGTCTAAGGACTTTGTGTTTCTGTTAAAATCAAGATGTTATTAGCTAGTATAGCAAGGAGGCAAATGACCTCAGAAGTGCTCTCCAGCTGAGTGACTGTGGTGAGCTACTTAATTATAGTATGAATAGTGATAGTATGAATTCTGTGGTCTTGGCTGCACTGGGTTGGCTGGAGGATTAAATTGCTCATGTTTGCCTTTCCCATGAGTAGAATTATGCTGCTTCTATAGTGGCAAATTCATTTGTCTTAGAAAGGATGTAAACAAAAAAGATTATAAATACCATTATGTCACTTCTTTAATACCAAGCAGTTTTAAATTGCAGTCTCATTCACCATTACAGGTTGAAAAAAGAATTATTAAAGTTCTAGCTAAGAAACTGTGAGAAATTACATTTAGGCATGATTCTGCACTTTCTTCCCCGCTGTGTTATTAAACATCCTCTGATAAGCAACTCATATTTCCCTGCAAAGGCAGGCTTATTTAACTGTTGGGTGGAGACTTTGTGTCTGGGTTTGGAAAGCAAGAGGATTGAATGGAAGAGGGAATACATGAAAAAAAGAGAAGGAAAACTTAAATACTGAGTTGGATGGAACTCTGAGAGAGAGCTGATGTCAGCAGCTGAGGTGAGAAAATTGGATATGGAAAGAAAAGGAGCATTAACCTTAAGTCAGAGGAGAAGAAGCCTTTCCATTGTGACTGAATAAAACCAAAGAGTTTTGTGCTCTGTGGGAAGGAAAAAAATGAGATTTAAAAAAATAATAAGATGCAAATGGTGAGACAGAAAAATGAAAAGGCCTTCAGCCAGAAATTACAATTTCTTTAGTTGTTAGTAAAGGTGGAAGCTCACTTGAGGTGTGCAAATACATGAGGCAAATCTCATGATATGGGAAACATGCCCACAAGTGTCTCTGTGAGTAACTGGAGTAAAATCCTGGCCCTGTTGATGCAAGTCAGCATTTATATATGCATAGTTTGGCAACAGTCTCCCAACTGTTTTCTTTTTTTTTTTTCCAGAACCTGTAAACTGCAAGACTGAGTGCTTGTTCATTCTTATATAGCATGGTAGCACCAAAGTGTCTAACAGTGCATGATCATCTTGTAGTGGCACAGTGTCATAAAGATAATTTGTTGGTTTTTTTTTTCCTTGAAAAGCAGGCTTCTAACTGGAAGTCTTCAGATTTTGTCGTTTATCTTATTGCTCTGCTATGTCTCTAAGTACTATTGACAAACTTGTACTTGCATAGAGGTACTGGTCTGTTGTAGTCATCTGGTTTGATTTTTGCATTGTGGAGGTGGGTGAACTTGCCCTCTATTTTTATACTGTGGATTCCAAACCTCTCTCCAATCTGCAATTCTCTTTGTAAGTGGGATGATAATATTTCTGCAGTAATCATTTCTCTAGGATGTGAATAAGGACTTAAATCTTCCTTCTTCTTGAAGAGTTGTTACTTGAAAAATGATGCATTTATTCCATGTTCCTAGTCCAGGTTTTAAATACTTCCATTACGCCTAAACTTGTTGGTGGAGTCTTTTATCAACATTCTCTAGACTAGTACAGGAAAAAAGATTTATGTTTCTATTTTTATATTTACACGGTTCATATATACAACACTAGAATTTGTTTTATGTAAATTAAATCATTCATATTTGTGCAAGGACAGTGTTTGCTTCTGTTTTGTTTACTTAAGGATAGCAGCTGTGGGTACTTGCAGAATTCTGAGAATTTGTCTCTACCAATTATTTTCTCATCATGGGACAACTCTTCTTCTTGAGTAAGTGATGCTAATAATATTACACTCTGCTACTCTGTTCTTTTTAAGCAGCCAAGACGGAGAAAATCTTTTCAATCGTTGCTTACTCTGACTGTATGTCAGACTTTGGCTGTGACTGTTATTCTGCCTAATAAACAGTGTATCAGAAAATGGCAACAGTGGTCAATCAAATTCTTACATGTTCAAATTCTTACATGTTCACTGGACTGTGAATTATTCTATGGAATGCAAACTGGATGCTGATAAGGCCTTGAGGTTCTGAATTTTGCTTCTCCTATGTAATTTTCAGCAGGAAGATAATGCAGAGAGCTGTCTTATTTTTAATCTTTAATTTTCAGAAATGGGATTAAAAATAATAGGATTATCACCATTTGCATTAAGGGAAAAATGCTTCATTTATCATGCCTCTTTCCCTAAATCAAGGAGGGGAAGGTGGGCTATGAGACTGTGTTCCAGGCACTAACAACAAGGAGTTAAGATTAGGCAATTTCCTATCTTCATTACAGTTTTTATCATGAGACTGAATTAATGAATCATTATTTTTTTCTCACTAAAAGCTTTTTTGTCATTACAATGAGAATAGAAAGATTTTTATGATCTCTCTATGTACAATAGTAATTTGTCTTGCTCTGGCCTTTCTCGCAGTCTGTTTTGACTGACCTGCCGTAGCATCTTTTATTCCAGACCTGCAGGGAAAGAGGCAGGTTGATAGGTTGACAAGCCACAGCAAGCTTGGACAACTAGAAAGGTCATTGTAACCTACTGTGCTGAATATAAAGGCTCTGTGTGTTCTCATCACTCATTCTGCAGTTGGCAAAGATGACAGTCATGGAGTGAAGTAGCTCAGGAGGGACAGCCTGTGCTCTGGGAGGTACTGGCCCTGGATTATGCACTTGGTTCTGCCACTGAGCTTTTTTGCTTGCCCTGGCAGATAGCTCCCTCTCTGCCAAGTCAAAGGTGTTCCCTTCCTTTCATTCTCCCTCTGTGTTGTACTTGATGTGTTTCAATCAGGGTTAAGTTGGTATTTGTGTCTCAAACTGTATATATGTGTATATATGTCCACACCAGCATGCAGTATGGATACTTAAGAGTTATGGTATGAAACTGCTTTCTGTACATTATTGAAATGGAGAATGTTCCTAAATGTGTTTTGAAGTATATTGTAGCGCATCAGCTTATTCTGAGAAGTTCAGTTATGTAAAATGTCTTACGTGTGTAGTACCACAAAGTCTGCATGAATTGTCACTTAACCATGCAGAGCTGCAAATGGTGCAGTAAGCAACGAAATCCCATGGTGGGGGACTGCTCAAAATAGAGTGGAATTATAAAAGGGCTGCAAGGTATAAGGGGAAACCTCATTCCCTTCCTTCACTGCACTCAAATCCGCTGAGGTAATTTCATTCTGCATTCCATATTTTGAAGCCTTATTGAACTGAATTCTTAAGATGTTAGAAGGGTCTGTGTTAATTTACATCATTCTCTCCTGTTCTGCCTGAGGATTATCTGCTGTGTCCTTCCTGTTCTCATGCTATCAGATGATGAATTTAAATGGCAGGTTGAACTGAAGTGTGAAAGGTGCTCAAGCTAATCAAACATTGTAAGATATCTCTGCAGGTGTTTCATAGCTGTAGCATAGAAATGCTAAAAGCTTAATTGACTGAGTGTGTAACAAGAACAGGAAATGACACAATGGCAATTCATTTTGTCCAAGAATACAGTGGGAGCACAGTCTGCAGCAACCTTAATTAGATTTTCAGTTAAACATTTTTAGCAAGGATGGGAAGTTCAGCTAATTGAATCTGTTCTAATTTCCATCCTCCTGTTTGTAATTTTTTTGCTCTTGTTTTTGGGACATCTATCAAAGCTCTTATTGTTCTCTGCCCCTGCAGTATGTGATGACAGATGGCAGGCAACATGCTGATGTGCGAGGTAGCTACACATAAGCCATAGGAGATCCCACCTGTCTTCATTATCATGAAACTGAACTGGACCCACTCCAGGGGCTTATGACTTTCTTCATTTTCCCCACTCCTCCCAGTGTTCATCCACTTTAATGTGAGAATAAATTCATTCTGTATTAATAATGCCCAAAATGTTTATATGCTGTTGCAAAAATCTGTAGAAAGTCAAAAACAAATGTGCTGTTTTGCCTAGAAGAGATGCAGGTACAAATAATTATCAGTTTTTAGCATCCTTCAGTTAGTACTATACATTGTAGTATAGTATTTTAACTTCCTTCTTATTTTCCTGTTTGTGTCTGGCTGATGGAGTACCAGTTAATGCACAGGTACCTTGTTTTGGCACCTGTTCATCTACTGATTTCAAATGTGAGTTCTCCTCACTTTAACAGAGGGAGTATTACAAAGTCACAATGTAAAAGCACTTAAAGGTACTTTCTGAGTTGTGAGAAGTGTGTGATGAAATATGCCAGCTTTCTTTAGAGGGTAAAAGTGCTTCACAGAATTGTGAAAGTATCTTTGGATGCTGTATGCAAAGGTGATCTTTCTGAAACTGATACATCCCTTCTGGTATGTTACTTGAATACCAATTTTAATTGCATTTCCCCCTCTCACTTGTTTTAAATTTTCCTCAGGGAGAAGTGTCTCCTTCCTCTTCAACTGGCTCTGGAATCAAAGAGCATGAAGCTGGCCCAACAGGCTCTAGCAGGGATGCAGGTATGACTTTGGAGTGGGAGTGTGTTGGCATGCAGTGGGTGTCAAGAAAATCTAGGCTTTTCTTTTGAAAAATACTATAGAAAAAGCATCTGTCCTCGGGTGAACCTAAGAATAATGTTCACATTTCTGTTCAGAAGTTAGGATGCAAGTAAAGGCTGGTGATTTTGAAGAGGCTAAAAATGTTTTGCAGATAGGTGGGAGGTCCTGGATTTTAACATTGAAATGTAGATGTACTCTTCCTTCTGGGCCCTGTGCTACTCCCAGAAAAGTTTGCCACTGCTAAGCATCTTAGAAATAAAGCTGGGACTTGATGTTTTCTTTGATTAAAAAAGAGGACTGCTTGGAAGATGGAGAGGTTAATAGATGATCTGGAGCTCTGTTCTTTATGTGTGGGTGCTTTTCTGGGTTTTTTTGTACACTGAAAACAGTAGAAACAGCATCTGATTTGGAAGTCTGTGAAATTGCAAAAGAAAACAGCAGTGCAGCACAAGCAACAAAAAAACTCTCCTGGGTTTGAAAGTATAAAAACTAAAGTAGTTTGCTCTTCTTTTAATTGGACAAATGAGTACAAGTCAGTAAATACTTATCACTAGGGGAATACTAATTGTGGAAAAGGCTGGTATACTGCTGGAGCATAATATCCATTTTCCAAAAAGATTTTTTTCCCTTGGAGGGCCAGAAAGAAATTGTTCTGGGAATGTAAGGATGTAAGTGGATCATTCAAATTCACCTTATCCAGCATATGAGGTATCAGACACTTGGTTAGATAGTTCCTCCTACTGGGGCACAGTGTGGTTGTAGAAGGGAAGGGCTGTTAAGATAACAAAGGGACTGGAGCATCTCTCTTATGAGGAAGGGCTGAGAGCTGGGACTGTTTAGACTGGAAAAGAGGTGCCTCCAGGGCTGGAGACACCACAACCTCTTTGGACAGCCTGTGCTTGATCACCCTTACTGTAAATTTTTTTCCTGATGTTCAGAGGAAACCTTCTGTGTTTCAGTTTGTGCCCAGAGCTTCTTGTCTTGTCAGTGGGCGCCACTGAAAAGTTCTTGTCTGTTCTTTTTGCACTCTTCAGATATTTATATGTGATGGTGAGATCCTCCCTGAGCCTTCTTTCTCTAGTCTGAACAGTCCCAGCTCTCAGCCTTTCCTCATAAGAGAGATGTTCTAGTTCCTTTGTCATCTTAGCACTGGACTCCAACAACTCCATATCTCCCATGATGAAGTGAACATTCTTTTTTATCTAGAAAACCCCATTATTATCATTGCAGATTGAGTTAAATCTCATCAGGCTGAACAGTGCTAAAACACTTCATATTCTGGTATGTGGGGAATGTTCTGAGTTAAACCCTGGCAGGCAGTTCAGCTTTACCCACTTACTCCTTCCCTTTCTGAGGTATGGGAGAGAGAATCAAAAGGGTAATAGTGAGGAAAATTGTGGGCTAAGACAAGGTTCAATAGCGAAAGCAATGCTGCATGTGCAAATAAAAGAATATGTGGAGTTCATTCACCATTTCCCATGGAGCAGCAAGTGTTCAGCCATCCCTAGGAAAGCAGGGCTCCATCATGGGTAACTGTTGTGTTGGAAGACAAATACCTTAAGTCTGAATGTCTGTGTCCCCTCCACTTCCTCTTTCTTTGCCCAGCTGTTGTTGCTGAGCCCATTGCCATATGGTTTGGGGTATCCCATTGGTCATGTTGAGTCAGCTGTCCCAGCTGTGTCCTCTGCCAAACTCTTCTGCACCCCCAGCTTACTTGCTGGGGAACCAGTCTGAGAAACAGGCAGTCTTGAGGCTATATGAGCTCTGCTCAGCAATAGCAAAACGTGGGTGTGTTATCAGTGCTGTTTTGGTCACATATGCAAAACACAGCACTCTTTGAGGTCCTATGAAGAAAATTAACACCATCCTAGCCAAAACTAGTACAAGCATAGGAAATAAGAGGTAGGAGTGGACCAGTGAAATGTGCTGCAAGGTTGAAGCTGAGGATGAGCATCAGTACAAAAGCAATGCAGAATATAGAGAGGGAAGTGGGCTGCTCAAAGTCTCTACTAGGACAGAACAAGGTTGTGTTCCTGGGATCTAGCTTGATCTCAGATCTAGCTAGTTTGCTCTGTTGTGGCATCTTCTGAGAAGATCGGAGCTGGGAAAACACTTGTGTGGATACGTCTCTTGCAGGATGCCTGCCACTAATAGGAGACACCCATGAAGATGGGTATAGACTATATGGAAGAGGCATTTCTAGTAGAACTCCAAGGAAATAGTGCTATTGACAATGTCAGGAGATAGTTTCTGAGATACTGGGCAAAGTCAATCTGATCAGTCTAAAATATTCAGTCTGTACTGAATTCAGTTCAACCAACCCAATGTCAGAACAAGGAGTTTTGGTATCACCTCATCTTGGGTTGGTTTCTATGTGTGTTTGTGTTAGTCTTTTGTTAACTTTGTCTGAGGACTTGATTGTATCCATTAATGGTCAACTTCTGTATGACACAAAACATGTCTTGCCAGGGATCAAAACTGCCACCTCCACAGCACTCGTGCTCTATTGGAGTAATTGAGATGGTAGGTGACTGTCTCTTGTTGGGCAGGAGATCTGGTAGCACTAGTTCAATGCCAGGATATTAGCCTGAGTGAGCTTTTTTTAAATGCTGCAGAGGTTCCAGTCTCTCCCAGCTTCTAAAATACTGGGAGGTTTTGCTAAGGACAGTATTTCAAGTGATATCAATTACTGATGTCTGCTTTCTTCTAGGCACTGGGGATGTGGGATGGGCAAAGATGATACTGGAACGGCAACTGACATGACACAGATCTCCCAGTTTTGCTGCTTTTCTTGTATTTTATATTATTGGATTAATTTGAACATTTTAGACAGAAAGTCTAACCACCCTCGTACCAAGTGCTAATAGGTTTAGGTGCAGTACTTTGCAGAGGCAGTTTTTGTCTCAACACGTACATTGCCATTTTCTCTCTGCAGAAGCTGCTGTCTGATGAGAGGTTTGTATCCGTGGAAACAGACTCAGATGAGAAACAGTTGCTTAATCAGATGCTGAATGCTGTCAAAGTGACTCCTTCGCTCAATGAAGACCTGCAGGTTGAAGTGATGAAGGTTAGTATTTCACACACATCAGTGCTTGCAAAGGAAGCTGCATGCCTGAATGCTGGGGTTAGCAAATAAATTAGCTGTTGCCTTGAAAATCTTCATTTTAGGACAGTGTTTGATTCCCTTTTCCTACTGGCAGATGTCAGTTGTTTACATTTCTATTTTGTGTTTCCCTGGATTAAATAGGAGATAGTTTACATTAAGATTCAGAATACTGGTGGTTCCAGTTTTAGCAAACTTAAGCAGGACAATCAATTTCCTCCATGGGAGAGCACAGACAAATGACTTGTAGATCTGGAAGTTTGTTATTGGGCTTTAGTGGTCATGAGGTGGGCTGTGCACACTTGTAATTTTGTATTGTGTGTGCATAGGTGCTGTGTAATTTGCTAGCTGTATCTTCTCTTTGTAAAATGCTAATGGTGGAGCATGATTTGTTTAGGGATCAAAATGACCCTGGACTGTGGCAGCAGCTCTCTGGCCACAGAGAGCAGGCACAGACTTTCCCAGGCATTTTCCCAGGGAAGGCTGTGAGAAGATTAGAGAAAGAATGAGAAACAATTCTTATCTCCATTTGTTGCACCTGCTGTTGTGTGCATGTGGAATGTGTCATGGAGATTTGTTTACCAAAGGGTGATTTCTTAATTAGACACTGCATGGTGTTTGGATTGATTGACCAATTGGGTTAAAGCTGTATTGGACTGGCTGTAAGGGTTATTGAGTTTTTTAATAAGTATAGTATAATACAGTATAGGAAGATATAATAAAGCAATTGATCAGCCTTCTGCAATCATGGAGTCAATGCTAATTATTACCAAGCTGTGGGCCCGTGGTGACACTGGACCTGTGCGTAAGGGAAATATGGGAAATATTGTTTTGTATACTCCATCACAACTTCAATTTCTAGGAATACTCTGGCATTCTCCTGTGTGTATACTGGAAGCTCACCTCCCAGGAGGTACTGTTTTGAGGGGGAGGTGATAGCAAAATTCCTTGCCCTGTGATCGTGTTGGTTGTATGACTTCAAAGTCACTTTTCTATATCAGTATTGGCAATACCTGTATTATTTGTACCAAGCAAGATGGTGGTGGACAGTCTTCAGATGTTTAGGTGTAAACTTTGTGCTGCGGGGTTTGTTGTGCTATAGCTGATCATTGGCTGAAATCATTTTGGAACAAACCTTGTGGTCCTTTTTGCATGTTCATTATACCTAGTACTGATTGATATATTTGGATCTATTCCTTGGCCATCTATTTCTAAGTGCATAGATTAGTTACTTTGTTTCTTGCATGTGACATCTTGGGTCTAATGAATATATGTTATCCACTCAGAAACTGCTCTCTACAAGCTGTACTCTTTACCACTGGAGGTGGAATATTCACACTGAGTCAGAGCATGCAGAGGGGTGAACATAGCAACAAAAAAAGGGGGTGGTATTTGTGTGGACTGTTACTGTTTTATGGCAGCAGGCTTCTGCTTAACTAATGATACCCTGCTTTGCATTCCTAACTCAGCACACCTCCTTCCTACCTCTTGTCTCTGCAGAGGGAAAGTGGAAGAGTTAAGTACTTGCTGTACTGAACCAACAGGCCCCTCTTGGAATGCAGTAATTTTTTGCAAGTCGCTTTTTTTACATTCTTGAGTGTTACAGATTCAGAATGTACATGCACAGTTTCTTTGAAAGCTTTAATGTACATCTGCGAGGCAAAGCCCCCACACTAAGAAGAATGTGAACACTGTATTTTTTTACATTTCTGAGTAAACATCTTCTCAAGTTGTCTTGACATGTGAGAAGCAAATATAATTTCAAAACATCAAACCACAAAAAACCCAAGCCAAAATATTGTATTTATGTATTTTTTTTAATTAGAAAAACACATTCAGTTCCAGTTTAAGTGCAAAAGAGAAAAGAGAACATTATCTTAATTTCACTGAGTGAAATTTTAATGTGCAAATCCTGAGTGAAATTTATGTATTGTAAAAATCGGGCTACAACTTCAGCTTTACATTCTGAGGACAAAGCAAAATTCTATTTTGATTTAAATACTTCAAGAGACCAGAGGGCCAAAACATATTATAATCAGGACAGTTAAAACACAGACTCGTTAGCCTCATCGGCCTTGCTGGACAGTCAAATCAAGCAGACTTCTCTTCAGATTGTAACCTGAAGGTTACAGATGCCATTGCAACACTTGAACATGTTAGCTAACCCAAGCTTGATGAATGGCTAAAGCCTTTAGGGGGGAAGGAGGGAGATTTTAGCAGCTGGTCTCAGCAATATGATTATGTCCTCAGATCTGCTAAAATGTGTCCTCAGGACAGCTTATGATGTACATTAGACTGTGTTATTCCATCTGGAGGAGATAAAATACATCTTTATCTAGTGCAGATAGATATTAGACATTCCTGAGTGAGAGCAGGTTTGTGTGAAACTCTGTCAGCTGTGGTGCCAGCCTGGTTCTTTGTGACTTGCTGCACAGTTGCAGCAGTTGTAGAGGTATTAAGAATGCAACCATCAAAGACTACATGAAAGCTTTTAGTCATGTAAAATCAGTGTGAAAGTAGACATGCAGGAGTACAAAATTTACTTTAAGTTGCTGGGGTGTAAGTTCCTAAATCACTTAAATGTATTTGGGTTTTTTTTTTTCAAAGTCTTATCCAAAATGTCTCCTGCTGTTCCCAGTAGGAGTATAGCAGAAATTCACACTTCACATACTATCAAAAAGAAAGTCTTGGATATTTATGTTAATGGTTTGTTGTGACCCACCGGTATTACAGATGGAGGTGTGAAGGGATCTGATTAGCTAAGGAAAGCATTCTGTAAAGATGCTTTTTACATTCAGATAACTGCATGTTGGAAGTGGCAATGCTAGGAAAGAGATGCAAGGGCAGTTAGTTGCCTTGCTTCACACACTTTTTGAGCATGTCCAGTATTGTGAAGGGCCGTCCTTAGAGAGGAGTGGTATGAGTAGCTGTAATGGTTGCTGTAAATAAATGGAGAAGAGCACTAGTTCTCTTCTGGAACTGAAAAAAGGAAACAGCTGGGGCCTCTGTTTTAAAAATGGAAGGACATTGACTATGGCTAGTCAAATCCTCCTGATTTTTAAAGCTGAGTGTCATGAAATGCTCTGCAGATTGCCATATTAGAAGATCACAAAACCAGAATTCTGATAGCATTCAGACTTAAAGACCATGGCTAGGGACTGTGCAGGAGTGAATCCTGGGCAGCCAGGGAAGATTTAAACTGCCCAAATGCAACTGTCAAGATGAACTTAAAGCCTTTCCCTTTCGCATTATCTCTCTCCTCTGTGCTAGGTGAGGTACCTCTTACCTTTGCATAAATTTGGCTTGACTCTGCTTCCTCTGAATACCTGTTGGGGATTGTGCCTTTCTCTTTAGAAAGATTTTTCATGTAGTCATTATATGGGGAAATTCCTCCTTTGAATTTCCAGAATAGAAGTGATACTCTGAAGTCCCTGTTAATTTTTATTGCAGAACACCCTTATAATTGGTAATCACTGGGTAATTCTTATGCCAACAGCACTTTTATGCCCAAAAAAGGCAGTGATCTTTTCAGCGAGGAAGGGGGAAAGGCTGTGGTTTCTCTTTGACATGAATGGGCATGAATAACAAACACAGGTGTACTAACTGGCTTTGATTTCCTACATATCAAAGCAAACTGTCTGGGTATATAAATTTTTTATTCAGACTTGTATGTTATTTAACTGCTAAGCCAAATATTTCTTTAGAATATCTTAATTACTACCTACTCTGTGTATTCTCTGTGTCTCTGATATATTTTATATATTTTATGGTAGAGATTTATTAGTATTTTCACACCAGGGACTAAAGTGAGGTTATTTAAGTGCTTTAATTTATATTAAAAGATACTGAGATAATTCAGAAAGTCTGACTAGAGAGAATAGTGTATCTAGCACAAGACCACTTTAATATTAATCTTTGCTGTTGTCATCTTTGTTGCCATAAGACTGAAAAGCCTTCTAATATGTGAGTTACCAGTTTGTGTTTTACTATGCTCAACTGGCTGTATCAGTGGAAAGGGAAAATCACACAATCATACAGTACCTTGCTGATGATTTTGTTATACATCAATAACTTCAGTTTCAAACTGAATAATTAAATATTTCTACTTTGTATTTTCTTTAGAATATTTATGTAGGAAGGAAGAGATATATTGATCACTAATCAAATGCAACATTTTATCAGTGATATACCAAAGTGACCCACTGCTCTATTTATACAGCTGCAGATGCATACGAAAAATCAGGGGGACAGTAATTTAGCACTTTCCTTGGATGAACATGTTCATGCAGTGGGGCTGGCTCAGAAGTGGGAAAAATTTTGTTGTGTGACATGGTGCCATGTTATAATTAAGTGAAATTCAGGGGTGTATCTCACATTGAGGGCTGGGGACAATTTGTTTTGCTGGGGACATTAACCACTAGACTAACAAGCTAGTCTGCTGCAGAAAGGGGACATGTTCTGGATTGAAGATTGATACTTGTTCTTGAGTTCAGTTGTGGAGTCGGGGGATCCTGATTTTTTTTCCTCCCCCTGGCTTGATGCTTTTAAATTCTGGCTTCAGATGTTTTTAAAATAGCTGAAGTACTTCTACTTGGTTTGAAGTGACTGCAATCCAACAATTCTGTGATTTTTACTTTCTCTCTGAGCTTTTGGTAATTTTTCATTCCTAGCCCTGACCCTAGAATGCTATCCCTCTGTGAAAGTCTAGAAAGTCTAGAATTAGGCTATGAATTTAAGTGTGGCACTCAAGCTGAAACCAAATATTGAGGAAGTGGGATGTATGGAAGGAATCCTAAACAGCAGAGACATTTGGATTTTTTTTCTTTTTTTCTTCTTCCTTTATTATCATGCATGTTATAGTCACTTTCATTTATGAGTTGATCACCTTCTTAATAATGCAGTACTTCTATCTGACTGTGATAACATTATTCTCAGATAACAACAAAAAATGTTTAATGAATAATTGCAAATTACTAGATGAGTCCTCACACAGAAACAAGTTCATCATACAAACCAGATACACAGAAACAAATTCTCCAGTTAAACCAGATACACTGTAATGTAATGGGTACTGAAGTACGAAAGTTGCTCTTGGGACAAAGGTGTGATTGATCATGTAAAATTTCCCTTTCTACTGCATCCTTCTGTTTTCTTCAGTCACAGAGACAGCCTTGTGATGTAATTCAGCGCATTTCAGTCGAGTCTGTGTCCAGATTTCTGGGGAAATTTAGAGCTTGCAGGACAGAAGTTTTCAAGCAAGAAAAAGAATAATGACCTCAGTTTTTTCATTTGATGCTTTTCCAAATACTTGTTCTTTATTTCACTGTTCTAATTAATGCTGGTATGCTGGGCATTTTATGAATATATACTGTGTTTCTGTCAGTGAAGATTCCAAGCTTTGTTTCTTATTACATCTGACAAGACTTCACACAGTTGATTTGCAGCTACCTTATTTGTGGTGGTTTTTGAATAGACTTGAGGATTGCTTTGAAACCAAAAAATAATCTTCCAAAGTGGCTCTAGAGGGAAGACACTTCTAGTTCCCATTATTTACCTATTATCCATGGTGAACAGCATTTTCGTTTAGGGAAGATTATTTTATTCCCAGTGACTCCAACTTGCATTTGCTTGTGGATTAGGTGTATTTCTTGCAGATGGGCAAATTTGGGATTTTTCTTCTCTAGGCTTTCAGTAAGGAGTCAGCCAGAAGTCTGTTTTATCTGTGAATAAGGTTGAATGAACCCTTGCTAAATCTGCTGTGTCAAGGCAAACTTTTCTCTTTGTCTTTTCACTGATCCATTATTACAGCATTTGGGAGCTCTCCAGTAATAATACTAGACAGCTCTTTTTGTGATTTCAGTTTTCACTTTGGATATATTTGGAACTGAAATCTGACTTAGAGTTCTGTGATAAAACTTAGCTTGTGTAAGGACAGACTGTCTTTATGTTGGGTATTAGTAATTGTTCTTTCCAGGATTGCTACCATAATGCTTTAAAGGTGCAAAGTGATTCTTTGAGTGCTAAGACTCATCTCCTAGTTTTATTAATTTATATTCTGTAGTACCTAATTAAATTGATAGGGCTCCAGTTATAGTGTCAAATTAGTCACTTGAGAAGGTCACTATTGAAAGTCTACAAGGAGTCTGAGAACGTTTAGTGACAATTTTTTTTTTTTTTTTGCCTTAGTTTTCATAACATTTATAGTTGACCTGTTTTAGGGTCTGTACAACCATGTTGTTACAGGTTCAGGGAGGTAGTCCTGATCTGGTGCAAATATTGAATGAAACCGGACTGTGCTTGACCAACCAAGCAAAACTTACAGTTAATTATTTCAGAGAACTTGTCAGGATCTTTGTTGCTCCTGGGCCCTCCGAGACAGTGAACAACTTATGTATTTGAATAATGGCTCCAAAGTGTTTGATCCAAAATGTTGACACAACACAAATGTACAATCCCAGTCTCTGTGCATGATTATATTCTAAACCATTGAATATTAATAGATAAGATAATCACTTATAAGCTCTCACAGATACATATCTTCTCATTGTTTTAAGATTAATATTTATGAAATATATTTTTCCATATATGATGTGGTTATGTGTAGTAGAATGTAATTTACAACTGTTTTGCTTTGTCTTGAACTGTAAAATCAAATGGAGGTATGTTACCATCTGCTCTGTTAAAGAAGGGATTCTGTAAAGACTTGCACAGTATCATGCAAATAAGACTTTTTTGTAAGATCAGTCCTGCTGAGAAATGCTGTATAGAGTTCTTAGTGCTTTGCCTTTTCGTAAGTTAAATTTTTGTAATGTAGACCAACTACAAATTCAGACCCTCTTGGGTTTGCTTGTCTCATTTTACTTCTTTCTGGTTATTTTTGAAAGTCATTTTATTCATGTGCTTAGTTATAAGTAACCAGGTTAATTCCAATGGATTGAATGACCTACCTTGCATGCTTCAAGAAAAGCTCATCCTTTCCTGAGTTAATTAGAACTATAGTAAATGCCTAGTACTGTGATTAAAGAATTCCCCTGGTTCTTAGGTGCCTGGTCATTGTAGCCAAAACCAGTCTTGAATTAAATAGCAGAGCTTTCTCCTCAAGGAATCCAAAAGAATTATACTGGTAATGGCCTGAATGTGACCAAATGGATGTTGGAGGATAACTGCCTAAACCAGTCAGTAGTGAATGAAGTATCTCTATAATGAAACCTCTTTCTAGGATCCATGGCTTTTCCTCACTACCTTTCTGTGCTTGAATTCTATCCCTGAACAACCTCTGTGGGTTTTGTCAGATGTGTAATTTCAAAAATCTCAGCAAAGCATTGGTCAGCTTAAAAGATTTGCAGGACAGAAAAGTAGGCTTAATTTCTTTCCTGAAGGAATTCTAGTGCAAAAATTTTAACTGTCTCAGAGTTGTGAGGTTATGAAGGTGTTTTCAGATAGAGAACATCCTCATTCTGTCACATTGGAACTGTCACATTTGGTGTGACAAATGATATTCAAAATCATTGGCATCAACCAAAAAGCAGAAAGTCCCTAGCTCTGTAAAGTGGAAATTCACACCTATCAAGTGTGGAAGTACAAATTCTTACAGACTCTTTTTAGTCTGACACACATACCAAGAACCTGGAGTTCGCTTAACCATTATGAAAATGAATTGCAA
Organism: Chloebia gouldiae; assembly: GCA_003676055.1. Classification (NCBI taxonomy): domain Eukaryota; kingdom Metazoa; phylum Chordata; class Aves; order Passeriformes; family Passeridae; genus Chloebia; species Chloebia gouldiae. The sequence continues at coordinate 58,557,968 of QUSF01000002.1, read as the reverse complement.
AGACATTATATGGTCAGAACTCCTAAAATAGAAACCCTTTAACTTTGACATATGGCCTTTTAGTCTTTTGCCTGCTGCCAGACATTAATGCTTACTGGTGGTGACAGTGGCAAGTTCTGCCAGCCAAAGTGGCCCCACAACAGTGGCATGAAAGGGCCACTTGCCATAGCTTTTGCATGCAATTGTACCCGTACTGCAGGTGTGCCACAGCTGTGCACAGATGCACCCAGTTTAGACCTTTTTGCTTATGAGCATCCCATGACTAGGGCCACTGCTACCACAGCTGTTAGCACCATCTGGTCCTGGGGGCAGCTGAGGGGAGAACTTGTGTCCCAATAAACTGTTCTGACACTGCCAGCCAGCTCCTTGAGTCCTCCACCCTGGAGTTCCTCGCATCTCTTGTTAGAGAGGAAAAAGACACAGAAATTGTATGTGATGTGGCAGTTGGTGAAGCAACCACAAAACCAGCTTATCTGGCTTTTTAAGATCATTTACCTGGGTGCAGGTCAGGATATGGTCTGGGATAGGGTAAAATCCTCTGGCAGGCCAGTCTGTGGGACACCAATTCCTGGGTTGTCTTGAGGCTAACTTCTTGCCATTTAATCTAGTGACTTGAAACAGTAATTTTAAATCAGCTGTTGTAAAGTACATTGCCATGCAGAACATTTCCCTGTTGCAGTTTTGCATTATCTGAGGGCAAGGGAGTTATCTTCCCTCTCCCCTGCCCAAAAAATTATCTTGTTGTCAAGAATAAATGTCAGAATTTTCCACCCAGGGGAGACACCAGTTCTTTTTTTCCTTGACAGCTCTGGCTCTACTTACATCCATGTGTTGACATCCTTTTGAATAATTTTAGTAATTGGTGCATGAAACTTCATTTTTATTTGAGAACTCTTTAAACTATTTGTTGATGTTTTCCAGTTTGGTATTTCTCCTTTTTCACTTTTGTTTTATTCTGATTTGCACATTATAATTTGTGAAGTAATGCAGTATACCTGACTAGGTTGTAACCTGTAAAGGGGGAAATGTTATCCTAGTACTGCTGTTCAGCCTTTTTCTTTATTTTTCCCTGCCTTTAATAGTTAAAATTCTAAAGATAAAACCTCGTCAGAATGTTGACAAACACTGTTAAGTATCTATCAAGCTTTGAATAATTTCTTTCCCTTCTACAACTGTACTACGTAAGCAGAAGTTTCACTTGGTTTCATGCCACCATTAATAGTGCTCAACAGCAGTTCTGTTGTAATCCAGTGAACTAAATGGGCATTTTCTTCTTGGAGCACTCAGCATGTCATTGCTGATGATGTGTGAGGTTCTCCTGTAGCAGATATAGTCCTTATGTCTGAAGCCCTGGTGCATTCATAATGCTGAGCAGCATTTATGAGTTTACTAATTCATAGCAGACACACTCCCCCCTCTCTCCATAATTAAAATCTGCTGTTTGGTGCAGTGACACATGGTGACACAGTGTAAATGACTTCATTAATGTGCTTTGTTTCTCTTGCCCTTGTTTTCCTTCAAGGCCAAAGAGTGTGACATGAGCAGGTTGCCAGTTATTCTGACAAATAGGGGGACACCTCCTGTCCACACTGTTTTGCAGAAATACTGGATGACTTTAAATGTCAAACTACTGAATGAGGTGAAGGGCTGTCTTTCCTATCAGGGTTTTCCTCCAAGGGGCAGGATCTGAGAATCATCTGACACACATTGCATCCAAGTTTACTATCCTGCAAATAAAGTAAGTCAGGAAAAGCTTCTTTTACAAATCCCACAAAGGGATTAGAGGTGGTTGCAAATTTGTTTTCTTTGTAAATTGTAAAGTTTTGAATGTTTTCTCTTTTTTGGGGGTACTGCTTGCTTTTCTACACACTGTTTATTTCATGTGCCTCCTATGTAAGCTCTTCAACATAAGAATTGCTTTGTACTACAGATATGTACTAAGCACTTAAGGAACTTGTCTAGGCAGCCTTATATGATTTAAAAAAAAAAAAAAACTTCCTACTTTTTTCTTCTTAAAGAGGTCACAGAATGGTTTGGGTTGAAAGGAACCTTAAAGTTCATCTAGCTCCAGTGCCCCTGCCATGGACAGGGACACTTTCCATTAGACCAGATTGTTCAAATCCCCATCTGACATGGCCTGAAGTACTCTCTTTTAAAGTGGAATCCCACAGAATCAGTAAGGCTGTAAGAGACCATCTGGTCCAATCTCTCTGTTCAAGCAGGGTCATCCTAGAGCACATGGCACAGGATGGATAGACATCATGATGTCAGTTTAATTACATTGCACTTCAAATCCTGTATATTTTGTTTCAATTGACCTATCAGATTTAGAGATTTTGGCTTTCTTTCTACATATTGTGAAAACTACCCATGTGCATGCTCTTATACTACATTTGGGAGTGTATCCTGGGACTCTAGGGAATAGGAATTATATTTCTTGTTCCATGATGGTCAGAACTTCAACAGTAATTAAAATAAGTACTTTTGTTATGAATAAACCATTTATGGAAATGTGATCTCATTGTGTATTTGCAAGATAATGCAAGCCAATTAAAAAATCCTGGAAGTTGTATGATTTTAAAACTATCTCTACAGTCATAAAAGTTCCTTCTTTAAAAAAAAAAAAAAAAAAAGAAAGAAAATGTGTTTTAGAGTCCATACCAATCAGTAAAAGCTAATTTTCAATTTTGTTTTTTACTGGAATTGCTTTCTAGTTATTAGGAACTGCTTTGTTGATTTGTTTTTGTTTTTGCTTTCCATACCAGTGTTTGGAAAAACCCAAGCCCAAAAAAGCCTCTATCTTTCTTTAATTTTTTAAAATACAGATTCCTTGAGTTAGTGTCATGGGTAGTTAAGCAGTCTATGGAGGTATCCTATCTCCAGACTCAATGTTTTCAATATATTGGAATTATTAAGTTTGGTTTTGGTTTTTTTTTTTGTTTTGTTTTAGTCTCATTTTTCATCCAGTAATCTAAAAGAGGAGCCTGCTGTCTTCCTGTTTGTTCCACATAAATGGGAAAACATGCAAGTGTTTGGATCATTGCCAAGACTGTAAATGAGCCCTGCAGCAGTGCTGATAGAAATCATAGCTGAGAGCAGTCTTGTGTATTCGTCAGAGATGTCTTTCAGAACTTACAAATTACTTGTGAGGGAAAGTGGTAGCAGTGGAGTAAACCAAGAATATACTGGCTGCTAACGTGTGCTTCTGTCATTTGATTGCATCAGATGCCCTTTCTCTAGCTAGTGGGTTCCCAGATCTTATTTTTCACAAAGAATAGCAGTCAAAACTTAGGGGTCTTTTTGCTGAAATTCTCTTTTGCTTCATAGCAAAGTTTTGATCATCACTTCTTTACTGAGCTTGATCTCTGATATTTCTATCATTCATTTTTTGGCATTTGTGACAGAAAGGAATATATATATATATGTGAGTTTATATATACTTGTGCACTAACTTTTCAAAATTCACTCAAAAAAATTTCACAATTCACTCTATAAAAGGTGAAAAAAAAAAGGAGGAAGGAAAGAGATTTTGAAGAGCAAAGGCTTAAAAGAATGCTGAACTGGTGTGTCCTTCCATGAATCTTTGTGTATTGGCATCCAGGTTTTGATCTGTGGAAAGGATTAGGTAGTAACACATCCTACAAAGCCAAGATGGGACAAGAGAGCAGAAAATCACATGAAGTAAATAAGGTTTTACAAGCAGGGAGAATCAGGCCACACAAACCACTGAACAGGATTAGTCATGGATGTCCATTGCGGTCCTTAGTGTGATAAGAAGAGATTTGTCAGCGGGAGGTAACACTTGTCTCTCTCTGTGTTTAGGAACTGTGTTCAATACCTGTGTTTTACACAGCAGTGTCTGGAGGGTGCAAATCAGGTTTTCCTTAATACTGAATATATGTTTTTAGCCAGCTGCTGAGCTTTCACAGGGTAATTAATAGCTGAGAAAGTGGGGCCCCACAGCTGACTGTGAGGCTAGCCAGTAGTTAAGAATCCAGTTAGTGCTAAACAAAATTGTTTGTCTTCAAAGCTTAATTTTTCACATATGGACTGAGCAGCAGATGGAAATAACAGCCCTTATAACTTATGTAGTTATTAGCGAAATGAAATTATTGAGAGTTTTTATAATTTACCATTTACTTTTCTGTTGTTCTATAGAACTTGTTCTGGGGACAGGAGGAAAGGTACCACAGTTCCTTTTCACTGGCATTTGTGCATGTACCAGTAAATGTTATGGATTGCAGAGAAATTTATGGAGTTCCAATCAAGAAATACAAAGTACAACATTTTTAATTGTTTGTGGTTAGAATTAGATGGTTTCTCTGGCAAATTCAAGTGCTGTATAGCTTGTATCTCTCCTTGTAATATTGAGGTGGGCTATATAACACTTTTAAGAAAATCCATTTTGTCCATTTCAAAGAAAAGAGAAACTGTGAAGAAGGACTTTGGCTCAGAAACTTTGCTCCAAAAATAAATGCTAAATATCTAAAAAAGTTTCTAGTGCAGGACTATTGTATTTCATAAGAGTAGCATGCCCTTTTCTGTTGTTTTCACTGCCTCTAGTATTTATCAAATTATTCAGCTTCTATTTATGAAGGAGTCAAGATATCATATACAGAAAACTGTAACATTGCCATTACACAGTGGTTTACTTGGAACACTCTTTGTAGTAAAATCATCTTCAGTAAGAACATCTGTAAGAATACCAATAAGCTCCTTACTGGTATTTTATTTACAAAACAGAAGTGCAAAGGAACCAACAGAAAACCTTACAACTTTAGAGTAAGGTGTGACATCCTGTAGTAGTGAAATACAGGTTTTCTGCTAAGAAAAGCATTTGTAAAGGTATAGTGCATTTCAGTGTATCAAAACTTTTCAGTATGCCTCTCAAAATGCAAAACAGTTTATTTATGTCTTCCTTCAGGAAAATGTCACACTCACCTGTGGACAAACTCTTCTGTACTTTGCTTCTAGTTAACAGCCAGTAATGTTGACTTATCTGATGCCTCAAACTTCCTCATGAAGCAGAGAACAGTAGTTCTGCATAGGGCTGAGAAGGGACCAATACATTAGTGTTGATGTGATTGATATTTGCTGGTACACTTATCCCAAGAAACTCATACTATTTCAGACCAAGCCAAACATAAATTCTGGTACTGGAGGGATTTTATGCTTTGAAGGCGAGAGAACAGTAGCTGAGACTCTGTGTTCTGTAAGGCAGAAGAGATTGGAAAGGAAGACAGGAGAGAGGGAAGGCATCTCCAGACACAAAAGGAATCACACCACAGCACCTCTCACCACATTGCTTCACTCACCCATTTACCCTGGTGGTTCGCATCACATTCTTACTCCCCTTCTTTTCGATGTAAGATATTGAATTGGTCTTTTAGTGTCTTAGTCTTCCTGCTGAATTCAGGACAAAACAAGCCTCCCTTCATGAACTGGGGCTTAGGGATTGTTTTTTAGCTACTTATTAGCAAGTGACCATAATACACTTAGTGGAAATAACCTGTGCTGGGAAATCCTCAGGCAGTAATTAATGGCTTGGTTCACATAATATTTATCTGTCTGTGCCACTTAAGTAATAACTTGCACTGTATTTTTCCTTCCTCTTTTGTTATATTGATAGAAATGGATGGAAGGACTGGTTATAAATCATGCAAAACTTGTGGTTAAAATATGAATAGGGGTCCAAGACCAGAGTTTATCACTGGATTGTCTTCCTTTTGGTGATCATATGTAGGAGACAGCAATAAGTAATCCATTGTGTGGTGCCTCTGGGGTCAACAGATGCAGCTTCTCAGGAGGATCTCCTCTATCCCAATAACATACAGTGCTCAGAAGCTTCTGATGCTTTTCTCAAAATTGGAAGGAGTTGTGGCTAGAAGCATATTGGTGGGAAGGAGATAATGGCTGAAACTTATTTTTTTTTCATTTCCTCTCTTTTGGTACAAGGTCTTGCTCTGTATAACATATACCTCCACCTTTGAGCTGAATGGCAGTTCAGTGTTGAAGATTGCTGAGGTAAGTTCTCTGTTATACCACAGCTTCCTCCACTACCTAGAGTGTGTCTTCCATACATAACCTGAAACTGAACCAGTCTAAAACACGTCTACTATCTTTAGGACTGGTATTACCTTATCCCTAGTGTAAAGGAATAGTTGCAAGTCAGTCATGTTTGGGCTTGCATGGGAAGGCAGTCTTGGAAGTTGACTGATAATTGTATATTACAGAATTGCATATTTACTACTTCTCGTGTTTATTTTGCTTTTTGCAATAGAAAAATTTTCTTGAGTTCTTCATAAAACAGCACTGCACTGATTTCTTACTGGCTGCAACTCTAACACTAGTGAAGTTTCCTGAAGAGAAGTTTATAAGCCGTAGTGTGCCATGTTAGCTCAAGTGCCTCTGTGTTCCTTTTGTGTATCTCTTTCTTGACACACCCAAGTAAAATATTTATAATGCCCCTTGATCCATTGGGCTGTTAGTCACTCTACTCCCTTTATTCCACTAGATTTTAGTCTGAATTAAATTGTAAAGGAGCTTTGGTTTTAGAAAATTATACCTGCAGGCATATTACCTGAGCCTTTGTAGGTGTGTGATATTTTTAGTAATGTGTTGCAAGCTATGGCCTGTTTGTTCAACTTAGAGAAGATGCACAGGAACATTTAATCCTCCTGTGCGACACACACTGCTGTGTGCAGAATCTATTATAAAATTACACTGTTAACGTGGTATGGGCAGAGCTGGTGTCCATGAAGGAGTGTAAATGTTATTTACATGTCCTACACTCCCAAGTGTCTATAGACATTTAGAGGTGTGTTACTTCTCAGTTTTCGGTATTTGGGGTGGGGTTTTTTGTAAAAACAAAAATCCCATGTGAAAATAGGTTACTTTAACTGGAAGTTACAGTATTTTCTGAGTTCAAGAATAAAACTGACCTTGCCTTATCTTATTGGAAGCTGAGAAAGGAGTTATAGGAATAACAGGGAACAAAAGAAAATTACTTCCATTTTGTAAAAGAAAAAAGGGCTTTAAAAGGCAAGGATACAACATAAATAGTTCATGTATATAACATATACCAGATGAAAAAGATAGTAATCGTTCTAGATTAGCACAGCTTAGATGTTGGTTTCTCTTGTGCTAGGTGAGACCATAAGGTGTGGCTATTTTTGGAGGTCTTTGTAAGCCCCATCTGTAGATGTTGCAGCAGGGGTGAACTGAATTGCTACTTAAAGCAAGCTGCAATTTTTTAATTTCTACTAAACCCTCTTTATGTCAGTGTCACACACTGAAAAAAAAAAATACAGATAATTTCCCCTACTGCAGTTTTTCTCACATTTGTCACAGACTTCCTAACATGCAAGACAAAAGCTGATGAATTCAGCTTAGTACATTTCTTGGCTGTAGGTAAAGAGCTTGAGATTAAACAAAGTGCTTGCTGGCAAAAGCATTTAATGACTCTTAACCCTTCATCTTTCAGTCTTTAAGAGCACTACCTGAGACTGGGGGCAAGTGGTCAGTCAGTCATGGTCTGTGTGGTGTAAACTGTAGAAATAATCAGAAATAATATTTTCTGTTCTCTCTGTAAACAACAGGGTTCTTATTCATCAAAAGTATTCTGAAAATTGCTAGTTGTCTTTCACAGATTGATGTGAAACTATACTGGATTTGGTAGTTGCACTACACTTTTATTCTCAGAAGGCCAATCTGGTTTTTAAAAACCTTTGCTAGTGTATTGATACACATTAGGACATTGCTAGTTCTTATCTTTTATGGTGAACAAGACTAATGCATGATGAGATGGGCCAGCAAAGCAAGCAAAACTCACTTCCTTCAGTGAAGTGGAACAAGCAGTAATACAGGCTGTACTTGCCTGTATTTGGAGTGTTTGGGGGTACAGTTATTTTCTCCACACTTCCTGAGAAAATACTGCCTCAGGTTTTCCTAAATAGCCTAGGTCTTTCTAAATAGCAAATCCTACCAGGCACATATATGTTTCCACAAGTTCCTCCTGCCCAGGCTTTAGGTAAGGCAAAGACTTTAACAGCTGGCATCACTATGCCTTGTATCTGAATTATCCAATGTCTAAGCAATAGGAAACAGAAAATAATTTCTCAGTTCAGCGTTTGGTTAACCTTCTGACTTCTGAAAGGGAAGGGTGGCAAAAAGGAGCATTCTGTTTCAGTGCCCATGCTATTTAACATTTCTTTCCAAGTCAGTTCCTTAGTTTTCCTAGCCTGCACTCTGCAGCAAGTAGAACCACTGCAGGATTGGAAAGATACTGCCTTCATTACTCGTGGAACTCCCCGAGGACTGTCCCTGACAAACAAAGCTACAAAGTCTGGCCATTTTGCACAGCTGATTGTTTGCAATTCATGTGTACAAAACAGTGGCACTTGAAATCATTCTGAACCTTAACAGCTTCAAATTAAGGAAGCGTCCAAGATGACGAGAATTTGTACCCTAAGTATTAATAGTATTGAAAATAGATTAGTAGTATTAAAAATAGATTAAATCTTGCCCTGTGCACCTTCCCATGCTTACCTAGACACCTGCAGGAAAATTTAGTTGATGCTGCTGCTTGTTTTTATGTGTGTGTTTGTTGCTCCAGTGTGCCTTCTGGAGGTTTATTTTGTATTTCATTAGCTAACCCTTCTGTGTTTTGCTCTTAGTTGTGTTTTGCATGCCATAGAGCTGGAAGTCCCCGAATGCATGAAATGATCAAAATGTCCATTGCACACCTCTTTGGAGCCCTGAGCTCTCGCATTTTTACTGCTGCTTCTTCTTCAGTGGCTTTTCAAAAGGTACCTTGCCCAGCCATTTAGAACACAGGCCTTCTGTAAGATTGCCATTCAAGTATTGTTTGCTTATTAGCTCGCATGGGGAGGGGAGAAAAGGAGGAGATATCAACCATGCTCTTTTCAGAAAGTCAGCCTACCTTTAAGAATGGTATTTCATTAATTAACTCAGATACTCCAGAAGAAGGCATACAGCTCAAAAAGAATGATCTCAGCAGCACTGGAATGGTTTGGCCTCTGTGAAGGGCTGTATGTGGTTAACAAGCTTTTAGGGTTATTTTGTCCACTGGGGTTCAAGTGATAGCTGAGTGATGGGTAGAATTCGTCCAGGCCAACTTACAAGAACATCTTCATCACTGACCTATTGACAGCTTGGTTTCATTTCAGTAGGAGTTAGAAACAATCAAAAGTCTTGTTTGTCTACCTATGTCAGTACTGATCAGACTATGATCTGATCAGTCATAGACTGATCAGACTATGTAATCTGATCACTTTAACTTTTCCTTCTTAAAAACTCATCCTCATTAGGGAACTATAAAAATTACTTTACATCATATAATATCCTTCTCATTCAAAAATGTACACCAGATAGATTTATGTATACTCCTTATATATATAATTCATACTACATATTTATATTTTTAAGAATTAATATTTTTAATAATTTTTCACAGCTAGTTCCATTTATATTTACAGTTCTTACTTGCTATAGCTAAACAATGGCAGAATAAAACTGCTAAAACTGAAAAATATAAAAGTATGTCAACAATAATTTACTGTTTTGTTTTGGTTGCTTTGTTTGGATTTGGGGGATTCTTGCAGTCATTGTGAACGATAAAACTCGGGGCAGGACAAAGGACCAAAATTGCTTCTTCAAGAAGACTGTATTGTACAGTTCTGTTACAAACTTGCTCAGCTCTATCAAGACTTTTATCTACTTAGTAGTTACTGTGCAATGTGCTTACGCTGTTTACTCCAGTCACAACAGATCTTACAGAGACGCAGCACCTCCCACAAAATACCTGATGAAGGGTAGAAACTGCACCTTGCAGTGTGCTGTCCCCAGGATCCTAGCTGTGTAACACTTTACAGCCATTTGTGCAACATCACCTGGGGCAAAAGTCAAGCATGACTCTGGGCACAGCCAGCAGCTGGGCATGGAGCTGGGAACTGGATGATCCATCAGTGTTCTTCTATTGCTACCTTGGTTCCCATGGGATCTCTGAGAAAAGGAGCCCTCTGCTGGATTGCCAGTTATTAAAAGGCAGTTGTTTGTGTTATTTATGGTAAAGTGCTCTTGTGTTTTCTGTGTTAAGAAAGGCCTTAAGGGTTTTCAGATGTGTTACAGTACATCATGATTATTGTAAAATTAGTAACAAATACCTGTCCATCAGAAGCAGCAATCTTGAAGAATGGGAGGGTATTTATGTTGCAGACATAGACTTGCAGAGAGGTAGTTACAGTAAGTATCAAGAGATGAACAATCAAAGCAGCATTTAATGAGTTCTGTACAAAGTGAGACAAGTACCAAAATCACTTGGGTTTGACAGGAGACTTTACCAGTTTTGCCCTACCATTCCTGCAGCTGTGTGACTGATTCATTGGTTTTCCAACCAAGACTGCTAAAAACTTCTAATGCGCTAATAAAGCAATAAGAAATAGTAAGGAAGGCTGACTATCTGCATGTGAGAGACCTTGGTATCCTCCTGAAATGTGTTCCTGGTAAGTGGGAGTTGATCTCTTTGTACTGCTGTCTTGTTTCCTCATCAGGTTTGCATTGAGACATATGTCTCTAGCTGTCACCAGCGGAGCATTAACACCGCTGTGCGGGCAACCCTCAGCCAAATGTTGAGTGACTTGACTTTACAGTTACGACAAAAGCAAGAAAACGTGGTGAGCCTTCTGGCATCAACAAATGGTTCCATGTCCATGGCTGCATACTGTTTTTTTCTCATTCATCTGAATGCCTTATGGCTTTTATTTGACAATTCTTCAATTAAAAGCCTTTTTGGGCTCTGACTAGGCCTGCCTCAGAGCTCTCACATTGTCAGCTCTTGTTGGCTGGGTTGGTTATTTTTTTTTCTTTCCTTTAAATAAAAGAGACATTGTTCTGATGTCAGGTGCCTCAGCCTTTTCCATTCTTTTATTTTGTTTTCTTGTTTTTCTAAGGTGTATTGAAATGGTTCTGCCAAAACTTTTTGCATGACAAATATTTACATAGTGAAAACAGATTCTCAACTAAGGAAAGTGTAATTGAAATTTTTCTTCTACTTTTTTTTTTAATAGAAGTTAAGTTAATGAAATTCTTTTTTTCTTTGTTAACAAAAAATAAATATTATTTTATTTATTTAATTATTAAAATCCATGAGAGCTGTTTGAATGACATCCCAGCACATTTTCTACTACAGATGTTCTGGGTACATGTGGAATTACATTGGCTTCTTACATTTTTTTTTTTACTGTTTTGTATAATACCATATTGTCAAAGAAGTAATATTTGTAAAAGTTTCTATTTATTAGGAAAACTTAAGGACTGTAGTTGTACAGATTGTTTTCCTTACATCTGTTTTGGGTTAAGATGATCACTTCTATTCTGGATTAGTAGACTAGATTGCTTTTATCCTGCTGAGCAACTTCCAAAATGATTAATCAGTTTAAATAAACTTGTCTTCTGTTGGTGCTGAGCAGATTCATTTTACTAGCTAAAGCATTTACCAAAAAAAAAACCCCTCAAACAGAAACATTTTGGGTCTGCAAATTCAGTTTTATTAGTTTTTTTCTTAGCTGAGGAGTAGATAAAAGCATATGACAACTGCATTTAGTTCCTGACATTTTGTTATTGATGCTTGAGAGAATTTGGCTTGACCCTGTTGTGCACAGTAGGAAGAATCCTATACCACAGCTGAACCAAACGATGTATGAGGTCATTTCCTGACTGCCATTCATTCTGTTAGTACTGTAACATTAACATTGTCAATGTTCTAAACTCTCTAATACTCAATTGATTTTGGTTTCTAAGTAGTTTGTGATGTCTAAACTATGTTTTTCTCTCAGTTATTGTCAATGCAAATTATATGCCTAATTATTACTAATTATTGTTCACCGAAATAAGATGCAGTTTCCTATAATCTAAATGGCTGTTAAAACAGATCTTAAGGAATTTTTAAAAATGTTTTTGCAAAAAGTTCACTTAAAAACCTTAAGAAAAAGCCCAAAACAGATAGAGGACATGAATTTAAGAAAGTTCTGCTGTTAAAGTATTGCTTCTATTAACATTCCTCTGCCCCTTGCACCAATTACACTACCTTTGTCTTTCCTCAACAGATAGTTGAAAACCCTGACACCTTGCAGAAATTCAAGAGTCAAGGTATTTATAATACTTTTTTAGTGACTCATTCCAATCCAGCTTTTTTATTCTTGACTTTCTTTTTATCACCACAGTGCTGTTTGATGCCATGGGAGTTGCACCCTGGGATTTTGTAACTTCTCTATAGTTTGGTGCTTTCTTGGTTACCTGTGGTAAGAACTGAGATAGCCCTATTAGCTCCTAATATTTCCAGTTGTGTCTTCATTTGGACCATGGTAACAGCATTGCACTCAACATAGTAATAAATTATTGTTTCAGGGTGCTAACTTTTGTAATTAAGGAGTTTCAGTGGTCTGGAAAAAGTTTTAGTAAGTGCCTTTACTTCCTGAAGTGAAAAAGATTTGCAGAGTAGAATGTGGAATCTGAAAACAATCGTTACTCTATTTCAGGCCAAAGACATTGTTTATATAATGACTACTTGCCAGGTGATTATTTTACAAGAGAATATTTTTCTGTTCCCATTGTGGCTTACCTTTCAACATCTTCTAGTAGGAAAAATAGACTCTGGTTTTGACCTTCACTCAGGATTTCTGTAGAACTTGTGTGAACGGAGACTAAACTCTTTCAAGAGCACAAGCATTCTTTTATAAGATCAGAAGGTCAGACATGAGAAAATGTGTAAGAGAGAGAAACTGCAGGGAGAGATACAGAAATCAGCTGCCACGTAGAAATACTGGGGCCACTCTTTCATATTATTTAATTATATATTTATTTTATTACCCGAATTTGATTTCAGCTAACCTTCTGTAAATGCATGTAAGCAATTAGTGCCCTCTCCGGGTTTAATACTGCTGCTTTTGCATTTTGTGGCGATCACTTTCCAATGTAGCACTTTTCCTACTGCATCTTATCTATTAATTTTGGTAGCCCTGCTCCTTGTTTAGAAACTCTGACCAGCTCTGAAAACCCATGCAGTTAATTGATGTTGTTATCCAGCTGCTCATATGTAATGCCTCTGATCCTTGTGCTTTTTGGAGGTACTTCAGCTGAGTCTCTTTGTGATGATGTTGTATCTGTCCTCACTGTGCTCTGTGAGAAGCTCCAGGCTGTCATAAAGTGAGTTATTTAAGTTTATAATTTAAATTTATTACCTGGAGGTTGAGAGTTTCACTGATGTATGTGATTGTATTGTTGTAGTTTGGGAATTATGGAGCAAAGCTGTACTTAAATGAAGTGTTTACTAGAGAAAGTATTGTTCATTATGCATTAATTTAATCCTTGCTTAAAATGAGGAGCTAATTTGCCTTCTTTGTGCACTGTTCAGCTTTACAGAGCTTCTAGTAAATCTAATCTGTAGGTAATTTCTATACATCAGCAAAATACTAATACAAAATACTGATAATCCAAGGAGAAGTTTTCTTTTCTGGCTGGAAGAACCATCATAGAGAGAATAACAATTACAAGAGCCATGGAAAGACCTAACAGATACTATATTCAGAATTAATAAATCTGTCCTTCTTAGGCAGCCTTTATCCAATTGAAATAATTTGTGCTTTCAGTGAATTCCTCCAATTTAGGAATATCATACACTCTTACCTACTTGAAAATGCATAATGTTAATTTCTAAAGTATGGTTGTTATGAACAGTGGGTGTGTTATATGCTGTACAATTTTCAGAAACTACCAGAGGCAAAGATAGTACAGGCATCTATGTGCAGTTTTCTTTGCAGGCTTTCTTCCCATGAGTCTCTCTAATAACAGCAAGATTACAGACAAATGCCTTACTTAGCATTATTTAATCAGTGTCAGCATCTGGGAAAATAAAATCAAGAGTGCAGGGATGCCCTGTGCATGCCCATGCAAGTGTCAACTGCAAGGTGATGATTTCTGCATTAAGACACATTGTAAGAAAAGCTGTTGAGAAAGAAGGCATCTGTACCTGGAATGTATGTATCTTTCCAGATAGGCATGGACTGTTGTGAGGAAAAATCTATCACCTTTGGAATACATAAGAAGCCAGCAGTTTTCAACCCTCTGTAGCACAGAGTTAGAAATCCAGCTTTGAGCCTCAGGATTCAGTGTTTTCTCCATGGCATGTGAAATGGGTATTGTTGTTATTGGATGCAAATTCATGTAGGTGAATGAAAGGAACTTGGGCAGTGACAGAAGAACAGCTATTTCTCGCTCCTTAATTTCAATTCAGATAAATCCGTTCTTTACAGCTTCCTTGACCTACAATCATATATCAGAAAGTGCATTCCTTCAGTTCCCATCTCTGACCAAAAGAGAGTTATTAAATCCTGATTTTATTAGGAATGAAAACCAAATTTGGGGTAGACTTGCCATGGAGTGCTCCTTTCATAAGGCAGACCTCAGCCTTGCTTGTCGCCTGGATCCCGAAGTTGATGATAAGAGTAGGGGCAGGCACAGTGCATGTTACAAGTGTATAAGTTCCAGGTGTCTGCAGGTTCTTTAATATTCTTTCTCATGAGGCTTTCCTTGAGTTTATGGTTCTGACAGAGTTACTGGCAAGGCCCTGAAAGTTAGCCATGTTACCGTGTGACTTTCTGCTTGGAGACATTAACTTTTGACCATTGTGGCTGTCACCAAGAAAAAAAAATAACCAGAAGAGCGAAGCCTAAACATGCTTCAGATTGCCTGAGGAAACTATCCGATAGTCCAAAATCTTCTGTTATCTCATTTTCCTCTGTTTAAGGTTCCTTCCAAGCTTTTACATGGAATTTGAATAGTTATTTGGGTTTTATTCTTGCTATTTTTTCATTTTTTTTTAACGTAGTAGATCACTGCATGTGATCAGTACAAAATAAATGGGATGATGCAGGTGGTCACACTATTGCAAATTGATAGAAAGAAGCAAAATAAATCACTGCTGTAAATTACAGTGTAATTTTCAAGTGAACTAATGTGGTTATTTTAGAAAATTAAGTATTATTAACTTAAAATATAATTAAGTTTTAATATTATGTGAATGGCATCTTTTCTTTGCCAGTGACAATCGTCAACTTCAGCTTCTTTACTTGGAGTGCATCCTCTCCATGCTGAACAGCTCCTCCCCCAGCATGCACCAGCACAAAGGATTCACTGATCTAATATGGTGAGTACATCTGAAGACTAACGCAAATACTCAGTTTGTAAATGTAAAAGGACCTGGTCCCCTCAGCCTTGCAAAAAAAAAAAAATGTAAAAAGTCTCCAGGTGTGAGCAGAGCTTGCTGCTAACCTACTATCAGTACTTTCTGTGCCTCATATAAAATTGGTTGGGACTGCCTGCTCAGCTACCACATTAAATCCTGGCAGTGAATTTTCACGGTAATGAGGTCTAATGGATTTAGCCAGAACAGAAAATCTCTTATGCCTTCTGCAGTAGTTTGGATCTGTGTGTGACATTGAGCACAGAGATGCTCTGCTTGTTGTAGGAAGGTATTGTTGAGATTCTTTAATGTTCTGATACAATAATACAGGAAGATAAGCAAAATTAATGTCAAATGTGTGCTGGTGACCAGAAATGTTTAATATGACCTGCATTGTTGGGTAAGTTTTGAGGCTAAATAGTCTTAATGGTGCTTCTATTTTAGCAAGAAATTCTCCTTTTTAGTACACTTCACCAGGAACACTTGATATTTTTGGTGTTCATATCTACCTCTAAATTGGTACCATCACATCACCTGAAATACCTGAAATAATCCTGCTTTCCTTGTGATTGAAATAGTGGGGTTCTTACAGCCTGTGGATAATTGAGCCATTGTAATAAAGCAAGAATGTAACTAATATGCAGTTCCTTGCAGTCTGTGCCCATCTTTTTACCTTGTCAAGTGATTGTATTAAGGAAAGATGTATGTGACTGTTAATGACAGATGTGTTTCTTGTGCTTTTACCCTGTAATTTTTGAAACTGAAGTTATAGACTTGGGCCCAATTCTAAGGATTAAACATGTAACTCCCCTGCTGTCCCAGGAAGATTAGTGGCTGCAAGACTGGGAGGTGTTCAGACTGGCAGCACTTGGCAGTGTTGCACAAGAACCTGGCTCTGAGGCCTCTTGGAGGTCTAACATAACAGCAGAACTCTCTCTCTCATGGCAGATTTGCTTCAGAAGTTTCTGCCTTTGAGTTTCACCCAGCCCTTTTTCTGCTTATGTGACAGACTGTGGGGCCATCCTGTGAGCAAGGTCACTGAAATTATCTCAGTTAAAAGAAAGCACTTCCTGTTTTATTTTTGATTTACATGCTTTTGACAATCCAGCTTATGTTGCAAATGTACAGGTGTTTGTATCTCTGTGTACCATGAGGGCAAGCCATCAGGGGTGGGACTTCTTAACCTGCACTATTGCCAAGGAATGAACATGCATGCTTCAGCTACCTGCTTAAATGGGAGGAAAAAACTGCTTAAGTGGGAGAAAAAAACACCAAAACACTAGGAAGATATGAAACAGTTTAAGCTGCAAACATAATCTTGAACATTTTGTACACACTAATACATTACCTGTCTGGTGAGGTTGTGATGCAAACTGGTGGCTGTCATTATTCTTTAAGGAGCCGTTGCCTACATGCACACAGATTTCAGTCTACAGGCACTTTGTAGTCAGTTCCCAAAGAGGATAAAGAAGGGAGCAGACAGAGAAAATTTAGCTCTGTGTGCTGACAGTGTTCTCCGTAGTTTGATACAGAAACACTTTGACAGGACTAAGATATGTGGGGAATATATTGTTGTTGTAACCCGTGATTATGCCTGCTTTGAGACAGGCATGTTTCTTAAGCAGTGAATTGTTAAGTTGTGAAATGTAATTGATTGGAGAAATAAATGGAATAAGCAGATTCAAAGTCATTATTTGATGTCCTATTAAAAGCTGGTTTTCTTTCTGTGACTAGGGGAAGCTGAGCTGTTTCAGGTATCTTGTTAAGAGAAGCAATGAAAATTCTAGACTGCATAAAACCTTGAGAAAAAAAAATGTAGTTACCTATGAGGATGTGTTTCATGAATTGTTACTTGTAATTGGATGCTTGCTCCAGGTACTCACTTGAACTTCTAGATGTGGGTGAAAACCAGATTTGAGACTCATTCTCATGGAGCACTTGACTTCTTAAATTAGTCTTGCAGACTGAAGTAAAATGTTGAGTGCGTGGGTTCAAAGCTGAAATAGCAGCTGATGGAGCAAAGTGCTGAGCTGGCTTTGGTTCCACAGAAGAGTGATCTGCAGTTGTTGAATCACTTAACATGAGTGTTAGACAGTTAAAGGAAGGATGGCTATTTACTGTATAGTGGTATATGTGTAGTATAGTGCACACTTTGAGTTACTGCAGAGGGCTTTCATTATGTTGTCAAAAAACAGCCAAACAGAGGCTTATAACTAAGGGTGCTTACTAAAATAATGCATGTGCAGCTCAGTGATGGAACATTCAGCCTTCTAGTTAACATAGATTAGTTCTTGTTTAGTCAGGTTTTTTTAAAGCTCCCAAGGTGAACTGAAAATGAGGCACTGAGCAGCAGAAGCCTAGGATTTCTACCTTGTGTTAGGCTGCAGCTGGTGAAAGAGGCAGGCATGCTATCCTGCAAAGGGAGAGCACTGTGCAGCAACATGAACTTGCAAAATCATTACCATGTTTCTACAGCACACAGAGGCATTTCCATATGGACTAGCATGCTGATGCTTGAGAGATGAAAAAAGCCTGGCATAATTTGTTTTTCTATCTAACCACTGCTGTTTGACTGATCATTAAAACAAGAGTGTGTATCTAGTTTAACCATGGGCTATCTTCAATCTGTTCTTGTAGGAGTAATTTTTTTCCAGTTACCATCTGCTGCTTTTCTCTTTCTCAGGAAGCAACTGTGTCCAGCCTTAATAGTAATCCTGGGAAATCCAATCCATGACAAAACTATCACCTCTGCCCACAGCAGCATCTGCCTTGAGGCTGATTCACCTTCCTCAGGGATCTCTGATCATGGCCGGGGTTCAGGTTGTTCTTCCACAGCACCTGCCCTTAGTGGGCCCGTTGCACGGACCATATATTATATTGCAGCAGAACTGGTTCGCCTGGTGGGGTCAATGGAATCCATGAAGCCTGTGCTACAGTCTCTGTATCACCGGATGTTGCTTTACCCACCACCTCAACATCGAGTAGAAGCCATCAAAATTATGAAAGAGGTAGGGCAATCACATGTGCAAATCCAGGCATGTAAAACAAAGTGTTTAACAGTTAAGTCTTTCTGATACGTGCATACCAATGCATTTCGAACCTTCCCACTCTGGGATGTTGAAATTGTCCTTTCTGAGCACAGCTGGTACATCAGCACCACTCTGACAAATAGTTTGGTGCATTTGTAATAGCTGTATTTGTCTCCATAATACAAGCTACTGTGGCAACTCTGTCAGTGCTCATGCTGTGGTGCTGCATGGAGCAGATCCTATCACTGAGTCACGACTGCTCTTTTGGGTGAGATAGAACATAACAATCCAGTTTGCAACTTTTTTGGCATCTTTCCCCAGACACATCCTCACAGTGTCGTTTCCATGCATTAAGGTGAATATATGCTTTGATTACATGCCAGGTTTTTGAAATCCTGTTTCTTGGAGCTTTTTTTGAATAGATATAAGAAAGCTGCCAATGACTTAAGAAACCATTTCAAGACGAGTCCATTCTGGCCACTTCCCTAGCGTCTCTGAAAGTACTAGAAGTGGAACACTGGGAGACATGTTTCAGCACTAGCTGAAATTACAGACTTTTCTATTCCACACAGGCACCTTTCTTCTCATATTGTGGAAAACAAGGAAATTTATGTAATTTGTGGAACAGCGGTATCTCCTAGAGAATTTTTCATCTAGCTTGTGCATACCTAGGCTATTCTGTTTCTGAAAAATCTCTCTTAACACCACACAGCCACCCCCTTGGTTCCTGTCTAAACTAGGAGTCATCCTGTCATTGTATTTCTCTAATTTTAAACAATAGCAAGATGATAACTGGAGGTTTAGGGAAAGCTTAGCCTAATGTTGTTTTGTGCAGGACATACCTGTTGCTTCTTTGGGATTATTAATACATGCTTGTTTGTATTTCCTGCTGGGCATTTACAAGGTGCCACCTAGCAGGTTGAGTCTGAAGGAATCATTTTGTGTGTCTTTGCATAATTTCTTAATTTCATAACTAGGTGGCTAAGGAGAGAGGCTTCCATTGGTATAAACATTGATATAATTTTTATGTAGACATAAAAATTGTCTTGTGTGCAGTATCAGATGCAAAAAATCAGTCGAAAATGTAAAGCACCAGAGAACATTCTAAATGTGATTCTTGCAGAATATTCTCCTTTACTCACTTTTCTGCATCTAAAAAGAAGAAAGGTAGCTTTAATAAGTAGAACATCACTGTGCCATTCTCATTTGCTGTGAGAAATTACAGTAGGGCTACCTTGGGTTCCAGGGCTTGATAGAATTATGATTTATTTATTGTATTTAAATAGTGCTTGGATAATCTTCTACTTACTTCTGTTTCTTTTCATTTCAGATACTTGGCAGTCCTCGGCAGCTTTGTGATTTGGCAGGGCCCTGCTCTTCTGAGTCAGAATCCAAGAAGAGGTCTATTTCTAAAAGAAAGTCCCATCTGGATCTTCTCAAGCTGTACGCCTTTAGCCTCTTCTGTCTTAAACCTGTGCATGCAGAACACTTAGGCAGTTCAGGAGCATACCCAGTATGAGCCAGGGTATCTGCCTGGTTAAATAAGCTCTGGAAATGGAAAAGGTGTAAAAGCTCTTGCTTGGTTTGTCATGAGTCTGGGCCTGTTTGTAAAGACATAGATAATTACTTTGTTGAGTTAGCCAGAATTCCCAAATATGTTGGTTTACAGCTGAAAATTTTTGGGTATGAGTCCTTAAAATTGCAGTAAAATAAACATGTGTTTCTTTAGAGGTATATTTTCTAGATGAAGTCAAAGAAGGTAATAGAAAATTTAAACATCATCATATTGAGCAAGAAGGGTTCTCAGTTCTTGTTAAGATCATATCTTGTAGATAAGATCATTTTCAGGACACAGATGGCCTTTAAATTTAGTTCAGCTAGGTGTTGAGATTTATTTTTTGGTTTTAGTTTAAGTGCTTTTCTGTAAGAACATGCTGTGCATGCTGGTATGAATGCATGGTAACTTTCTCTTGTTGGCACTCCCTTTCCAGAATGACCATGTTTGCATGGGAGACTCAACAATTTGTTCTTACACTAATCATCTTTCTCATGAGTAGTCTTAAAGGCTAAGTTCACTTCTTTTTTTCCTGAGTATAGAAAGATGGTGTTGAATGACAGTGACGTGCTTACCATATGTATTACACCACTTAAATAAACTCTGTGTTGATTCTAGTATCATGGATGGGATGACGGAAGCGTGCATCAAAGGTGGTATTGAAGCCTGTTACGCTTCAGTGTCTTGCGTCTTTGCCCTGCTTGGAGCATTAGATGAGCTGAGCCAAGGGAGGGGTCTTAGTGAAGAGCAGATCCAGCTGCTGCTCCAGCGCTTGGAAGAATTGAAGGATGGGACTGAGACAAGCAGGGACTCCGTGGAGATCAATGATGCTGACTTCAGGTGGCAGAGACGCATCCTGTCCTCAGAAAACCCTGCCTGGGAATCGGGAAATGAGAAGAGTCCTGATATCAGCATTAGCGTTACCACAGACACTGGTCAGACTACTTTGGAAGGGGATATGGGACGAACAACTCCAGAGGATAATCCAGAAAATAAAAAAAACTCCCTGCCATCTCCAGCTGTACACGAAAGCAAAGAGATTCATTACAGAGAACCAGAGTCAGAAACCATTGACCAGCCAGATGTTGTTCAAAGAAGCCACACCATAGTCTATCCAGATATAACTAACTTTTTATCAGTTGATTGCAAGACCCGGTCCTATGGATCCAGATACAGTGAAAGTAACTTCAGTGTAGATGACCAGGACCTTTCTAGGACTGAGTTTGATTCATGTGATCAGTATTCCATGGCAGCAGAAAAGGATTCGGGCAGGTCTGATGTCTCAGACATAGGTTCTGACAATTGTTCCCTGGCCGATGAGGAGCAGACACCACGGGATTGCCCAGGTCACAAGTCCTTACGCACTGCTGCTCTCTCTCTGAAGTTGCTGAAGAGCCAAGAAGCAGATCAACACAGTGCACGGCTCTTCATCCAGTCACTTGAAGCGCTTCTTCCTAGGCTCGTAGCTCTTCCCAGCATAGAAGAAGTGGATGGAGCACTGCAGAGCTTCTCTTCAACATTCTGCTCAGGTTTGCAAGCAAATATTTACTGTCTAACCAGCATGCACACTCTGACTGCACTGTACACAGATTCCCTTGTAGGATTTCATCTTCAGAGAACATACTCAGCATGAGGAGGTTTGGGTTTTAAACTATACATTCCTCCACAGGAACATATTTCATTTAAGGCAAAGCAAATTGAATATGCAGGCACTGATCCAAAGGGAGGTAAATCCATTGACTCTTAAGAGGCTCTGGATTGTTTCCTGAATCAATAAAGAAATGGAGTTTGTTGTAGCAAGATACCTCTCTGCAGGTTTGTGAAGCTCTGTTGAGAAGCTTTGCACATGGTGTCACTAAAGAGAGGTCAGGGTTGCCCCTTAGCATGAGAGAGGTGTGGGAAGTACCATCATTGGTTAGTAATGAGATATAAGTAGCTTGGTACATCACTGCATTGATATTATTAGTAATGCCAGCCTCACAAAGAGGGTGGTAACAATTCCACAGCAGTAAGCTCTAGAAAGGATAGGGAAAGAGGAAAGTTTGTCTCCACTGTTTTCTTTTTCTTAATGCTGCTATCTAATAAGTGCAAAGCTTAAAGCCAAGAGAAAAATTAAGATCTTGTCTTCTAAGACATTAAGTATCTTCAGTTCTTTCATGATTAGAACATTTGGGATCTTCACCTGTCAAACAAACAAAAAAAGTAATGCAAAGGCTAGTTTGTCCTGTTGATAGCATATTTAAAATGTGTGTAAATATATATTTTTAGAAGGGTTTCACTTTCCTGACAGTGGCCAAAATGAAAA
This sequence comes from Chloebia gouldiae, assembly GCA_003676055.1. NCBI lineage: Eukaryota > Metazoa > Chordata > Aves > Passeriformes > Passeridae > Chloebia > Chloebia gouldiae. The sequence goes on along the minus strand of QUSF01000002.1, from coordinate 58,535,820 downwards.
TGTTTGCTACATATATGTCTATGTTTCTTTACCTTACTTTACTGCAATTGCCTTTCCTATTGCTCGTGTGCTGATCATTTCTTCATTCATTTGTGCTCTCACACATGCATTAAACTCATACAGAGTCAGAAGGGGGGACTCTTCCCATCATCATACAGCATAATTTAGAAATGAAGCTGAGTGAAGATTATATTCCTGATATCCTGTTTAAATGCTACACAAATAAACCCTTACTCAGGAAGATCATAAATGGCATTCTTAAGAAACATTGTCTATTTTATATCACAGAAAGGAAATATCCTAAAAGAGGCATTAATGCTAACTATTTTCATAGTTTAGGGGCTCAAGAGCACCCTTTCTGTCACAGGTATTTCTTTTTTCCTGAAAAAGCGTAGTCTTGAGATTATGATAAAAGACCAGTGCTAGCCCAAACCTTTGTGCACCTGTTCCCTTGTGCATGAATGAGTATTTCTTTTCCCTTTTGTCTGTAAAGTCTTTATAGTGTGCTTTTAAAGCTTTGGAAGATGTGGACCTAGGAGAAGGCTAGATTTTTAGACTAAACATAGATTTTCTTGGCATTCAGTATGAGTAATACAGTGAGTAAAATGGAAGAACATAACTCAATTTCTGCACTAAATCCATGATTTGTGGTTTGTGTATCTTAAAAAAATACCTAGTCTTGGGCTTGCATTGTTGAGACAGACCTTTCATTTTTCTAAGAAAGCCACCCCTGTGGCTAAATCTGTACTTTAAAAATGTACACCACATTTCCTGATGGATTTTGTGAAGTACTAGTGAAAGACACCATTCAGTAAGGAATCGTGGAAAAGTGGAGTAGCAAGCTGTATTGAGACAGCCTGGAAGAGGTATCCTGGAGTTTTCATGAAGATGTGGCTCTAGCAGCGTTGTACTTTTATGTTTTTGTAAGATCTGGGCGGTTCCTGTTTCATTTGGACACCTGGAATGAGATTCAGTCCAACTGAAACAGTCCCTTAACTTGTACCTCAGATCTTAAGCAAATGTCCATCAGTCCTCTTGAGGTGAGAACTTGTGCTCCTGTATAGGTGAGAGAGCCATGAGTTTGAAGACCTTTACAGAGAGATACTTAGGAAAGTTGAAACAAATGGCAGGAGTTAAGAATTCCCCCAGAGAGCTTCTGAGACACCAGTTTGATCTGCCTCTCTATGCAATGTGTAGGTCCTTACTTTAGGAGTTCCTTCATTAGCACCAGCTGCTCAAGGCACAAATTAGGTGAGGATATTAGAGGGATTGATCCCATTCATTGTATACACAACATTTATTCATGTATAATTCTTGAAGAATACATGGGGAAATTCGAGAATTGGTTAGGATTTGAGTTGAGAAAAAATATAGATGCAGTTCTGAGACCAGTCAGTACAGAAGCAGTATTTCTGTGTTTCTGGGAGACCTTATTTAAGTGCTTTGTTTCATTTTTTGATTTTTATTTCGCTTTGGAAGAAGAATACAATTTAGTCTTCTTTCCTACAAGCCAGGATAGCATTGCAAAATTAGGATGTTTTCACAGGATTGAAAGGCAATGAATGGAGGTAGGAATTTAAGCACTACTGAGATAAGCATGGGAAAGGTGAAGTCAGCTAAGAGTTATAGTGAAAATAAAATTTGCAAGTAAGTTGGTTAACTCTAAAGTTAGGAGTAAGTTAGCCCATCTTCAAATTTATTTCATACTTTTTAGAGGGAAGGTTTTTATGCTGGTAAGTATCGTAATATCTTCTGTTTCTGTGATCTGAGCATCTCACAAATGCAGCCGTTTTCCCATATTTTAGAGGAAGTTAAGGAACATATTTTTCCCCAACACTTTTTGGTGCTTAAATACATGCCCTCAATGAAGTATCCACTTTTCTGTGCACTCCTACACCTTCCTTTTTAATTGTAATCTTGTATAGGAGGTTGCACATTTTTTAAACATTTTAAAGCAAAATAAAGCGGGCTTTTTTGTTTGGTTGGGGTTTTTTTGAGTTTTTTTTTACATTTACATACATCTCTGCCTTGAGATTTTTTTATTACTCTAGCAGGTTCTAGTCTCTGAGGTACATATTTAAGAGAGATAAGACAAAAAAAAAAACAGTGGGAGATATCTACATCAATATCATGATCCTCCATCCGACAGAGTGTTACGATGCATCTTTGTTTTCAGTGAAGAAGAAATCGCTACAACTACTCACAGGCTACTTTCAAGCACGTGGTTGCAGTTTTGGTACTAGGTAAAGGTTCTCTGTTAACATTCACCATTAGAAATCTACCCCAAGCAATGCCAGCCTGTGTGGCTGTGGTCTGTGGCCAACCCTAACACCCTTCTTCCACAAAGGTTGTTCCCTTGAACAGATTATCATTTTTTAGACCCACCCTGGAACAGTTACTCTCTTTCTAAATCCACCCTCAAACAGTTCCTCACCTTATCCACGCCCCCAAAGTGACGACAGTGGAAAGTCCGAGAAGGCAGCAGCACAGAGCTTTCAAACCCTCACGAGGCAAGAAAAACATTTGCTTCTTTTCTGTGTGTGGATTTTTTTTTTAATGTTAATGGTTTGTTATATTTTGTCTAAGAAGAGGTATGAGCTTTATGGTGGGAGGAATATATTCACAGTAAAACCACTGCAGCAGTTAACAAATTACACAGCTTTGCTTCATCATGTAACTAACCTTGGAAGCTGGTTTTTGTTCCATTTCAAACATTCCTTTAGGATAAAGCTGACTTCTTAATCTTCCTTAATTGACACTATATGAATGGATTTCACAGTTGATGTGAAAACCATGAAATATTGTGAGTCGTGTGGGTGGATCTGGTATTTCTGTTTTTTTCATGGTTCAGAATACAGATGGGGATTCAATTAGGTGTTTCTCATACTTGATTGATACTTTTCTGCCAGTAGGTCAGCTATTTGCCATCCATGGGAAGAAGGGATTGTGCCACTGAGCATGGCTGTAGGCTTCATACAAGTAGTGTTTTCAGGACTAGTGAGTACTTTACACGTGGTTTCTGGGTCTGAGAGAAGTGCAAGAGCTCAGCTATTTAGAAAGTAGGCCTTGTATGAAATAAATAGGGCTTGGAGTTGTAACTGGTTCCAGCCAGCTTGGCCCCAGATATTTATCCACATATCTTTAGGCTATGGAGAGAAGAATCGCCATGGCCATGGTGATTACAGACTGATCTTGCAGAGTGTGGAGCACTCTAGTCCCCATCCAGCAAATTACTTAGCCAGAGTGAGTTTACTGGGGGGTTAAGAGGGCTGTTAATCTCATTAGCACCATTTGGTGCCGTTTTTTTTCAGCTAAGTTCACAGGCTTTGGGTCTGCTCACTTTCCAAGTTAGCATTGCAGATATATCCTGCCCTGTGCTTTATGTGTGATAGTCATCCCAATGAATGCTGGTGCTTCTTGCTTATTTCAAATTTAGCATGTTGTTTTGCTGGACTGTGACTGGAGTGTTCAGTTTGTCTTGCATTCTAGCTTAATAAATAGATTAACTACTTATTTTTCTATTCCCTACTCTAGTATGTTTAGTAGAGTAATTTCTTCTGATGATTCATTAACTATTCCAGCAATCTGTTGCTGCCAAAATGCTAGAGATAGTTTCTGATATTTTTTCCAGGAAAAATGTGTGTAAAATATAAGAACTCACATGGTGTTTTTATTAGGTATGATGCATTCACCAGGATTTGAAGGAAACCTAAATTTCAACTTCCAGACTCTGATGAATGCAGACAGTCTCTACGTGGTATCACATTACACTTTGCTGCTCAACCTAAAATTGGCAAACTCAGATTACTACAGGAAGAAGCCTGCCCAAGCCCCTGTGTTGCTGGTGAGTTGGGGAATATGGGAAAATTGTTTTTAAAAAATGAAAATTTATTTTGCTTCCTTTCACATAAACCAGCCCACACATAAAGCTTTCAGGCTTCTTGCTAAGTGGATAAATAGTAATTGCAAATGAAGCATTCTCCAAGCCGCTTATGAATCTTGCATGATAAGTGAATTACTCTGTGATTTGGTGGGAAGGAGTGCTGCTTACTGATTGTCATTAAGGTCACAGTCATTTTGACAGTTAAACTATTTTCAGAATAGATTAGCATCATGTATTGTCTCCTGACAATGTGCATGAACATACGTTTATCTTGCAACTGGTTTTTTTTTTGCATAGTACTTGATTTGAATTTCTGTAGATGAAGACATGAGAAGTTAAAGTGAAAAATAAGTAGGCTTTAATAATGTGAAATTATGATTTTTGTTATACCTGGAATTCCACCCGTTCTTGGTCTTTTTAAAAATAGTTTTGAAAACATGGATCCATGTTTTTCAACTTAGTTGCCCAAGAGACATTTTCTCAGAGTTTTCTGAAAAAACAAATAAAATTGTGATATGTGTAAAAAATAAAAAAGGTGTCAAAATGTATAATTATTGCTGAACTTCCAGCATAAGAGAATTTATAATCTAGATAATCTCAAAAACAAATTGAGTTTAACATCATCCTTAGTTCTGGTGTGTTCTGCAGCAGATCAAGTGCAGATCTGTGACTCAGAACATTCTCTAGAGGATTCAGTGTGCACAACAGGCCTGAGCATGACCAAAGTATTCTTAGAGATCATTCTGATAAATAATTCGAGACCAGTTCATCTGATGACTGTTCAATGCAGAAAGGCTCAGGTGTTGGGCAGGCCGTGTTAGGTGCCACAACTTCTTTTATTTGGATTTGAGATCCTACTCCTACTTCGTGGAAATAGCGAGAGATCAGCATGGCCCATTGTCACTGTGCAAGAACTGTCATTCTGATTTGCATCTTGCATTTACTGCACTAGGAGAAGGGAGAGCTGTTTATGTTCATGTCATTCTCCACTGCAGAGTCAGACACAAAAGCATCTGGACAGGCTGGGCTTGATGGGGCATGGCCACTTGTATGAGGTTCAGTGAGGTGAAGTGTCAGATCCTGCCCTTGAGTCATAAGAACCCAGTGTAGCGCTGCAGGCTGGAGCAGAGTGGCTGGAAAGCTGCCTGGGGAAAAAGGACCTGTGAGTGCTGATGAGCCAGCTGAACGTGAGCCAGTGTATGCTCAGCTGGCCAAGAAGGCCAATGGCATCCTGGGCCTGTGTCAGGAATAATGCGGCCAGCAGGGCCAGGGCAGGGACTGTCCTTCTACTGCTGAGGGTGCACCTCAAATCCTGTGTTCAGTCTTGGACTCCCCGTACAAAAAAGACATTGAGGTCCTGGAGAAAGTCCAGAGAAGGGCAACAAAGCTGGTCAAGAGTCTAGAGACTAAGTCCTATGAGGAGTGGCCGAGGGAGCTGGCATTGTTTAGCCTGGAGGAAAGGAGGCTCAGGGGAGACCTTCTCATTGTTCACAATTCCCTGAAAGGAGGGTGTAGTGAGGTGAGGGTAGGCCTCTTCTCCCAGGTAAGAAGTGACAGTACTAGAGGAAATGATCCCAAGTTGTGCCATGGGATATTTAGATTAGACACTAGGAAATTTCTTTTCATGGAAGGGGTTGTTAGGAAAAAGAACAGACTGCCCATGGAAGCATTCAGAAAACACGTGGGTGTGGCACTTGAGGACATAGTTTAGTGGTGAATGTGGTGATGGTGCTGTGCTGATAGTTGCACTTGATCTTAAAGATATTTTCCAATAGTAACAATTCTAAGATTGCAATTCTCCGTTAATTCTTTTCATAAATTAATTTCTACTCCTGCAATCCCTTACTCAGAAATAGATCTGGGGGCTGATGCTGTAGGGCTTATACTGATGTATTCTTAACATTTGGCTTTTATGGTTCTCTGCAGAAGGAGTTCATGAAGCAGGTCCAGTCCAGTGGAGTGCTGATGGTATTTTCCCAGGTGTGGGTTGAAGAACTGTACCACCAGGTACTAGAAAGGAACATGCTAGGGGAAGCTGGCTACTGGGGAAGCCCTGAGGAGCACAGCCTTCCACTTATCAGCATGCTGACAGGTCAGTACAATATTCTGGTGGCAAGACTAACTTCCAAACATGTCTAAAACAAGCTGCAGTGACACACTGCTTTATTGCGTTACATACAGAACAGCATGTCATCATGCAATATGTGGTGTCTCGTGGAATTACCAGGAGAGAAGGAGCCAGACCTAGCTGTGGCAGGTACTAGTGTTTGTTTTGGCTCATCAGAGTGATTTTGAAGCATAGGTTTCAAAAAAATAATCAAAACTATTCCTGGGAGACAGGGAGAGTAGTTTTGTTCACTGAACCAAAGCATCTCTTAATTCTGTCAGCTGCAATTCTGGTTGAGTTGGTACTTGTTAATGATAAACAGTAAGGCTGCTGTTTTCTTGATGTCATAGCAAAGCCATTTCAGTGTGCCTGCGGTGCAGTACAAATATAAATAGTGGCATCTGATCCTGGAAGCCTTCCACAGATTGGACTCCCCTTGGTTCAGGCTTGAGCTATGCCAGGGATATGCCAAATGGCACTAGAGAGAAGCTGAAAACCTGGAGCACAAGTGCTTAGATGCAATCCTTAGCTTAATTTGAGGGGAAAAAAATGAAATTGTATTAGTTGAAAGACAGCAGGATGGTTATGATATTGTATTGATATAAAATGCACTGTCTGCTTTAATGTGTCTGTAATTAAAGTAGTGTATGCAGGGAGAGCAATGGCTTCAGCTGAGCCATTAAGTAATGATCAAAGGGCACTGCTCTGAAAGTTTTTTGCTTATTGTGTTGAGCTCTGTGTTACTTTTGGCTACTGAGCTGGGAAGAGGGAAGAAACACTTGGAAAAACCAGATGTGGAGATGGGGCTTATTAGAAAGGAAATCAACCTGGTATCCCAAACATTAAACTCTCTGCGAGAAACATCTCTTTCATTGTGTTGGAGAAAGGGTTGTATTTCTTTTGATAAGATTGAGCATAAACAGATCTACTAAAAATAACATTTAGGAAATAGGATCCCAGTACATCTTGAGGACTCAGACTGAGGTCTGGAAACAAGTAAATACAGGATTTAGCAAGATTTTAAATATTATACTAAGAAATGCAGAGATTTAAGTGTGTGGTAAGTTCTGAACTGTAATAACTTGAAATCTCTACTGTTCATTGTGTAACTTGAAGACAGGGGAGAGCAGCTTTTGAGAGTGGTTGTCTCCCCTGTTCAACAAAACATTGCTTATACTGGGCAAAGCCTAAGATGCCACAGCTCATGTTTATACCAAGGCTGCCAGAAAGAGTAATAAAAAAGCACAGCAGGAGTGCTAGTACTTAGCTGAGCCCAGGGCCCATAAGACATGCTTTCCTTGTGCCATTTGTGTGTCAGATAGTAATCTGATGGTTTTTAATGTTCTGGCAGACATCGACGGCTTGGGCAGCAGTGCAATTGGCGGCCAATTGATGGCATCTGCTTCAGCTCAATCTCCTCTTTCCCAGAACCGGAAGACAGATGATTCTGTTGTTGCAGGTAATAAGACTGTGTTGTGAGCATGTTATCCAGCAGTGGGTTGTTATGTACCAAAAGCATATGCAGATAAATACTGTAGGGTAACAATTTAAAAATAACGTATATCAGTACTTTGTGCATGTGAATTGGCAGTTCAGTTTGCAGAAGACAAATGTGACTTGGCTTTTTACCATTAATGGTAAAGCTTCTGTTGCACCATTTTCTTGTAGTAATAGTATTAATGGTTTTTCCACTCTAGGAATTGCTTTTGCCCGATACATTTTAATTGGCTGTTGGAAGAACCTGATTGACACTTTGTCCACCCCGCTGACCGGCCGCATGGCAGGCAGCTCCAAGGGTCTGGCCTTCATCTTGGGAGCAGAAGGAGCCAAAGAGCAGAACCAGAAGGAGAAGGACTCCATCTGTGTGAGCCTGGATGGGCTAAGGAGGGCAGCCCGGCTGAGCTGTGCTCTAGGTAATGCTGCATGGGGGACGTCATGGCAGACTCAAAGAATACGACGGTAACTTTCTTTGAAGGAATTTGGGAGAAATAAATGCAGCATCCGGCTCCAGTTTTTCATAGGAACCTGGATGGTGGCAATACACATAGAGTGCCCTACAGCATAAACATATCCAGCCAACTTTCCTTGACCCTGCCTCTTGTTGAGGTTGTATGGGACTGGGGAGGAAATGGTCATACAATAATTGTGTTGTTGCTTTACAGGAGTTGCTGCTAACTGTGCATCTGCTCTTGCCCAAATGTCTGCGGCCTCCTGTGTCCAAGAAGAGAAAGAGGAAAAAGAAATCCAAGAACCCAGTGATGCTATAGCTCAAGGTAACTACATGATTAAATTACCTACCTCATCTTACATTGCCTGTGAGGCTGCAACTGGAAAGCACTCTGCCACACATAGTGGCATTTCCCTCTGTTGTTCTGCTGTACACCACTTGCTTGTAGGCACATGGGATGTGTGTCTTCAGTACATGCCTGCTTTCCTATGTTCTTAACATATTGTCCCACTAATTATATTCTATATGGAACTGAAATCTGTGAAACAATGCATAAGCCAGAAGCATTTTTCAACATGTGCTTTTTAAACCTTGTGATACTAGTACAACCAGAGAGCATCAGAGAAACAGCTTATTTGGGGATTTTTCTGTGTTGGGTGGTAATGTAAGCTAAGTTTACATCACTCTTCCTGTCTGGTTTATCTATCTTTGATTATATTTTGTCATCATCAGATATTTAAAACTGTTTCTGAATCATATTTTATTAAAATGGAATAAAAAATTGTGCCTTTTTAGCATATAAAAAGTTCTGCATCTCTATACCACAATTTCAAACCCAGTGGAAGTTGAAGTCAGTTGTCTCCATTGACTATTTGAAGAAGTACACACTCTGCTTATGTGTGATTTCTAATGGCAAGAAGCCCACAACAAAAGGCAGTGTTGCACAAATGACTCTGCTTGGTACATATTTTTGGTGTTTTGGTAGAGAAAACAAAACTGAAAAAGCCTAAGCTTACACAAGCTTTTGACTGCCCTACTGGACATGGCTGAAGTGAGTTGGCCAGACTGTGCTGAAGCAAAGAGGAGGCAGCAGCAGTGGCCAGAAGCCATCAGATCTATTCTGTGAAAGCTTGCAAAGCTTCAAAACTTGTTTCCATTCCAATGCAGCATGCAAACAAAGCTTTTCAGGGATTCTCAGAAAAAAATAAATAGAGCCAAGTGCTTGTAGCTCAAGTGAAGATTAGTTTTCTTTGACAAGAGCTTTTTGGTGAAGTTTTTTGTATGGAAATACATATGAAATCCACAAATGCTATTTTTTTTCTATAGCAAAGGAGATTTTGGTAGAAATAAATATCCAGTCATCCATCTTTGAAGAGAAATATCACTGGCAATCTGCAACTGTTCTGTGGGCAACAGGATGTGAATATGGGGGTGGAGGGTGTCAATCTAGCATTGATTTTTTTTCACATATATAGGATCAGTCAAAAAGGATTTTAGTTTTAAAGCTACCTTAGGTTTATTAGGAAGAAATGGGTTTCTCTGATTTGTTTGAGGCTTTTTTTGTTGTCTAAAATTCATGTTCTTTTATAGATTTCAGACTGTAATCCTTTGCCAGTGTTTGTTTAAAAGCTGAAGAACTTAATTTTATTTAATTTTTTTTATGCTACAGTGAAACAGAAAGTGGAGCAGAAACTGGAGCAGATGGGGAAAGTGCAGGGAGTCTGCCTGCACACTGCTCATGTTTTGTGTATGGATGCAGTCCTTAATGTGGGTCTGGAGATGGGAAGCCATAATCAGGACTGTTGGCCTCATGTATTCAGGTACTCACCAGCTTTCACAAAATAGCCAGAGTTCAGGCCATGTTGCCTGAAAGTAAGACTGAGAAAAAGGGCTTTGCAGACACTGTGAATGTTCTGTATAAAGTGTCAGAGTGAATTAACTGCCGGTATCTCTAAAAGAAAAGATGGTGCTGTTTTCCACCACTACTTGGGGCAAAATCAATGCTTAGAAGCTTCAAAGTTACCAGAAGACTGTGGCAGACCCAGGAACCTAAATGGGCTTTTCAGGCACCTCCACCAAACTAATTGCTGTCTAGGCACATGGGAGGCCAAAGGATGTAAGAAGAAAGGTTATTTATGTGTAGTTTGAGAGTTAGAAAGCATCTATTTATGGTTTGAGGGAAATGTCCTGTGATTAGTGCAGGGAGGAGTTGTTTTGGTGTGTTTATTAATTTTTTGCTTCTCCTATGTGTTCCCAGGGTGTGTGAGTACATCAGCACACTGGAGCACACCCACTTCAGTGATGGTGCTGCCCAGCCCTCCCTTACCATCACCCAGGCACAGCAAACACCCGGAGGGCAGCACCCCGACTCTGAGCCTGGGGAGGCTCCTCAGGCACTGACCCCTGAGCAAGAGACCACCCTCAGCAGCCACCCTGTCATTCAGCCAGTTTCTATCCAGGATCTCATCAAGGACAGCAGTAAGGGCAGAGCTTTTGACTTCCGTGGGGGCAGTTTGCTGTGTGGTACCAGTGCTGCCAAGGCTGTTCTCACGCTCTCCACACAGGCTGACAGGTAAAAGCACTGCTGTCAGGAGCCAGAATCCTTGTTCCCAAAGCAGTACCAAAGTGGCCCTTTTTGTGCTGCAGTCTAATCTTTGTTCATTTCAGTCACTTGCTTCAGTTGAATTTCACGAGAGAGCTGCATGCTTGTCACAACCAGCAGTTTCTAAGAGACCTGGGGTTTTTTAATCTCTGCAGTACATGCAAGTACTGAGCTGAGTGTGTCTGTGCACAGCACTGAATATGCCAAGCAAATCAAATGCATCCTGAGTGTGGTGGACTTATTTCTTGCATGTGAATTGATAGGTTGTATTCACTTAAGCAAAGTAAAGGGGGTGTCTTGTCCTGACAGGAAGGGACTGATTGACAAGAGCAGTGTCAGTCAGAAAGCAGCTGCTTCTGTCAGGGCTGTGTAGACAGTTGGTCAGGTTTCCCCAGTGTGTCCAGAGGAGGAAAGGAACCAAGTATGGTCACAGAATGGCTGTCTTAAATGGCCTTTCATCATGCTCTGCCAACTGATATTATTTCTGCTATTTTTTAAGCAGCCCAGGCTACAGTTGAAAATTTCCTGGGTTTGCATCCTTGCAATTACCTTTTTGATCCAACTGACATTTTTCATCTTGATCTCTGCCCATAGGAAGGTGTAATGTGTAAATTCAGAGCCAAAAGTGATGCATAAACTGCTTGTAGAGATTTGACTCTGGGCAAAAAAATACCTTTTATTTAGGAAATTTACAATATAGCTTGGTTCTAAGGATTAGAGACTAGCAATGCTGTAATTTTAATGATGCTGGTTTCATTTACTCAAGTGCAAATGTTTATTAGAATTTAATCCCTTGTTTCTGAGGACTACAGAAAGTTTCATGAAAAGCAATGACAAAAAATCATATTTTTGTCAATTTCTGGCTGCACCATATGAAATTTCATTGTAATCTCTATGGAGCTTCCCTCCAGTGTAATCACACTTACTGTTTTATGTGTACAGATTTTAACTGTTAAATCCTAGGAGCCCATTGCAGCTGAAAATAACTCTTGCTTGTATTTTTTCAGTATTAACCAAAACATAGCCCCATACTAGTCACTGTAAAAAAATTAACTCTACCCCAGCCAAAACCTGCAAAATATTCCAAACTAGCAATTAAGGTACAGTAACCTTAGGTTTTAAGATTTGAATTAATTTATTTTTCAAGTTAGGGTTGGTAACTTCAGATGGAGCAAACTGGTGTAACCCTAAAGTCAGAGAAGCTATGATCATATGTGTTGTGAGGACTGGGCATGTTTCAACTAGGTTTTTTTTGGTTGCTAGTTCATGAATGGCTTATAGCATTAAATTAACTTGAAAAAGTGACTTTCTGTTTTAGCACTGTAGTTTAATCTTGAAAGGGTTCTGGTTGATCCCATAGCATCCTGCTTTCCGCCCTCCAATTAATAAAGCTTCTAGATCAAAGTATTGTTGCTGCGCTGTATAAATGAAAAAGTCCTCAATAACCAATGTGTCACGAAAGCCAACATACAGAAGCCACAAACAGACAGGAGTTTTCCTCTTACATACACCTTTGCATCTCATGAATTTTTCATTTAGATTCTCTTCTTTACCTACAGGCTTTTTGAAGATGCTGCTGACAAGTTAAACCTGACAGCATTGGCAGGCTTCCTTTACCAGCTCAAGAAGGCTTCTCAGGCCCAACTTTTCCATTCAGTCACAGATACAGTTGATTACTCTCTAGCAATGCCAGGTAAATCACTTGAAGATCCCATACAGAGTGTTTTATACACAGTTGTATTGCTTACAGGACTAATCTTTATTATTAGGATTGTGGGAACAATTTTTTGTCTTCAGAAAAGATTGAGCGCTTTATTTGGACAGCGACCACATCCACACCTGCTTTGGAACACATCACAGGACATTAATTTGATTCTTGGACTTTGGGGGGTGTTAATGGTGTGCTAATATATAATCACAGCTCTATTTTTGAACCCAGGCCAGTATGGAAGCTTGGGTCAATCTAGACTTAAGACAATGGTTTTAGTTTTGATACTTGACAGCAGGATAACCTTAGAAGTGTTCAGGAAACAGGTAATAGAGAACAGGGCAGACAAATGAAGAATGTTAAAGCAGTGGGATTTGTCCTGCTTGATTTTCCCCAAGAGTAGAGTATGTACCTCAAAGTACAATGCTTGTAAATTGTTGTTTCCATCACGGTCTCAAATAGAGCAGAAGAATTGGACATGAAGTAAGATAACCTCACATAAAATTATACTGTGCCTGTAGAAGCTACATTAGTGATACAGGTTTTGTTCTGTACTGTGGCAAACACCGTTTTTATCTGTCTCGAATTTAATTGGTTTCCTCTCTCCATGAAGTTGTCATTTTCTCGGTATGACACTTCAAGATTATGGTTTTTTGGTCTTGCTTGTCTCCAAACCTCAGCATTCATTTTTCTAGTTTTAATAAACATATTTCATCTTTTCATGTTATGTAGTGGTCTATTAACTGTCATTTTAATACTGAAATTAAAATTAAAAGAGAGGAATTAAGTGCTGCTTTTTTATTTTAAAAGTGATATGTCCCCTGATTACATCTTTTATTAGAGATTAAAGAACCAGTGTATTTGAAATGAGAGGATGAAGTGTCTTTCCAAATGTTGTAAGAGCAATGGAAGATTAATCCCTTTCAACAGGAAGTAACAACGTGTTAGTGACTAGGGAACAGAAAAGCATTTTCTCACATTCTGTTCTTTGTATCCTTTGCTTAATACAAGATACAAAGTTAAATACCCAAGCTGAATAATTTGCAGTTTATAATCTTTCCTGTAGGTGTCACCAGAACCTTTCATAACTACCATTTTGGGTTTTACTATCAGTTATTTAACTCCTTGCTTAACTTTTCTGCGTGGCTTTTCCAAGCCTTTGTCTTTCATATGTTTGCCAAGAAAGTGATTACTTAAAGTATATTTAGTAACCTTTAAACTTGGGTCCATCTCCTGTCCTTTTACCTTCACAGGCATAGGCTGTGTTTTACATTGGTTTTGGTGTTTTCTTTCTTTTTCTCGCCCCCACTAAAGCTTATCAATAATAAATCACTTAATCAATAATTTCTAATTCCAGTTCCGACATTCAGGAGTGGAGGAGCAGCTGATGCTAAGCTTCCATTTATTCCTATACTTTCTTGTAGGTGAAGTAAAATCTACACAGGACAGGAGAAGTGCTCTTCACTTATTCCGCCTTGGGGATGCCATGCTCAGAATTGTAAGGAGTAAATCCCGCCCATTGCTCCACCTCATGCGCTGCTGGAGCCTGGTGGCTCCTCACCTTGTAGAGGTAGGAAGGGGGGACAAAACTGGGAATGTGTGCACAAAGCAACAAAGCTGAGAGAGATGGAGAAGGCTTGATAGCTCTTAAAATGTATAACAACCTTCAACATTGTCAAATCTGCTCTGTGTTGAATACACTGTGTCATATATTGCAATACTGCCACCAGGGAGTGTGCTTGTAAATGACTGAAATGGGCAAGGACAGGGTGTTGGACTTTTGCAATATGATGCAAATTGTGCCTGGTGAAAAAATTAAACCACCCCAAGTGGCTCTAAGTTACTCCTCCATCTGCCTATATTCCAATGTCAATGTCTGCATCCTTGGAATTCTTCCTATAAAGGGATGCAGGTTTTCTTTTCCCATATAAAGCCAGCTCAGCTGCTACCTTTGGAAAGGAAGAATGGTCACATGGTCCAAACAAAAGACAACATTTCACACAAGTTCTGATCTGTGGGTTTTAGCATTTCTTTTTTTTTTTTATATTTAGCTCTATGTGTTTCTAATTGTCAGCCAACTTTCATACATCTATGGACCTCTAGGCAGATCAGAGTCTCCGTCATCTGTTTCTAGGGCAGTAGTTTCCTATTTTCATTACAGTGGGGTCCCTAGTCACATCAGTGGTTAAGCTGTTTTGAAGGTTCAATATCATGTAGTATTTACCTCCCTTGAAAGTGTCTGACTAAAAGCAAATTTTTTGCTTGGACACAGTTTAATACTTCTCCTTTCCGTGCAGGCTGCCTGTCACAAGGAGAGACATGTGTCTCAGAAGGCTGTCTCCTTCATCCATGACATCCTCACAGAAGTGCTGATGGACTGGAATGAGCCTTCTCACTTCCACTTCAACGAGGCACTTTTCCGCCCCTTTGAGCGCATCATGCAGCTGGAGCTATGTGATGAGGACGTCCAAGACCAGGCAAGTTAGCTCTGATCAGTGGGTCTGTATCTGGTCTCTGTGGCCATAAGAATGGTTTCCAGAGTGCATTTGGTCCACCTGAAAGTATTTCCCAAATTCCCTTTGAATGCTGCCCCTTCATCATCTTCAAGGAATTGGGAGTGCTCTGCCTATCTAGTCCAGCATTGTGGCAGCGCACAGAGACAGTAGACCTGGTCTTAAAGCAATTAAATAAAGATTTTCTACTATCTAAAAAAATTTAAAGAATAATCTAGATTGTCATAGTGAGGTCTAGGAATGTGTTTAAAAATATTCTCATTCCTTCTGAAGTTCCATCTGTATATCAATTCTGCTTTTTAGTTCTTTTTCTTTTCACCCCTCCTACACTGGCTGCAGGTGATCACCTCTATAGGAGAGTTGGTGGAAATGTGTTCTACCCAGATCCAGTCGGGATGGAGACCCCTGTTCAGTGCCCTGGAAACGGTGCATAGCAGCAGCAAGTCAGAGGTCAAAGAGTACCTTGTAGGAGAATACTCTATGGGTAAGGACTTCCCACACTGTTTCAAATATGCTTTTGATTCCCTGGGGGACACAGTAGCTAAATCAATATATTTAAATGCCCAAACTGAACAGTGGCACTACAACACTCCAGAGCTGTACCAAAGTATCTGACTTAATAGTTGGGGTAGGAAGGAAACCAGATATATTGTTCTGACCTTTTGTCCTCTACATTCTAACAAATTATTTGAATGAGAAAGAAAGGCGTCAGACCTACTTGAATAATTCTGAGCAGGACAGTAGTGCAAGGGTACTGAGCTTGGCTGAGCATTTGTCACTGTCCTACTGGAGAAAGGACTGTATCCAAGCAGCATGTCTTTTGTGAACTGTCTTCCCTCTTGTATGAAACCTAATGCTCTTTTACCTCTCGGTAACTTAATGTGATAATCTAGGCAAGTGCTTGTCCAGGCATTTGATCACAAGGCTTTCAGATTCCTAGTGCTATTACAGACCACATTTCTCTAAGAATGTACATCCTTCCCAGAGATGTTTGCTTGTATGGAAATGTGTTAATACAGGAAAATCCTTTTTTTCTGTTCTTTTGTCCCATTAGAAGGTATGTTTAAATGTGATAAGTCACATGTAAGGGACGTGATTTTCCTCCTAAACTTTGTCATTGAGCTCTGTTATGGTTGATGGCTGAATGCTGGTGTACACAGCTTTTGAAGACAATAATCTACTTGGGAAAATCAAGACTATTTTGTTACTCTATAGCCTGAATAGTTTTCTGCATGTTTGATGTAATCTTGGCAGTTATCAAAAACTAAACCAGAAACTAAACAGAAACCTCCACCAAAGTATTAGCTCCTGGGTTCAAGAGCTGAAACCCGCTCTTACCATTTAAGCAGGCATTTAAACTGGTATTTGTCATAGACTGGGCAAAGGAGGGAGTCTATCACTTCCTATGAAAGGCTTCACAAGTTGCCCCAGGAACAAGAGAAGGTTTTACTTTTAAGATTATTTCTGTCTCTGCCCAGAATAGAAAAGATTCTACAGATTCAGTTAAATTGTTGAAAAATATTTGGAAAATTATTTTTAAGAGGGTGTGAGGAAGAATTCTCATCTTGTTATCTCCACAGGGAAACGCCAGGCTCCGGTGTTTGATGTCTTTGAAGCATTTCTAAACACAGACAACATCCAGGTCTTTGCCAATGCTGCCACCAGTTATATTATGTGCCTTATGAAGTTTGTCAAAGGACTGGGTAAATATTTTCCTATTAAGTTATTGTATCCCATAGAAGAGGACAATTCAATTATGTAATACATAGCATGGTAGGCAAGAGAGGGGCACTGAAGATGTTGAGTCCAGAATGCTTTAAAAAATAAAATAAATCAAGACTGAGGGATTATTTATGTAACATTTTTAATGCTATCAGTTCTTTAAGTTTTTATAGCAGCAAAGATACCTCTCACTAATGTCGGCTTCTTAATTTGATCTTAGTTACACCAGGACTTGCTTATATGTAAATAATAAAACAAAAAAACCATCCAAACCTAGAATATTGTAGAAATGGTCTGGGATTGTGGAGAGACTGCATGGACTGTTTGCAACAGAGCAGGGCCTGTTTTACACTGGGCAGCAGAGACCAGGCATAGCATGTCAGGGTGACCCTGCAGAGTCATGCTTCACCAGCCTTCAGAACAAAGGCATATGGTGCTGGCTCATTCTACCCCTATGCTGGTGGTCCATGGTTTGCCTTGATCACTAGAATTTGACACTTTTCGTTGAACCGTGACAATGCTGGGTTTTTTTTGTGGATGTAAATTATAGAATTTTTAAGCAGTGTTAAAATGGGGCTTTTGGTTTCTATATGAATATCAATTTACAAGGTTTCTAGATCTGTAAGCAACTCCTTTTGATTTAAATTAAGCACCTAGCTACAGCAGATCTGCTCTTCAATGTTACTCCTGTCTTATTGAGCTATTTCACCATTGATTTAAATGGGGGAAGAATTCACCTTGTGATGCAATTGTAGTTATTAATACAAAAGATAAATAAACTTGCATGTCCAGTACCAATGGAGGGAACTCATGTTTCTTCTGGAGAGCTTAAAAGTCTGTCTTATATTTCTTTACATTTCTTGCTTTCATTAGATAATTTTGACCCCATTGTGGTCACATATCAAAAAGCAAAGTCTTTTTTTGTATTAAAGGTAATAGGACTATGGGAAACATCAGCAAATACAATGCCATACTATGTGCATTTTATTGTAAAACTTAAGGATTCAAATGTCACTGACTGACTTGGCTGATCTCAGTAGTAGACAAAAGGTTAAAATACATTATGTTAGTTAATAGTTAAGAGCCTAGAAAAATCAAATAAATATAGTGAAAGGAGAACAAAGTAGGATCTAATAAAATAATTTAATATTTATCTTGTGCTCTTTATGAGAGCAGTAACTTTTTAAGGCAAGAAAATGTTAATGTCGATAGGCATTTAGTCATGTTTCAGATTTGGCACTGAATGGGAAATATTTGTCTAAACTGGAAAAATGGTTTTGAGCCAAGTATTCTCAGGTGGACAGAACTTTAGCTGAGATGAGACTGGCAGACAGGGAAAATGATGGAGTGAATGGAGTTATCCAGAGAGGAGCTCTGCAGGAGGATGCCTTGGAAGTGCTCTGCTTATTGAATTCCCTTAGTGAAGCTGGCCTGAAAGAAGCAGCTGCCAATGGAAGTTGGGAATACCAGCAATAGACAGGCCCTAGAACCTGAGGATATGTGTCATACAGTTGAAACTGGGAGACCTTGATACCTGTATTATTAGCAGAAGGAAGTGTAGTATACAAAATATAAAATGATGGATTTAAGCAATAAATAAACTAATAGGAAGAACTTGTAGTAGAAGAATTTTCCAGGGCAGTGGGGTGCAAATGAATAGAAAAAAATACTACAGTAGTTGAGCAAATGCTGAATATAAGTAATTCCTACACCCATGGAAGACAGTGGAATGGAGTCAATATGGCAGATAATACAATATATGATTATCAGAACTCCCAAAGAATTTACTAAAGAGATATTAAATAGGCATATGTTTATTAAAGCATTTATTCATATAAAAAATTGTGTACAAACTATGACCAGTATTACTGTATTGTTTGTGTGGGGGTTACCTGACTGTTGTCTAAGAAGATCAAACAATGGATGTTTTCTGGATTCTGTTCAAACATTAGGGTGTAACTGACTGAGAAAAGAAAATTAATGCTCTATTTATTTCTTTTATTCTGTCCTTCCCAATGCTGCCTTTCCTGTCCCCAGGGGAAGTAGATTGTAAGGAGATGGGTGACTGTGTGCCAGGATCAGGATCTCCATCTACAGACTTGTGCCTTCCTGCACTTGATTACCTCAGGAGATGTTCTCAGGTATGATGAACAATCTTATACAGGCACTAACCTGGCCTGGGAAGTAATTCTAACCTGCAGGCTTTGCATCAGTCATTGGATGAGTTGCATGAACCCAACAGAGTCTGTGGTGACCCTGATAGTGATACCCTGCACTGCCAAATGGACAGTGGTAATCTGGGGGAATACCACACCTTCCAGGCCAGTTAGCAATGGGAAAACCAAGGAGATAAAAACACTTAGACCCAGGGAGCAAGTGAGACAATGTGAATGTTCAAAACCTCATAGTAACATAACTCAAAGTTAAATTCATTCTTATTTAAACAGTTACCATAAACAGTGTTGTGAATGAAAGACAAAAAAAAATCCCAAAAAGAAAAACGAAACAAGAACTTGAGAATTCTTTTTGTTTAAAAACAATAGGTTACACCCTCTGAAACGCAGAAGCAGTTTATTTGTACCATGCAGACATATCTGAAGCTCAGGTCAAATCTCTAATAATTAGAGTGCTGGCATGTTTCCTGTAATCTCCTTGCACACAGCATATATTATTATCCAGGGTTACCTGGACAATTTTTTTCTGATTTTATTATGTTATTTATATTTCTGTAGTACCTGCAGGACTTTTGTTGGACCCAGGCCATGTTTTTTTGGGTGCAATAGAAAAGCACAATAAAGGATACTATCATTACTGAAAGTACTTAATATCTAAATTCAGAGATAATGGGTGGATTCAGCATGCAGACTGAGAAAAAAAGGGAAGAATAAAGCAATTCAGAATAATAAACAGCGGGCATACCAAACTCAACTTGCTGTCAGAGTTCATCTAAAAAAATCAGTAAATATCGGTGTATATATCTAATGTATGTTCTGTCTATGCACTATTTGTACCACTTTGCTATTCCTCATCCTTACAAACTCCAGTTCACAGTGGAGAAATAATTTCTTCTCTTTAAAGGAAGCAGCCATTTGTATCTTGTTATACCTTTTAAGCAGTAAAAATAGAACAGGAATGGCTAAAAAAAATCTTGTCTGTATATTTCAAGTACATTATTTACTTAGAAAGACCTGATTAAATGTTGGTAGCATCCCTGCAATAGTACAGCTAACAGAGCTTTGTAGGACATAGATGCAATCAGTGAGTTATAACATTTATCTTTCACAAATGAGAAGAGAGCACACTCCCATCTCAGAAATGTATTATTTGAATTGCTGCTCTCGCTCCCTTTACCCGCAGCTTTTTACTTGTCAGTGAACTAAGGGCTTCTGGCCTCTAGTTGTGTTTGCATACCTTTCATTTTATTTTATGTACCTGTGTTGTACGTAATTGCTCCTATGGATATTTATCTTCTCTTTTCTTTTCTCTCTCCTCTTCTCTACCCTTCCAAGTTGTTAGCCAAAATCTATAAAATGCCCTTGAAACCCATCTTCCTCAGTGGCCGGCTGGTTAACTTGCCCCGAAGAGCACAGGAACAGTCAGCCAGCAGTGAGGATGGCATTGAGTGCATCCTTTCTGACTTTGATGATGACACTGGTAAGTGCATTAGAAGTTTTAAGTGCAGAACTAATCAATTGCTTCTTTTATGTGTTGCTGCAAATTTTGCCAACTGCTGAAAGCAAAAAGGCGGGAAAACTTCATAGTTTATTGTTTCCTTGTTGTCTACACACACCTGCATGTGCATAGAGCTTGGAAGTTCAGGTCCTTTCACCTTTATGTAAAAGATACAATTCATATATAAGAAAAATACAGCCCCTTTCTTAGGGCAAGATAACAATATTTTGATTAACAATTATTTTGATTATCCTGATATTCATAATACAACCATTGTGTATTTCTGAAAGCTAACACAAAACTACTTTCAAGACCACAGCTGAAGTAAAGGAGTGAAAATCTTTTAAAGTTGGTATTGGCAGGCATGCCTTTAACAGAAAAAATACCAGTTTTGAGTTACAGTCTAGAAAGATAAAGAATAATTGTTTAAATGTTTCCAAACTTAGGCCCTGTGGTCTGTTGAAATAAACAGTGAATTTCTGAAGTCCATAAAAAGCACCATGACCTCCAGAAAAAATAAGCAGCATTTGTCTCCTGATTATTTGTATGGTTTTTATGGGTTGTGGATTAATCAGGTGTTGGATGAATTAGAACGTACAGAGCCAAGCAGTGGAGGAATGCAGTCTTATGGCTTCACAGCAGTGCAGTTGATTCTTCAACTAATTAAAGTTGAAAAGTGGCATGTTTATTCAGTACACTGGACACACAGAATGTAGTCCTCTAAAGACATACAAATTTCCGAAACTGTAGCTTCTCCATATATCTAAAAAAGCTCTGCATATTCATAAAGACATCCAAGACACCTCTGCACATGCATCACCTGCTCCTCCTGCTTTGTATTTCAATGAGCTGAATGTTCATTATGACTGCAGAGTCATCTTCTTTAATTGGGTCAGCAGGCTTCTGCAGATGAAGTCAAAGGTCTTCCTCATGGTAAACTCTTCAGCTTTACCTGGTTGCCAAAACTTCTTGACCCCCTTGGTCACAGTCCAAACTCCCTCTCCTGGGTCAAATCATTCCTAGAAGCCAGGTGTATTTATGGTTCCTACAGTTTTACAATACTTCATATATTCCCTGTCATTTCTAAGAATACAGCTAAGTCAAATACATGATATATCGTCTTTGCTTCAATTTTCCCCATCTGGTAATAATTACTTTTTTCCTAATCCCCTTGTTAAGTCCTTAACCAAAATATATGGCCTTCATCTTACTAGCTACATTTCTAACTTAACCCCTTGCTTCACAGTCACTTTTGAATATGTGGACTGCTGAGCTGTTCCAGCCAGGCTGCCTCTGTGAAGAGTCAGCTGCAACCTGGCAAAAAGCAGGCTGACTCCAATGCATTTCATTCACGTGCCTCACCAGACTGGCTCTTGGTACCTACTTTTATCTAGACTTTTCCACCACATGGATTGTCCTGTTCCTGCTACCCCGGATAAAGGAGAGAAAAGCTGCTCTTTGAAACCAGAAAGTCACAAGTCCTAGTTTTTCACAAAATAACCTTTTACTTCTTTCTATGCTGGGTTTGGTTTGTTTTTTCTCTCTCAGGGGATTCTAGGATATTCACTTGGGATGTAGGAGACCCAAGTCATTGAACCCTCTGCTTTGAATCAGACTTGGAACTTGACCTAGGGTCTCCTCATCTTAGTTGCCTACTGTTCTGAATTGACTCTGCCTGTCAGTCTCCTGCTGTAAACAGAAATACCACCCTGCAGCAAATAAACCTTTTGGTTCTCATCAGAGCTATGCCCTGAGACTGTCACCCAGTTTGTTATTTACATGGCAATGGTGTTAGAACGTTGCTAGGCAAACTGACTTTACAAAGACACAAGGCAGTCTTCACTTGGCACTCTAATGCTCAAAGTCGATAGCAGGATGAGGCAAAATGTTTTAAGCTACTTTGCCATATTTGGAGTATGTTTTCATACTGTATTTGATTTCATGGTGGACTCTTCAAGAAGGTGTTTTAGTCAGTTCTCCCAGATTGGAAAACGTCCATATTTTTATTCTGAGTCATTTGTGCTGCTTCCTTATCCAGAAGTATAATTAAAGTCTAACTGACTCAAAACAGGGCACACCACTGCCCTCTGAAAGTGGTGTGATAAATAAATCCTCAAACTATTTATGAAGTAATGATTTTGGTGTTTTTTCCTTGTTTCTCAGGAATATTCTTGCAGTCAGCAAGCTCAGTGAATCTTAAACAAAGTTCCCTCTTGTATTGCTTTTAGAACATAATTAGCCAGCCAGCATCATTAAGATACAGACTACATCAGCATAGCTACCACTGGAAAGGAAGAGAAACTTAAGAGTGTAATATGCAAGATCTTTCTAGGTGTTCATATTATCATGGGGGACTAGCAAATACTTAAGGGATCTGTGAAAAATTAAAGGGCGGCAATTCCTAACCATCTTCAAAATAGTACTGAATACTCCTTGTATTCTGTAATCTTTTAGGGGATACCTGTTTGCCAGCATAGACAAGAACTCACCTGTATTCTATCTGCTGTTCTGGCAGTTGACCAGCTCTGTGACCTCTTCAACATCTAAAGATGACATGTGAGGCAGCCTGATCATACCTCATGAGACATTTTTACTGTTCAGTCCTGAGTACCAAATAGAGCCAGTTAAATTATGGCTAATCTCCTCAGGAGCCTTACTTTAAGGCATAACCTAAGGGACTACAATCTATTCTGGGCAGCATTTGCAATGGTAATGAGATGAGGTTTTATTTATAAATTTTTGTGGAGTGTTTTACACAAGGTTAAAGAGACTGAGCTAGTAGGAAGTGTGACCAGAACAAGGTATGTATTGATGACGAAGGATGGGATGAAACAACAACTTGATAAAGGGAGGTAAAAGGAAACCATCATTTCAGAAATGACTATTGCCCACAACCATTACATGGCAACAGTAAACATGCAAGAACCATAATCTTTAAGTTACTTAATTTATTAATTTCCATCATTTCTGAGGGCAAGTTTCACCTGTGTCAAGCAGTATCTTGCTCATGGTTTTTAATCTTTCTTTCTTTACTTGTAGGCCTTATCAATGTCTGGATTATTCTGCTGGAAGAATTAACAACTGCCATATCCAACTGTCCCCGTCAGCACCAGCCTCCTACTTTGGATCTGCTCTTTGAGTTGCTAAGGGACATTGCCAAGACACCTGGTAATGAAAGGGCTTGATAAAATGTGAGCTAGTGGAGTCCTAACCAAACTTTTTAGACTCCTAAGCCATTTCTGTAAAGTATGTTACTTGTGTTAAAGCTGCACAGACACGTTCTCTGCTACAAAGGGATTTTCTCAGAGCTGATAAGTTGTTCTGGTTAGTCTATCATTCTGTTGACAAAAGACATCTTGTAAGAGCATATTGAACATATGCTTAAATTCATTGCACAATAAAGAGGTGTGGTACTCTATTGGTCCTAGCCACAGAAAATGTTTGTTTCTTGTCTAGCAAATGGAAGACAAAATTACATAATCCTACAAATCTGGGAAACACTGCAGGTAAACACTTGGCTAAATGTACCTCATAACTACATCAAAATTTTACCACTCTCATCCCACAAAAAAGTTTCAGAACCTTTTTACTTCAGCATTGCCTCAAGCTTCAGCTTGGAACAAGTTAGCAAATTTACGGAGCATGTAGGCTTTGTAAGCAAGTGCATACAACCATTATTGTCTTTATTTTAAGGACCAGGATTTGGCATTTATGCAGTTGTACATCTTCTTCTTCCCACGATGTCTCTTTGGCTCCATCGCAGCCATGGTGACCACTCTTACTGGGATGTGGCGTCTTCTAATTTCAAGCATGCCATTGGCCTTTCCAGTGAACTTGTGGTGGAGCACATTCAGAATTTCATACACTCAGGTATGTCATTGCAGTGTCATATCTACTACCATCAGTGACATGTTGCTGAATAGCTACTTGAGGAGGTAGTTTCATTGCTGTTTTGGTTGCTCAAGCATAAAATAGGAGTAGAGTTAAAATTTCTGATTGGGACTTTTTTTTTTTCTTTATAGGGTTTAGAATTATAGGGAAAGAAATTGTAAGACATAGAAGTTACTTAGACGGGCTCCTTCTCAGAGCAGGGCTATTTTCAAAATTAAAAGATCATAATCTTCAGTATAGTCCCAAAAGAAGATACAAAGACTTTGATCATAAGGAACTACAATATCAGAAATAGGATCTAAGATAATTTTTCCTATACCACTTCAGTCCAGACATTTTATGTGGTTAACTTAAAAAGGATTGTTCTTTCAGCTTGATGCAATGCATGTTTCAATAGCTGCATAAAAAGCATTTGGTTTTGTAAATTCTCTGAATAGCAGTAAGTGTAGTGTTGCCATGTTTATCTCTAATTATAATGAAAAGGCAATGATGTTAAAACCAGTCTGTGTTTTTTCCTTATAGATATTGGTTATGAAAATATGATCAATACTATGTTGAAAGATCTTTTCAAGTTACTGGTAGCCTGTGTAGCAGAACCAACAGAAATTATTTCCAGAGTTGGCTGCTCCTGTATCAGGTAACCCAATCTGTTCACTCTTAGCGCATTCAAAAAATATGTCTATGTCTTTGAAGAACTTGGGGATTGATAAGTTGGTTAACATCTCAGAAGAAGTCTACAATACATCTTAGGACTTTTTAGTGGAATAATGGATTTTAGACTTATTAACCTTTTCTTGCTGTTTTCAGTGTGCTTCAGATTTTAGGTATTACTATGTGTGTGAGTCTCAAAAAAAATCTCAAAAGCACTTGCACATTACTTATATATAGTTAGTCAATAATTGATCCTTAAGAAAAAGGGTCTTCTGGCATTCACGGGTTTTTAGAGATAAGTAGAACATTTCTCAGTCTTCAGGCTGTTATAGCCATAATCAAAATAAGAACTGCATTTATACAATTACATATGTGGTTCTTGTAGCAAGATGTCTACTTAAAGAGGAAAAGCAAAGGAGGAAATAAAAGTTAAAATTATAGTGCAATTACAAAAATAGGTCAGGGTAACAATTGAGGAGATTGGATAACATTATCTAGCTACTTACTGAGTAAGCCTTTTGGTCTGTTTTCATAGATTCATAGAAAGGTTTGAGTTGGAAAGGACCTTAAAGATCACTTAGTTTCAACTCCCCTGCTATAGGCAGAGACACTTTCCACTAGACCAAGTTGCTCAAAGCCCTATCCAGCTTGGCTTTGGGCACTTCCAAAGATGGGGATTTTCAACCTTTTCCCTTTAGGAGTAAGAACTGTGTAGTTCCTTCTTGAACATGGTAACATTTTCCTGTGTCCTTGCAGGTATGTGTTGGTAACAGCAGGTCCTGTTTTTACTGAAGAGATGTGGAGGCTTGCATGTTGTGCCTTGCAGGATGCATTCTCTGCCACTCTGGAGCCAGTAAAGGTAAAACTGCCATTTTATGTCAGTCAAAATGTAATCACACAGTGGATGCACTAACTTTTGACAAGTTGTTAATTTATCAATTCACAATTAAACATGTTGGATCAACAGTGGAGATTGAAATCAATTTTTCTAAATGTATACAGACCACACTAGTAGCTTTCAGTTCAGACTAATTTTAAATTGTCTTTCCCGTAAGAAATTAGAAGAATTCAATAGGTCAAAATTTCCCTTTTGATCCATTTCTTCCTTTGGATTTACAAAAACTAGGTAGGAGACAATGTTGCTTTGCTGTAGCTGCATGCTCCAAATAGACTAGTTTTCATTTCATTGTCTGTTCTGTAAACAGAAATCCTGTGAAGTGTGTGCAGACCAGCATCCATTAAAAGCTGCCTTAACATTGGATATATTAATTACAAGATGGCAGGTGACCAGCTGATGGCAAAGGTCACTGAATCTTGTATTTCACACAAACAGGCAGGACATGCCTAGAGATGTTTGTTTAACACACAGTGAAATTCTGACGTTGTGTCTCTCTATAGAACCTGTTGGGCTATTTCCACAGTGGTACTGAAAGCTTTAGTGGAGATGCCTGTGAAGTGAAGGTGGCAGCCCCCTCCCTCTCGCCAAGTGCTGAAGCTGAGTACTGGAGGATCAGAGCCATGGCACAGCAGGTACTGGCAGATGTTTCAGGGGAAGTCAGAAAACCTTTTAAACTTGGAGCTTTTCTTTATGAAGATATATTTTTTCCAGCATCTTCCTCACAAGCCCTACAGGAAAAGAGTTTCTCATCACCAGGCTAACATCAATTGTCTTATAGTAGTATTCAGAAAAATTAATTACTCTGAATTCAAAAACTAGGAAAAAAAAAAAAGAAAACCTCAGAACTGTTACCCTATAAACAGAAATTTGAAATGCCTAGGGCGGGAAAAAATACATAGTTATCTAAAGAGGCTTGACGAAGAGCCTACTGTGTAATGTAATTTTTAAAATTGCCAGGATAGCATACATCACTGGCGATGTTTCTGATAGAGAAAGGGAAATAGTAATGTCACTGTAAATCCTCATCAAGAATGTCACATGGATTGCCGAATACTCTGTTAAGGAACGGTAAATTCAAAGGACAAAAATTGCACTAGAACAGAGGTGGTGATATGAAAATAACAAGATCTGATTAACCTATCTAAGCATTTTTCTCTATAAATACCTAGGTATAGATTGCAAAGAAGAAAAAGGGTTACTGGGAACAAGAGGATAATGCTGACATTTAACAAATTATTCACTAACCCCTAATCAGAATCAGCAGAGTAAACTTGGAACCTTCCTAGGGTCCCTTTGACTACAATTAATTCTATGAAAGTGGTTATATGAAACAAGTTCATTGAAATACAGCAGACTGAACTTAATGACCTGCAGGGTACCATAAAACTGTAAATACCATATGACAGTTTCGGCATAGGAAAACAGATAGGTTAAAACAGGCAGGAGATGTTCTGACTTGATAAATCATACTCTGATGCTGCTTGAAAATCTGAGACACACAGACCAGGATTGGTGATCACAAATAATGTGGTAGTGGTAGATGTTGTTTGAATAGAAAATGTGTTTTCAAATAAGTTTTAAAGACGCAGAACTCAAGAAAGCAGGGAATGTAACATTAACACTTTTCTTGTAGACCCTATTAGTGGCACTCCCTGAGTCCTCCACAGTGAGGATTTGCTACAACTATGAAGCTACAGCAATTGAGAGTTTCCTGTTTCCTACTGAACTGATTTGGGTTGGGATGGAGTTAATTTTCTTCCTAGTAGTTGGTACAGTGCTGTGGTTTGAATTTTGTATGAGAAAAATATTGGTAACACACTGATGTTCTAGTTGTTGCTGAATAGTGCTTACACTAGGTCAAGGACCATTCAGTTTTCCATCCTCTGTCAGTAAGGAGGGACATGAGAAGCTTGGCAGGGAGTATGGCCAGGACAGCTGGTGGAGGCTGGCCAGAGGCTGCTTGGTATTTAGTTCTGTTTATGGTTAAATCACAACATACCCCTAAAAGATTGCATATTAGGTGTCTGTTGGCTGAAAATATTCCTTCCAACAACCAACCTTTCTAGGTGCAACTGGCTAACTGTGCAAACAGGTCCTTGTCTCCAGTGTACTTTCAGATAGAAACATACAAACTGCAGAAAGCTTGATATGGCATTTGGTGTTATGCCTTATACAGGTTCAAAAAAAAAAAAAATCTGTCCTTTTCCCTGCACCCTGCTGGATGTCTGGAGGCAGCCCATTGCTGCTTTACCAAGGCAGCATACTCCAGTAAAGGTGTGCCTGGGGGATACCTTGTACTCTCTCTATCACTGTAAAGTAATACAGAATGACAAATATTTCACACTGCAGGAAATCCTATTCTCAGCCCCTCCCCTCCCCATCCCCACTGCAAGTGCTAAACTGATTGTTTCATGTAACGTGTTGTTTTCTAGGTGTTCATGCTGGAGACTCAGTGCTCCCCAAAAACCCCTAGCAACAAGGAAGGGTTTGAACATGCCCAGTCATGTGTGCTCATCATTGACCTGCCACCAGATAAGAAACCAAATGGGCATAACCAGAGAAGGTAAAATGTCTTCCAAGGAAGACACTGTGTCACAAAAAGCAAGATAAAAATATTGCTGAACAGGAAGAGATGTGAACTGAGCCTGGTAGATCAAACCACTCCATAGGGCTCATCAGCAAAAACGAATACACTGATCAAATTAGGTTTTCTGACATTGTTGTGGTTTTAGTGATATCTAGCAAATGCAATGTCTGCTTCACTAAGGGTCTTTTAAATTCAGTATTACTTGGTTAAGAAGGTAGAAAAAGGTAATGGGTGAACTGGGGCTTTATAAACTGAAGAGACCACATCCAAAACTGCAAAGCTGTCAACATTGAGCTAGGGAATGTTGTTTTTGCTTGGCACATTATTTTTGTGGAAGTCTTTCTGTTATGTTACAAGCTGAGAAACTCATCTATTTGCACTACAGTCTGACCCTGTGAAAGAACATTTCTTTTTGCTTGCATGTGGTTGTTTAAACAACTGCTGTACCATCCTTTGGGCCAAGAACCAGAATTCTGCATTCAGGTTTGTGTTTGTATTGCAAGGTATGTAATGGCATGAAATTGTCTTTTACAAGATATCGAACATGGCTTTATACCATCCACATTTAAACTATTGCTTGCAACAAGGAGCCAGAATGTGACGGTCCTTCTTTGGATGGACAGGAAGGAAGACTGTGCAAGATGTCTCTGTTCTTACACTGCTCTATGGAAGTTTTCTCCCCAGAGCAGCTGCTCTGTTGCCTCACTATAAGAGAACAGAGCCCTGCACAGAGACAAAGAAAGCTTGAGGTCACAGGTAAATCATTCCTTTATAGGGGAATAGATCTACTTTATCCAAAGGCTAGCAGGTCATTCTTCTTGTTACTATGAATGTAAAGCAAAAGACTGGAATATTCACCTCTCATAGCACATAAGGCCATGCAATCTAACAGGCTGTGTTTGTAAGGGTAGCAAGAGTCTTGCTTATCTTTAAACAAATAAATAAAGCTTGCAATTAATGCAAACTCTGAATGCTTTCACACTGCTCTTTGTCCAACCAACTGCTAAAGGTGTATATGCCCATAGCCAAGTGTTAGCCCAGCAATGCTCATTTTTGCACCAAAGCACAGCTCACAAGTTGACTGTGCCACTGTTTTCATATTATTTCCTACAGCAGTGCAGTAATATGGCAATCATGCATGATAGTAGATGTGGCCTTTCCAAAGTTTTACTTTAACCTTAGCAGGGTTTCACTTCTCCCTTTTGGTTTTGTTTCCCTAATGCTGCATCGTTTCACAGGAAGCTGGGGTAAGGGAGCTTTTCTTTTTCCTGAAAAGTAATTATATATTTCAGTTTGAAACTTTGGGCAGAATAAGAAAATACTATCCTTAGCCAGCTTTGGCATTGTGTTTTCACCTGTAGTTCTCTACCAATTTATTTTGGGATTGAGCAGTACTTTACACTGTCCTTGTAAATTGCTTTTCTGGCTATTATAAGGAAAGCAGATCTGCTTCATTCCTGACCCTGCTTTTGGAACAGGATTAGTTGCTTGAAATCACTGCAAGCTCTCATTTAACTTTATACATGCTCTTAAGAGCTTTTTTGAGTTAGAGCCTCTAATGATTTTTACAGCAGAAAACTACTTCCCCATAAAGAGCTCAACTGTATGTGCTAATCATTAACATTTTATCACTGTCAAATAAGACTACTAAATTTTACTGATGTATCAGCTGTGTCATGGTAGGCAAAGTGACACAGGGAATGTTACTGAATAACAATTTTGCCTGAACTTTTTTTAAAATGTTGTATTCTCAAAATTGGGTTTTGATAGGATTTCTCAAAAAAAAAAAATGGCTTTTTGTCTTGGTATTCCCAAACACTTGGAAGTTGTTTAATGAAAGCAGAATAATTTTTGCAACAAAAAATGTCAAAGGTCTGCAGCTGAACTTCTCATGTTATATGAAGATTTGCTTTGACTCAGGCCTAAAACTTCAGTATTGCAAGCAAACTGAAAAATCTCTTCCTTACTTGATAGCTGTGCTAATGAAAACTTGACCCATCACATCAAACCAAGTATTATTATGTGCATCAGCTTCATTTAGAACATTCCCTGTAATCTTACATAAAGACCTTCTAAAAGACCTTAAATTAGGTTTAACAGTTTATAATTTGAAATCCGTGAGACACCAAACAACAATCCTGACTTTTTTCCAAGCCTTGCTTGTGTGTAAGCCTCTCAGTGTTATTTACTGGTGAAAGACTTGAAAACTTTGGTGAGAGGCATTTGCCATTCCTGTGTCCACTGTGCAAATCAAAAATCGGTGAGGGCTAAAACAGCTCCTGGCATCTCTAATGGGAGCACAGCTAAGAATCACCCAGTGATTATGTGAGGAACAGGGCTAGGAATAGATATGAGCATGCAAGACTCTCAGTGTTCAAGCTGAAGTCTTTATGAGCAAGCAGTGAAATGTGCCTTCAGCCAGACTTCAGCTTCTTTGCATGCTGCATTGCGCTGCTGATGTTTCTGTACATGTTTCTTTATTGGCTGGATACCTCTTCATGGTTTATTTTTAAGTACTCCTGGGTATCAGTGGAAATGGAAACTGAGTGGTAAACTAGTTTTAGCCCCAGTTTGTCATGGCAAAATAAAGGTTGTCTGGCGTGTTGGTGGAGGAATAATTTGTGTGTTAATAAATTCCTCAGATGTAGCAGGCTGAAATACCTGAGTGTGTTTTTATTCTTAGTACAAGCACAATGCACCATTTTAATATTCTATTTTTTTTTCCCTTCCCATGCTTGGTTTACCAAGTATTCCTTTTAGGACAATAGTGGTGAGCTTGCTGTCCCACCAAGTACTGCTCCAGAATTTATATGACATCTTACTGGAAGAATTTGTGAAAGGCCCTTCTAACTTGGAGGAGAAAATGGCAATACAAGTACCAGAAAACAAGTTGGCTGGTTTTCTCAGGTACATCTCCATGCAAAACCTGGCTGTCATCTTTGACTTACTCCTGGACTCCTACAGAACAGCCAGAGAGTTTGACACCAGACCTGGGCTGAAGTGTTTGTTGAAAAAAGTGTCTGGCATTGGTGGAGCTGCCAACTTGTATCGCCAGTCAGCAATGAGCTTCAACATCTACTTCCATGCCTTGGTTTGCGCAATCCTGACAAACCAGGAGAACATCACTGCAGAGCAAGTGAAAAAGATCCTCTTTGAAGATGATGAGAGGAGCACGGACTCATCACAGCAGTGTTCCTCAGAAGATGAAGACATTTTTGAAGAAACTGCCCAGGTCAGTCCCCCACGAGGGAAGGAGAAGAGGCAGTGGAGGGCTCGAATCCCATCTTTGAGCGTCCAGCCGGTCAGCAATGCCGACTGGGGGTGGCTGATCAAGCGGCTTCACAAGCTCTGCATGGAACTGTGCAACAACTACATCCAAATGCATCTGGACCTGGAGAACAATGTAGAGGAACCTCCAGTTTTCAAAGGTGACTCTTTCTTCATTTTACCATCTTTTCACTCAGAAACCTCCACCCCATCAACCGGAGGGCTGTCTGGAAAGGACACACCATCAGAAGATGACCGAAGTCAAATCAGGGACCAATTGGGAGACAGCTTGACACCTCGAGGAGGGAGTGGAGAAATATTGCTGCTACCCCCACCCCTGAGTCCTAAACCAGAAAAGAAAGAGCAAACCAAGAAAAAAGAATGGTGGGAAAGTGCTGGCAACAAAATCTACACCATAGCCACTGACAAAACCATCTCCAAGTTTATGACAGAATACAAGAAGAGAAAGCAGCAACAGGCCATGACATCCTTCACCAAAGAGGTCAAAGTGGAAAAGAAAGGGGAACTCCTGGGTTCAAGAGGGCCAGACTCACCTGTGCTCCAGCGGCCACAGCATCTTCTAGATCAAGGTCAAATGAGGCATTCATTCAGTGCTGGTCCAGAGATCCTGAGACAAGAGAAGAGACCCCGTTCAGGGTCCACAGTCAGCTCCCTGAATATATCTATTAGGGATGCAGAAGCCCAGATACAGGTAGGACATTCTTGTAGAAGGCAATAATAATAGTGATAAATAAAAATATACCTATACATTTTTTACGTTATTATAGTCTTTTTGTTGAATATTGTATTATATAACGAAGTCCTCATGGTGAGGACTGTATCTTTAGGAGCTGGAATTAATAAAAACCTGGTTCTGCCCTATTAAAAGAAAGTCAGTCTTCAGGGAAGTGTCATTAGACATATACTAGCTCAGCTTTCAAGAGTGCTTCTATAACTGGAGCCATGGCTGCCCTTAATCCTGTGAACTGACAACCTACAGCAAACTCATTGCTTACTGCTATGGGCTGTAGCCCACTGAAGGCTTTTGAAAATGCCATGCTGCATGTCACGTTGCTTTTGTACTTAAGAATGGGGTTTTTTGTTAATTCCAGAGAAAAATAATGGGTTCTTTTGCTAATCAGAAGCTTGCTGTTTGTGTGTCCAAGTGAACAAATTGGTGAAATCATCAAACTTGACAGATTTTGTTCACTGTGAGACAAAAAAAGGAAAGGGTGAGCATGATACCTGCAATACAAAGTCAAGTGATACAGGAACATTAAATGAATATGCTGGCATTACTCAGTCTGCTTCATGAGGCTGCAGCCACCAGATACCTTATTTTCTGCCTCAACCACTGGGCTCACCATATTTAGAAATGTCTTCTAAAGAGGTTTTTTTAAATCCAATTTCTTCGTAGGCATGGACCAACATGGTGCTGACAGTTCTCAACCAGATTCAGGCTCTGCCAGACCAAACCTTCACAGCCCTGCAGCCAGCAGTGTTTCCCTGTATCAGCCAGCTGACTTGCCATGTGACGGACATCCGTGTCCGCCAGGCAGTACGGGAATGGCTGGGAAGAGTGGGCCGTGTTTACGATATCATCATTTAAACCAAGCTGTGCTCTGCTGCAAAAGGCAGAAGACATTCAAGGTATACAGCAAAGAAGTACTTGGGGTTCATTAATTGCCTGTTTGTTGGTGAGAAATTATTTATATTGTCTGTCCACCTGAATTTGTGTGTCCCTTACTCACACCAGCACAGGAAGCAAAGCATGAGTCTGTTTAGAGCATCTGGCATGGCCCCAGAATCTGTCCCTAAATCAGGCTCCTACCAGAAGAGGTGCATTTCATAGCCTTCATTTTAATTCAAATTTGCAGCAGTGGGAGCCACCAGAAACTGCAGCAGAACTTCCACACTTGAAATTAGCTGTGAGTACAACTGTCATGTGGGTGTCAAACCAGGTTAGTAAACCTATTTAACTAGAAAATAAATAAATAAATAAATAAATAAATCCAAGTCAGTGAAAAGGTGGGGCTGTAGGACAAATAAAAAGGTGACATTTTTTAGGGTAACATTGTCCCTTCAAAAATTGCCATGAGGGAGGATAGCCAACTAAAGATTGTTGTAGTAACTAAATGTGTCACTCACTAGAGAAGGTGGAAATTTATTTTGCTCCAAGAGGAGCCTTTGTAGTCCCACTTGGAGTAGCTAAAATATTCCAAGTCTAAAATGGGTGAACCAAGCACAGACTATTGATCCTTTCATTGCTTTTATGGAGTATTGCTCGAAGAGAAATAGCACTGTCAAACTGCCCTCTCTGCAACACCACCCTGGCTGCCTCTTCACCTATGCCTACAGCTGAGCATTTTGCTACATGTCTAGTTCCCTCTAAGGGCAAAAGGGAAGTTTGTTTTGCTCTTTCCTTTGAAGCTGTGGGGAAGACACACCACAGCAATTACCAGCATGTTCCAGTATCCAGCATTCAGTTAAGCAAAGTGTTCCAGTTTAAGCACCACTGCAGCTGTTATTCTACTGGAAATTTATGTTTGATTATGTAGAGCTGCTGTAGCCAGAAACAACCTTACCACTTTTGTTAAATGTAGCCTATCGCTCCACTTGGAGCTGAAGCAAGATGGAAAATGGAATGAAAGGAAGGTATATTTCCTTTTTCTCTCTCATGTCTTGTCTGCTGCTGTAAATAGAAAAGGACAGATCCTCATGAAGGTACATCCGCCCTCCATACAGCACTCCTACTGGGACTATTGCCATTTGCTGTTATTAGTAAAAGGGAGGAGAAGGGCAAGGATTGACTATTGTGTTGTCAAATGCATATGTGATGCTTTTCACACTATACAAAGCAAGGGGTTACCTTGCTGCACAAGTTATGTCACAGCCCTTGGGACATTTCATCTCATACTCCCATGCTATATCACTTGTTGATAACTTGTTGAAAATTAGTTGATTTTAATTTTGGGTGACCCCTTAATGCTCTTCTCCCAAGGCTTTTAAAATGTGCATGCCAACTAAATATACAGCTTCAGTCCCTGCTCCAAAGCATCCTAACAAGATCATCTCTTTATGTAAGGCCTGGATTTTGCAAAACTCACTGCTTTGAGCATCTTAAACCTGGAAAAACAGAGGGAGCCAAGAAGCTCCCCTGAACAGCCATCTCCCAAGCTGCTTTGTTTACAAAGGCTCTGACACTATCCTCCTGCCTTTTCCCTCCATTGCCTATTTCTCACTTGTCACCTGCTAGTCTTGTGCAGGGAGTATTTGTCCCATAACTTTCTGTAGTGCCAGTCATGCTGTTTCTCTTTATTTAAAAAGTTCCTTTTGCTAAATTGTTTAAAGGACATAAAAATTCTGCAAAACCAGCTCTTTTCTATCACCTAATCTGACTTTATGAATTATTAATTTAATAATGATTTCAACTGTCAGTTTTCCCCCAACAGTCTTAATACTTCCTCAGGACAGGTTAGATTATGCTTTGGTATTTGGGAGAGTAGTAGCATAGTTTGATTTCTGTTGCCATGTCTTTCTTATACATCTTTAGGTAGAGTGAAAGTGTGGTTACATTTTTTATTGAAGTTTTTATTTGGCATTTCTACTGTTTAGCTTATATTCGGCATTAATTAGGCAACAACAGAAATCAGCATAATAAACAATATTCAAAGCAGCCAACTCTGATGGTTTTCATTATAAATGCATTGAATGAATGCAGGTCCTTGCTGTACTGATCTAAAACTAAAGCAAATCCCTACATTATGTAGGGGAAATAAATTTATAGCAGTATTAGTGAAATCATTCGGGACTACAGAAGAGGTCCTTGAATCTAGGAAACACCATGGTTGCATTTTGGTTGCAATGCAAAATTCTTCTGTAAATCAGAAAGAAAAGCTTTAGGAGTGCCAATACCATTACCACCACCTCCCTCAAACTCATGAACACAGTATAACCTAGTGTTACCTCATTAGCCACCATCTTGACCTAAAATGTAATTTCATTTTAACTATTTACACTACAAATACCACACTGGGAAATGAGAATAAGTAAATTTGCTATGTTGCTGTTGGCCTGTTTTGAACTTTGTCCTTCAAATTATGCACTAAGTGCCCATTGACATCCTCAGTGCCTCTGTTCATTAAAATCCCTCCCTTAAATGTCATAAGTAACTGAATAATTCCAGAAATGTAATTTAGAAGGAGGGGAGAAGGAATATCTGAAGCAGCAATTATTTACTGAGCAATTTACAGAGCAAAGTTCAGCATGTGCTGCTCTTCCTTTTCCTTGTGTGTATAAAATGCTAACCAGGTGAGGAGAGCGGTCCATGGCTACTTCAGTAACCACAACCACAAGATATAGAAGCCAAAGCTTTCTGATGCACCTTCAAAATAGAAATAAATAAAAATCAGTTGGTTCATCAAATTCTCTGCAATTTTTCTGCTAGTTTAGCTATAGACATCAGTAAGCCCCAAAAAGGTAGAATAATAAATGTGTGATATCACTATTTCATAGGTCCTGTGTGGCCTGTTTCATGGCTCATGACTGCCAGTGTGATACCTTCAGACCTCATAAAGCAAGCTTTTAGCCCAAAGAAGAAGTCTGCCAGAACAGTCCGAGGAAAGGGGACTGGCATCAGCCTGTCCTGAGCTTCAGAAGGGGAATTCCCAACACTGCACACCCCAGTCATGTCCATGCTACACTGGCTTTTCTGCTTTCTGCTTGTCAATGAGGAAGCACCTCAGTCAGTAGCAGTAATAGTCCTTGGATGCACATGTGTATTCACATATCCCATTCAAATCCTTACTTGTAGCTCTATAACCTCATGCATGGCAGAGTACTGACAGCTTTACTGTTGAACCAAACATTTGAACCTTGAGCAAACCAGTCTCTCTGCATTGCAGCCTGAGCTTGCTCTTTCTTTTTGTCTTGGTTAACAACCACCTCCCTTTTCTTGCCCTTACTTTTTTTGTCACATAAATATCTATAGGAATTGGGTTTGTTTTTTTTTTTTTTTAAATGAGCTGGCTGGTTGTTTTTAAAATCGATTGCCCAGTAAATTTTGCTCAACTGAAATGCTTTAAAAAAGGTGTGATAGATTGACATGTTTCTCAGGTACCAGAGCTGCACCTCTGCTGTCTTTGCCTAATTCACACTGCCCTCCTCAGGGCCACCACAGCCAGCAGAGGCAAGGACATCTCATTTTAAAATCTTGCAGGCAGTTGCTAACAGAGAAAGTTGCTGCTGCCCAGCATCAACTACCTTTAAGCACATGAAATAGGTCATCACTGTGCAAATATTTAAAGCTGAGAAAAGCAGAGTGCTCATCAGGAAAGCAATCCTTTTCCTACAGAACAGGGACAGGGTTTGACCCCAGCTTACATGGTCTCAGGTCATTGCATATGTTTGCACGTCATTCTGCACTGTGAACATACGCAGTCATATGAGACAATTGACATGTATATGTACAGATACCTGTGGCTCCAGTCACTCCCATATTCTGGGAATTCAGCATATTTTCAGAGAGCTAACCACATTAGTAACATGCTTATCTGCTGTGTTATGTATTGTGTCACACCAGCAATGGTTCACACATTATTCTGGTACCTTTTCTGAGCAACCATTGAATTACCACCACTATATCATAGTTAACATGCCTTCATGTCTTTATGATGTTAAAATACAGATTTAATACTTTCCTAGGGAAAAACACTAATTTGAGAATAACTGACTTAATTACCATATAGAAAGAATTATTAGAAAAATATTTACACAGACCTGGGCAATACTTTCCTTGTACAACTCCCAGCACAGACAACACAGCTTTTGCCTCATGACAGATGAAAAATTTATGTCATCTGCACTGTGGCTTGCTCATGTCAAGGCCATGCACAGTTTACACCTGTCACTTGTAAGGTGCTTTCCCTTTCAGTTTGAGCTTCAAGTTCTGTTTGAAATTTAAACCTTTATGTAAAATTCACTGAGAAATCCTCATTCACCAAAGATAAAACCTCCACCTCTAAGTACCATGTACAGTCTTCACCTGTACTTTATATAGCAGCATCTCAACATTGGTATCAGCACTGCGTAGCCCAGCACAGCACTGGCATGAAACCAAGTGGAAAACAAGCTACAAAGTGGAGTCCAGCTCCATGTTCTGCCTCCACTTTGTACCTTTCTCCACAGCTTGGGCCCACACTTAAAGTGCTGAAGCTGTCACAATCAATGGAAGTTAAGTAGCTAGGGATCTTTAATACTCAGCACTCAGTCCTTGAATTCTTCAATCTCTACGTAGGGGTTCACAAGTTCTCAGGAAAGGGGGAGTCCTCTAAAGTTTTTTGTGTCACACTCTCTGCTGTTGTCCTCCATCCACCTCCTGCTTGAAAAATCCACAGGAATTGGCACACAGTCCCACAGAATCCCGTACTGCAAAACTAGAACCCTCACTTTTGCACAGATCCAGCAAGCCAAAGTGATTTATTTTTCACCTAGCTCATGTGTATAGAAGCCTGTTTAGAAATTGTGTGTATGGTTTGGCTATTGTCACCTTCAGCAATCCATTTTAGAAATGCCATTTCTTAGTGCTAAATTGTTTTCATTCACAAAAGAAGTGAAGTGCTTCTTTTCCATGTCCCACCCCCCTTTTATAGTAAGATGTGTCTAAGGTGTCTAAGCAGGCTATTTACTCATTACTCCAGTCATAGTAATTTATGGGAAGACCTGTGTACAGGTCTCATCTCATACACATGGTATATGACATGAAATAGGTTTTTTTCATTTGCTGATCATTCCACAATTGTTCAAGAAGATGATACCATCAATTTACCAAAAGAAGTTTCTATTCTTTTAGTGTAAAGGACCAATTTACCATTGTACAGAAGCACAAATGTTGGATTTTATGCAATGTAGATAAAAGCATGTGGCAGCTAGTAATCCCTCTTCACTGAGCCTCCCTAATTTGAGTGGAGCTTCTGTAGGGATATCACCAAAGGGTCTCAGCAGCCCTCACCAGCAACATGCTTGGGACTCCAGAAGTTGTACAACTGCAAGGAAGAAGTAATTTCCACTAATTCCCCTCAAAATACATACTTTATGTGTGACACTAATAATGATACTAAACAAACAGTTCTGGCCAAACATTTAAAAATGAAAACACACATGGCCTATGTGTGCATCAGTCTTTTCACTTAGTTCTCCGAGGTCTCCAAGCTGAAAACTAAAAGCAAAGGGAAGAAGAAATGCCCTAATTCTGCAGATATTAGTGGAGCTATGCTGTACAATCCTGGATTAATGCAATAATGAGCTTGCCTGTGGAACCAGATCCCTCAAATTCCAATTTTTGACAAAATCACAAGTTGAGGTTTGCATAGTCTACACTGCCACATTGAATCAGGGGGCTGAGTTTATGGAAAGCATTTTTGGTTAAGAAACATGGCAACAGGATCTATTAAATCATTTTACTCCAACATCCCACTTTTCAAAAGGTAGTTTATGTACTTCAGCAAATTTTGTCTGACTCCCATGGAGCATCAGAGCCCTGTTTCCTGTCCATGCATTTGGTCCTTCTGGGCTGTGGTGAAGTGCCACGGTTCCACAAGCAGCAAGCTGCAGTGAGAGAGCAGAGCTGGCAGACAGGCACAGGTACACAAGTTCGAGCAAGGGACAAATATCTCCTCCACAATCAGGCTGTGACACCTGAGCCCCCCATTCTGCAGAGGAAGACAGGACTCGATACCAAAGGGAGAACAGCAAGGAAGGGCAGAGCATGGTGGTGACAGTGCCCTGCAGTACACGCTGTTTGCTAGAGCAGATGGGAGCATGGGATTGAAGATGTGCAATGACAACAGCAGGAACCTTCTTTCAGTTCCCCCCCACTTCCTCTTCTCTGCCCCTTTCCCCTCCCCCCCTTTTGTCATTTTTGTGAGACTGCAAACATACTTCTGTAGGCCCTTCAACTAGAACTGAAAGCAAGCCAAAGGGAGTGGACACTCCATTTCACCAAAGATCTAAGTCTTTTCTGTTTGAAAATTTAAAAAAAAAAAACAAAACAGATTTTATTTCCATGATGATGGCTGCCAGAGGAAGCATTTTACCACAAACATGATTCCCAGGACTTAATCTCTCTAGCTGTATATTCAAGAGGAGCCAATAGTACTTCTTAAGAGAGACTATAAATTACCTTGTCAAACAAGTGCTTACATGGGGTTTACCTTCTGCTGAGTTCATACCTATCTGCAATTCCGTGGTCTCATCCGTGTTTCCTCCCTCTACCTTTCTGCTGTTCTTCAGAAGAACACTTCCCCATGTCCACCATGTCCTGTTGTGCTGCTAGCTTTGTATGGTCCTTGGGTGTCCAGTGGTTGGGCAGTCACTGTCAGCTGGCTTGCAAATTGTATTTTGTGTATATTTTATTCTGACTGAATTCTGAAATGGAAGTATTTTAAAACAAAAAGTATAAACTATTTATGTTGCTTGTGTTGTAGAATAAAGATGCAAATGCAAAATAAATTATGCTTTGGTTTTGTCTAATGAAAGTTATTGTACAGTTCCTGATGAAGCAAAGGAATAGAGCAGAGAAAGGGACAGAAATACTTGGTATGTACTAGCAGGAACTGCAGTTTTCATGGATGACCTTGGGAATTTCGTTACTCTGAACTGCTGCATGTTTTTGATAGGAACTGAAATCTAAACACTGACAAGTTGCTCCTACAGCACTTCTAGCCAGAGTCTGAGTTTGTGGGGTGGAGAAGAATGAAGCTACTGAGATAGTTAAAGGTGCAAGTATATGCTGTGCAGAATTCTGATGCACCTAGACAGGTAAAACATTTCTCCCTCCTCCTCCAGTATTCTCCTGTAAATGAGGAGAATACTGTTGGCTCTGATTTCATTAGAGATGGGTTGCTCAGAGCTCTCATTCACGGGCATATTTTGTTGGGTTTTTAAGCTGGGCATTCCCTGAGCACAGAGACAGTTTAGATAGCACTCATCAGGTGTTCCCAGTAAACAAGTGCATGGACGCTGCGGTGTTTCCTTCTGCTAAAATGAGAGCTCTGCAAGGGTTCTCCCTGTCATCTACATCCCTCTTTTGATTAAAGTCAAACCAAAGATTGCTCCTGTTGAAGAAAAACCTTTAATTTAATGAAAATAATAAACACTTTCTTTACAGCAGTCACCCCTCTTCTGTATGCAGCTAAAATTTAGGTACTGAAGGAGAAAGGGTTTGCTAGTGTCCCTGTCAAGAGAATTGCCATGGGCTTCCTAAAAGCAGGAGTGTTTCAGTGACATGACATAGCATCATACAGTAAACCTTAGGATACACTTCTCTGTGGTCAAGGACGCTATCCACAGCCCAAAAGCAAGTTTTCCACATAATCTCAAGAGGGAAAATGCAGCCAGCTTTCCACCTGGCCCCACTGGGGTCTCTGGGCATGGGCTCCCACATACTGAAGCACCATAAGGTCTGGCCTTCACTGGTTGTTACGTAACAGCTTCATCAGCATGAAGGTTAAGAACAGATTACAAAGCAACCAAATGAGGTTGTGATGCTTTACTAATCTTACACACTTCTGGCAAAAGAGAGTGTGTTAAATCCCAACCGTCAGATCTAATTTCATTCCAGGGAACTACCTTCTGCTGCTCCATACATCTAATTTAGATCCCATTAGAAAGATTTTAATTTCCTCCTAAACAGTGTTCAGTAATGTGAAACAGCAACAGAGTAAATACAGAAAGTAATGCTCCACTATTCCACTCACTCCTTACGTGTACAAATTCCCAGTTGCCTTCCCACTAATGCTGGGGTCAGGCTAGCATGGCTTCTGCTGCCACTTACCTAGAAGACACTTGGTCTTGTTCTTCTGTTGAGGAGCAGAGTGTTAAGAACACTTGCCAAAGAAAACAGCTGTCAACAAATGCTTCAAAAAGCAATAAAGGAAATTTTAAAAGGGACTAAACAGGCACACCATTGAATATCAGACATCTGCTTCAGTGGGTTCACTAGACTCATTCATGTTTTCACAATCTAGGTTTATCACTGGCTACACAGTGTTAATCAGTGTTAAACTAAATGTTAAAAGCTCCCCTGATACCAAGTAGACTCTTTCTTAATAACTAATTTTTTTTTCGCAGGGTGCCAAAGGAGCGCCCAGTCACTATTGCCATTTTACAGGTGGGATGAACAGCCAAGCAAGTAAAATATTTCCCTTGACCTCAAAATGACCCAAAGTATCTAAACACATGCTCTGGCCTCTTGTTTATCCCAAAGTTGTACATCTGTGAGATAATCTGGCAAGAGAGGAAAAAAAAGACCCAAAACAAAAAAAACAGCAGCAAAGACTGATTATAGGAGGGATACAGAAAGGCAAACTAGAGATACCGGTGGGTACTTAAGGTACAAGACAAAAGGGAAACACACTTTGGATGTAACAGGTAATGCACAGGAGGGTTGCATAGGAGACCACTGTCACATCCATACCCCTAAGCACTCAGGTTAAAATGGGACAGTATTTTCAGTAAGCCTGCTGGAAGCATGCTCTCCCCAGGACAGATACTTCCTCATCATGTTTTCCAGATGAAGAAACCTTTTGATTCACTGAGCAAACCTATGGCAGAAGCTGAAAGAAGAAGTAGAACGAGGCCAGGATTCTGTCCACAGAGCTATGTGAAATGCAGGGTGATTTTGGAGCTTCTGGCAAAGAAGCTAGCATCAGGATAAACCTCTTAACATCTAATATCACTGTAAACAAACACAAATTGAAGTCTTTATCCAAATGCACAACACAGAGTGCTAGAAGAGTGCAGTCAGTATCCAGATTTCAAAACTCAACAGAATCCAAAATAAATCAGAACACAAGTCAGCTACTCTCATACTGAAGGAAAACAAACAAACAAACAAACAAAAAACCCAACAACAAAATACCAGAACCCAGCATATTAGCCAGGTTGCATTTTTATGACTCCTGATAGACATTCATAGTAATAAGTCTGGATGATTTGTTGTTTTGCTTTTACAAGAGATTTGTACCTTTGCCGACACTGTAATTGCTGGGAAATATGTATCCATAAGGGAGAGACAATACTTCTGGTTTGCCAGCTCTGAGAAAACATGAAATATTTTTCTTTGCTGTGGTTAGTGTGACCACTTCTGGTCTCTTATTATGTTCATTCCCTACCACAGTCAAACAAAGTTACTTAAAATAATGTGGAATACTTTTCTGCCTAGCATTTATAGATTATTTACTATGTTTTTAAATGTTACATTATATTCCTAGCAGACCGCTTTGTACTTCAAATCAGGTTCTTTGTTCCAAAGATTACACGGAGA
The DNA here is from genome assembly GCA_003676055.1 of Chloebia gouldiae. NCBI lineage: Eukaryota > Metazoa > Chordata > Aves > Passeriformes > Passeridae > Chloebia > Chloebia gouldiae. The sequence continues at coordinate 58,493,048 of QUSF01000002.1, read as the reverse complement.
GGAAGAGATCAAAATAAAACTGGGTAAGATGCTGTACTGAAATCTATCTCTATAAGTAATTTTGTTTAGGAGGTCAAAAAAGACAAATCTTCAAGCCTGAGAAACAATAATGTCAAACATAATGAGAAAGTGAAAAATTGTTTTGAAAAGTTATTGCAGTAACTCATGTGAGGAGAGGAAGGTGACAAGGCTTTAGGTTGGTTTGCTTACTTACAAAAACAATTCATTGTCCCTTGAGAAAACAAGGGATTGGTTTCTGAGTAAAATTGCAATGGTGGCACCACAAGCACAAGAGCCCTGACAAAAATGTTCTTTTAAAATTTCAGCTACGGGGTTGGTCACCAGAGCGGATCTTACATCTCTCTTGCATACATTACCTTTTCTTTTAAAAGGACACTAAATAATTTAATATCTCAATGCAGGCTCTTGTGACCAGCCCCAAACCCAAGAGAATAAAGATGATTTGTTTGCAAAGCCAGGCATGAAGGGTAAAAAAAAAAAAAAAAAAAAAAGGAAATATTTTACTGTAGTTTGATAATTTTTTTCTCACACATTTTCAATTTTTTAGGTACAGCTGTGCTGAGAGTAGGGCAAGGATGATCACTACTGAGGGTCTGTTGGGATTGTGAGATGGATAGGGTATGCTGAAGGAGAAAGGGTTTTCTCATCCCAGTTCTGCCGTGACTGCAGAAGAAAAACAGGATGACAAAAAGGAACCCAGGGCAGGACACAAGTGCCAAACTATATAATTTTGAGTGTCTCTTTTAGAGCCTGAGCCATCAAACCAAGCCATTCTGGCTGGACAAGCATCCCTCTCAAGAAGGCTACACCCTGCACATAGCAAAATGTAATGGTTGGAGTCAAATAAAACTTAAAAAAAACCCTCAACTTTGAAGAGCAGCATCAGAATGTAAATGTCTCTAACCAGTTAGGCCTACAGCTGCCCTTACAACCTGGGCACAATGTAAATGCTCACCCCTACAGGCCCCATTGCCCCTCAGCAGCCACCTGGCTCCTCCTGCTGTTAACACACCAACTCACTTGACACAGAGTGTGAGGAACACATGCCTGGAAAAGGGGTGAGAGGATCCCCATCTTGTAGCAGAATGAAATAACTGCCTCAGATGTTCTTTTCATGACTGATTCCCTTTGTCCACCACTGGCCCAAGCAAAATCTACTTTTTCCTCAAAGAGAAAATCCACATTTAATCAGCCTGGCCTTAGGCTTTCCCCCCTGTACAACTCTGAGTGACCCTGAAGCTTCACACAGGAACAACATTTTGCATGCAGCACCAATGCAGTCCATGCAGGCTGACCTGGAATGCAGCACAGGACAAACATTCTCATTCCCTATCCAGAAGTGGGTCACTGCAGTGGGTATTTTCTCAATACTCTCTCAAATGACAATACAGTCTCCTGAATTAAGGACTGCACATATGGAAGAACTGTTCAGATTATCCATTCAACCACACCAAGCCCCTAAGTAGTATATTTTCTACATTTTGCTGCTGTTTGGACCCTTTTCATACAATCCTTAACCTTCACATCAGCTTACTGCAGAAGGCACTTTCACATATGTCTGTACACCTTAACATCAGCATATCATTCTCAGGCTGCAGTTTGCATTTCCTAACTGAAAACCTGGCCTGTTAGTTATAAAGCTGCCCATGCTGAGTAGTGGTTCTCAGCAGCTCAACTGCCCAGGTATTTCTAATGTGCAATTATTCCCCTCTAAACATTCACACATCCCTCAGACAATATGTTTATTTCAGGATGGGTTTGCCATGCCACTCCCTGCTGTCAGGCTAAGCCTCTTGTTTTAAAAAACCACACTGAAAGCCTTTGCCTTTGTATCTATGGTTTGCTGTGGAGGGTATTGCAGGACACATTGCATTTTCTAATACTGAGACTCATTTCTAGACCCATAGCATACTTTCCTCTAATGTCCCCAGCCCAAGAAAACTGTGGCAGTGCCTTTACCCGCTGTTACAAGTGTTCTTATCCTTAAGGCCTTGCACAGGTCAATTCTGAAATGCTTTTACACTGGAAACATCTGCTTGTTGTGTTTAACTCATCCCTTTCCCTCTCTGCCTCCAGACATTTTATTTTCCAGGCTATAGCTCTATTTTAGTAGCTCTTCAGCCTTCCCCTCACCATTTTCAGCAGGTAGCTTTAGCACCTACAAGGGTAACGGGTTTTAACTTATCCAGCAGACACTGCCCACTAACACACAAGCACAAGGCACAGCAGCCAGTCAGGACAGGCACCACACCGAGTGTGGCACAACTGATGCAAACATGTCATAAAGCAAAACAAGCCACAGGGAGTTTGAGCAGCTGCCACAGAGTGACACTCAGCAGCGTCACACGGCGCCTGCTGCACCAGCAGGACACCCCAAGGAGGAGGGCACCTGCCTGGGAGTCCCTCACTTCCGACCTCACTCATGGAGAGAAGTTTTCCCTTTTCTCTGCCCCTTCAGGTACCATTGCAATCCATGCATGCCATCAACTCTGCTTTATTAGCATTCATTAACATTTATTATCATGCATTTAAGGCTAACTGACCTGCCTTTGTGTAACAAGGCTCATATCCTGAAACCTAGGCTTGACTGCAATTTTGCTGGCCAGTTGAACCATTAACAAGTGCACTTGAGAAAATAAAGTTGTTCTCACTTCTGCAGATTTGGGGCCTTTTTTATATACAAGATGTTCTTAATATACTTCATTCCTATAGCAAAATTTATTCTACAGGTTGCAGGAGGCTGTATCTTCTCCATAAGTTTGAAGTAAAAGTCATCAGGTTCAAATCAGGAAATTAAACTTTAGGATGTGAGGTCTGAATTGGAACTGTACAGAAAATGTGGTTTATTTCAAGCAAAACACTACTAAATTACTCAAAGCCTCTCAGCTGATGTTCTGTTAAATAATAAGTTCATATGGATTCAGAAGGAGAGTTTCCTTCCTGTCCAGAAGGCCAAAGGCCTTGACAACTCAGTACAACACTGAACAAGTGTATCCTGATCTTTCAAAAGCTTAAAGCATTTTAATAATGGCAAATGAAGTGTTACAGATTCATTGTTAATGACGGGCAATATCAGGACCTCTCCAAGTCTGTAATCAGAGACAATAACCCGTAAGAGGGTATGTTAATAACTACAGTTCTGCTCTGGAGCTGCACCTGGCTTTAAAGGGATGACCAAGGACTGATAAGTTAATTTGCATTTTTTCCACTCTGATGAAGAACTGAGCTAGTTTTAGAAGACAGAAGAGCTATTGCTTCTCCAACAGTGCTCTCCTGACACTGGTTCTAAGCAACAATGTCAGAAAGAATAATTCCTTTGGAATCTAGAGATAATAGTTTTGGCAGCAGATGATACCAGCCAAATCAGGCTATATAAAGATATGATCAATCTTTTGCATAAAATCTACTGTGTTAGCAACAAATAGTGACACAGAGACTGCTGTACTTGAATACAGTCTCAAGAGATTTAATTCAGAGATTCACAATATTCTAGCAGAATATTGCTTCAGTTTGAAGAAAAAATTGAACACAAGACTATGTGAGATATGCAGATAAGTTGAGAGTTCAGGATCTAAGGCCTGCCCAGCACTACACAAGATCAACCACCAGGGTAAAGCAACGTCAAATGCAAAAAGCAAGGTAAATCTTAAAACCTTACTTTTAAAAACTCACCTGAACCACACATTCACATTTCTCCTTAGAAGTTTATTTCCTTAAATTGCCATCATGATTTAGAAATGGTACTCCCCAGTTTAGTGCTTCCCACTGAAACTCCAAATTCCACACCACTTGCTCACTACCCCCTTTTCCCATTCTTCCCTCTCAGAGGATTTGAGAGGAGAATTGGAGCCACAAAAGACAAAGATTATTGGTTGAGATTACTAGAAACAGCAATGAGATAAGAAAATGAACAATATTAATAATGAAAGTGTACAAAAGGGAGAGTGTGGAGCTTGACCTGACTGCAGCCACACCACCCAATATTGTTTCTTTTTAGAATATCATCCTTATAAAGTAACAAAATGCTTTATTTCTCACTAAGCTTATAGCAACACTTTTAAAAGCAAATGCAACCCAAAGCATAATGTGGTCACCTGTCCCTTCAAAAATGCTGAAAATAACCCAAATTACCAGAAACCCAGCCACAAAACCAACCCCTCCCCCATTCCCTTCCCACTAAAACAAAGAATTTCTATATTTTGGCTAAATAGGAATGAAGTGCCATACGGCATGTGCTGGTGGATATGCAGTCTTAAATAAAGTGGCAGATTTTTCTCTTAAATAAGAGAAATCAAGAATTCGGGGTAAGGATGACCAAGTGTAAATGAAGGGGATCAAACCTAGATTGACAGAAATTAGCAGAAAAGTGCCTAATAAAACCCCATAGCTCTAGACAGAGCTATCCATCAGATGGATACTGCTCGGCCACCAGCACTCTGCCATGACCACAGAGCTCTTCAGGTGTTACCTCACTCGGAGAACTTCGAGGGATATTCTATAGGAGGCAACCCTGCTCTGGCAGCAGCCTGAGGTCTCTCCCTGGTGCTCTTTAATGACTTTGTTTTCAGCTATCCATCTGCAGCACGGGCATCTGGGATAAATATCTCAGCAGCACCTCCTGCTGCTCCCTACTCCGAGGGACAGTGACAGTGTGCACACATTTTGTAGCAGGGTCTCCCTGCCTCTGTTTTTTCAGACTGTGAGTACGTCCACCCTGTCCTCAAACACTGCTCTCCAGAACTGTGGCAGAGCTATACCAAGTTGTGTCTATCTTTTGAAGTAACAGTGGGTTTAGTTTGGTGGGGATAGGAGAATTCTCTTCAGAAGATGTTTTGTTCTAGGGGGAAAAAAAGTATTGATAATTAACAAAAAGAAAAAAGTAAAAAAAAAAAATCTAAAATCTCAATATAATGAAGATTTATCAAAAATTGCTTAATTTATCCAGAATTGCTTAATTACCCAAGTGAGAAGGGCATGGACAGAAACTAACACCACTCCCACCTGAAGGACACAGAAGCACCTGCAGCTGGTTATAGGCAAAAGCAATCATGTACCACCATTACTTCTGGGGAATCTACACCTGCCAACACAGGACTGCTAACAGTGGAACACCTCACCCACTAAAATTCTAGTTTTGCATTATTCCAATTAACCCTCATACCATCCCTCACAGCATCACAGTCATTCAATCAGGGAAGTTTCACCACCACCTGTGGTTAAAGAAACTGAGGGAAGAAAGTATCATGAAACTTGAAGGGTTGTCTATGGCACTGTGGATATTGTGTTCCCTACCAATAGTGGTGGCAATATAGCATAGAATTACACTGCAAGCCTCAAACATCTCAGCAAATCAGAGAGATGAATAATTTATGACAGACAGTTTGATCTTCAAACTGAGCACAGTGGAGGCGCCTATTTTCTGCAGCGGCTTCCTCAGAAAGTCTCTCCCTGCTTCTCTGCTGGGGCATTGGGAGTGATAATACCAACACTGCCTCAGTTAAAAACATCATGTTGGCGTTGTTTCACAAACCTTTACCAAACTTTAATCAAAGTCAGTGGTGCTATTCCATGTCAGCTATTCCAGATTGTTTGACCTGGCAATTGCAGATCAAACTGTTTCAAAGAACAAAGCCAGTGGAGGAGGAGAGTAGGACATTTTGTCCATGTCAAGATCTGGTATCTCTGAACCCAAACTACACTTCAAAGCAGCAAGCCTGACATCTGGCCAAGGGCTTGGAATTAAGAACGAGCCTCTTTGCCCCAGCTTTCACATTACAGCATGCCTCAAGTAACAATGGTATTTATGAACTCCATGTGAGAAGGAAAAATAAGTGTCTGTGAGCCCCACAGGGCTGTAAGAAATTTACAATGGATTCACCATCAGAAACCGAATCTTGAATGGCTTTGTTTCAGTTCTGCACAAGAGCAGATCTTGCTCTACAAAGGCAGTGCAGCAAATGGACACCTAACCCCTGGCAGCAGAAAGAGAATATCCCAATCTCACTCACTAATCTTTCTGCTGGGTCCACCGATGATATAAAAAGCCAGAGGGACAATCATTACTTTATATTCTAATTACCTGCCTGACAAAAGGCACTGCATTTCCCCAAATCCCCATTCAGCCTCAGCTCTACAAAGTTAAATCATTCTTATACATTTTCCAGAGGTCAAGTATTCAAAGCAGCACTTGACAAATCAGGTCAGTGAGTCATAAAAGTACACATCTTATTTTTCTTGGCTAAAATTCATCAGCTAGAATCTAAGGATGCCAAACAGAAAAATATGTAAGGAGACATATATTTTACTTCTTCTCATTATTCATGTACAGTCCCTAGGCAAATTTATAGCAAGCTTTTAAAAATAGCATTAATAATCTTAGGGGCTGAACTTAGACCCTAATTAAGATGGTATATGAATGTTTCCTGCTTCCATGTGAGATTATAGATTTAAGCTACACAGTCTCAAGGCTCCTTAAGGAATTAATTTTATTAACAATGGTTTGGGAAAGATGGTCATTATTCTTGCTTTTTTACAAGGTGTTGAGACATCAAGAGAAATATTTTACTATTTTGACCTGTGACCTGTTAATCCATGTTTAGGACCTGGTGTCTCAGTGGACATTATAAGTGACAGTGTAACTGCCCTGGTCCTGGTGGCCGGACACACTCACCACCTCTGAAAGCGCTTTCCAACTAGTGAGGCATTGAGGAAAGGAGGAGCTTTCTCAGAAGCATGCACAGGCTTTGCTGAGGTGAGATTTCTAGCTTCACACAGGACTGCCTCAGCAGAAGCAAGAGTTCAGTTTCCAACAAATGATGCGGCTGCTTCAGCAACAAGACCAGCCTTTCATGCAATATTGTTCCACTGCTCACCTGGAAAATTAGTAACAAAACAGGATAGACTTATCAAACTACCACCTCTCTTTCCCACAGCCATATTTCACCTGCAGGGTGAATCCTTCCTGCAAGCTGCAGACACATGAATCACAGCCAGTTTTGGAACAGGTCCTTGCAGGGCCCTCCTGCTAGAAATGGCAAGTGCTGGGACTGCTGACTGCCACTGCTGGAGCTGCAAGAGTGGAGCCTGCCACTGCCAACTACACCTGCAGCTTTCTGGGAGCCATGAACTAAAAGAAGAGTTGATGAAAAAAAAGTCCAAGCAAAAAATAAGAGGTTAAGACTCTGACCCCAAATTTCTATCATTGGTCCTGAACACAACTTTTGCTCTGAGAGATAAGCCTTGAGAAATCATAAAAAGTGCACCACAGTTGAACAGTTGCAGAGTTGAAAGGGACATTTATCAATGGCCTTTCCCTCTGCCCACAGCAAGGCAGCAAAAGACACCTGCAGCTTTGCAGCACAAGTTGCAGGTTGAATCAAGGTTTAGCTCAGGTTAAAGAGTCCTCTCTTCAGAAGTTACCACACATCAGTGAAATAAGTTCATGTTTCTTTTTGTGGATAAACAGAGTCTTTTCACTGGAAACAACTGCCATTTAATGAGTAGTCTAGAAAGCTGTTAACCTGACTTAGCTGAACTGACAACTCGTTCTTACCAAAAGCAATCATACACTCCCCCAGTGACCAAAGCTTTCCTGGCAGAGCTCTCTCTCTGGATTTATCATTAACATCTACATCCTAACATTGTTAAATAATTCAGTACAGCATTTAGCCTCGTGTCCTTGCCTCTCTACTCAGAAAACTCTTTTCTGTATGTTTCAGCAACAGGGAACAGAATCCTGCCTGGATTGTGGTTCTACCTTGTGCTGTATAACTGAGGGGGAACCTCAGTTACACCCTTTCACTCTCAATATAGAAGCATGGGTTTTATTTCTTTTATTTTGTTGGAAATAGTGTTTATTAGATAACTAAATATAGAGCATTATTTATCCACATGGAGTCATGACCATGTGGGCTTAGATTCACATGCAAATTCCCCTTTTAATAATCCTAATGCAGGGAGTGCTCCAATCAGAGCGCGATCAGCCCCAGCTCCCAGATACCTGATGCCAGCTTTGCTGGTAATGTAGGCCACCGAAGCAAATCCAGAGAGATTGAGTTGGAAGAGGAGAGAGGCTCTGAGATCAATTTCCTTGGCTTCCTGACGATGAGGGGGTGTCTAACTTCTTTTTTTTTTTTTTTCTTTTCCACTGTAAAGGGGATGTCGTTTAAGAGGGATCATTAGCTGCGAGCAGCCTGGCTGGGTCAAGGCTGGGAGGCGGAGACGCAGTTGCAAGCAGCGAAGCAAGGTGGAGGCACGAAGACAGAAGGTTAATGAAAGCATGAGGTGGCTCTTGGGCAGCAGCTTAAAAAATTTTGGACATGCTGACAGGGGAAACTATGACTGGCTTAACAGTGAACCAGGTGGGCCACTTCTGGAAACAGAGCTTCAGGTCTGTACCCCCTGCTCATCTCTGTGGCATGTCCTTTGACTTTGCATGTGTGTCTATGTCTGTGTAATGGCTCAGTGTACAGCACAGAGTAAATCCCTGTGTACTGGGACATATCAAAGCAGTACTGATCAATTACATAGAGTCAGAGCATTTCCTTATTGCTGTTAAGTTTTTTTAAACACATTTGTGGAAGAGAAAAACATTAGATAGAAGAATTTCGCTGGGGTGGCAGGAAAGAAGTTTAATTACTTCTTTTAAGCGTAACGCATCCTTGATTTCCTTTCTGTTAAAGGCGTGTTTACGCTGTGCATCTGGTCCCGTGAAGCCTTTCCGCAGATGTTGCGAGTCAGTCGCAGGCAGCAATGAACTCGTGTTCCCTAAGCTGTGCGCTGATTACTTCTGCGAGAGAGGATCACATGCAGCCGATGGGGGGAGGGAAGTAGCCCCCAGAGATGAAAGCACAGCCTGCTTTCTGGCTTTGTCTGGGATACAGCAAAAGGATTTCTCTGATCAAAAATAATAATTTAAGGTGCATGCACTTCCTCAATAAATGTCCGAAGCATGTTGCATTAGCAAATGAACTGGCCACACTAGTCAGCCAATATAGATAAAGTGTACTGTTGCACAATAAATGGGGGTAGGAGTGTCAAAACAGGACAAAAAGTATTATTTAAATGTTGCCGCGATTTTAAGAAAGTCTGCCTCACTGGTAACGTTGCCAGAGTTAGAATAGCAATGGCAATGTCTTCACACCTTGAGACTGCTTTTACCCGACAGTGAGAAACAAACAGCATCACTAGAGTCACATTCCAAGAAGTATTTGAAAATTCTGTGTAAACCCAGGCTCACTTCTAAATTACACGTCTTTACTAATGGATACAAAAAGCACATAAAAATGGTTTTCTATTTAACAGAGTTACGTGTTTTTGCTTTTTACAAGCAGTAATGACTCATCTTCAAGAAGTAGGATAGGGCTTGGAAAAGAACCTATGGGGGAACCACACCCTAATGACTTCAAAGCAGACTTTGTTCCAATCCACTAAAAACATTTCACAAGTATAGGTTTCCTGATTCAACTTCAAAAGACATTAGGATAAATATGGGCTGTGTTAACAAAAATAAATTTAATGGAGTTCTAAGTATGCTAGCAAACCATTAACAGCATAATAAATCTTAGCACAACTCAATCACTTCAATGGGAATTTCAGAAAGCAAAATAAACATTAAAGTTTCCATCCTCACACAAAAGCTTCCTCATGTTTTGCCATATGAGTTCATTCCCTCCCCAAGGCAGATACTACCCCTCTTTTGTCTAGACACATAACTCAGCTCCAAGCCCATTCCTTTACTCATTATGGATATACCACACAACTCAGCCACACTCTGCCTTTTACTCCTTTACCAACAGGCATGAGTAAAAGCTCATCTTAACTGATATGGGTCACATAATCTGTAAGATGGCAACTGTACATGCTCAGCATGTTCAAAAAACATAGGCAGACAGATTACTAATGAAAGGCTTTACTCCTTCCAGTATGTGCTCAGTGGTTGGGGGAAACTGACCCCCTGCTTCATCCCCTACAAATATATAAACAAAAGGAGGAGAATCAACAATGTACAAACTATCCTCCTAAGAATTAGTTCTGGGAAAACAGCACTTTTTAGAAATACCATCCCTTTCACTTCCATGCTCTTTTCTGCCTTTCTCTATTTTAAAATGGGTATTTTCCCATATTTATGTGTCTGTAACTTATTTCATGCTGGAAGTCAGATCCTTATTTTTGTCACTTACAAACCTGACAATAGATGCTTGTGATGACACAGGCAGAGCACGCTGATCTCCAGTGAAGCAGCATCAAAAAAACCAGTTAATTAATAATTCCATCAATCACTTCATATGTCTGGTGTGGAAACTTTCAGACGTAAAACAGTAGAGAATTTTACCTTGAGTATGTTCTGCAGCTGTATTACTTTAAATTAATGAAGATTGAGTTTGATTTCTAGAAAATTTCATTTTCCAGTTCTGGCAGCTATTCCTGATACCTATACACAGTGGTTACTTGTCTAGTTTTAGAGCTTCAGCTGCAGAAGTTAGTTTTAGGCCAGTTTAAAACTAGTTTTAGACTTTCAGATTTTTTTTTAAGTGACCTTTGATTCATTGTATTAAAATGACTACTATTTTTAGTGTAATTTTTTTAAGTGTCTATTAGATTTTCTAAGTCTTTATGTCAAGATCTTTGCGACATTCTTCAGTAGCTCTTTAGGCATTCACTGCAGAAATAGAAACAAAACCACTATAGAAAACGAGGGACTAATATTGATCAATTGTCTCCTAATACATTTGATGTATTTATACAGATATGCATACAAGAAGTCCATCATCATCCTTTTGGAACTACATCTCAAAGTAAAATCAGTCCACATAATGTTCGGCAAGAGACAGCATCAAAATGGAAATATAACTCCCTGTTCAGGTTCAGGGCATCTGTGGGGCAGTAGTTATGAAAAATTATTTCAGCTCAAATAATACACTAAGTAGCCTACAAATTATTTCTCCCAGATAGGAAAGTCTTAACATTAGCTGTGTTTAAACAGTTATGAGCACTCTGAAACACAGACTGAGGAATACTGGTCTTTATTTTCACCTGTTAACATACAGAAAAAGCATGAAACTGAGTCAGGGGAGCTTTAGGTTAGATATGAGGAAAACATTTTCATTCAGAGGGTGTTTGGGCACTGGAACAGGCTCCCCAGGGTAGTGGTCACAGGACCAAGCCTGACAGAGTTCAAAAATCTCTTGGACAATGCTAGAAGGCACATGGTGTGGCTCTTGGGGTGTCTTGCACAGGGCCAGGAGCTGGGCTCTATGATCCTGATCAGTACCCTCTAACTCAGCATATTTTATAATTCTACAATATTGCCTAATTCTTAATCCCATCTGCTTTACATGCAACTAATTTGCAGATCATAGTAAAACACACTGTGCTTCCACAACTATACAGTAGTCATTAAACAAAAGAACAAACTAAATAAATTTATTATGTCTTCTTTTGCACACATTACTGAATAGGTAGCCACCAGGTACTGGTTATTGTGGTTATTTTGAAATAGAATAGGATAAAATAGGAGTAATTCAGTTGGAAGGGGTCTGCAATGAAAACCTAGTCCAACCACCTGACCTCTTTACAGAGTATAAGAGAATATGGGCTGCTTTGTAATAACCTATGCAATTTTTGTCCAGATCCCACAGTGAAATTAAGTACTTGCAGGTTCAGGGCACTGCCTCTTCACCTTCAGAGACAGCAATACAGGTGCAGAATTTCTGCAGACCATACCCAAGGATCTCAACCCAGGCACTCAAGCCAGCGAATAACCCACAAGAAGCACCTTCACTGATCTGTCTGGCCCATTCCCTGGAGCATTTGGTAGCAGAGACAGGAGAACAGCTCCCCAGGAGAACATTTGCTTTACCACACAAGCAGGCAGTCCTCTCTCTTCTCCCAGTCTTCTGACTCAGTCACTGCATACACACCCTGCAACACCGTACCCTGAGGTATTGTGGTGTTCATCTCCTTCCCTGAGCAATCCATTACAATCCTGAGGAAGCACTTTGAGCACAGTAATGTAATTAAAAATTATATGTGTTGCAGAGCAAATTAAGGATTTTACAGATTTCAAAAATGCTGGCATTTATTCAAGGCTTGAGAGCTTGATTTTGCAATTTTAGAAGTAGTGCTCTAGGTTACTCTTAGAGGGCCTTTAAACAAGAAGAGTTTTCAGGCCATACACATTCCATTGTTGGACTGTGACTCTAGTGATGCTGTGTGTTTCTCACTGTCAGATAAAAGCAGTCTCAAGGTGTGAAGACATTGCCTGATACCCTAAGGTGTCCTTTTGTAGCTACTTCACAGACTGTTGCCATCTGAGCTAGCTCATACTACAAATATTTGCACTCCTTCCACTCTTTTACCATTAGATGCAAACTGTGCCCTCCAACAATAATATATTTTGCACATTTCTCTTAATAGGTACTTCATTGCAAGGCCCAAGATCTCTGGGTTCCAATCAAGGCTTTGGAGCAAAGTATATTTCCCTGAGACCCAAGATAATTTGTTAATTCCTTCCATCAAGCTTAACCTTCCCTTCTGAAGTCCAGTATTTGTACAAGACCATGTCAGCCCTAACGCTTGCCTGTGCTTCCACCAGCACATGTCCTTGGCCATTATTTAACACACAAATATCTTTTCAGTGAAATTAATAGGGAAGCTGCACTGAGTTTAAATGAAAATTAGGGCTTTATATACCTTTTACTAATCTCATGTAGGAAACACTGGCAATCTCGCACTCTGTCCTCACTGTACAACTCAGATCCTAAGTCCATCACTTAACCTGGATGAAAGCCTGCTCCCTACAAATTAAACCCAAAACTTAGACTTGGATTTTCAAAATAAACTCTTCACTGATCAGGAATAATACTGTCCATTATAAACTCAGCACTTCTCAATACTTACTATAAGAGTTTCAGTAACATACCAGTATCACAGAGTCTCCACATACATAGAGTACTAACATAATACTGAATGCTTCTTTCTCATTTTCACTTGAAATGTTTTATGCACCTCATAAGATACACTGAAAAAAGCATTAACAACCTTTTTTAAAAATTCCCTCATTTTTAAGAGATTATTTAATGTCTGCATTGGAAGAACGGCTGGAACAATTTCTTTCAATTCTGTTCTTTCCTGTCACTCATTGAATGGTCAGGTAAGACAACAGCTTGCACAGCCAAAAATTCTTTAATAAAAACTATCAATAAATAGAAAATAGCTATTTAATATGCATTTTTGGGTAAAAGACCATTGGGGGAAAATAGCTTAATAGCTAATCTGCAAAGGTTTCAGTGTATTTTAAAATTACTTTAATACATTTAGCTTCAGAATCACAATACCTTAGGGAAAAACTAGAAAAGCAGTAATCTCCCCTACATTATTTGTTAGGAGTCAATGCCTAATTACTTCAATTTTCTTAGGCATAACCGTATAATAATAATTTCATAATATGACAACAAAGCAAAGAGGTTACAAATGACTGGTAGATAACCAGTTGAATGTAGATTATAGTGTGATTTTGTAGCTAGGAGAATGACTGTGATTCCTGGAAGAATCAGAACAGAAAGTTTTTGTACACTAAGAAGGAGACTCTGGACTTACTGTTCTTTTCACAAAGCCATTGCTGCAAATGGCCAGTTTGCATCCCTGCTTCCAAACCCTCTGAGGAAACAATCACTCAAGTTCTCCTAGCCTGAATGGGCACCTTCATTCAAAATAAAGGAAATCTGATCCATTGACCTGTTTAGTCTCACTATGCAAATGTGAGAAAGCCACCTCACAGCATTAGTCAAGAGCTTACAAAGGGAATGACTTGATAAACAGCATTATAGGGTTTGTTTGGGTTTTCCTTCTGCTCTAGACTAGACTCTGAATGAAGATGGAGTCAGACTGGAAACATGATATACTAAATTTTAAAACTAAAGCTAATACAGCATAAGAGCACAAATGGTTTTGTTGGTTTTTCTCATGGCTTATGATTCCAGTTAACATTGCATCGCAATTCAAAAGCTGTGGGACAGAGGTCTTTTGTGTTACATTTTGCAGAAAACAAAGCTGACACAACAGTCACAACTGTTATTTCTCTTCTACCAGAAGTTCTTTTTCCATAGTTCTAAACAGGGAAAAATGATTATTGGATCACTGGCAGAGCAAGCTTAAGAGGTCCAGTCCAAGCTGTCTTGTCCAATAAAATCACCGTGTTTTATTTGGAATTGGCATGTGAGGTTAGAGCAGGTATTGTAGGCAATGGGCCCTGTTTGAAAGGGCTAGTTGTTGTAATATTTGTTCTTTATACAGTTTTCCAAACACAAAGAAATACCAGATGGTGGATCACCAGCCTTATTCATCTGCAATTCAATGTTCTCACAAATTTTAAAGCTCAGCCGATCTCCAGCAGAGTTGACTGGTCCCACTATAATCCAAGAGTAATAAAATGTCATACAAAATTGCATATACTTCCAGGCTTTTGGGGGTTTTTCCCCATTGGAAATAGGGTTTTCTAAAAATCCATCACTCTGCAATTTTTCTGGGGTTTTTTGTCTCTGGTTGTAATTTTCTTTAATTGGCCAATAAATAGAATTCACAAGTCTGCAAAACATACTGTTTGATTGATACTAGTGCAGACAGAAAGAAATTTGGAAAAGCATCTGCTGTCATAAGGCAGAGATGGGGAATGTGGTTTTGCTCGCAGATTAAGAGAACTCCAGGAATCCAACAACCTTCCTATTTGCTTGGTTACAGAGCGGACAACAGATAAGTTCAACCAAAGACGACATAGAACCATTTCTGTGTATCATATTGCCTGCCACCATGATGCTCTTCCTGGCATTCCTGCTGCTCTTCCTGTACCGCCGTTGCCAGCGCCCCACTCAGCAGGGGCAGATCTTCAGCATCGACCTTCCCGAGGCCCTGCCCGAGCACGACATGTCCAATTTCCTTTCTGCGCTGCCCTGGAGCAGCGAGCAGAGCTTCCACTACTCGACGCTGCTCCCTGATGCCACATTCCTGTCTCTGTGTTTGCCTCCATCCTACGAGGAGGCCACAATGAAAACTTCTGTGGAAGAGGCTCACATTGAGCTCTCTCCAGACCCAGTGCCTCCTTACGAAGAGAGCACGCTGCAAACCAGCAACACCAAATAAACTTCCTACAGAAGCACCTTAGCTGAAGCATGCAGCACAAAGGTAGAACTGCTATGGCCTTTAAAATTTGTGAAAAGATTCCAAATGAGGCACAAAACCAATGAATTTATGAAGGAAGAAACTTGAAGTAACAGGGACTGCGTCTCTTCACCTCATCCTAGGATTCTCTACCTTCCATTTGTGGCAAGTGTACACATGGTGTAGCACCAAATCCAATCCAGACTGGTAACGTGGGGATTCTAGTTAACAAACATGTCATGCAAGGATTAAACTTAAGGAAAGCTGGGAAGCTCTTCCTCTGTAATCCCTCAGCTACAACGAAATGTCAATAATGCTATAGATTCAGCAATCACAACAAGGGCTTTTAGCACATACATATTCCAGTTTGAGGTTTTCTTTCTATTTTATGCATTTATATTTAAATGAGTTTTTGTCAAGCTGAGTCGCTCAGTCTGTGTGTGTTTACATCACATCATTCTGCAGTGCTCTGGAATGATCACAACAGCTCTCAGGAAAGCAAATATATAACCTCTATAAAATTTTCAGTAACTGTCCCCAAAGGTTCAAATGTGCACTGTGAATAAAGGCTGTCTTTTCTCACAGCTGGACAATGAGGACAACCAGCAACCAGAGAAGACCTGATTGTTCTGGGTGAGGAAACCTCCATGCAAGAGCACACTCACTCTGCTGCTGCAAGCTGCTTGTCAAGGTCTGCAACATCTCAACATTCCAGACTACTCCGTTGACTTCTTTTCCAAGTCAAAAATAATAAAACATGGGACTTACTTGGTGCAGTGTGTAAAGGAGTTGGGAAAAATTAATAAAATCCAGTGCACCAAAAAAGCCCTGATCTATATTTCAAAACAGCATTATAATGCTTCATTATAATCCCTAGGGCAGGGTGAGGCTAGTTCAAGTGTGTTGGTGGCAGTGGTTCAGAGGGTTTGCTTATGCTTTCAGAAAATGATGCATGTCATCTTTAATGCTTACAGGATAGCATTTTCACTAGGTTGATAGATGCTCTTATTACAGAAGGTGGTTACTACAGATCCTGACATCCTCAAAAGTTATGTTGGCAAGCCACAGACAAATGCAGGGTCATGGAATAGCTGACACCTGCAAGGAAGAAACTGTCGTAGCAGCTGGTGCAGTCTTGGTGTAACTTACAAACCCAAAGGCTTGCACTGGGTGATTTCAACAGCTGTCAGGAGGTGTCAATAGCAGCCAGTCCTGCTTTACAAACTTAGCATGTTCCTTAAAAGAACCCAACAAAAACAACAACACAGTAACAGAAGAAAATATCCTCACTGTACAGCAGAAGAAATGCCACTTTAGAGCTGCAAAGTGGTTGAATTCTGTGTTGTGTCAACAGTGACACAATCACAGTAACAAAATTGTCCATATCAAAATTGATGTTTCCACTCCTAGATTTCTCTTACAATGAGGAAAAAAATATGCCTTTTTATTTAGAAAAAAAAAGGGGTTATTTCTTGAAGTATAAATTTGAGATAATTCTTTTTCTAATGTTCCATTTGGGTCATCAAACTGAAGCAGCAGATGTTTTGGAAAACTCAAAATTCAATCAACCATTTTGCTTCTCAGACCATATTTGGGAACAGTTCTCGGTATTTGCTGGTGTGTTTGAAAGTATCATATTCTATTGCCTCCTCGCATTTTCTTTACTTCCTTAATACTTGGTACATGCAGTTGTTTCTAAGGAAAGCTGGAAAAATACAAGAGCCCCAAGCAACATACCAAACTGGAAAGGTGCAAAGGTTTGAGGTTCAGAGATAAACCACTTCTGCCTCTAGTGTTTGTATATTCCACTCACTTCAGGTGAATTGTACAGATATGCTTGAAAACACACACATTGTCATATCAGTTTGAATGTATTTTGCCTTAAGAGATCTACTGTGTTCTGAAATGAGTTATGCTGTTCTTCAGCATGATCTCTTGTTTGCCCTTAACTTGGCTAGAGCCTGATACTCAGCCTCTGGGCTCATCATTCTAAACTGCTCTCTAGTTACCTTAGTTACAGTCAAGAAAAATTTTGACTGATATTTCTTGTGACCGAGACTGATACACTTCTATGCCTAGTCAAGAATTGCTATTCTCTGCAAGAATATAGAGTGATTGTGTTTCATGTAGCATTTATTAGGCAACTCTCAAATCCTGCTTTAGAAAATAGCTTCTGATTGTTAGCATTGCTAAAGACAACTAAAAACAGATACTTCCTCAAATCCATATTAACAGAAACTGCCATAACTTAAATTCTTCTTTCTAGTAAACTGCTTTTTATTCCATCTGGAATTGGTATCCCTTATCTCTTTCCAAGACAGATTTGTCTAGTCTTGTATGTTAATTGTCCCTAGTAGGTTTCAATATAACCGGCATCTCTAGTCTTAAATCTCCACCCCAAAGAGAAGGCCCACCAAAAAAAAAAAAAAAAAAAGACAATGTTTCTCAAGCAAACATTCTGAAATTAAATCACTATTGCCTAGAAGCTTCCTCTGATCCTGTCAGGCTGTGCTGACACACATCTCAGCAGCCACCGTGCTACTGATGTTGGTGCTGCTGGTTGTGGAGCAGCTATCAGGTCCTCTGGGCAAACACCTTGTGCATCAAAGCAGAGAGCTCATGACCTGAAAGGAACTCGTGCCTGGGAATAGGAGCAACCATAGGTGCAATGGGAAGATCTTCCATGTTTTAGCTGCAGTAATCTGAAAGGTGAAGGTTTAGAGCACCCTATCTAAAAGAAAGATGTTGAATTTGAGACCATAAACAAAAAGACTGAGGAGAGACATTAAGTTTTCAATTACATAAAAGGTAACAGCAAACACAGTAAAATAGGGACCCTTCATGCCTACACCAATCTGAACTGGTGCTAGCAATTTTAAACTGAAGCAAGATTAAATCAGAATAGAAATTTCTAAAAGTGAAGTGTAGTCTGAAAGTGAAGCAGTGGCAGCACCATCTCTGGATACACTGAGAAGGTAAACAAACCAGAAAGATGAAGGCTCCTGGTTAGAGCAGAGAGTGGATTAGATTTCTTCTCTGTGTCCTTTCCTGTTCCTATGCCCTAAAGTTACACCAAAGTAAGTTTTGTTTTCCTTGTTTCCAAATTGTATGAAATCAGATGGCTTTCTTTGAAAATTCCTTATTATGAGATTTCACGTGCGTCCAGAAATCACTGTAACATTGGCATTGTACTTTATAGCCATAAGGTTATTTTCCTTTTTTTTGTTTAAATCTTATATCTGCTAGTACACATACAAATTATGAACTTACCTTGATGTGAAGGGTAATTATAATTCATTTTTCTATTATGAAAATACTAAGGAACCCTGATGAGATTAATTATGTATACACTACCCTTTGTTTATATTTAATAGGAAACTGTGGAACAATGCAGGCCCTTTCATTAGGGGGCCTTCACAAGCTTGGAGAGCAATCTCTGTGCTTGTCTTTCCCATGAGAGCTACCAGAACCTCTCACTGACATATGTCCATTGTTCTACAGACCAAGATGAATACACATCTTGCACACAAGACAGATTCTTGATCCAAATACACTTAACGTAAAAGAACACAGGTAATTTATACAAAATAGTTCTTCTGGATATCCACTGAAAGTATACAGCACATATCTCCAAAAATGCTGCAGTAGCTTCATATTAATAGAATATCCTGTCTGTCTCATTTTAGCCAAAGGAAGAAAAGATGACACAGCTCTTTGCAACCACTGTGGGATCTCAGAAAATAATATCTCACATAACACTGATGCATGCTTCTGCCAAGATTGAGCATCTGGCACCTGATCTTTGCTGAATTTAAAACTAACTCATGAGTCATTGGTTTGTATTTGCCAATGATAAAATGTGCTTTTCAAAAGAGAATAGTCATTGCTTGGCATTATGAAGTAACCCTTGGTCTAGAGAAGGCAGAATAAGCATTTCAGTGCATACATTTCACTTCAGAGAGATCCTCATCTGTAACAAGTATCTTGACTAGAAATTGAGAAACCCAACAGAAGTGGAAAATGCTTTGAAAAAAGAAAACCAAACAAACCCTGACAGTGTATCTTTATGATAGTTCAACAATATCACAGTGGTCAAGAAAGAACTGCTCCCAAATTAAAACTCTTCACTTAATCCACACTTTAAAGGATTTTACTTGGGTTCTTATGGGAGCAAAGCCTCTAAATACAGACACACACACACACAACTACTTTTGCTAGTACAAACTCCACTGGCATGAACTGCATATGCTCCAGTAGTGAAAACTCTTACAAATGTAGGTTATATCAAGAGGAGAAAGTGAATGGGCAGTCTTATGCTGGTTAGGAGAGTAATTTTATTTGGGTGAGGGTTTTTTTCTGCTGTTGTTGTTATTTGCTGGGATTTTTTTACAAATTTCAAGAACAAACATTTTACAAAAACATCAGATAAGGATGAAATGAATACTTACGGCAAATAAATTATTCACTGACTCCTCTCTCAAAAACTGTCATAAGTGAAACAGCTATGAATTTTTAATAATGAAATTTCTTAATTTCAGTCTGTTAGTAAATAATCATGCCATGCCTTTCATTACAAAGCAGTTCTATTCATCCCTTGGATAACGAGGTCTGCTGCAGAACAGGAAAGGCATGTGAGTGTGGAGCCTAAGGAAGGTGTCCTCTGTAATAAAGACAACCTGCCATTCTCAGTGGGATGGCCAGCAAGGCTGGGCACAGCTAATAAATCAATGCTGCAGATGCCTGGGTGTTGATGAAGACAGCAAAACCTCATTGAAGACTCTCAGATACATGACTAAGCTGACAGCAGTGTAAATGTATGCTTGCACTTTCACAAGCTTTTCATTAAAAAGGTAGAAAAATACCAATGTCTTTCATGTTTGTTGAGGGTATGAAAGAATCAGACTTGTCTGTGAGTTTGGCTCCATCAGTAGTTTTGCTTCTGATTATTCACGGGTATGTCATGTCTATGAGACCTTACTGTCAGAAATTAAGTTTAAGGAAGAAGAAGCAATCAAAACTGTAGTACTCAGAATTTCATAGAACCAAATTATAGAATCATTGAGGTTGGAAAAGGCCTCTAAGATCATCAAGTCCACCTTCAAGCCCAGTATTGCCATGTTCACTGCTAAACCATATAAATGACACATCTACATATTTTTTTGAACACTTCCAGGGATGGTGACACAGCCACTTTCCCGGACAGCCTGTTTCAATGCTTGATAACATTTTAGTGAAGAAATTTTCCCTAATATCCAATTTAAACCTCCCCTGGTGCTATTTTCCCTCCCTTCTTGTCACTTTCTATCTGGGAGAAGAGGCCAACCCCTACCTCACCACAAACATCCTTTCAAACAAGCTGTGCCATTAATACAATTTTATCTTATCCGGTTCCTTCTGTATTCACTTGTCCCTACAATGTCAGCATTATTTTATTCTTGAATGATGATTCTTGTTATTTTTTAATTGAATGCTTACCTTAGAACTTTTCAGACATTTCCATCTGTGGCAAAAAATAAATATTTTAAAGCAAGAAAGCATGGACAGGCAATCCTCTCCAGACATGTCAAGCACCTTCATAGTTCTATCTTTTATTTTATAGTGTTTTGGCTTCTTGTTTTGTTTTTTTTTTTTCCGGGTTCAAACTGACAGAACTGGGATGCATGGTTTTTTTTAGTTCTTTGTATACTAATTAACTGAATTCCTTTAGTGGCCTTCCAAGCACAAAGCACAAGAAGCAAAGCCATACTCTTCCTGCCCTACACCATCAAGTATCCTAAAAGGAAAGGAAAGTGAAAAAGATCACAAATCAGGATGAAAAGAGGTAAGAGAAATGCCCATCCAGAAATAAGTATCTCACAAAACTGCTTTCTCCTCCCTGACTTCCTGTTTTTCACTTCTCTCTCCTTCGGCTTAATTTTTTGCCAACAATATAAAAGACAACACAGAAAGAAAAACTACCTCCACAGACTGACCCATGGCTGTAGAGAGCAAAACTAAATGTCATGTTTTATGTTCTACTAATAATCTGGAATATCTGTTTGTGATTATAAAATGGTTTGCACAAAGTCAGATTCCACTGTAGGTAAACCAGACAAATTCAAACCTATTTCTACAAACACATTTCCCCGCTTGTGTACCAACAGCACACCAAATAATTTAAATAGTACCATTAAAAACTCAGCATGTGTTTCAGTTCTGTGGCACTTTTTCTCTCTTTTTCTTCCAGTTTGGAAAACTCAGTTGACAACACTCTCAGATATTAGTATGGCCTAAGGCTCTTCAGAAAGTCTGTATACTGATGTTTTAGGGAAAAAAAATAAACTTGATGGGCATTAATTTGTTTATAAACCCTATCTTAGTTAACACCGACCCTTTTTTCACTTCTGTTAATGATGCAGAACCTAAATATTTCTATTAAAAACTGATTTCTAGTGGTTTCTAGCAGCAAAACACTGTGGTCGTCAGGAACTAAAAAATGCTGCTGTCATGCAATGAAAGGGGAAAAAAAAAAAAAAAGCAGATCCATTAGCACAACCATTCAGTGTTTGGCTGCATCGGGAAGATCAAAGCAGACAGAGGACATAAGTTAGGAGACAGAAGAAGCCACACAAGTACAGTCCTGTCTAGCACAATTCTGAGACTTTCACAGTGGTTCTTTTCCACAGCATTACCAGGAACCATCACCTGGAGAAAAAGCACAGTGCTACATGACAGAGGAGCATGGTGTCCCTGATGCATGACTGGGGACACCCGAGACGTTGGCATCAATGGGCCCAGTGGTGCCACGCTCCACCATGAGGTCCTGCCCCTCTCCAGCAGCCCCAGTCCTGCCACTCCCACCCAAAAAAAGGAAAGGCTGAGTGGTCTCCACCTGTCCAGTAAGATCTCTACTGGAAACAAAATAATCAAGTTTTAGACAATTAGAGCATATTTTTATAACAAAACTAGCAAGTTAATACACTGGTAACATCTAGATCTGTGTGCCAGTTATTATGGCAGACTCTATAAAAGAGACAAATAGTAAATTCTACTTTCTTTGTCTAAAAAAAATGACTTAACATAAACTAGAGCACAAGGAAAGAACTACGGTATGATATTACATTTTATGTTTTGCAGATCATCCTGTAAGTCAGAGGGCTTATTTTCTAATCTATTATTCTTTATCTAGCTTATATATATATCTTATTTTAAATAATGTAAATAGGCAAGGTAAACTATGAGCAGGAAGCATGCCTGGATACTGTATCTGAGAGCTCCACACAAACAGCTCTCTCTCTCTTTTGCTAACATCACTTCAAAAGATTATCACTTCCTATATATTGTCACGGTTATCCAGCCTCCTTCCAAATCCCCACCCAACTACCACCTAATCACACAGTTGTTGGAGGCATTTATGAATTTGGTTTGTCCAGTTTCATTTATTAACAGATTTTGTGTATTAGCTGGGAGTGAATGCCAAGAAATATTTACACTAAATGCATTAAATTCTAATAAATACCAATTTCTACTTTTGTTAAAAGACAAAGAATATTTCCAGAACGGCTTGCATTTAGAGTGATTATGCTGATTTTTAAAGAGCTGAAAAGAAATTTTCATGGTAATGACAACCTGCTTCCCCGGCCCAAGTTATACTGGGCACCACTCCCAGCTACCAGAAGAGGGGAGCTTGGCAAGGCCTTCTCTCCATTAGGTAGCTTGCCATAATGTTTAATAGACAAGAAGATTAAATTCCCAATTTTTCCAGGACTCAGCTTGTTTGGTAAAACTGGACACCAGAACATCTGACAGATACTCCAAGGGAGGTTGGATTTCACTGCTGATGGGGCTTAGAGAGTTTCTAGCAACTCCTGTTCACCCAGTCCCTTGTCCCCAGTGCTGTACCAGCCCTTTTTAAAGTTGTACGCCTTTATTTAGTACTTCTCATAAATTACTCACAATAGTACCCAACAACACAGACTACTCCAACTGGTATTTTTCCAGCTAACACTGTTTTGAACCATACATTTTGGCAAAATACATATTATTCTTAACCCCAGTCATTAGCTCCCAGCAGCCTTGCTCCCAGTTTGTGACAGCTACACAGCAAAGGTCCCTTTCTGCTCATGCCTGCCCAAAACAGCTGCCAGTGGCTAAATAATGACTGGCTCCTTGGGCTGGTAGGGGATCAACTGCCCTGAATGGCCCTGGGGCTTCCAATGGAGGTTGTCTGATGTTTTCCTGCATCCTCCAAGTCTCTGGAAATGAGAGGAACTGCCAAAGCAGGAGCACCAGGGGTACAACACAGTAGTACTGAACCAAGTGGCAGCTTCATCCAGAGACCCCAGTGAGAGTCCAACAGCTCTGTATTGAACCATTAAGTGTCTGGCAAATCAGCAAAGTTGTAAATATTTAATACCAGATAGTCTGCTCAGAGTAGACAAGCACTTACTCATTTTTGTCTCAGTTTCCTTCCCTAGGCACTCTGACCGACTGCCACCAAGCCCCACCAGTGTTTGCTCCTGTGTCCCCTGCCTGCACACCTTCCTCAAGGGGTGTCCGTGGTGGGCAGATATCCTGATGAGGTAACAGCCTGAGCAGGTACAAGGCCTTATAGATGGCAAAAGGTGAGTAAAGTATATGTAGGAGAATCAGGAGTGCTTTTTCCAACACCAAGGGAAGAGTCTGGACATCCCACCAGTTTCCTAGGAAGGCTCACCAAGTACCTGCTGAATTATGCAGGTTGCTGCACAGCCACGAGGATCCATCAGCACAGATTACCTTAATTCACTAAACACAAAACTGCAGTAACCCAGAAGGAGATTCACAGTTCTGGATTTAGAGCCTCACAGAGAGAGGTAATTGGCAAACATAACATCTACTGCTGCCCACTTTTAACCTCCATACATCTGCCAGTCAGAGCACCCTTAATCTAGCTGCTGGTTCAATCAAGGGCACAGAAGATAATGGGCAGTAGCAGCCCTTACAGCAGCCAGCTTAAGGACAAGAAAGAAAAGCAAAGGCTTTAAAGTCACACCCTGCTCACCAGAACTATTTTACACAGCTGCTTCTACTTTCCAATTTCTTCCTCTTGAAGAAGCCTGGAAGTTTTGCATCCTCTGGTTCCAACTGTTCACACCACATGGAAAGTTACAATTTCAGATTCAATGCATTTTGTATCAAATAGTAAAAAAATTACAGGACAACTTCTATACTATTTAAAGCAACTTGAACATTTGACCTACATACTTGATTACAACCATCTTGAGAGGATTTAA
Source organism: Chloebia gouldiae (assembly GCA_003676055.1). Lineage (NCBI taxonomy): Eukaryota > Metazoa > Chordata > Aves > Passeriformes > Passeridae > Chloebia > Chloebia gouldiae. The sequence goes on along the minus strand of QUSF01000002.1, from coordinate 58,468,617 downwards.
ATAGCTATTTTCTATTCTGTACACAGGCTGTCGTCAGCTTTGCTATAGCTCCCTGAACAACAAATTTTTCCTGATATAATATTATGAAGGCAAGGATACTTCCACCAGAGGGAATTATTTCTGTTCTAGGTCGCAGTCAATAAAACATCAGTAAGTCTTGTAAATCAACAAATGTAAAAGTATTTAAAAGTACCTGTAGCAAACAGCATTGATAAACCATGAGAAAACAAGATGCAGCACTACAGATGTCTTTAACTGCAACTTCCTCTTTCATCCTGCTTTCCCAAGCTCCCTTGCAAACTAACTTTAATTTGTAATCAGATTTCACCTGTGGCTTGCTTTCTGCAGAGCAGTCAAGGACTTAAAGGAAACCTTAAGCAATCATTATGCAACCAAAATTAGATTTAGTTAGTGTGGCTAGTTTCAATTAGGTGCTAGTGCTGCTCCAGACTTTGACTTGGCTGTTACAACCTAGCCTAATCTTCCCAATCCCACAGGGAGCAGTGGTCTTTTCTTGTGCCCACCTGTGAGGAAACTTAAGCTTCTTAGTGAGGAGAAATCAGCTGAGTTGAATAAAGACCGCTGAGGGATAGGAACATTTGTTTTGTCAGGTCTGCAAAGTGCATGGCCCACAGAGAGCTGCCCCCATTCCTGACAGGCTTGCTACAAAACGGTGTTCAGGATTAGCAGGGATCCTTCAGATGCACTCCTTGGGTCACAAGGAGCCTACTTGGTAGCTGAGGAAAAAGGCTGTGCTGGGTAGCAAGGTTTCCTCAGAACACTAAAGTAATGTAATTATGCTGCATGAGGTCTGAGCCTCTTCTCTTACTGGCTCTTCCACCCTGTTATGGTCTCTCTGTGAAATCTGTATGAAAGCAGGTAATTTCAAAAGTACGAATTTTCCCTCAAAGTTTCATGGAAACTCGAATTTCAATGAAAGTGACTACAACAGTGACCTCACTATGGGAAGGACTGTAGTATTCATCTCTTGCAAGACATTGAGGAAAACCACGTAGAAGAAAGGCTCCATAAATATGGGGAAAATATTATTGTAGTGGGCCCTCTGTGATGCAGCAGAGAATCCAACAAGTCAAAAAGGCACAGAAAACCTGGTGTTTGTACTTTGTTGCCCTCAGAACTACAGCAGAACAATGAAATTAGGTTAGATTTATTTGCAGAATTAAAGGAGCAAATGCAGACTTTGAACAAGCCACTGAAACAGATGCTTTCTTTAACTCCATGCTCTTTAGCTGATCTGCCGGAGTTTCTATGTGCCATTGAGCTGTTTTTACTCACCTGACCTTCTGAAGGAATGACAATATTGATGGTGCCCCAATGAGTCTGGTGCACATCCAATCTGCATCCACCTTTGCAGTCTTCTCTTAATGCCACTCAAGCACCAGAATAATGGAATCAATCTCTTGGAATTGGATATCTTTGCTGAAGAAAGAGAAATATGCCAGGTGTGGATTAATTTGTGTGGTGCTGTCAAATGGTTTGTGTCCCTATAATCCAAAGGTAATCTCCAGAAAACTAAACTTGGATAAATTACCTACTTTCCTGCATTAGGGAACTAAGTTTTCATTTTCAGCAACTAAATCATGTGCTGCCTAGAGGCAAAACCTGATCTGAATTAGCCTGTAGTATAGTAATAGTCATTATAGTCATGCCTCCTATGATAGGCATTCACTGGGGTTAATTCTCACACAAAAACCTCACATTTTTCTGTTTTTAAATCTGACCAAGGCCACAATTTATGTAGATTGTGTCCCATCAGATTATGTATTACTTTCTATAATGGCATATTTTCCCTACTTGGTTGTGTGAGTCAGCACAGGCAGGACACAAGGAAGAATGACAAAACCACAAAGATGACATTTATTTCCCTTACCTCAGCAACCAGGGGATCCCCAAAGCAGCACCCAGGCAGAGGCACACAGGTGGGACACAGGCACCACAGAGCTTCCTCCATGTGAGATGATCACCAAACCTGCTGTCCTTGCCTGTTTATCAGGGATTCACACAGGTATTTTACCACTGTGCTTTGATCTTTCCTGAAGCAGGAAGGAATCTCAAGCATCTGTGATAGGGTGCCTCTAAGTCTCTCACAGGCTTATGTTATCTAAACACAGATGTTCTACTTGTCAAACACACAAGGCTAAACAACAATTAGTATGATGAATGTGTTTTTCTACACCCCAGCTGCAAGTCACTTCAGCATGTTTATAATCCTCTTCACCAGTCTTCTGCTATTATCCCGTGTTGGTTGTTCATATCACCGTAAAAACATTGTGCCAGAAGGAGCTAGGAAGGGGAGGGAAGAACCTGAACAGTTTCAAAATGTGAAGGAAACAAACTGAATTCCACATTCCAGTGTCTTCTCAGAGTTACAGACTGCAAAAAAGCAGAATTGAAGACTACCAGGAAGAATTTAAGATTAATATCCAGTGTTCCCAATTAGGCCCTATTTGATGGATTTCTACTTTTGAGGTAGAGTCTCTCAGGACATCAGGCTCTTAAGAAATGCAAATCGAGGTGTGCAGCCAGTTATCTTACCAATTTATCTTGCAATTGAAAAGCTGTTTAATAATCGCTGTCTTCTATCCTAAGGGCCACCTCTCTTCATAGGCATTTAGGAAACCCAAATATTTGCAGGGGAAGAGAGCCCAGTAAAACAGACTGCAGGCAACATTTTTGTAAGGTGTAGGCTAACAGACTGTGGGAGAGGCCCCCAGACCATGGGCACAAAGCACAGCTCGATGTTGGGCGCTGAGGGCAGAGACACCTCCTCACCACGAGTGGACACCACGAGAGCCTGCCTGCACTGTTACTGCTGGAGGGGGGCTGAGGACAGAGCTGAGCTTGTTTGTGGGAGCTGGGTGTGAAATGGGACACTGAGTGAGGGCCTGGAGGTCAGCATCAGTCTCTGGAGCTCTGCTGGAGCAGAATGCAGAGGTGGCACCTGGGGCTGGGATTAAGGGAAGCAGGCATGCTTCCCTTGGCGTGTTAGAAAGAAGTGTTGGCAGGTCACGTTAGAAAAGGTGAGAGTAGGAAACTCTTCTCTGGATCCAGAGTTTAGCAAAAAGGTTTTGACTGTCTGTACCAACTGAAGAGCCAACAAGTCTGGAGGCCCCTGTTGTGGTAAGTCTGCACACAGACTGGCACAGAAGCAGGAGCTGCTGCTCCTGATGACATTTTCCCAAAGAGGTGAACATTGGGAAGTCCATGGTCTACAGACTAGGGCATAAAGGACAATCACGCTTAGATTCCCTTCATATTAATTGTTCTTGGCAGGCCTTCCAAAAGACATACCAGTATCACAGCTTGATGCTAGCAAGGTATTTCAAGCAGGATGAGGAAATACCTGTTGAAAGAGTACTGCTAAGGCACTCTACAAGAATTAATAGATGACATGAGATCTGGCTTATCCAACAAAGAAGGAAAAGTCCAATAAACAAGAACACCAACCAGAATGGCTTTTGAGAAAGGCATTTCAGTTTATTGTCAAGACATTTTCTTCCCTCTTTTCTCAGCAAGTATTTTAGATAATTTCTAACATGGACTTCCAGTTCAAAGGGGTCACAATTTCCCAGACATTGGTGATCATTTGAGAGAGCAAGTTTGTGGCACAGAAAGTAATTTTTTAGATTCTTTGTTCCCAAAATCCAACATGGCTTCACATGAGATTGTCATATCATGAAAGAAACTCACCCCATGAATTTAATGACTAATTTGTTGTAGTCAGTTCTGGACTTCAAAGCTGCACTTCAAAAAAAACACAACTCCATTGCCTTGGGTTGTGCTAAACAGTCTAAAAACAGAGTACTGCTTGTGTTTACTTAAACTCAGAAATAACCTATCAACTACTTTCCATGTTTCCACATGCCACAATCTTAAATTCTGACAAATTTTGCAAGAAAATGCATGAGAAATGGAGAAATAAGGCTTAATGTTCCGTGTTGGAATAAATAACAGGCTGTCTCTTGAATATTACATTGAGGTACATATACTTTTTTCCCTGTGTATCACATCACAAGAGACTTTTCTGTGGAATTTGTTTGATCTTTGCCCTAAAAGTCCAAGTGTGCTGTGTATGGAAATAAACCAACCTCATTTGGGATCACCAGTGGTTTGATACAGTCTATCCATGGTTTGTAAATGGATTTAAGCTACCTTAGATGCAAACTTGGACTTCTGTGCAACTCTGCATGACCCCTGCTCACAGCCACATGCTCCCTGTGCACCCATTTTCCTTAGGATCTCCTTTCTGAAATGCACTTTTGTTTTGTATTAGGGCTCTATAGAAAAGTAAATAGGTTGAAATCATTCTCATTCCCTAGACTGCTGTCTTAAGTCCTTTGGACTATGCTGCAGCTCCCAGTTGGCACAGCAATTTGCAAAATCACCATTTCCAGGCAGCATTATTACAACACCCTGATTTAAGGCAAAAAGGATGGCACCATCTCTTACTAAGGCAGTTTCTCAAGTGTGATGCTACACTGGGCACTGAATTCTTGTGTCATTGTAATGCTCTTTCACCTCTTTTAAAGTGACCTAGAAATCAGGGGTTTTCCCCAAATTTAACTTCCAAAGGCAAGAATGTATGTGTCCATTTTCTGCAACCCAGTGTGAAGAGACTGTTAGAAATAACCTGTAATTTCTTCTGGAAAAAGTACACTGAACAGATATTTGACTTTTAAAAAAGAAAACATTAGTGTACAACCAAGACACACATGAACAATATTCCTCTTCAGATAGCAGATAATTCATTTAGTTTCTTGTATTTCTTGTTTCCAGGATTTAATCTTGTGGTGTTTTGGAATTTTTTTTTTTTTTGAGGTTTTTGTTTAGTATTGGGTTTTTGTTTTCATTAATTACATATTTTTCCTCACAAATTAGTTTTTACCATCTAAACACTGAATTTAAATTTTTACTGTTTTTTTTTCCCCAGAGGTAGTGAAAATGCAGAAACTACTGCTACTTTATGTATCCTGACAGATTTTCTTCTTTTTTTCTTTTTCCCTTCAGCAGCTAACAATTCTGAAGGTTGGTGCACAAATAGACAGTGTACTACAGGCAGAAGCAACTCAGGTACATTGGGACTAGACTATATTTCTTCTCTATATACCTCCCCACATGCTTATACACATACATTTGGATGCACTATTAACAGACAATTTCCTACTAAAAATCAATGACATTTTCCATTAGCATTGTTGGGAGAAGCATTGATTGGCCCTTAAAAGGTTGGCTGCACATTATGTGAAAGAATCCAACTGCAAAGAGCTAAATTTGCAACATAAAATGTACTCAACATTCTGCTGGGGAAGCACTATCAAGGCTTTTACCCAGTTTTTCAGAACAATGTATGACACAGCACATCTTTAACAAACATTTCTATATTTTACTCTGTTGAGTGTTTATTAATTCACACCAGTATAGCTACAGTCACAATCCAGCACTGAGTAGTTGCAAGATTTTAATGCAGTGCTCTGATTTAAGATGATAACACCCCTTTAGAACCAATAAAGTTATCAATTCTGCCAGAAGACTTTTCTAGTCTTAACCGTGCAAGAAATCACTTCTGAAAGTTACTCAGAAAATTAAGTACAAGAGGGAAACTCAGAAAGCTATCAAGGGCATTATAAAACTATTGTGTTCCCCTTTGGTGAGTACTGAAGTTGTTTTAAATAAAACAGATTAAATGATTCCTCATCGCCACTGTAACACTTTGTTTCACCAATGAAGTCCGTCCTTTTAATTCTCTCCCATAAAAGCAAACAGTGCATCATTTTGAATCACTCAAGTGTACTGTGGCAACAGCTTTGTTCCAAGTGACTGCTGCTCTAAGTTATTTTTCCAGAACTTTGTGGTGTCCAAAGAATACCTAACAAGATCTATTTGCTTGCAGTAGTATTAACACATTCATTCCTGTGCTGCATGCATGAGTGGGCTCTCTTTACTGACTGAAGGTTTAGAAAGTTACCCCAGTGCAAGTGTCTGGAGACCTGTACCCAGGACATTGGAAGCACTGGATGCAGAGTTGTGGGTAGAAATTAGACAACATCCATCTGAGCTTTGATCTTCCCAATCCCTTTTATTCTTTCCAGACTTCAGGCACAGTGGTTCTATAGAACCCTCCCAAGAGCTGAGCTCGAGCCACCTACCCAGTGTTGCCTGAGGTCTCCTAGAGCAGTCCTCACTCCAGCTTATTACTGCTTCTCTGACCTCACCCAATTTTGCTCATTTTCTTCTTCTAATTGTTAGAGGTTTTGTTTTTTTTTTTCTCCCCATTGACTGACTTCAGCCTTCTATACCCTTTGAATTAGGATGAAATGCACAGGCTACAATTTTTCTTTCTCCTTGCTGTTGCTATTCCATTGTTGCTTTGCCTTCTTCTCTCTTCTGTACTTGCTGAAACTTCTTTATCATCTGGAATCTGCACTAGCCTGCCCACCCCATACCTTAATCTGTGCATTCACTGTACTTCTGAGTAATCTCCTTGCTTCACTTTTTCTGCCAGTGCCTTCTTTCAGGCCAAGCCTTATGCAGGAACCAGCGTCCCAGTCCTGGTTTCTCAAAATCCTGTCTTCATCAAATCCACTTCTTTCCCAAATCTTTTAACTGATTATCAGTAGCCTTCCAGCCTCCTCTCACCAAGCTATTGCTCCTTGCATAACCTCCATCATTTCAATTAAGGTAAAAAGTTCTCCTTTCCAGTATACAAACAGCAGTGAAGGCCTGTAAATGCCCCAGGGCCTTGTGAATGTATTAACAGAGATATTGGAGGGCTCTGCTTCAGAGGGTTATAGGGGCTGCCTGCATCTGACAGCAGAACTTTGAACATAAAGGAACAAAACATGAAATTAGTTAATACAGGGCAGAATTTAGAAAAAGACTGAAGCTGAAAACCATTCCCAATAAAATGGAAACCAGAAATTAATCTCACATCTAGCTTCAATAAAGACTCTTGTTTCAGAGGCAAACTGTAAACCAGCTATAAACTCCAAACAAGCGCTGTGACAGTATGATGCACTAAGCTTCAGGATGACAAATCTGCTTTTTTGTTTCAGCACAACCAAGTTTGTATATGTGCCCTCCTCTCTTCTGCTCTGGATGTCTTTAGAAGAGGTTTACTAAATTTAATCTACAGTTGTAGAACAATAACACCTCAACTGCAAAACCTCCCTACGGAGGAACCTTACTGTCTAAGAAAGTGATTTTGAAATTGTAAGTGTGACAAAATAATTAACCAGTTCTGCCTGAGGGGAGATGACAGGGTGACACCTGTGTAAGAAAAGTTACATCACCTAACAATGTAAATGGTATAAGCACCATTAAACATATTTCAGCACACTTAAGGTATTTCACTACACCTTGTACTGTGTAAAATGTAGTCTTGTAGCAACATCAGTAGGGCTGCATTAACACTGCCTTCTGAATATTAGCCAAAGCCTGAGCTTCAGCCCAAGTTCACCAGATGTGAACCAGATGTGGGTTTTAGAGGAGCATCAAGGCTACCTGTGGCCAGAGAGAAAATTCAGCCTGTGCTACACTCAAGTTTAATTTCATCTACAAGCACTGACATCGTGCATTTAAGCCGAGCTTTTCCCAAGAGTTCTCCACATAGTCCATGAAAACATCTGGCAGCATCAGCTGGCCATCACCAGGGAATGAGCTGCTAATGCAGGCACTTGATGCAAAAGGCTGCAAATGGCCGCAGAAGCTGCGGGCACCAGAGCTACAACTTCGCCCAGTGCATCCATTTCTCACTGATGATTCCTCTTAGATCTCATCTGTAAACAATAAAACAAAGCCTGAGTATTATTTATTACACGCTATCCTGTCAGGATGGTGGCAAGAGGACTGGCTAGCATTTAGCATGGCTTTCAAAGGGACAGTACCTGCTGTGAAACAGACTTGGTCTTTTCATGTTTCATGAGATCAGCTGAGCAAGAACAGACCAAAGCAACATGGGCAAGATGTTTAGTGCAAAACAGTCTGCCACTGCTACCTCTTTCTAACAGAATGTAGTTCAATGTTAACAATATCTGAAACAGTCTACTTTATCCAATTAGGTTTTATTTTCATTTAAAAAATCCAATGGTTCTTTCAACATAGTTATCATATGAAAATGGAAGAAAGTTTGCTGTGCACCAGTTAATACCACCTTTGTTTCACTGAGTGCAGCTAGATTCAACTTGTCCATTTCACTTCTCACTCTGCTTATAATCTGGTTCTCCAAGAATTTTAGTTTTCTGGGACAGGTTGCAAGTAGGAGAGAAATAGTAGAAACATTCACAAGACACTGGAAAAAGCTTAGGGTTATTTAAATTTTTTTAGTCTCAGAACTGAGATACTAAAATGGGATGGATGTGTGAGTGCACTTTAGTTGTGTCTAAAGTGAATTAGGAAATTTGGCAATGAAAACTAGAAATTAGTAGCTGGATGCATGGATGATGGCATTCAGTGGGGTTGCCATATGCTGTAGGAGACATCTTTTGAAGGAGATTTTAATCGACCCAAAAGACAATATGGCAACTGGCAGGCTTTTTCTTTATTGAAGCAAAGTCACAGCATTTTCAGCACTATTCCCCTCTTGTGAAGGGAAGAGTTAAACGAAGGCCCCTGAAATTTACATAACTAACAAGTAAAGGATTGAAGAAAGAGATTACAAGCATATTTCTCTAAAATAAATAATCTACAAAGAGTGCTTCTTCTTCTTAAAAGCAATCTAAAAATGTAAAAATTCTACTGTAAGGAGATCAAAAGATATTTTAACAACTTTCAATATTTACAAACAATACAAAAACTGCGCATGCCATCAAATGATGCAAAATTCTTATTAAAAATTAAAAGCTTCATTCCTACCAAGAACCAAAAACTCCAGCCAATATTTCAGTTTCAATTAATGGTCTTCTTTTACAATTGGAAAACCGTTAAATGTTCGTATTATCTGTAAAAATACAATAAAAACGAACCTCACTAAATTATTAAGGTTAAAAAAGAAGAGCAATACTGCAGGCAAATCAAAAAGGAAAGTAATCGTAACTTAATCTTTGGTAACCAAAAGTTAGCAAGTATCTGTATTTCAAGTGATGAAAAGTAATAGTCTCCCCATTTTGACAAACCAAAGACAGATTTCCAGCAAAACACAATTCCCAAGGTTCAGTTTTGAAAGACAGGCTCCACCTGCAGCTTTGTAGTGCAAGTCAAATTTCTCTTTCTAATTCAGAAACACAACTGTCCTGGTTCCGGCCAGGACAGGGTTCATTTTCTGCAGTAGCCAGGAGGGGCTGTGGCCAGGACACAGAGGTTATTCTATACCACCTCACAACACTGCTGGGAACAAGGAAGAGGGGCAGCAACTCACACATTACCAAGCTCTGTGTGGTGAGCAGTCACCTGTGAGCCATTCATCTCTTCTGTGCGCACGCTAACTCTTGTTGCTGTTACTGTCCACTTTCTTATTTCATTTTTGTTTCCAGTAAATGTTTCTTTTATCAGCCCCCAGCCTTCACCTTTTGTGCCTCCAATTCTCCTCTCCAGCCACCCACAGAGGTAAGAGGAGTGAGTGAGCAGGTACATGGTTTGGAGTGTTTTGGTGGGAACACTAAATTGGGGAATACCATTCCTAAACCATGACAGTAACCCTTCCAAATTCTGGCAGTACACTTCTTCATTCATCTCCCACTTTCCTGATGTCTGCTTGCATCCTCCACACACATCCAGCTGTTCTAGTTCTCTAAGGGAATACTCCAGTCAAGGAAGCAATTCATCTGGAAATGTGTGTTTCACCAAATGAAGGTGTTTGGCTGCATAGCAGCTAGTAGCGCGTTACAAAATCAGCTCCCTTTTCCACCTTAACCACACAGTTCGTTTTCCCTCAGGAAAAAGAATTAAAAGTACAGTACCCTGGACCAATCCATAACCTGGTGAGCTCATTGCTCAAGCAGGACACGCTTCATGAACGCTGGGCCATATCCCACTAAGGAGCCATGTAACCCCAGCACCAACCCTGCTACCTTCTCTCAGAGGTGAATGTGCCTCATTGTGCCTCCCTCTGCTTAACAAATGCACTAAGCTGCATTACTACAATGCTTTTGAACCAAATGTCCAGCTTGTACCACAGGAGCCTTCCCATTTCAGGCTTATTCCTAAATTTTGCTTGCACAATTGCAGTCTCAAGAAAAAGAAAAACTTCACACCCCTACAGACTCTGAGAAAACTTCTCCACCCCACCCCACAAGAGGCCTTCTAAGGCTTTACACAAAAAATTCAACTGTTAACATTCTTCAAGCCACAGACCACTCATTCAAAGCAAGTGCTCCCCACCCCAACCCAACCATGCAGAACCATCGTCACTTTAGCATTTAAACATACACATGCAGTTCGTGGAATAAATGCTCAGCAAAGTAACCTTGTCCTGGTCTGGGCTTTCCTCTGGAATCTAGTCCCTGTGATTTCCTAGACTAATATCCAAAGCCTTTTGTCACACTGCCTTTTAGCTTTCTTCAGCTGAAGAGTTTAGATACTTCCTTGAAGCACCTGGTTGAGTCATTAAGTCTACATGGGCTGGATCCAAGGTCTCCTTGCAGCCTGCCTCCTCAGCATATGGGAAGTCATTAATGTCCATTTCATCACTGTTAAACATATCAAGCTGCCCCTCTTGCTGCTCTTCCAAAGTCCTCCGGACCCTGCCCTCGGACTGTTCCACCACTTCCCCATCTCCTTCACTAATGACGGTCATGGGGCTGCTCTGGATGCGGTTGCGGACGTTGTACTTGCTGCTGGCAGCAGACGGGGGTGTCCGTGACCGGCCGTACCTTGTGCCAGAGAAGGACATGCTCCTTGGCATCAGGCCCTCACTCTTGGCCCACTCCTCCTGGGCCCGTTTGCTCTTGCTGGGTGAGCAGCTGGCAGGGCTGTCGGGAAGGTCAGGGGGGGCGTCTGTCTTTGTCCGGTGGAACCGCGGGTCCGTGTTCTTCAACATCTCTGCTGCGGACATTCGGGAGCTGGTGTCACAGCGACTCCCTTTCTTCAGCAGCAGGGCTTTGAAGTTGTCATTGCTGGTGCTGCTCTTGCGAACGCTTCTCTGGATAGATCCAGCTTGTTTGAGGGTAGCTAAATTTGGGGAAGCACCAGTGGGAGTTACGGGGGGAGACGGAGAATGGTTGCGAGTACGGTCGTCTTCAGAATCTTTACGGCCAAGGACTTTCCTTTTGGATCTGAGTTTGAAACACAGACACAAAAAAAGAGGATGACACAAAAATGAAACTTTTTACCTTCTCTAATTAAACTCAGCTTAGAAGGATGACAATGAATTTAAGCTAAAGCAGAGACAGGGAAAAGGGAGAAGCGATCTGAATCTAAAGCATGAGTAAGAACACCACCAGAACTGTACAGACACTAATGCAGGTATAGGAGGTATAAGATAAGTTTATTACTCTTTTTCTGCAAATCTGGAACAATGAAACTACTAAAACTGGCAATACTGATGTTCAAAACACTTTAGTAAATTTAGTGAATCGGGTTTTCTGGAGTCAGTATTCAACTGCTCAGACTAATGTGCTATGAAGATTTATACTCCATGCTGTTTTTCTGTTAATTGGGGGACTTGATTCAAAATATGTCATCTAGAGTATATGGGTTGTTTCATTTCATTTTATGATTTGACACTCTCTGGAGAATTAGAGGGGTAGTTTGGTACTTTTCCTTCAGAAAAAGGACACAGCAATGCACTGCTGCTGAAGATGGAGAAAAGGGAGCCAGGTGTAACAATTCTCAATTAAATTATTTTAAAAAAACCCCTCCCTAATCCAAATATTAAATAAATAGAGAAAAAACTTTTCCAGCTCCTCTCAAGATGCACATACAAAATTCACAGTTATGTTGGTGCTCTGTCACTGCAGCTTTCAACTAAATGAAGGAGAGACCAACTTCCTAACAAGAAAGTTATCTTTCCAAATGAAAGAGTGGAGTGTTTGTCTATTAAGATGTGAAGTGCAGGGACAACACACACGAAAAAAATTAAGAGATAACCACGGAACTGGGAATATGTGGAAACTGGACTTTTACTGCCTCATTTTCACATTACTAGAAATCTTAAAGAAATGTAGATGCCTAGTAGCTGTAGTACAGCTGCTTTGTTTCTTTGCTGACTGAGCAAGAATTAATTAAAAAGGATTGCATAAAGCCTAATTTCAAATATGGTATTTTGGAAGAAGTTTAAAACAAGTCAACAGACTTCTTAGAGGTATAAAATCATCATGCTATAAAACGCCATATTAATTTTTATCAAGCATGTGTTCAATCCAGACCATTCCCCTTGTGAGACAGATTTCTACTTAATGTGATCTTTAGCTTTATTTTCTTAAAAGCCTTGATATTTTGCCACGGCAAGCTCAAATGTGTTCATGCATCACAGCCTATTAATAATTTAAAAACCCCTGAAAACAAAGAAGCAGGATCCATCAGCTGAGTAGGTGGCAGCCACAGACATTGCTATAGGCTGTGCCAAGACTTTGGAGTGATCCTGTCTCTCCCCTAAGTGGTGAAGTTCATGCATAACTCACTTGTGATACCCCCTCAGGCAGCTGTACCAGCTGTTATTTTCAGCAGCTGCTGCTGCCTCCACCTGTCCTTCTGGAATAAGAATGTAATACCAATGTCCATTCAGCCTGAGAATGAATGGACACAGAAGACAAAGAGATATAATGATGACTTCAGGAGAAGCCAGTGCAGGAACCTCATTTAGATTTAACTGTGCATTAGTGCTGTAGGCAGCAGATGATTTTGGTGCTTGGATGCTCTGTGAGTCTGTATGTGAACATTTGTGTGCATTTGTTACAGAGAAAAGATTTTCCTTCATTACGGTTTTGGCTGCCTATGGATGTCTTTAAACACTGCAGTGCCAGGGTTGTACTGTTACCAAACCCCAAATTAAATTGAAAAAAAAAATCAGTTGCAAAGACCTGCATGAAATAACTGTTACCCTAGCTTGGAGTGATCTGCTAAGACTGTGAATGCAGTGCAGAGCAGTCAGTTTGCTGTCAGCACCTAGCCAGCTTTTCTCAGTATGTATGGATTATGGAAGAAATTTGAAATTAAGAAACAAATTTGGTTTTGGTGGCTTTTCAGACACAGATAGGGTATATGTTCAAATAAAACTATGACTTAAAACTTTGCACTGTTGTTCCTGCCCTTAATGCACATACCACTAAATTTCTTGTCTTGCTCCAAAGAATATATTCAAGAGTGCTAATTACTGAAGTAGTATCTCTTAGAAACAGTGAGGGAAAACCAAAACCTTTTTTATTAATTAACAACCAAGGAAGGAAATGGTTCAAGTCCAAAGCCAGCAAAAGCAAGGTCATAATAAAAAATGTGTCAAGCAGTTCCAAGTAGGTCACATCCAGTTCCATTGTCCATTTCCCCAAAAACTCATGAATTACAGATATGGGCATATACACAGAAATTCACTCTCTCTCTGCATACATAAAGGAGAATGGCTACTGGCCAGAGTATCTCATTCTGAAGCCAGATTTGACACAGTTCTAGAGAGTGCCACGGATCATGAATGCAACAGACCATTTGGTAACAGTAAATGACAAAAAGTCAGTATCATAGATATGTAATTTTTGTAATGTCTGGAGTCTATTCAAAAAATGAAAAAAAAAATAGTGTTTGCATCCAAAATGCTGCAGGCTCCCAGCTCCCAGCCGCTCTCTTGCCGCCCCTCATTCCCGATGCACAGATGTGCAAAGGGACCGAACACCTGGATAATCCCCCACTCCCCGGCAGGGAGGCGGCCCCTCTGCGGCGTGCAGTGCGCGGCGCAGCCACGCGATGGCGCTGGCGCCACGCCCGGCCCGCGCCCCCTGCTCTGCCCCGGGCGTTCCTGTCCTTGGGGCTTCCTTGGGCTTCCCTCTTTCTGAGCACCTAACGTGAACAGCACATATATCTAGCTACCATTCCGGATGGTTTTGTTTTCAAGGGAAATGAATAATGCCATTAAAAATAGAGCCAGTATTGCACATTTCATGAACCAGTTTGACACAAAATACCCGACCTCAGGCTGGATTATGGCAAACTATAATCCAGCGTTTGCCATATGTTTTGCCATATGACTGACATGTTGTGTTACTTGCCAGTTTCAGCCACGCTTGCCATGAAGCATTAGCGTTGAGCCTCTGTCCCAAACTGCACCATATAAGCAGCGAAGAGAGTAAAAAGAGATGGAGAAGAACGAGAATGAAAACAAAAAGATACACAGAAAAAGCAACAGTAGAGTTAATATGGCAGATTGAGAACAGTCCAATAAATACTAGAAGTAAATTGATATTTTAAAGGGCAATGTATTTATAATATAATCTACATCCATTTAATCTGGTTGGGTTTAGTTCAGAATGGATTAAATACATTTATAAAACAATAAAATGCAAGTTCTTTTCCTCATTTTTTTCACATATAGGCTTAGTAGAAAGTTGATAAGTATGTGCTTTCTGTTAAAGCCATGACTGTTTTAATTGGGTGTTCAATGAAACAGTGTTCAATTTATTTCTGAGAGACCTACCGGGCCTGACAGTACAGGAAGGGCAGTTTCTACAGTACCTGTGAATGGCTGCAAAAAGATCCTCAGTAGTCCTTGGTCTTGCTGGTGCTGCCATTCCGTCTGTCTCTTCCCCATAACTACTGCTTGGCAGGAATGAACTACTGGCTGTGTCTGATTCAAACACTTCCACTATGCAAAGAGAACGAACAACACAGTCAGTCTGTCATGCAAACCCCACGGGCACATAGTCCTGAAGCCAGCCCTTGCTGCCTCCAAAGAGAAGCATCCGATGGACTGAGTGAGTGCAGCGCTGTCATTATTGCAATTTCAGATCAACGCTTGCTTAGGGAACTGCAGTGCATGAAACACATGCCTGTGCCTGTTCAGGCATAACAGGCAGAAAACAGCAACAAAACAAAATTTGTAACATTTCCACTAAAATGCAAAACAAGTATAAAAAAATTAACGGCTTTCATACCATGCTTTAATACTAGCATAGTAAAATAAAGCATTTTTCTTCAGCGTCTGCAACAATGAGAAGTAAGAAAGGAATTGTATGAAATGTCATGCAGTATTAATCAGATCCCAGCAACTTCCTTTTTTTTTGTTTTAGATGTAACAATCACAAGAGGTTCTGCCTTCTATGGCATTCTACAGAATGCCACCTCAATGCCAGGATGGCTATTCTCACTCCCCATCTTCTTCAAAATAGCTACTGCTGCATCTGAATTAGTCAGAGAAAAGAGACTCACCACTTTCGTTCTCTTGAGATAGGTGCCCGTCAGTGTTACTGCCACTGTCTTGGCTGCTGCCTGAACTGCTTCCTTCGTCAAAAGCAGACTGCTCCTCCTGCCTGGGTTCTTCTTGAACTGGTGATGCAGCAGGCTGTACCACAAAGGCATTCGCTCCCACTGTCTCAGAGAAGGTGAATCCAGCAGCTCCTCCCTCAGGAACCAGGCTGCCAGAGTCCATCTCGCTAGAACCGAGTCCATCTGTAAGACAATTTCTCGCCTCCTCAGAGTGTGCAAGCACAGCGTCTCTCTTAGTTGGGCTTCTGGCAGTATCACTCACTTCAGCTGCTTTCTCCACTGTAAGGTCTAACTGTGGAGGTGGTACCAGAAGGAACAGTTTGGGTTTCTTTGAAATAGGAGGTGGTTTCTTGCTTGGCAATACAACCTGAGTCTTGTCAGGAGATGCTGGTGACCTCTGAAGTGACATCCCAGAAGGGAGGTCTTCACTTTGCACTGAGGACTCAGGTGTATCATCAGTGGCTGACCCCAGAGCATCAGCTTCAGAAGATTTCTTTAGACCTACTGCACTCACAGGCTTTTGATCACTGTCAAGCACAGGTGTGTTATCAGAGGGAATGAGAGGAGAACCCCCAGACAGTGATGCAGTCTGAACTGCATTTTTAAATGAGGTGCCTTGAGTTTTCATTTCCTCATCCCCTAAGCTGGTACTGAGTTTCAGTGAGAGAGATGGCTTTAGCAAAGACTGTGATGATGAATTTGCAGTACCCTTTTCCTGAGAGGTGGTTTCAGAAGCAGATTCAGTTGATGATTCACCTTCTGTCCATTTTTTCACAGACCTCAACTGCACCATTTGCAGTGCTTTGGTGGTTACTAATGGCATCACAGGTCTTGATGAATCTTGCTTGTTGAGTGGCTGTTTCACTGGACTGTAGCAAGAATCCTCCTGGTTACGTTTCTTAAAAGAATACTGTGGGTACATTGCTGCACCTTTTGTTATTTTGGGATCAAGCGGTGGTGCTGGTGGTGGGACAGCCAAGGGGCAAGAAGGAGGAGGAGGAACAGGGGAAGAGAACGAACTGATGGAGACTTCTTGTGGGAACCATGGGACAGTCTGAGCAAAGGTAGAACTTACACTGGCTTCTGGCGGAGGAGGGGGGAACGTGGGAGAGGTCGACAATGGTGACAGATCCATTACTTCTGCTGGAGGAGGAGGAGGAGGAGGAGAAAGCTCAGAGCAATGCTGAGATGTTGGAAGAGGAGGTGGTGGAGGAGGTGCACCAGAATCCACAGGAGGGCTCAGGGCAGGGTCCAGTTTCTTCACACTCACACTCCCTTCAGCAGATGTATTTGAAGAAAGAGAAGTGGATGACGAAGACATGGAAACTGAAGACAGAAGAGAGGATTTCCTTTCAGGCACTTTAGGCTTCAGCTTGGATTTCCCATTTCCTGATGATGAAGACTTTACAAGTACAGGCACTGGAGTAAGTGCAGTGGGTGTATTGGACTGGCTGGAGTATCCACTCGACGGTGATGTGACTCGGTGGGATTTCTCGGGAGAAGCACTCTTTGGTTTGGCCAGTCCACTGGGCACTTGTGGCACAGAAGCCCTTGAGCCATCACTGAAGTGGCTGATGCTATAATCGCTGAGAGCAGATGAAGTACTGGCAGAATGGGTCACTGGAGATTTCACTTGGTCATCTGCTACTGCAGCATAGTCGCTGTAGTAACCCCACTGGTCAGCATACTCTGACTTTATGCTACTTGTTTCACTCTGGGAGGGAGTGACTGTGCAGATGGAGTACAGGTTTGGAGCCGTGGTGGACATCATGCTGCTGCTCGCACTGACCGAGCTTTGGCTGCGGGAGCGCAACACCCAGGGATCCTCATAATCACTGCAAGGGCTCTGGGAAGGGGAGCTGCCATTTTTGCACTTGAGATTCAGCTGCAAAGAATGCTGGAGAGTGGCAATGAGGGTTTCATCGAGTATCTGTCCATTGGATTGGGCTTTTTTCTTAGGCATCCTTCTGAGTGAGTCTGTTCTGGATGGTGGCAAAGGTGGCTTCTTTGCCTTTTTCAGTGAGATGTTTCTTGCAAGGGATTTGTCACCTTGGCCTGAGTGGTCATCCTGATGTTTCTTCTCCTTTCCTTCAAAGACATTTATCACACTGTCTCTGGGGTTCTCAAAACCATTATTATTACTGTTGCATGGCATGTCTGCCTTCAGTCTGGAGTCCATATGCATGGAGCCATAATAGCCATCCTGGTCCACAGAATACAGGGAAGTAGAATCATCCCTGACTGATGTCCTCTCCAGGCTACTGCTGCTCAGGTTGCTACCGGGTGTGGCACAGCCTGGTGTTGTACAAACCACCTTGCGTGAAGGGGTATCGCTGTTTTCCGAAGACTTGTACAACCAATGCTCTGTGCTGCTCACTGCTGCCGGTGCTCGCTCCCCAGAATAGCTGGATTCACTCCGACCATCGCTGTCCTGGGAAGGGCTTGCTAAAGCAGCAGGGCTCCTACAGCTGTAGCTCATGCTCTGAGACCCAGCCTCTGCATTCCCAGGAGTGCTCAGAGAGACAGCAGAGTCACCAAGAGAAAGCATCATGACAGTGTTAGATGGGATGGTATCTGAAGTCTGCGAGTGACGTGTGGAGCTACTCTCACTCCAGTTACCACTTGAAGAATGGTGATCTTCCTTCCCACTTGCTGCACTGCTGGCAGCAGGATTGTCTCTTGGATTTGGAAAGGCAGTGGAGCTGGAAATTTTACTATCCAATGATCCAACACCCTGGGCAGCATGAATAAGGATAACTTCCGAGGAGGATGACAGTGTTGCATTGGGTATGATGCTTGTTGAGTAAGTGGCATGAGGAGACACCACACATGCTGGGCTTGAGGACTTCTCGCTATCACAGCTTCTCACCTCTTGGGACTTTGGCCTTGACGAGGTCCCCATCATGGGACTATTCCTCAGATGCACAACACTATCATCCACTTGCAATTTACTTATCTGGTGGGGTAAAGTGCCAGCAATGTCTTCTGTCTGTCTTGACATCATGCTCTGTGTCTGATCTAGGGACTGGAGAGACACTCTCGCACCAACCCGAGGCAAGCTGTGGAAACCTACGTCGTTATTTTGGCGAGAAGTAAATATAACTGCAGCAGAATCACTCATCACTGACATGTTTCCAGATGAGCTGGAGAACTGAGACATTTGCGCTGCAATTCCTTGTCCTTTCTGTGCCCGTATTCTTCTCATTGAAGGGGGCACAACTTTAACTTCCTCCGTCTGGCAGCTGGTGTCCTTGGTTTCAGAGCGCTGCACAGCAGAGCGATAGCTGTCTAGCCTCCCTAGCGTGGAACAGTGATCTGGGACATACATCGAATGCCCTCGGAAATCACTTTGGCCAGTACCAACTGCTGGAGTCAAAATAAAAGAATTATTTCTTGAAGCATAAATTCACATTTATCTTCTCACTCATTTAAAAAAAAAAAACAGTAACCCAGCAAACTGCTTGATCCCCATGCTCCTGCAGGTTATGCCTTCTGAAGAAGAATCTGCAACAATGGATTTTGCAGAGGCATCGTCTGTTTTCTGCATTTCTCTTCCCTTTTTCTTTATTACCAGGAACCTTCTGCTTACAGAATCGTCTGCGTTCCTGCTGCACATTCGACACGTGAAATCCTCTGTTTATGACATGGTAATAATTTCCATAGTAATCAGTTGTGTCAGAAACCAAGTAGTACTGTTTGACTTCCAGTAGGCAACGCAGCAGGAACAGACAAAAGCCTGAGAAACGTGAAGTGTGTTCCCATGCTAATGCCTCGTGCAATAAAGAAAAGGGGAAGGAAATCTGGAGACTAATATGAATAAAAGGATCTACTTTTCACAGGCATTACACATCAGAAAAAAATATTTCAGGAGACACAGATAGCTCTCAAAGTCCTGCAGTTTGTCTAAAAGAATGTTAACACATGGAAACATGCATTGTTTTACCACAAGTAATACATAGGCTGTAACAGCATTCATATAAGCATTATCCAACACTGCAAAGAAAACCATTAGATAACATTTCTCCATACAACTGCTTTCTATTTATCATAAAGGAAAAACACTATGAACTGGGGGAAAGAAACAGCTGGTATTGATGGTTGTCTCATCCTCAGCACCATCAGGAAATAAAAAAATAACCACTTTTTCTACAAGAAGGAATTATCACATATTGACATAACTCCCCCCAACCCCAACTTTGAAGACAATGGAAAATTAGTTTTAGTTCAATTTATAGCTATCACTGGGTCAATGGAAAGGATTTAAGGGCTCTTTTAAACTTACAATTATATTGGTAGCCACCTTTTAAAATCACAAAACAAAGGACTGCTTTAAAATTAGTCTGTGTAAAGCTGTTGCTTTTGAGTTCAGCTGCACTGTTGTATAAATAGCAAGAGAGAGGCAGGCATGTTGCTGGAGATGCTGGTAAGGATGCTACACATATGTCACTGTGGGGGAGAACTCGTTATTTCAAGTCTCTGCCTTTAGTGAGTCTCAGGAGCAATAAAGTAGCATGCCTGAAAGGAATGTTCTCCTTTCATATTTACTGTATGAAACTGCATTGGGAGGATAGGTATTCTTATCATGCAGCTTTAAGGACATTTAATCATCCTCATTCTCTTGGCAGGCAAAAGAGGCATTTAGGGTAAGGAAAAGAGGTCTCTGAAAAGGCTACGGTTAAAGCAGCATACACAAAAAGGATTGTTTACTTCTTTTCCTCAGGCACATAAGTAGTCTTTCAGCAGCTTGAAGCCTAGTTAGCTTGCTTTGTGTAAATTCTCTTCCTCTCATAAAAATGCAGCCTCTTTCTGCTTCTGGTAGAGCTTTGCTGCAAAGCTAGATACTCAGATGCTGGCAAATGTCTTGGATAATCTAATACAAAATACTGTCAGAACAGATGGACTACTGCAGCCAACCAAGAGAAGGATTTGCATATTCCGTATACAGTTATTAAGAACTGTACAGTAAGAAAAATAATCATCCTTTCCAGGTATATTTTCTCCATGGAATCAGTGCACCCCATTGGTTAAGACAGAGAAAAACATCAAAGTAGACATTCCGAATGTTTCTGGAACCATGACATCACCGATTTTAACTGTCGGTCAATTAAAAATATCTGGTAACAAAAATCTGCATGCCAAGACATGTAAATAACCAAAGAGATGGGGTATTTTTCTTCTTCTGCCACTGTGAAACACACGCACGCACACAAACACACAGGCAGATGAGACAAAAGGATTGTGCTGGTGGAGAAGGAAGCTGTCAGCATTAAGCAAGTATCCAATACTGTCAACCACTGACTTGTGTCTGAGAGCATTTGTATGTGGTATGTCTGTACTGTATTCACAGAGGAAGCTAAATGCACCCCCTTTCACAAGTAGTATAATGAAGATGGGTGTTTTATGTCTGTTCAAAATGTTACTGCTAGAGAAGGTAAATGGCAAAGTGAACCAATGCTGGACTTGCTAACCTCACCTTCTCCTTCCAAAACACGGAGAGTTAGAACCATTTATTGGGACATACTGTTCATGGTAAATGTACAGTGATGTCTGAAAAAGAAAATTAATGGCATTGAATATAAAAGCCACTGAATAAAGAGGCCGCTGATGGCTATACCAAAATGCCTGGTGCAGCAGCTCCTGCCCCTTCTCTTGGCACAGACCCCAAAAGAGCCTGGGCACTGCTGGCTGCCCCCGAGAACCAGTGCTTACCCAGGGTTTGTTACCAGAATAGATGTCATTTCTGGTCCAGTCTAATGTGCTCTGGGAAACTGCATAAATTGACATAACAGCAGCAAATGTTCACAACCTCAATACTGCAGGGAAGCCCATCAGGGCAAGTCTTTGCACTGGTGTGGGGCCTCTTCTAGTTAGAACGATTCAGAGCCAAAATAAACACAGAATTACGGAGGGCAAGACCGCCCAGCTTCAGACAGATAAACTACAGGGCTACATCCTTCAATCCTTCTATGGGATATGGTCAGGGAAGGAATTTTGCATTGTTGTTACTATTACAGGAACACAACTTTGAGGTTTTAAGATTTTTTTTAAAAATGCAGAGTTTACTTTTTTTTTTTAGAATTCTGAAACTGTATCAGCAAATCTGTGAGGATTTACTCTTTTTATAGTTCTGCTTTCTGAAGAGGGACAACAGAAATCTGCAGGGAAAATGGTTCAAAAAACCAACCAGAGGAACATTTAAGACTCAGGTATACTGGTAAAATGCTGAGGTGTTTATGATTTTGGTGAAATTCAGAGGATGGTAGCAAGGAGCATTTTATTTGCAATTTACAAATGCACTATAAAACTCTCATTCACCTCTAGAGTAATACTGGAAATTAAGGATTTTCAAATCCCCTTAAAATCTTTGTCGGTACTGCAGCTAGAAGTAATCCCATTCTAAGGGACAGCTCAAACCTTTGACTAAATACACTGATAATGCTAGATTTGTCAGAAAACACCTACTTAAATAAATAGCAGTCAGAAGATAGAAGATATCTGCAACACCAAAATCCTTGAACAGAATCAGATCTTTTAAAGAATACCATCCATATGTCCATCTAGTTGCAGGGAAAACGTGTGAGCAGACTGCAGCAAAAAATGCTGCAGAACCAGACATCAGATTACAGATGTTGAACATTATGAAGTCAGAAGTAGCTGCAAACTGGGTGCATGATAAATGTGGCTGAAAGTAACAATTGTCCTGTCTGCCTTTTGCATTATCCTGTGTCCAGCAGCACTGCAGTCAGTGCTACGTCCACCACAGGAGACCTGTTTTTATGCTCTTTTCTTCTTCATTACCCTACTATGCTGCAAATTTCTCTTATGGCAAATGCTATTCACTAATATGCATGTTCAGTGCAGGTTCCAGTAGCTAGTAAAGTACACCCACTCTGTGGGCTCTAGTAGTCACTGGTGTTGCTCATTAGAGAGGACAGGGATTAGGAATAACAAATTTGGCAAAATTGATGGGAAAGGAAGTGTGTCTGTATATAATCCCCGGGGTCTAGCTGCTAGCAGCCCTGCTGTGACTCCAGCTGATCTGGTGCCACCAGCAGCTTGCAGAGAATCACATGAAAGGTCCTCTGCATTGAAATGAGCATGGAAAACTGAGGGTTTGTAAAGATAAACAGTGTGTGTGTTGGTGTCACAAAGCAGATGCCTGTTTCAATGAGAACAAAGAAGTAGTCTCTCTGACTAACCACTTCTAATGTAAGCACTTGTCTCTTATGCCACAGGCACATTCCTAAGGTGTGTTGCTCTCACTGCCTTCTCATGCCCCACCTAGCAATCCTCCTGCAAACCTGGTAAACTGGCTAAGTCACTGTGCAGGCACCACAGTTTAGTGTTACAAAAAAACCCCAGAGATTCTTATTCTGTTTTACCCCAATTAAAAACTGAGTGATTTTAACAGATACTCAACAAGGAACAGACAACTACACGGGCTAATGGCAATTTTAAGGAATTTTCACTGTGCTCTATGAAGCATCTGTCAGAGGGGAAGAAAAATATTGCAGTGAATCCTGTGAAACTTTTCAGTACTGCCAGCTAAAAAAAAATCCTGAATACTTGCACATATCACTGACACTCTGAAAGGGAAAATTCTGATGTAAATATCAGGAATTCAGGTTTTCTTGATTCTGTTCATTTCTCTAACCTATCAGCCTCTGGTGAAGTTTATATACTTGGCATCTGTGTTTTTCATCCTCCCAGTATCAAAAAGCAGATTATACCTGCTTTCTAACACCTGATCTATAGGTGGATAGTGCTGGCAACGTACAATCGTGAAAAGGTAGAAACCCAGTGTTAGTCAAAAGGCACAGGAACTTTAAAACAGAGATACTCTCTACAAAGACTGCTAAAGTTCCAAACAGAAGCAGGTGCAAAATTACTTGGCTGGAACAGCTGGGTATTTGTGTGGTATTTCTGTAGGACCAATGGGTATCGGGGATTTTTCTTACCCATGGGACCTGTAACTTGAGTGATTGCTCGCCCTGGAGGGAACTAACTGGAAAAGAGTATCAATTAAGAGGCGTTTTTAATAGAACAGCTGAGTTTCCAAAGATTACAAGGACTCATCTGCCCCCATGTTGCTGAGATGGAATTTCTTCCTCTCAGGCATGTCAATAGAGAGCTTCAACAGTCCCAAATGATACCTGAGACATCAACTGGTACCACCAGGGGTCTGAGCTGCACAGCAAGAAAGCAAATGAAGGACTGACAGTTGAGGTGTCAGTTGTTTCCATCCCCATGACTGACATGAGATCCTACAGGTGACAGTGACCTACTGAAAAAGTGAGATAGGAAAATAAGCTGAAAAAACAGTATGAGGTCATTCTGACCCTTGGAACCTTTAGGTCAAGAAGGGGAAAAGAAAGTACATGAGGCCAGAAAATCACAGAACCAAAAAGACTATGAATTGCATCTGTAAGATGTAAAAAAAGGACTGAAAACATGGAAACATGGAAAAAAAGGATTAAAATAATCTAAAGGAAGCATAAAATTAGAAGACATTTTTCAAAACCAAGAAGACACAAGCTTTCTGTTGGGATTAAAAAAAAAACTTCAAAATGCCTGTCAGAAGGAGGAATCAAATGTGGAAAAGTTGAAGATGTTTTCCTCTCCCCTGTTTTGGTGGGGTATGTCTATTAGGAACTGTGGTGGAACTTATAGTCAGGTCTGAGACTCGCTCCTCCTGCAAGACAGGGAGAGAGTCTGGGACATCAGAAGCTGCCCAGTGGTATCTGTGACTGCATTAGTGCAGAGCTCTGGAGAAACACTCACAACCAGGTAACTTAGAACCTCCACAAAAAGAAAGTTAGTCTGAGCCAGACCCTAGAGCACTGACACAAAGGGACCATGGAAAGGTGGAAAGCATTTTGCTGCCTTTACTTCATCTGGAGAGTTGGAATGTGTGAAGGGAGCTGATGATAACCAAGAGCCAAGAAATGTACAAGGCCAGTGACAGGTTCCTTCAGAGAGGTGCTCATCTCTACCAAACTTCTGTTTGGGAATCATCTTCTTGTCTGGGGGCGGGGGGGGAATACAGCTTTGCATATAAGGTACCATCTGAAGAAGACATCTAGAGACAATGGATAATGGCAACAGACCAGAGAAACCAAGAGCACTGGAAGTAAAACATCTCAAAGTTTCTTGCTCTTTCTGCCATTTTGACCCAACACTGACTCCCATTAAATATGTATGTAATATTTATGTTCTGTAAGACAAGGAAGGTAATTCAGAAGCATGCAGAACTAATTCTTTTTCGTTGCTGTCTTTGGCAGAGAGAAGAATGCTTTGCCTTCTCCTGTTACTTTGATGTCACTCTCCTAAATAGTACTGAGAGGGTTCTGCAGCTAAAAAACAACTTCAAAAAGTAATTGCCATCTCTAAACTGGTAGACACTTCACATTCTTACTGTGTCTCAGAATCCCATTTATCACATTGCATTTATTTACGCAGAATTTTTTATGCAGAATTTTCCAGTCTACACAGAGAGACTGGTTCATTGCTGGAAGACACCTGTGAAAACATAACAGCATTTCAATGCTAAAAAGCAGGAATGTTTAAAGATACTTCGAGCACATGGGTGAAGTTAATGTTTCCTTTCAGTATGTCTGGATAAGTTCTATGAGGGCACCACATCCAGTGAGCTCAGGCCAGCAGCCAGTACAGGCTTTCTCTTCTGCTTGGTCTCTTCTGTTACAAAAGACCCAAAGCAGCCAAGGGAGAACCCCAGCAGCTTGGCCTCAAACAAGTTCTTCTAGGCTCTCTCACAAGAAATGAAAATAGTCCAAGCCTGGTTGAAGCTTTGAGGTTCTCTCAAGTTTCTGCTTCCTTCTGAAGGATAAACAATAGGTTACAAGAATCTGCTGTATATGTTGGTTATTTAGCCTGCATACAGCAACTCTAGTGTACCAAGGGATTTTAATCTTTGTGCAAATATTATAACCATTTGCAGCAATGCTTTAGAGGAGAAACAAAGAGATTTATTCAGCTGAAACCACAGGGAGAATGTCAATAGGCATAATAAAATTGCTTGATTTGGAGTTTAGTCCGGATACTTGTTCCGATCAAATGAACTGTGGAATGTTTTAAAACAACTCGTTGTTTGTTTTGGGACAGCGTAAGAGAAATAGGGAACGGACTGCTACAGAAATATTTGGGGAGTGACAGGGGAGAAAAGGCAAGAAAATACACTGAACAGGGATTGGGGAGACTTGCAGTTACTCCCAGCCTTGCCAGCAGCCTGGTGCACTTCACTGCAGTATGGCTGGTTTCCCCAGGTATAAAATGAAGACCCTATCACTGTTTTCTAGTCCACCTTCTGTCTTGTGATGGAAACCAATACGCTAAGAGGATGGATACTGATGTCACAGAGCTCTCCTGGCATACAATTTGCTCCCTGGAAGAGATACAACCACCATGGAAGCAACATGGAGCTCCTCAGACAACTTATGCCTAAGGCAGATGGCTGGAGCCCTATGTGCCTGCAGGCTGGGGGCCAGGGAACCATCCAGAGAGAGATACTACAGTGGGATACTGCCAGTCCACAACTTAAAATAGAAGCCATGGAAACATGAAATGTGCTCAGCACAGACATGAAAATCAAGGTAAAAACCTGTCACCCTTAGTGAACAGATTGGCGAAAGTCATAAACTTCTTTTAATGTAGTAATTGAAGAATTCTTTTTAGGATAGATGCCAACTGCATTCTCAGTTTACTCCACCAAATACAACTACAGTTTATGTTTTCAAGCATGAAATATCTTTTAGAAGTGGTCACAAATGTAACCTTTACATTTTGTAAATGCTTTCTTGAGGCAGAGGATTCCCATAGCAGAACACTTGTTTCATTACAGATGCTGAAGGAGCACAGTTCCACTCACAAACTTTTCTGTATGTAATTGTCTGTTTCTTGGCTTTCTCTGTGCCTGACCTTCTAGCTCATTTCAAAGCCATCCAGACAAGCTACATATTTTTGCTTCTGTTTCTGAAAAATCCAGAAAAATAACCAAGAACTGAAAACATAATTTAAAATAAATAAATAAATAGATGCAACATGCAAGGTAGCAAAACTTACTGAAGTCATCATAAATATATGAGATGATTTCACATGTAAAGCACCAAAATTAAGTTCTGCTAGACTTTTTTAAAACCTATTCTTTCTCTATGGAGAAAAAAAAAGGGGGGGAATACTTTTATCTGTGAAGTTATAATATGGGAAAAACTGATATTTTTAAACAAACTAAAACAATACAATTTAAATAATAGAATTCTACAAAGTGTCTGAAAGATCTGCCAAAATTCAGATTGCTTTGTCGGCTTTGAATTCACATCTATTACCAAGTGGGGAGGAGATAGGCCACATTTATAGTACCTCAGGCAGTCCTCCTTCTTAATAAATCCAGCTTACCTGGGTTTATTAGCTATTCCACATATTCTAAAGGAAAGGGAACTTTCCTTTAGAAAACGCTGATACTTAAGGGGTTGCCAAAACTGAGCTGGAAAACAAGCTTTTCATTCTTGATGCAATCCTCGGCAGATTCAGGAAGTGATTTACTCCACTAAGCAATTACTCACAGGTCAATACATCTGCCCACTTCAGTTTTGCTTTGGTGAACATACTGGAAGAGATGACCAAATCTGAAGGAAAGCATTAAAGTCCAGACACCTTACACCCCTGCAGATTTTCATTGTACCAGTACACCATTTTCCAAACACCCTCTTTCCTTTAACAGATGGAAGTCAACAGATTAAAGGTCCCAGCTTCCCAATGCAAGAGGTGGCAAGGAGGCAAACACATATTTGGAACTGAAATAGGCTATCAGACTGTATTTGGTTTCATGAGCACTGGTGATGTTATTAGTCAAGTAATGATAAGCAGTGACAATGAACAGTGGATGGAATACAGTTCTGATGAGCCATACCTAGCTCCTTTTGTATGTTGTCAGGGATTCCTGTAATAGTCTTTCTCCTTTTGACTTTCTTCGGCCGTCTTACCACCGTGTCTGTGTAAATTAGAGACCGCCGAATGCTGGCTTGGCGGTCGAAATTCTCCCCTAATACATGGTAGAACAAGCAAAGCAACATTACTTCCAAGCACACTGACATCATGCACTTTCTTCCACTAGTTTTGTTGTAGAAATGGAAAAAAAAGGCATTAATAAATGGTGTTAGCTTGGTCCTACAATGAAGGTTTATACTGAAGGAAGATACAGCACACTGTCACAGTAAGGCTTTAGACACAAATATCCATTACACAGTACTGCATGTTTTAAAAGGAATTTTCACTTCCTGAGGCCAATTCATATTTGGTGAGAGC
The DNA here is from genome assembly GCA_003676055.1 of Chloebia gouldiae. Classification (NCBI taxonomy): domain Eukaryota; kingdom Metazoa; phylum Chordata; class Aves; order Passeriformes; family Passeridae; genus Chloebia; species Chloebia gouldiae. Next base: position 58,440,933 of record QUSF01000002.1, on the reverse strand, counting down.
AGCTCTAATTCCACAAGCAAAGAGAATCCTTGCTTTTTCAGTGGTTTTGTTGATTTACTTTTAAGTAATGAGCTGCAGAAAAAGCAAATCTGCTCATGAAAATGAAGGATCACAATGGTTTATGCAGGAACAGACATTGCTACTGGCAACATCTATTATGATGCCTTTGCACAGCTCCATCATTAATTCGCATGAGGCCCTTTTTTTCATTCCAAGTTCCTCTGAACCTGTCAAGTGTACCGCATTTCTAGTGTTGATCTTTTAATGCAAATACAAATAAGAACTACGGAGCACACAGAGATCAAACTGATCTTGTGGACTCATAAATATTTCAGAGTGAAAGCTGCTTAAAATTGAAACTTTAGAGATGATTATAAAAATATACAATGCCAAGAGCTAAAAAAAAAGTGTGCGTGCACTTTGCCAGACAAAGACTTATGATGACCATGTGCTGTATCATAATGGGACCCAGAAGCACCACTATCATAAAGCAGCTTTTTTTAGGAATTCACTTTTGTTTAGAGGTTTATAATTTGGCCATTTCAATAGCACTATAGATCATGAGCTAATTCTCTGCCACTTTTAAACTTTAACAGCTACCCCCTGTAGTTCACATCTAAGTTCCCTTTTTAAAAGTTTAAGCATTTTGAAGCACTGCTCAATGTCTTTTAGATGATCCACTTAAAAGCAGAAAATACTGAAATGCATTGTACATGTTTTTTTCCATTCTACACTTTTTTTGAAAATTGATGACCAAATTATTTACCTCTAAAAAGTGATTAATGAACGGTAACTAATACATCATAAAAATTACCCCTGGCTGACTGCACATCAGTACGATGTGCGTCATGCGAGTAGCACAGGAAACCTCATTACCTCTATAATAGTTAAAGATACAGTCATACATTGACGTATAGCATGTGGACTTGTGAAAATGCAAGGAAAAAAAATGTAGCATTTTCATTTACCATGTTGTAAATATAAAGACTCTGACTCTGTTTGACCGGAGCCTTGACCACAAGCTGCACTTTTGCTGAGCGGAATCCTTGCAGTTACAAAATGTCAGTTTCATCCAACTTTTGGATTGACTGAAGTCAGATTAAGGGAGGCGGGGAAGCCCGTGGGAACTACAAAATTGAGAGCTATGGATTCCACTGGCTTAGTAGTAGTCCTGAAACATCCACTGTCTCAGGCAGCACCACTATTGGGATGTTACGACCCATATGGGGCGAAAGTCAGGACATCAGGTTATTCTGTCCTGCGGGATGATAAAAATAATTCTAAACACATTAGACAAATCAAACGGATTTGAAGGATAAAGTTTTGCATCTTTGAATATATCTCTATCCACTCAAAGGCCAACAATCATGCCCAAGATAGTGAGTTGCAAGAAAACTGTAAACGTAGCTTTGAATAAAGCCCTGGAATAAAATGTAAGTGGTAAGCACAGGGTGCAAACAAGGAAAGAGTCTTTTACATGAAGCCTCAGACAGCACAAACAGGATGGTCATGGGAAAATGTTACTGTGTCAAATGATCCACAGTAATTTGTTCCAAATGAGCTACCTAAAAGCTAACTCGACCAATCCATCTTTAATGGCTTTTGATACACAAAGGCCACTATGTAAATCTGTAGAATTTCAAAATAGGAACTTCAGTAAAATCCAACAAGCAAAATCAGAATGTCTCAGTCTTTTTTTTTCTTCCTTCACTGTCATCTTTTTCATTTTAGAAAATATCAATGTCAATGGTAAGTATATTTTACAGATTTAAGAATACTTTTCTCCTTCTCTTACAGGTTTGTAATAAATCATCTAGATATTCCTTATATACTTTATTCAGTTGTCCCTCATGCAGTATACTCAGTTTCCTTGGATTCACAGAAAATATTTAAGTATGCACTTAAATCTCAATGAAGTCAGCCAAGCTGGACTCAAGCAAATACTTAAATATTTTGCAGGATCCAGCCTGGCACTGATCACCTCCACCACTACCAGACTCCTCCATCTGTAAAGAAAGTTAGTTCCAGAAAGCCCATGAAAGACACGATTATATATATATATACACACATATATATCTTTTAACCCACAGGATATGTAAATGCAAAGACTGGCCACCACTGAAAAATTCAGTCTATCCCCTTCCAGAATAAAGCTCCACCCAAGCTGGAGAGACCAAAACTGCTTCCAAATCTGGATGTCAAATCAGCAGCTTGTTAGCCTAATGCAATGCCCCTGCACCTTCAGGCTATCCAACAGATTTTTATGACTACTGTATTAGTTGCAATCTGTTCACCAAAGAGCCCTGAAAGCTGAACTCATGGAGCATTTATTGCACAGACACGTGAGAGGCCTTTGTAGCAGAATCACTACTAATGCACTGCTGAAAATGTTATTAATTGCCAGCAGCCTCTTCAGAGGTTAACCTTTTATTTCATGCCAGGAGTAATAAAATGGAAGTTTTTTGACCTCTCTTCTGGGAGAGTAAGGAAAAGAGTGTGTGAAGGGAAAAGCCAAATCAAAACAAAAATCCTCAATGGTTTGTTCCATGTTATGTTGAACAAACGGCACTGGATTTCTTGTCAGGTTTTTTCCTGCCTCATGCAGTAACATAAGGAACTTCACAAAATAAAATTACTCTGTATGTGGGAGAGCAGAGGAGGGGAGCAGATTGTGACTTTTTAAAAGGAACAAGGACAGCAGCTTTTTCTGTATGTTGTGTGGGGCTCACATGCTTGCCTTGTTTCACAGTGGCAGTATGATTATTTCAAGGGAAGGGGAACGGCGGATCCGGGAGACCAGATCACATGGTGCAAGAGCAGTCTTCCTTCAATGCCCTGCCTTTCTACTGCTTCCAATTACCATGTTTAAAAGGGAGTAAGTGCTCAATCATACACTCCAGAAAAGTGAGATATAATATGCATCTGCACCATTTCAGTAAATCGCAAAAGTTGAGAACTGCTGAGTTTTGAGTCCTGGCTAATCAATTCAGGGGACACAAATTTTGCTACACCAATCAAATTATGCAGGTTGAAGTCACAAGTATAATTTATCCAAACAAGGTAATGTTCCACATGATACTGAATTAATTCTGTGAGTTATTTGATCCCTTTATCTCATTTTTCTTTTCATGTGTTTACTTCTCCCATTTCTTCTGCAGTATGCAGGGTCATTAAATCAAACAACAGATTACTGTTTCTCTAAGTATACTGTGTTCCTACTGTCACAGTATCTAAAGCTTATTGATTATGTCAGATTATCCGCTGTTCCTGTAACTTGGCCTTCTGCATCTGTACCCCAAATTCCCTAGATAATACCAACTGGCCTAGTAACATTTTAACATTGCATGTATTTTCCTTTTATTAGTTTTCCAGAGGTGGAGTATTCATGATTTCACGTTGTCTTCATCTGTTTACTTCAAATACTTTCTGCTATTGAAGGAGTAATTTCTTGTTGATTTCTCAGAGCTTGCTCATGTTAGAGCTGACCTGTTCCTAGACTACTACAATATTTAAATACTATTAAATAATATTAATTTAAAAACTAGTTTATAAAAATACAGGTGAAAAAAGCATTGGTAGTCATTAAGGGAAAGAGAATCTCATTTACTTTCACAACAAAACCAAACATTGCGAACTATTGATTGTCAGAGTAAGCATGGAGTCAGAGCACACCATATGGCATTTGAAATTAATTGGATATTGAATATCATCCTGACTTTGGTAGGCAAGCAGTTATTTGAATTAACTAATAAGAGACAATCTTGATACTGTGCAGGAAAAAGAGGTTATTAAACTGAAGTGATAATGCCATCTTTGACAGAAATTCTATTTTACCCACAATGAAGTATCTATTCTGCATTAGGCTTTAATGTAATTTAACTCCTCAGAGTGAGAGTTCTGCAGCTGTAAAATCAAAGAGCATTTTCAAAATGAAGAGTTAATACACAGTTCATAACAAGAAGATGGGGACTCTGATTATGTAAGTTGACTGTCTTACCAAGAGTATTGCTCAAAGGTGTAGCCTCATTAACTTTTGCTGTTCTAACCCTACTTTCCTTGACACCTGAAACTTTTGTTGTTGATAAAATTAAGACCCTAGGGCTTTTTTCTTGATTTTTGTAACATTTAGTCCTTGGAACACAGAAGTTCCTGACAACCTTCTCTAAATAAAATTCCTAGAAGAAAATCTTTAAATACCATCAACATTGGATAAAACATGATTTTCAATGACATGTCCTCAGTGCAGTCTTCAGCAAAACACTGCTATTTATCAGCTCTTTTTTTGCACTTTGTGAATGTTTAATGTTGTTTCAAACCCACATATTTTAACTATCTCCATTAGTGACAGTTTTAGGGGATTTTGATATTTTCTAATTAAGTTCAGGTTTAGACTATTAAATGCAAAATGGTTTTCACAGAAAGGTGTGGTAAGTAATTTAAAATTCATGCATTGAACATGTGAGTGTCCACAGACTAGCCAACTGTACGGATCCCCTTTCATCTCTGTCCTCTCTCATCAGTGTAATGCAATTAGTGAAATTAAAAGCCTACCAGTCACATTAATAGGAACCACATCTGTTTGGACGGCTTGTGCTTGTTGTCGCATTTTCTCTTCTGGCGTTGGCAGCGGGAGAGACTTAGTCCAGTTGGTTTGGGTGTTGATATCTGATAATTCATTTGTAGCTGGACTTTTAGGCCTTTTGATGGTAATAAGCTTTTCGTCTTCAGGGGGAGAGACTGGACACTACAAACAGAAATACATACAACACTGTGAATTTATTACTAAAAAAATAGGACTATAGTATTACTAAGGTGTTGCTGCTGTAGTCAACACTGACTGCTTGTGGAGCAAAACACGCCTTCACAAATATCACACTTTGACCTACATAAAGAGCAGTTTTAAAATACACCAAAAAATGCACAATAAAACATCTAGTCTGTATTTTTTCAAGACATTTGATTAGTCTAAGGAATATATACCAACAAAGGAGAAAGGAGTGCTGTTGTGCATTGCAAAGCACAGTAACTACACCTTACACACTGACACTGCAGCGATTAACGTCACTCTCCCTGAACCAATGTTTGCCTCCCCTTCTGCCCTCACCTCCCTATGCCCTATTATAAGACGAGATTTGAGCACTGCTTTGTTCCAGCTGCACTAGGTTGTACAAATGCCTAAGGTTTCAGCAAGAATCCTGTTATCAAAAGACAGATTTTAGTAGAGCTCAGTAAAAGAACCAATCAGCACAGTCCACAGAATCATCAGCCATGGATCAGTGAGGAAAGCAAGTAAGTTTGCTTTGGACTTGGAGAAACGCATGCCACAATTCAAGGAATTACTCATTTTTCAGGGGTAAAGCACTTAATATTATTCATAACCACAGAGTGGTAATTTTTAAAGTCAGTTCTTCTGAAAGGGGCACTTGGAGGCACACTCAATTCCATGAAGTGTTTTATTTAAGAAAAAAAAAAAACCAAACAAAACCAAACCAAAATAAAACCCCAACCAATAAAACAAAAATCTTTCTTATAAGCCAAAAACTACCATTTCCTTTCAGGGAGTAAGCCTGTTTTCATTACAAGGTTTTTGCTTGCATGCCAGTAATGGCAGAGAAAGCCATGGAGAAGCTTTTTACTGACAGAACAGTACTTGTCCATCACTGGGGCTTCTAGCAGGTGGTCACAAACCCAAGTGAACCTGACAGAAGCAGCAAGACATTCCAGGGAATCCCATGAACAGGAGAGGAAGGAAGACCTTGAGGGAAACCAACCAGTCTCCTTCTGCCCCCAGACAAAACAAAAAAGAGAACATGGAACATGGAAGAGGAGTTGCATCGCATTTGCAGCACTAGCAGAGATTTCTCTGCAACCTCCCAACTCCTCTGCTTCAGAAGGAAGGAAACCTCACAGCTATTTATAACAGATGGATTTTTTATTATTGTGGGTGTTCAGTCCAAGTGATCTGTTTTCTCTTGAAGATGAGTGCTATAAAAAAAGACATGCCTAAACACTGTACTGCAACCACTGTTAATCATTTCTGATTTTAATTTCTTCCTGTTACTATGAGGAGTTCCCACTGTTTATAAATAAATAACCACTTATTTATTCTGTATGCTTTGACTCTATATTCTTTAGGACAGAGTCCAACACTTTATTAAATAGAAAATAAAAAGCAACTTCCAGGCAAAAAGTAAAATAAAATAAAACCTCTTCAAGCAACACTGAAAAAACACTTCAGGCAATAAAACTATTACTAATATTATTCTGTAGTTTAGAACCACGCTTTAAAACATGGGAGCTTTTCTTCAAGGAAGTAATAGATTTCTGACAGCCTTCAATTTTTTTCCTAGAGAGGCTGTGGAAGGGATAGATGCTGCTCTGCAGGTAAGGGCTCAACCTAGTGAAGGTCCTGGCAGTTCTATCAATACAATCTTCCTGGAAAACACCAGTATTTTTTCAGGCCTCTGCTGTTTCTAAAAGGCTCTAAACCCAAGTAATAATATGATGTGCTTACCTTTTTTTTGAGAGTGTGTCCCCACACTGTACATATAGTGTGGGCACATACATATGTACTTAAAAACACAAGGTCTTTCCCACCTCAAATTACCCAAATTCATAAACACCTTCATTAACTTAAGAAATTTGGGACAGGAATGCTACTGAAGAAGGAAAAGCTGTCTCCAGGCCATGCTTCCCCCAGTTACGTTTAAAGTGATTGAGAGAAAGAGTTTGTAAGGAACATGGCAGGGGGGTGATGGCCCATCTGCCACGGCAGGCATGTGTATATGCACTTGAAGGAATGAGCAAGGGTTGAGGCAAAGAAGTCTTGCTTACCATGTTGTACAATGAGCTTTTCTCCACCTGAATCAAGGAGACCAAGGGAGACACCTCAAGCATAATTTTGTAGTTTGTTTGGGATGAGGATAGGCACCAGTGACCTTCAAATACACTGCTTGCTTGATACAATCACTATCAGTATGTCTCACCTTCACACTGCACTGCAGCGCCAGGTCTCAGCTGCCATGGAGCAGTCTCTAAGGGCTACTCCAGTACATTAAGTGGCAGAGATACTGGTTACAAAGCCATCCTTCCTTTTCAAAGAAATTATCCAAGCCAAGCAGAAAAGGTTTTTTGTTACAGCATACAAACAGAAAAACTGAAGTAGTAAAGCATCTGCTACAAGGGAACCTTAATTATTCAAAGAATGTAGAACATCCATCAGAAATTTTGCAGAATTAGAAGCTGATAAAATTGGGGACAGATGGGAGCAAGACAGACAGAAATGAGTCAGGTTATATGAGCATATAACCAATGAGAAGCAACTGAAAACGCAATGGTGCAGTTGAGTTCACAGCAGTGTCAGTGAGAACAACCTCCTGCCACAGGACACACGTATGTACTTCTACCAAACAATTCAGTAGAAAAGGTAGAAGTGGTTTTGGGTGTAGGAATAAGTGTTCACATTTCAACTGTAGGTACATTTTCCATGGATCCTGAAGAAACATGACAGTCTACTTTCTTCCAAAATGCTCTTAGTGATAATGGTAATAATAACACGACAAAGCTGTACACAGCTTTATTACACATAGAGGAAGTGCAGCAACTCATCTTTCAGTCTTCTTCAGACAGAAATTATTCACCTATATAATCAGGATGAAAATGAGATTTACACATTTTTAGCAAATATTCCCAGATTTACAGCACAGAAGCTTGCTGGAAGAGGCAGTGAATTGCTCCTGTGTGACAGGAATGTCTTCTTCAGTCAGGTCTGTTACACTGGAAGTAGCACAAGGCATAGCTGACCATAAACTCTATGTTCATAACTTGTCCCATTTCTAAAGCATCTCTGAGTCATAATAACTTTACTGCTAGTCTTAAATGCCCAAATCCCTGGAATGGGCTGTTACACTCATCTCCACAGAAAAATTTCCTGGAATTGGTTCTTTTTCATGGACATGGTAAGGGGTAAAGGTGGGATGTGAAAGCAGCAGCCTCGGCCCTTGCAGTGTTTCTACAAACATGCTCTAGGGGGAAAAAAGCATGAATCTTCAAATGGGAGTTAAAATAAGAATCCAAGAGAAAAATGGCCTATAAATATCCTATAGACAAGCTATATGGCTCAGTAAGCTGGAGCCTCTCTGACGCCTTGTTGACATATTGTCCCCCAGCCAACTCAGCTGCTGAGATACAACAAAAGTGTTTCACTATCTCAGCACTTTTGTGCTATTTGAGAGGTCCCAGATTACAATTGAGTTTATGCTATGTATCTTGCAGCACTCTCTGCCTAAATAATTTGTTTCTTTTAAATCCTTTTTATATAAAAGGGGTTTATACTACAGTATCTAAAAAAAGATGGAACCTCCAGGAGGAGAACTTAATCCCTACAAATTTTCAGCAAAGAGACTTCAAACTTCTAGTCATGCCATTTACCCTACTGTCTACTAAAATCACTTATAAAACTATAATTTATCAGAAAAACAAAAGAGAGGAAAAAAAGCCCCAGTGTTGCAGACAGCAGTCATACAAATTCAGCTGTCTATTATATTTGCCAACATCCTATTTCTGCCTCCAGTGTTTTACTAGGTTTGATTGCTTCAAGAGCCATTTTCCCAGCACCAAGGGATCAAGACAATAACAGGGAAAAGAAACCCAAGACCCAAACCTAGCTAACTGAGAATGGCACTTCACATGCCTAATTCAACCCATGGGGTTTCACACTGTCTCATGGAATACTTGCCACATTATAAATTTACATGAATTTACACTTTAGATGAATTTGTCATTAGACTCAATTTGGTGTCCTCTAGACCAAGGTCACCAGTCTAGTTCCCACAGTTTTCACAGAATATTCAATTTTATTACTTCTACACACAGATCTCCAGTTGCACTAGCCAACACTGCTATCCTACTAAATTCTTCACTTCATAACCTTCATTGTGAGACAGGAAAGAAAGAAATTTTTGCCAGTGAAATTACTGACTATCAAGCAAATTATTACCTTAACAAGCACTGCAGAAGTGTTCTTTTCTTCTTCCTCTACTCTGTGGTAACGGGATGAAAAACACAAGAAGATCTGTACTGTTCAGAACTCTAAAAGCTGCCTTAAGACAAAGGCCAATGAATTGTATCAAGGTAAAATTTAAATGTGAAGATACATAGAGCAGATACTTTTTCCTGAATATTCTCTCAGCACTGGATGGAGTGCTTGCCCTTCAAGAATGTACCCAGTTGCTTTCTAAACCCGTGTAAACTTTCAGCATCCACAATTTACCCCTTACCATGCACAGTCTGAGTATGCAATGAGTGAAGAATTACCCTCTTTTCTTTGTTCAAAAACTTTCTGTACTCACTTCCTTATGCTTTGGCATTTCATGTATTATGAGCTGCTGTTTCAGCTCAGTAAATGGCACAGTATTTAAAAAATCCAAACCCCTGTAAATGGTATAAAATACATGTGCTGCTTACAAGAGCAGTGCCATGCAACTGCAGCAGAGGGGCAGGGAGGCCACCTTAGGACACCACCACGCAGAGGTACCTTCAGCTCTGCCAGACCTTATGCCTCAGGCCTTTTCAGGCATTCCCACCTCCAAAACTGAAGTGCTCAACTTGACCTCCTCTTAGCAGCAAGTAAAGGTTTGCAATAGACTTCCTCAAATCAATAGTTAGTGCACTTGTTTTCACTTACAATACTAAACAGTTATGCGCAGATACTGGAGAGATAACTAACAGTTCAGATTATCACAGTGGCAAAAATACACTCTCCCCCCAATAAAGGAAGTAAGTGTTTTTCACCCAAAGCATAACTATCAAAGCAAAGTCCATAAGCCAAATGACATGAAATATGGAAAAACAACATGAAGTTTGGGTGCACATTTTCATAAATGGAATAAAGAAATAATATATGCAATACTACATGCCTGGGAGCAGTAGCTCACTTTTATCATTCAAAAAAGACACATTCTTCCAAATTAGTAGAGTTTTTCCTTGGCTAATTAGAAACCAATGAAGCACCCAATTAAATAAAACACAATGTCCATTTGGGGAAGGGTTTCAAAGGAGACAAATGTTAATAGACAAAAAAGGGAATAAAAAATTCTGTGAACCAAGTAAATACAACATACTGTACTGCAGACAAAAAGGAGTACAGAGGAACACAAAAGAAAGAAACTTGGTATGGGACTTTTCTTTTTTAAATTTTTTTTCTAAGCAGAAAAAAGCAGCAGGTAACAACTGAAGGCTAAGAGCAGAGTAAGACTGCATATATGCTAAATGCTACAGGTAACATCAAGCTGCAGATATGGCAACTGGATGGTCCCATTTGTGGGCAAAGTACCTTGTTTTTCCAGGGAACCAAGTTACAGCAGGCGCTAATGCAAGACTGAGAGATGCAGTCTAACAGACTAGACTGTTGAGTGAGAGAAAAAGAAACAAAGAGAATGAGTGGTAAAAAGGGAAAGAAAAAGAAGTAAGAAAAACCACACAAAAGACAAATACAGTTAATATACACATGCATACATTTCAGAACACAAGGAGAACTGGAGTTTGAATGTGACATTTCAAAACATCTTTCACACTGGTGAAACAGAGTAATACTGAAGGACAGGAATAGCTCCCAAGTTGTGTCACCAACAGCAGCATGTAAGATACAAGAAAGGAGAAGACTGGTCACAGTACTGAGATGTAAAATCTAGGTAAACCAATTTAGTCACCAACAAACTCAATTAGAATCAGTACTACACTGGAGCTTGGCCTGTGCTCCATTAATCTAACTTGTAAGAATCGACACTAAAAGGGCAGATCCAAACACGTAATTTTATATCAACTTCCACTCAGAGACTCTCTCTTTTTATGTTTTCTAATTTTGTTCTTTCATTTTTGAGTTGAGCCTTCTTCTCCTTAGGGTTTTCTCTTGGAACAGCACATGTTCTGCTTATCTTAGACATTTCCTAAGACACTGAACCAAGATGCTTGGTGGTGCGCCTATGACCCTCTGCTGACAGACATCCACCTACACAAAACCTGAAAATGCTTGTGGATTGACACCTAACAATGGTTTCATATTGTCCCCACTGTAGACAGGCAAGCAGAATATCTGGCTATGGTTTTTATTTTTAGAAGCAGACTAAAAATAACAGGGAAAGCTGTTTTCCTTTCTGATATCACCCACTCTTTGTGCTGTAAGTTGGCAAATTATATCAACCAAGAAGTTTATGATCTGTAAATAGGTATTCATCCATCCATCATTATTTTGCTGTTCTCAAATTTAAATTATTAAATACTGCATACACAGAATTTAAATGTTGGCTTTTTTTGTTTTGAATAGACAACAAAGCTTTCATCTAGTGGTAAGGAGTTCACATTTTGAATCATAGGATTTCTGGTGACCCCAGTTCCACACTGTTACCAAAGAACTCTCCTGACAGCTAAAATATGAACCCTTCAAGGCATAAGGCTTATTAGAATTACTTGGCTCTTTACCAGCAGGATAATAATTCAAGGTCATAAATTTGTTGTGGTAAACAATCTAAAGAAAGCAAACAGTCTTCTAAATAAAGATTAAACATTTACAGCATGAAAAAAAAAGTGCCAATCAAACAGAGATACTGGTCAAAAAAGTCCACAAAAGAAACTTATACAATATTAATGGAGAATCATGCTACAGTTTACAAGAAATTTATGTCTTTGTGAGCTGGAAATAAGAGTGGCAGGGTTAAGGCTAAGGTTCTGAGAAAATCAGTAACAGCCACGACTGTCAGTATGGCAGCTATCTTTCTCCACAGCTCTGAATCATCCTTTCAGCTACAATATTTAAAGGAACCTATCCCAATTTGACATGGAAGTGCTATCCTATATTTAAAGCAAACTTAGTTGCATTAATTTTCTCCAGAATGCACAGAAATTGTTAGTAACACATTATGTTAACACTCAAGAAACCCTTAACCAAGAAAGGATGACAGCTCTCAGTCTCTAAGAATCCTCACCCATTCTTATATACTTTCATGCAAATTGTTTAAAGAAAAGTATATTTATATTTTTAAATGTTATGTTAGTTTTACGTGTGCAGATGGTTATATGCTGCACAGCATTGGCCAGGACAAGCTGGTATGTATGCATTTATGTGCAGTACATTAATATCAACAAACAAGGTGTTAATACTTTCCCAACTAGAAATCCTAATTCCAATGATTTCAACAAGGTTTTGAAAATTACCATTATAATGTATTCCACAGTATGAATGTGCTTTACATTCTTGGCTCACTGCCAGTACATACCACACACAGCTAAACAAGATGCTCTGACACTCCCTGCCAATACACATATAAAATGCAATCACCACCTGGACAAGAGACTCTACATATTCCACAACACCTCTTATTAAGTGACTAAAACTCACGCAGGATAAAACTCAAGACACTGTACCCATTGAAGTGCATTCTCAGGGTCTGCACATTTTGCTGATAAAAGTTACTTGGTCCATACTACCAGATGGACATACGGTTTAGTAACAATTCAAAGAAATTAAACTGTGTTACAGTCAAGGATATCCTCCCACTCTCAAAGCCAGAGCTGGTTGTAGCAAAGTATTCTAGAATATCTATCTTGAAAATGCCAGGAACTCTGGCATTTCAGTTTTAGGCAGGCACACACCCCGGCAGTAACATCCCAAACCACTACACCACAGTCAGCTTTTCCTTCAGAGCCCACAGGCAGAACAAGACAAAGACAGGAGAGCAGAACCTTTCTTCTTCAGAGCAGTAACACAACTTAGTAGTTCTGTAACTGAAATCTATATAAATTGATGTACAAAGCAATATGGCTTCATAACTTTCTTAAACTTGTGATCAACTGTTCCTTAATTTATTTCTAGATTCTAAGAGTTGAGGTGTGGGGATATAAGCAGGAAAAGCATTAAGTAAACTGAAAGAAAGGCAATTAACCCAACTTAGTGGACAATCTTAATTTCCTGGATGCCTTTACCAAACAGTTGTGATGCATTAGGACAAAGCCCCTACCTAACTGAATAACCACCTCTATTAGCAATTCAAAGTGTGCACCTATCCAAGTTACAATTCAAGCATACTGATGGCTGCTGAATAGCTCTTCCTGCTACTCAGCAGCTACCCTTGCTGGCATCTTCCCTCCAAAACACTAGCAAAACCCTTGTTTCACACTCTGAATATGCCAGTGGGAACTTCCTATCACCGCTTGGGTAGAATTGGGAATTTTAAGACACCATGAAAGTCAGATGAACTACTGTCATGGCAATTCAAAGAAACAAACATCTTTGTGATCCTCTAAAAATCCTGCCTTATTTGAACAGTGTTATGGCAGGCAATTAAACTGCACCACGCAAGTATTTTTTCCAGTGCTTTTCCCCCCCACTATTACCTTTTGTTCAATTTCTTCATAATCGTCCTGGTAACTTCCACAGACTGCACTGGGGGACGAGGAGAAGGTAGGGCCCTGAGAGTAATACTGCGAGCTCCGGTAGCCATCCCGCCGCAGCTTGTCACACTCTGCCAAAAGAAAGAGAAACAGGAGGTTAAGTCATGGGAAGAACCATTACTGCTCATGCTTGGTGTTCAATGGCATTTCAGTACTGAATGTTTTTCTGAAAAGGTTTACCGTGCATTAACATTGTCTGCCCCAAGTGACAGAACCCAAGGATGCGTTCCTCATATTGGTATCTGTATTTCCTCCTCCCTCACATGTGTGACATACGTAAGCCCACACAGAGCATATTAACCCAGGCGATGGCAAGTGCTTCGGAAAGAAAGGGGAAATAGATTTCTTTATTTATTTAAGTGAGGCCTGGCTCAGTGTCTTGACAGATGGCAGCATCTCGCAGGATGGGAGATGGATGCATGTGAGTAACTCCAGGGGTCTCATTTGCCAGGCCAGTAGACATCTATTACATGCCTTACACTTGAAATGATGATGATGTTGCTCACTACTCAAGCACCATCTGCTAAATAACTTTGGCATTGACCACTTGTCTTGTCTTCTTGTCTGTGGAAGAGACCATTTACTGTGATTTTGGAGAAAGGAATGCTAATCACAGGGATCTCAAAATCTTGTGTTGCTGCACAGCACATGTAGTTTTATACTACAGAGTTTCTAAAGTTCAGAAAAAACTCAAAGCACACAGGCATCCCTACTCACAACAGCTAAAATTCCAGTCAGCATAGCATCCCCCTCACCAAATTTTCCACAATCATCTTCCTGCCTCCTCATTGATATTCAGTGTGATTGTGCTAAAGAATAACAGACGCCAGAGCATAAGGAAAAATTAAACGTTCAAGATGCAGTAACCAAACTCATCAGACCAGTTAGCTTCACATTTCCAAAGACAGATATCTGAATCTGTTGAAAGATGATGAAAGCAAGACGAAAATTAAGTATTTGGTGTGTTTCCATTTAAGGAACTGAAATTTCTGCACAATACGCAGGCACAACACAAAGCACTTTTATCATCACTTACTGAAGAAGGCCTTTCTGTAATTATATCATCTGTCTGCCTATCCTGATCTTCTGAATACTCCTTAAAAAAGAAAAGATGCAGTGCTTATACCAAGGGCAAGGTTTAAGAGAGACTTTTGCCTGGCAAATGATTAGGTGGAGTTACAATGTGCCAACTCCAGCATACATGTCCTCTATTATGCCCAGATGCTTCTGAGACCAAGGTCTGGAGGACTTGTGCTGACAGGTTAACTGACCTAGAGCAACCACAGATCTGTGAGGATTTAATCAATAAGGACTCCCCTCTATCTGCACATGGACACTGAGAAGGCAAGCTTACACTCTGACAATCAGCCATTTCCATTGGTGCAGGACATAGGTCCTTGCCTATGTATCCTTAATGTGTCAAAAAGGGCAGTATAGCAGGAACCTTTCCTTCACTCTCAATTCAAGGACCAGCAGGGGCAGTGTGGGTTTTGAGATCCAAATCAATGGCTGTATCTCAGGATCAGAGGGCTGGTAACCCTGTTTATCCGTTCCACATGTGTGAGCATGCTGACATTGTGCACATCTGGCAAACTGCTGCTGTACTTCAGGAGGGGGTGAAAAATGACTGTCAGCAAACAGCAAAGCAAATTCCTTCACTGCTGTTCCAAATTTGATACTGGATCCAGCCAGATCCAGCACAACACTCACAGATGTGAGCACCCTGACGGGTTGTTTGGTGGTTTGAGCTACAAATGAACAGGCTAAGCAGACTGTGGCAGAACAAGACAGCCCAAAGACTTGCATCAACTTGTAGCACGGGTTAACAGGCCAAGTTGTCGACTTAAGACACTACAACTTTTACCTTCATCGGAATAATTAATCACTGCAAACTTACATGAATACAACCTAAGGGGTGCATAAGAATGCAATTATTTTTCCTCTCATTTTTGGACTAAGGCTTAGGGTCTTTGCTGGCCACTCCTGAGACTCTCTGACATCAGACATCATGGTCCCAAAAAAAAAAACCTGCGGTGGTTTGACCTGGGCTAGATACCAGATGCCCACCAAAGCTCCTCTATCACTCTCTTCCTCTGAAGAGAGCTGGGCAGGAGAGAGAAAATATAAAAAAAGACTCATGAGCTGAGAAAAGGACAGGGAGAGATCACTCACCAGTTAAAACCACAGGCAAAACAGTCTTGAGTTAGGAGACTTAGATGAATTTATTACCAATCAAAATAAGAGCAGGATAATGAGAAGTAAAGCAAATCTGAAAAAAAAAAACCGCTCCACCCATTCTTCCCCTCATTCTCAGACTTAACTTTATTCCCAGTTCTCTACTTCTCCCCACTCAGCAGCGGAGGGAGATCGGGAATGGGGGTTATGGTCAGTTCATCATGTTGCTCCTGCTGCTACTTCCTCCTCAGGGAGGTCATTCCCCTGCTTCAGTGTGGAGTTCCTTCCTTGGGAGACAGCCCTCTAAAAACTCTCCAATGGGAGCCCTTCCCATGGGCTACAATTCTTCACCAACTACTCCAGCAGCGGTTCTGCCATGGGTGCAGTCCTTCAGGAACAGTCTGCTTCAGTGTGGGTTCCCTAATGTGGGTCAGAAGTCCTGCCAGCAAATCTGCTCCTCCTTAGGCTTCTCTATCCAGGGATTGCCAAGGTCTGTCAGAAGCCTGCTCCACTGTGGGCTTCTCATGGAGTCACAGCTGTCACAGGACACTTCTGGAGGTGACAGGCTCTTCTGGAGCGTAACAGATGAATGCTCTAATATTAATTGTTGACCTTATTTGTTTTCCTAACTAAAAGGGTGAAGATGATGAATAGTGCACCTTATGAAGCCCAGAAAATCTCAAAAAAACTTAAGGAAATCAATGCTGAAGGTCTCAAGTCCATTAGAAGTTCAAGTGGACTGCCAATAATAACCTGTCAGTTTATCAAGCTCACAACTTCCCACTGTCCACAACACAAAATCTATATAACTTCAGAAGTTATTGCAGCAATGTTGCTGATGAAGCCAAAATTGCCAAAAACTGCTGGGTGAAACCAAGAAAATGGTGGTTTGTCCCCAAGAACAGGTTTTCTATTTATGTACTGTATCTGTACATATTGCAGAACAGCAGGAAACACACTGTGGATGGCACCCAAGGCAAACAAACCTCACCAGAGGCTTTAGGCAGACATTTTTTACTTCATGTTACAACAACCTACAAGCACAACACAAGGTCAAACATTGTACCTGACTGAAGGTACTGTCATTGAGGGTGACAACTGCTGTTTAAAACCTGTTCTAGCTGGAGGCAGCTCCCCTCCACCTCTACCCTTCTTAGAGGTGCACACGGTCTTCTGTAAGCAATCAGGCTCATATTTTTCAGATACAGAAGTTTTCTTTTTGTAAAAAAATACTGATTAAGAAGCTAGAGATACTTACTCTAGGAATACTCCAGATACTTACTCATGGAAAGACTCCTTTCTTCCCAGAGCAGCAATACATTGTCCTAGTCTGACAAGCCCAAACAGAGAAGAGCAATATACACAAAGTGAAAAGTTCTTACAGTTATGCATGTTATTTCAAAGATGTCTGTACTGAAGCCGACAAGGTAACAGAAGGATCCATCCAGTTCCAGTTATTAAAAATCTTCATTTTAAAGAATGACAATACATTAGCACCAGCTGAATCGAGGACATAGACACTCTTGGCTACCACTTCCCACATTATACAACATACAAAACCGTGCACTGCATTTCTGTATTTCTGCTGAAGAACTGCCGGGTGGAACCCCAGGACCCTGCATCAGGCAGGACACAAACACCCGCTCCTGAGGATGCACTTGCCACTCCAAATCTGCAGCACATGCTGCAGGCAAGCTTGAAGTCATAATTTTCCCATGAATCTGATCTGAAAAGTGCAGATGTGCACTTTTGATTATGCCCCAGAAGAACCAATATTGCCCACACAAACTTTAATTCCAGGAAAATCGGGAAAGTATTACTGCCTTGGCAATTGCAATTGGTGGCTGCACTGGGTAGTGCCTCAACTCAAAAGTCTGAAGCTACCTTCCTCCCCTTCATCTCCTGACTGATTGCTTCTGGGGCTAAGTGCACAGGGACATTGCCTGTCACCTTCTGCTGCCCTGCAAGTGCTTTTCTGGCCAGGTTAAACCATAGATCAGTTTTCCTTCTATACTAGGGATACATTAAATTTCAAAACCACCTCTGTATTAGAAGCATTGCTCAAAAATTACTGTCATTAGATTATATAATAATTTCTTTCCAGTTATGTGGTATAAGTGAAACCCTTCCTAAAAGATGAAAATTTTCCTTGTGTTTTGCTGTTCACAGAGTGGTTTTAGTTAAGCATGAAGAAAGTGTGTGGGAAATGCAGTCAAAGCCCTTTTAAGGGCCCCTTCATCATTTCCACAGTTATTACAACAGGCTTCAGGAGACACAACCAAAGCAAATGTATTAAAGCTGTCAGTACCCAATACAATCATGCCCAAGTCTCTGCTATACACCCAGACACTCATATATTTGCTCAAGATTGCAGTATTGCAGCCTTTGCTAAATCTTGGCATCAGACAGAAGTGTGCTGGGGACAGGTCCTGCGTATCACTCATCTCTGCTCTCTTCCATCCTGCTAAATAAGCTGGGGACAGGCAAGTACCTGCAGCAGCAAACTGAGAGCAAAGGCTCAACCAGCCATGTGCAATTCTGCACCAGAGTTTTGAGCTACAGGCACTGAATTCAGCACTGTTGTGAATAACTCAACCTCTCCATACAAAAGCTTACAGCCTGTGTGACAGATTTGTCAGGCCAAGTGTATCGAAACACCTCCAAGGCCTCTCAGCCCAGATCTCTCTATTACACACAAGGAACTTGTATGTGCCCATGAGTCAGTAACACACACAAGTCTCAAACACAGAGGCAATTTACTACTTTTCCAACAACTGAAATCATATTCCTGCATGATAATTTGAGGCACAAATCACAGGAGTGAACAGAAGGCACAGCACTGATACCTCAGTAATTTGTCTGACATGGTATTACCATGGTAAAGCAGGATTAACATTTACCTTGTCAGACCTACATGCTGCACCGTGTCACAACAGATGGAAGGCTGGGTTTGCTGGGAGGGGACCGGATGCACTGGCTCTTTTCCTCTCCTTTAACCAGCTTTGGTAATGTTTTGTACCTGCTGAGCTTCCTACCCATAAAATTTGTTGCCATATCTTGAAGTTTTTATGAAGGAAAATGCATTACCCTGTCAGAAGCAGAACAGGTCAGAGTGACATGGATTCAGTTATTTTCAGAAGCTGTGCTTTTTATTTTTTTTACTGTAAATTAACTGTGCAAAAGTGTTATTTATAACAAGTTTCTTCACAAAACAATTATTTTGCCTATCAGTATTGGTGTGTTCCATATACACCTGTCTGCAGGGAGAAAAGCCTCCA
Organism: Chloebia gouldiae; assembly: GCA_003676055.1. Taxonomy (NCBI): domain Eukaryota; kingdom Metazoa; phylum Chordata; class Aves; order Passeriformes; family Passeridae; genus Chloebia; species Chloebia gouldiae. The sequence continues at coordinate 58,422,034 of QUSF01000002.1, read as the reverse complement.
GGTGCTGGCTTCCATGGCTAGAGCCTGTCTGAGCCTGAGACCTCTCCCTAAGGCAAAGTCCCAGCAAAAGCACAGATCCACAGCTTTATGCCACCATCCTGGACCAGTCCTTCACTTCTCAGGCCTGAAAGTGCACCCACCACTCAGTAAATTAGCCCTAATGAGATTACTCTGATTACTTCTGTAAGCAAACACTGCTCACATGACTGTTGCAGAATCAGGCCTTAAGCTCTGTAGCTGTCTACATCCACATCTACACACTCAGGCACACTCTCACAAGCATATATTGAAGAAGCTAATATTAAAAAATTAAAATCCACATTTCTAAATATTTATTAGTAAACAGCAAGGCGCTAGTTAAAGAATTAAAGTACCATGATACTGACTAGTATAAACTTAGAAACTCGGCATCAAAGTTATTCAGGCATCTTAATAGCTTAATTAGTTTGGAATAACTACCCATCCTATTGCATGGGTCAAGCAAAGACAGGAAAATCATATCCTAGAAATGTCTACATTTGCCCTATATGTAAGAACAGGACCTTGAACTGAAGACTAACTGCTAAAATCCAAAGAGATTAAAATAAAATGTAAGTGGGACCAGGAGCAGATGCGCTGCCTGCCTGGCAGAGCTGCCCAGAGCTGCTGAAACAAGGTACAGACGTAGAAAAGGGAAAGACCAGCACAAGCATCAATTACTTTTACATCACCTCTTGCCGTCTCCTTGTCAGCAAGAAGGGACATGTGATGAACTGACAGCTTCATCTGCATGCTTGAAAAACTATCTCAGCTGAAGTCTAGGTGACTTCTTGGCAGAGCCTTTCATGTTTTAACTTGCATTTTTTTTTTAATTTTTTTTTTCTTACTACAGAGAGGCTATTAACTGTTCAAGTCAGCTAAACTGTCAACTAGAGAGAGAAATAAATCTGCTGACTAGTATATTAAAACACATTTATCCATTTGCTGCACATATCACTGGAAAACCACTCTATTCCCCAGAGTCAGAAACCTTCTTTATTTTCAGTCTTCAAACATTGTAGTTAATTTCTTCCATAAATATCCCCAAAACATGTTCCTCCCTAAGTCACAACCACAAACACTGTCTTACAAGTAGCTTTTCAAAATTTCACCTAAAACCAGAGAGACTGTAGTATATAGTAAACTCAAATTGTTTAAAATTACCTCTTACTTTACAGGCGACAATGCACTTTAATAATCAAAGTATCAATACTTTTGGTTTTAAAATAAATTACTTTCACCACTGGTAGGTAAGTGCATATAATTTTAATTTACTTGATAGAGACTTCGAATTTGTTTTTCCAGTTGAGTTGAGACAACTAAGATCTTGTGGGCTTGTAACAGACAGGCATGGGTGTTGAAGACCTGGATTTCTGAGCCAGCATTGCTGCATCTGAGTAAATCACACTGGGTTCGATCCAGCCAAGGACTTACTTCCTGCAGACAGACAGGGCATGATCTAAATTTCATGAATGTGCCTCCTAAATTCAGAGTCCAAAAACAGGTATGTACACACTGCCTGCAGCATATGAATACACAGAAAGACATCTCAGGATAAATCCAACTAAGGAAGAACTTGAGATGCCTTAACTCTCATCATCACCATGCCAGTAATGGCTGGTGCTGGGTCCAGTGCTGCAGGCCCTTCTCATGAGGGGCAAGAGAACCTAAAAGGGCTATCAACATCTTTCTTTCTATGGATGATATGCTTTTGCAAGTTAAAAGTATTTTTCATTTAGATAAAAATTTAAGTTCTTTACAGATAAGGTGGGCACAGGCTAAATCTCCAGTTTCCTAATGGTGTTCTCAGAACACTAAGGAAAATGTTGTCCTCTGTAAAAGCCAGAGTTTGTGCTTTGTTTGGGACTGTTGTATGGTCTGGTGCTAAGTACCAAAACACCCTCTGAGCACTGAACCAGGACCTCTTCAAAGGGCATGGCTGCCTCTCTGCTTGCTCATGTCACTGTGGTAAGACATGGATAAAACCAAGGTAACACTCGACTATGCAGTTAACTGGGGAATTTCAGGGAGGTAACTTTTCAAGATAAAGAGCTTGTTGAGAATGATTATGCCTGGGACTATAATTAAAACAGACACCCTAGTTCAAAGGTTTCTTTGGTTAGTAAATCTAACTGAAATTACTACCTTTCACTCTGTGCCTCTTTATGGTTCCCTCATTTGTAAACTGGGGTTAAGAATGCAGAGTTCTCTGTGTGTATATGAGACAGGCCATATAAAAGCTCAGCTGTACAAAGGCAATCTTGTTTCTCACAAATATCTCAAGTTAAATATGACTTAAAAAAAAGCAGCTCAATTTAACTCCAATACAGCACCTATTTTTGTCTCTGGAACTAAATATGCAGCAGACAGCTTGCCTCTACTACTTTACATTCCTCCTAAAAATTCACTCAGCTTGGATCATGTCCCAGTTTCTTTAAATGTATAAATCCCCATATCATCTGCAGAACTTGACTATCACAGAGAATGCTTCTATATCAAAGCTCTAAAATATGTTGCAAAGCCACAGTAATGATGCACTTGTGTACCCACTGATCTGTAACCAATGCTGACTGCAAAGCGAGTTCATGAACTTCAGCTGTGATATATTCAGTGCACTATTTTGTTCAGACTCCCAGTTAAACGGGTCAGGGACTTCAACAGATGGAGTACTGTTGCCACCCAGCTGAAAAAACTTCTGCTCAACAGCTCAATCTAGGTGCTCTGGCTAGCACCAGCCTTTGTCAATCCAGCCAACTTCCTTATTATTCCCACCCCTTGCCCCAAAATGCAGTTCTATACTGATATTTCTGTATCTTTTATCATTACATACAGAAAAGTCTAAGACAAGCCCAGAGACAGTGAACACGGATACCAACATATTTCCTCCACAAGCACCATTTAAAGTGGCAAGTGGCAAAACAAACAAGAAGACCACTAGCAAAACTTAGTTGCTTGCTTCAAAGCTGTCTTACTTGATGAGTAAGAGCCTGAAAGCTCCATCAGACTTTTTTAAAGACTGTTTTGCACATTTTCTTTCATGAATAAGTAGCCATGACCAGCCACACAGGCAGCTTTTAAGGATAGATGCTATGCAGATATACCCAGACACAAAGATGTCTTGGGCTCCAATGGCATGAAGGTAATCCTAACAACACAGGGCTGCTGGGCTGTGACAGTGAAGTGCATTGGTACTTCAAAGAAGTCTTACTGAAAGTGTACAAATGTATTTATGTTAGGTCTATTTCCCCCCACACACAAATGTTGGGAAATGTATTCTGCCATGGTAACTGGAGGCCAGCTGGGCTGGGAGACCCACCCTTCCAAGCAGCTTCAGGGCTCAGCTGTGCAGACACTTAAAGCAGCACGAGGATGGGGCATGAAAGTGCAACATTACAGGAAAGCAATTGCACAGATTTATTTTCAAGGGTCTAAATCAGATGCAAGTATTTAAAAAGGATCCAAATTAAAAGGAACTCTTAAATGTCAAAATACCATTAACAGGGTCAAGTAAATGCAAACATGTTGATCATTCTATTATTTTCTTGGAACTTTTAAAAAATAAATACATTTAACACCAACCTTTAATTCCCCAGGTAATCTGCATAATTTAGCAATAGAGAAAACCCTTTTAATGGCACCAAAATGCAACAGCCATGACAAATTATATTTGTTAACAAGCTGTCACTAGGGAGTGCTCAAAATAATTATCACCATTTTCTCAAGTTAATTTAAATTTCTGCAAGTGCCTTATATGACTGCCTTTAGGGGTGACAAGCTGTCTTAAGTATAACAGTGTATTTGCTTCCTTTTCTATCTTTGATGCTTGCATTAAAATAACACTCCCTGATTTTTCTCTAGTGTTTTTTTATGGATATTTGCTATTTCTTAGACAACTGAACACAGCTAATGTAAAAAATACGGAGGGATTTTTCACTGTTTTTTCTCCTAGGACATTTCAAATGTAAAGCTATCTCAAATGCTGCCAACAAGTACATTATGTCCTAAATCTAAGAGAGTAAGGAGGAAGAAAAGCAAAAAGGAAACCAACTGGAAGTTCAATATTCCTTGTGATGGAAGTTGCTTTACCTAGTACTTAAATAACTGCTACAGAGAGTTAACAGTGTTGATTTATTCTTTTATTAAAGGCATGGATCTGAAATAGATTCAGTAATCCGTCAGATATAGCTGCCTAAAAAAACACATTCATCTAGTTTAAGAAAAAACCCTGTATTATTTTGAAACACATTTTATCTTCTTTAAACCCCTTCACTGGAATTGCTTTCACTGCCCCTGTGTATCATGCAATCAATCTACATATAACCACTCTTTATGTTTTTACACTCAGCAATGCACTATATAAACTAATCCTAAAAATAGGCCACCTAGATTCTTCCAAGTAGCTCAATTTTGCAGCACAAGACCAGCTTTCAAACACATGCAGTGTACCCTCTTGGTCAAATTCTGTTTTGTTTCATTTGAGTATTTGCTTTTTGAAATTCCTTATTAGAAAGGGCAGTTGGAATATGGAACTTGGCCAAAAGTATCAACAGATGTACCGTGAATTAATTCAGTAACAGTAAAAAAAGCAAGATACATGAGCAGTTCTGATAGTAACTTGACAATTGAAACTAAAATAATGAAAAATAGGTTGATTTCTATTTTTTTATTTTATAGCTCCAAGGCCCTTCAGGAACATATGGTCTACTCCTAGCTTTAATGGCCTTTTACTTCATAAAGGTTTCCAGTTGGTAGGGAGTTCACATCTTGACATCTCTCTGAACCTGAACCACAGCTATTGTCAATATGAAGTGGTTTCCCCCTATTTTGCAGCTCTTTAATGAAACATAAGATTATTTTAAGTCCATAATCTTCTCAGCAGGATTATCGACTAGTAGGTCTGACCCTAATATTGCTCATCTGAACAGTGACCCAGCAGATGCACTGAGAAAACAAAGGCTAAACACATACCTGTCTGGAGGGTCTTGTAGCAAGACATAATAGAGGCTTTATGACTAACTACTTAAATCCTGTTTTATTTGACAATGCTAACCAGATGTCTTCTGGAAAACAAATCAAGTGTTTCAATCACTGCTGCTTAAATACATTCCTTGAATTTGGCCAACAAAGCTAAACAGAAGCTAGAGTCAGCCAAATCCAGCTCTTCTGAAGATGAGATAATAAATGAATCATCGCAGGCATTGGAACAACGAGCCCTATATTATGTACATAGCTTGAATCAACACAATTACCCTGGGGGGAGGGCACAAAGCATAGGCAGTTGTGCAGGAAGTTTCAGCAGTTACAGACTGAAAAGGGATATGAAAGTCAGCGTGTGGACTGTTCCCACTACTTACAGCAACACCTTCCTCAGTACGTATCCAAAACTTCGTTATCTGCTGGGAAGGACAATATGTCTTGGCAGTGACCAGCAAGTGTGTGACAAGACACTGTCCCTCATCTGCTACTTCCAACAGTGCAGACAGGGTCCACAACACTCTTCAGGAGCTGGGTATCTCCTAAGAGCCTGGTATCATGTCAGTCTAGCTGTGTCTGACCTTTAACATTAATACAGTTATTTCATCCCTGCCCTTTATGTCTTTCATCTCCCAACTCATGAAAAATGACAACAGTGAAGATTGTACTCTCCCACTTTTCTTTTAAATCAGAAATGCTGTACATTGCTAATTGTAGGTACTAGAAGACAAGCACGCCTTGGAAATTCCACTATACATGCCCTGCTCTGGTTCCCATCACTGCAACTGACATCCACATTTGAGGGAGAATTTAGAATAGTTCAAAAATAACAGAAACCAAGAGTTCAGGTACATGGTAAGAATTCTTTTTTCTCTTCCTTTACTTCATCATAACTTGCAAGATTATGCAAGGCCAATGCATTCCACATTAAACTTTAGGCTTTCCTTTTAGGACACTGGACCTCCACCTGTAACACACTGTCGAAGTCACAAACCTCCTCAGAAGGTAATCAGGCACACTTAAAATATACCCCAAGCAGTTAAGTAAAGCAACACTTAGAACAGTGCTGTGTCTCCTCCCCATCTTCATGCTTCATGCCTTATTGCTTGTCAATTTTAGAGTCTAACACACTTCACAAAATGAGGATTAGTCTCAATTTACTTTTACTGCCAAATACTTGTGTCATTGCTATGTACTACAGCTGTTCTATCTGTGCTCCCAGCTGAAGACCACTGTACTTCAGAGACTTCCTCAGATACTGGTTCTTCAAACAGGAGGACCATGCAAAACGAGCCAGGTCTGTCAGTGCGCTGTGTCAGGGATGGGAGCTGTTTCAGAGTGCTACCCCCCACCCACTGAACCTCTCAGCCTCAGCACCAAGAACACCCTAGGAAACACTGCAGTATGTGGCCCTGGGCCCTTCAGCACAGACAACAGCCTGCCTTAAGAAGCAATGCCACTCTGAACAACATCGAACTCACAGCTCTGCTACTGCCCAGACCAGACTATCAATGCTAGTCCAGACACTCAGCAGACATTAGCAACATGAGCTAGTCAAGTCTAGTAGTCCCTCAGCCTCGGAGCAGAGCACATGGCAAGGGAACAGGATTGATTTGAGGATCTTGGCGCCATGCAGAGCCTCAGCTCTTCCTTCCCATCTGTCGTCTTCATCTCCTGTTTTCATAACTTCCTAGGACACAACAGTGACACAAAGCACAGAGTCATGGTAAGACTCATCAGTGGTTAATACTATTTTGTTTCTACCTGAACATCTGTATTTTGGGAGACACTTTTCATGAAGTGTCTGTGAAAACATTAGAAAGAGCACAGGACAGGGTTTCAGGAAAGGCCAGCCAGTGCAGCTTGGCCCTGACAGTAAGAAGACATGCATCTTGCATGGCACATGTCACTCCATTTGCTTCAGCAGGCACTCCGAGGTCCTCGCTCCTTCCCCAAACAAAACAAGGGTCTGCTTTATCCAGTGCAAACAAAACACTAAGAAGAAATACTGTATCTATCACCACAACCCAAGAACTTCATCATTTTCTAAAATCAAATTGCAATGGTACCATGACTGTGAAGTGCAGCTGCAGTTACTCTTTTTCCCTAGCCATCCTATTAAACCACCGAGACCTTTCATTTAAAATTAACTAACACAGCCTGGATTTAATACATCAAGCCACTAGTTTTAGTCAATAACAACTCTAAATTTTAATATAGGTTACATAAAGCAACTTCAGTTCTCAAGAACCGACAGATTATGCATCACAAACTTTCCAGGTTCCAAGTGCTTGATTTTCTAATTCAGATTACTGGACAATACTGCTTTTTAAAACTTCAGAGGGCAGCAGAGCACCTGCATGCCTAAAGGATAAATAGCTTTACCTCAGTTATGAACATATTTGAATGAAAGCTCTCACCACTTATATTTGAAAATACCTTCATAAAGGAAAAGCACAGTATTTCCCCTTAATTTCAAAAGGATAAAAGCCTAGTTCACAGGTTAAAACCTAAAATATCTCCCTATGCAAAATCTAGTACTAAGTACAGCATACATTTCCAGTGTTGATAAGCAAGGGACACACCAATATATAACATACAAAGTGAAATAATCAACTGCACAAAAGTTAATGAAGATCTTTTCTTCCTCTGAACACAACACTGCTTCCTGAAAAAGCATGCAGAGATTAGCATACAATACACTTCATTTTCATTAATTACACATTAAATACTATTTATTTTAATAGCCCTAAATTTTTATTCTTAAACCAATTTAAGCAGCAATATTAGCCTCTGCTTCTAAAATGGTACTTAAAAGTTTATTCTAAATAATAGTTTCTTTTTATTTCACTAGATTTTTTTTATTAGATCACACGGTAAAGTATTTGCTGTTAAAATCATATCAGAACAAACAAGTTTGTCCTTGCACTCACTGTCATAAAAGCTAGCCAGGATTCCATCTGGTTTATTATTTTATGGGTGAAAATACCTTGATAGAAATACTTTGCTGGAGTTATTTGAAAGATTATACATTTTATACTTTGACAGATGATTTAAATGTCCTCTACATGTGAATTACTAATTGTAACCTAAGTTTTATACTACCTTTTCCATTTACAGGGGAGCCACATGTGTAGAAACAAATAAAAAGTCTTCAATCAAGCTGTTATAGCTGCTATCTACCGACAACATCAGCTCTCATATAACGTGAACAAGAACAGGATTGAAAAACTTCCAAAGCTGTCTTTTAATGGTTCTGAACAATAGCTGCTAACGTAGTCTCGTTATCAGGTTCTAGGGGACCACTGGAGGTTCATTCTTCCTTCCCAAACTCCTCTAAAAATAGGATTAAATATACACAAAGGACTTTGGAGTAGTGCTTGTCTGATCTATTCTTAAAAACTTTAAATTATTTCATAACCCCAAAAATGTATGGGGGGCATTTAAATATCTTTGCCCTCATATTTCTCCACTGCTGTACATGTCTACTGCTTCATTTCTGACTTAGCATAAAGCAAAAATTGTATTTGCTTTAGTTCTATTTCCTTCCAGTTTCCCATTGTTGTCACCATTTTTTGGAGACAAAAGCGATTCATCCAGCTTTCTGCAGAGAATGGAGTGCATTTTGTCATCCATACAGCATGGGTCATATACAACTGTTCTATTGCTCCACAGTTTACCTCAGCCAATTAAATACCAAAAGGATGCCAAACTGCAAGCTTTATCATGAGGCCAAGACATGCAGAACTGAAGTCCCCATGCTAGCCCAATGGTGCTTCTCATAAGACTACTTCAAGCTCTTCTGCATTATGGTTACATAATTCCTTTCTACCTATTAAGAAGCTTTAGAAAATTTTGGTTTTTTCTAAATAAACAGGTGGAAAAGCAGTTTAGCAGTTGTCAAAATTATGTCACAATTCTAACAGTGCTTTTTCACTGAATGAAACTCTGCTCTGGATACAGAACTTTTAACTCCAATCTCCCAAGCACCAGTGCTTTCCTGATTTCACACTTCTGGTTGAAGCAACAGCACAGTAAAAGTGATAAAACTTTACTCAGAGCCTCTCTTAATACTACTCATGCTTTAACTTCTCAGGACAGTTCCAGGCAACAGCAAGGAATTATTTTAAAATTGCATTTCAGGGGGAAAAAAAAAGTAGCTCAAGGAAAGAGCTTAAAGTTAAACAAGTAAAGAAATAAATAAGAGTTGTATTCACTTAGTCAGCAGTATGACGACCAGCGAAGGTATCATCACAGCTTCTCCTCTCACTTACTACCCTGCAAGCATGAAGCTGAAACTCACTTCATTACCAAGCAGTCCTACATTATGTACACAATCCAGGTTATTTAACACAAATGGCTAACTAGCAAACTGTAGTAATCAATACCTTCTTTTTTATAATGTGCTGCACCTCCAGAGAAAAATCCCATCAGACCAAAACAACTCCAGGTGTGTAAGAAGGGGAAGTAGCATATATTACTAGGTTTCACACAAATATTAGATAAAATTTTGTTTAAACAGAACATGAAACTGCAGTAGATACACTTCTGATAAAACTCAAGAAAATCAGTGCATTTTAGCCTGTGAAGGTTTGTTTTGTTTTTTTTTGACAATCCAAAACAGAGAACAGGAAAAAAGTATTAGAGTAAGTGGTTAATGTTCACAAAAAGCTAACAACAATCAGTACTCTTTTTAATCTAAAGCAGACAAATATTTTTATTTTGTAAAGGACTGGTAAGTGGGTCTGCAAGAGAACAATGAATGTTTCAAGGCTAAGGAACTGCAAATCTATCAATCCAGTAATAAGTAAAGAGGGCACACAGGCTATCTGCTGAGCCATGCAGGAGACAATAACATTGGCTGTCAAGACTTCCCTATTAAATGATAACAAAAAGCCCCTAGTAAGAGACAAGTGAAAATCAATTAACTGGGGAAATGGCAAAAGAACTCAAATATGGCTGTCAAACACTTCTCTATTCAGACCTACAAAATCAAGCTTTCTTCGAGTCTAAAAAGCAGAAATGTCATGTTAATCAAATAAAAACTACAATATTCTTTTAAATCAGGTTAACTATGCAAGGTATCAAGTACCTGCAGCTCCTGCTGAAACAAAAAGGGACTTGAACAAGTTGGCTCTTTGCAGAGTAAACCCCTTTGTTAAACAGCCAGTGTAAAGAAAAATCTACGTTAACCATTTCCAGAAGACGAACATTATAGTGTTATTTTAAACTTTATGTCTGGCCCAGGGACAGACATTCTGCAGACCTCCTTGCTGGCTGCATGTCTTTGTTCTCATGGCTGCACTGACACAACACAATGCCTCGCAGAACAGACTGCACAGGTACAGCCCCAGTGAAGGTACTAGGGGCAAAAACAGGGCCTTAAAAATATGCTGAACACTTCTGCAAGAAAGCACCTTCCTTACTGGAGGAGTCCTTGTGAGTGCCCTGCTCCCCATTTCCCTTTTCTGCCCTCAGCACCTTTTCCAGCTTCTTGCAAGCAGCCACAACCCTGGAAATCACACTGTACAACAGAAATCACCAAATGAAACACCTCTGATGTGTGTTTTTCTCCACAAATGGACTAATTCAGGACTTACTGAAATTGAAGGTACCATTTGGAAACATTCCAAAGACTAAACAGATAGGCCAAGAGACACTTTTCTGTTTTAGAGTGCTTTAACAGATAACACATTTACTCATGTCTTTACAGCAAAGTAATTTTCTCCTGTCCCTTCATCTGAGCAGGAAAATTCCACTAATATTCTACATGTGGTAGAGAAAAACAAGTGAACTTCTTGCAAAGCCTGCAATTTGGATATGTTTGCAAAGACTGGCAGAAAGTACTGTTGTTTTAGGACATGTCTGTGTCAGTAGCACCGTCTTACCTCTCAGCACTGACTTGAGGTTCAGCTTGGCTTGTCTGTGCAGGTCCTCCACACAAGCTGGTCTTGAGGAGGGCAGGAAGACATTTTCCTGCTGGTGCCATGGCGCAGTATAGTGCACAGTCCATCTACTCTCTTCATCTAGGTTGGAAACAGCTGCAGAGAGACACAATAATAAGAAAACTAGATGTTATTGCAGTTAGCTCTATCACAAAATCCCACATGTAAATTGCCACACGTAATCTAAAAATGAAAGAAGCCTTGTTTGCCACCGCAGACCCATCAAAATACTCCTTAGAACCTCACTTCCGTGAAAGTTAAAAAACCCTTCCTTACATTTCTATGCTAAAATTAGTTCTGTAGGAAACACCATTGACTCTTCCTATTTTTATACTTGCTGTTTTATTTACTCTAAACTTGAAACTCTGTTTTCCCCCTCTCTAGCTCCAACTCTTCAAAAAGGAATAGGTTTTCCATTCCCTGATCATGGCAGGTGCTGTGCAGTGCAGAATAGCTTGGCTCAAAGGTGCCCCTGGGAATATGACAGCCTTCATGAGAGATGACAACAGGTTCATTTGTATTGGCAAACAACCTTGTCTGACCTCCTGCTTCCTCACGCCAGAAACAAGATTCCAGTGAAGCAAATAAATCAGCTATGTTCCTTTGTCATGAGTGGAAAGCAAATATAAACAAAAGCAACTCCATGGACAAATACTGTTCAGAACACAACAGCACTGAAGAGGGCTATCTCTAGCCACCTCTTTGCACTCAATACAAATGTAAAAATAAAACACGGACCTTGTTCAAGTTCAGACAGTCTAGCAATGAAACACCCAAAGCACATACTTTCAAGATTTGTTTATCATTTATGCTTCCCAAGAGACAGCCACTGCATTTTGTTTCAAGTTTATCATCAATAAAAACTTAATACAGTTGAATAGCCTTATCCCTCTACCCTGCTGTAAACAGAAAAAGGGCAGTTGGGAATCATATTTTATGATGCCCCAGGCACCCTTTGGCCTTCAGCCAGCTTGCCGTACATCCTTGCTTTTTAGCTCTCCAAAGCAGAAAAAGACACTACAGATGTGGCACCTTCCAAGCACCTGCCCTGCTGCCACAGCTCCACTGCTCCCAGCCTCGCTGCCAGCTCTGCATCTTCCCTTTGCTGCCTTTGCTGCTGCACTGCCTGTGGCATCACTTTGTGGTTTGTCTGATGCCCTTGCAGTAGCAGAGGTGGTATGCTAAAGCTGAGAAGCAAAAAGGATGCAACAGCCTCCTGTCATCTGAAAAATGACCCTTTCCTTAACACTACTGTGCATCTGCTGGGATCATTTCAGATGGAAACAATTGGCATTCGTAAGGAAAATAAGCTATGCCTCTAACTTCAAAACATAGCTAGAGCCTAATGCTCAATGCGGGTTCTTTCCTAAACGGACTTGAGGTAGAGGGGGAGGTTCCTAACTGCTTCCCCTCACGTATTTTAGATTAGTTTCAGACCTCAAATGGTCTGAAAATGGGTGTCCTCATGTCTGTGTCTTGGTCCTGCATCCCACCCCCTCTTCTAAGACATTCTGGCTGCAACAAGGCGGATACACATTCAGCCTGTGCCCATTCTTCTCATTCTTACTAATCAGTAACCTCAATCACAAAAACCGGAGAAGTCATCACCTACCTGGTTACAGCATCAATCACCCCATCTAACAGAAAGTGACACTTAAAGTCAGTGAAAGACACTCACACCATCCCCTGGCTGAACCTGTGGATGGGGAGTGGGGTAAGGCTGGAGGAGGAAGAGGAGGAGGTAAACACCTGCCGCCAAGCCCACTGTCTGGCTGCAGCCCTGCCACAGCAAAATTAAGGTTTACGGCTCGTCAGGTCAATAATGGTCATCAAAACTAGTCAAGAGAAGTGGTGTGCACATCTGCCAACTACTCTCTCTAGTGTGATTTGTCTGTCCATGACTTAAAGGAAGATCAATGTGATTTTAAAAGCCACTCTGAAACCAGAACATCTTTAAAAACAAACCTTGGTCAGAACAAACTTTACGCAGACACCTCAGCGATACAAGCCCATAGCTGCATAAGCAGACAGATGTCTGACAAACCACCAGGACACCACGACACACCGGCACACCCTGCCTTGTCACCGAATTGCCCGTTTCACACCGAGAACTTTGGCTCCTTCAAAATCACCGTGACAAAGCACTTCCAAAGCGACTGTGTCCCAAAGCAGAGGTCCTAAAGACCCCCACGAGGCTGCCTCCACACACTCCACAACGAGAAACTATTAAAAGAGTAAGAAAAACTTAGAAAGAGGCTGCAGGAAGCAAAACTGAAGCTGAAGGGACCTGCACTTTCCTTCAGAACTGGGCTGCCTCCTGAAAGCAAAGCAAGCACACAGAACTATACTTACTCTTTCTCTTGAAAACTTTCATGAGAGATTTAAGCTTTGTGTTGATGAAAACCACCATTTTCAAGGTGCTGAACTGCAATCCTGGAGCTGAAATCCCATAGAAAGGAGGAGATGCAGAAAGGTGACTGCCAGACTGAACCTGTTCAAACTGCACACCGAACTTCTCCACGTTTCTCCCCTCTGCCTTTTTTTTTTCTGAAATCACTTTAAATATGTCTAGAACTTTCTGACAGACGAAATCATTTACAATTCTTTAGCTTGAGTTTCTCCTCCTCGCATGTAACCCTGTGGGCTGAAAACAGCCACTTCCAACAAGCAAAACAAGGAGAAAAAAGCACCCCGGCTGTTATTCTCCTTTGCGCGGGACGAAAAATATCTTCTCACTGTCCACAGCAATTACTCGGCTCTTGCTCCTCTCCTTTCCTCCGCTCTCCAAGTCTGGCTGCTCCAGAAAGTCCCGAGCGGGCAGGTGCCCGCTCTCCTGGCCCCGTCTGCAGCCGGCTGTGCCCGCGGCGCAGGGGAGATCCCGGCACCTTCCCTGCCCCCGCCCCCTCCGCCGCACCTCCCCGCAGCCCCGGCCTCCTTCCAGTTGCAAATGAGCGTGGCATTTTCGTGCTAATCAGGATGCTCTGCTTTCCCACCGCTCCCATCCTTCCCCCATCTCCCCCCACCACACCTTTTTTTATTTTCACCCTCTCGCTCCCACTTTATTAAGGGTCCAGAGCTGCGCCTTAGCTCGCTACACCACGCAGTCTCGGCTCTGCATTGCCTCCCCTTCCAGTCCCACTGCTCCCCCCCGCAGTCACTGCCATTGCCCGAGACATCAGCACGCTCATTTTACATATTGAATTTTATTCAGTTGCACTCCTAATTTATTCTTATTAGCGTCACCTCAGACCAGATACATGGAAAACAAAATCGAGTTATTTCTAGCTAACAGAGATTCTGTTATTCATCAAACAAAACTTGTGCACGGAGATGAAACAGCCCAGCTTTTTGAGATGCACATTTTATCCTCATGTCTTAAAAAAAAATGCATCCGTACAGAGGTCCACAGCCATCCTTCTTAGGAATGAACTGCAATTTTGCAGAAGTTAAAGAGAAATTTCTAAGCACCAAATGAATGTGCTCAGCAGGGCATGCCCTCCGCACAATGTTCAGGCTCAAGAAGCAAGCCCTCCTCACAAAGCAAGCTTAGGAAACCCCCTCGAGTTAACAATGAAAAGGATTTTTTTCCTCAGGAAAAAGAAAAATGCCAGCAGCGGGGGGTTCAGGCTGACCCCAAAGCTGCAGCAGACTCCAGCCTCTGGAGCACAGCATGTAAAAAGCAGATGCTCCACAGGAACTTCTAAGTTTCATCAAACAGTTGAGACCCAGCACTGCGAAGAACAGACTGTAAATGAAATTTGTTCATCATTCTCAGAACACAGTATCATCAACATTTTCCAAATCCAGAGATTTTGCAATTGCAACATGGGCTTGACATCAAAACTACCATGAGCAGCAGGTCTCTCCAGCAGCTGCTAGTCCAAGAGGCATTTTGACTAGCTCAGCTCTGACAAAGGGACAGAAGACCCTTGTGTCATGGCAATGGCAATGAAGGCACCTCTGCTTTTTGCATCGATTTCCATCATGTACCTTACACAAAAAAATTACTCTGGCATCAAACTCTAATCTGGTTTAGAATTAAATATACAGGAATACCCCTGTCAGACATTTGCCATCCACAAACCATAAAATGTGTGCTTGCTGGACACACACTGAAAGTGAGTTTAGAGTGATTCTATTTCTAACTCCAGCTACACTGCCATCTGAAAGCAAACCAAGGAGATGGTGACTCCTTTTCTAGTGTGGTGTCGATCATTTTTAGGATGTAGAAGTGCCTCTACCTACACGTGCCTCCTTAGCATGTAGGAAGGGGAGCACAGGGAAAAAAGGAAAGAGTTTCAAGCTATAAAATGATGGAGTCTGGGCTGCTGGAAGTGAGACAGTCTCTTCCAAAGGTCTTTATGGAACCTCAAAAAAGCCTTGCAAGCCCTAGGAAGCAAGACCTGTTACCTTTTCATGGTCAAGCCACTGTGAATCAACATGATCCCGGGTACTTTCGGCAGCTTGGAATCCTTTTCATTTCACCCCTGGCTACAATGTGTGCCAAGTGTAGTGTGCTTTTTGTTATTGGATCTTCAACCCACCCTGGAGCATTTCTCCTGCCAGCAAACAAGCACCTGACCACTGTCCTCTACCCCGGATCTCAGCACGGAGGCAGACATTCAAGCCCAGCAAGAAACAATACCTTAATTGATGTCTGCCCTTCATCCCACTCCCCACCCCGACTCTGCTTCCACATACCCTCAGGTCATGCTGTTAAAGAGGTCAGACATCAAAAATGGCTATCATGAGGGACTACCCCAAAGGAAACACGGTCTGGCTACTCCTATCTGCACCTCTGAGAGTCTGCGCTAGACCAACAACAAAAAAAAAAAAAACAACTCTTCTCCACCTGAGACAAACCCACTGACTTCCATAAAATTCATCACGTCATCTCAACCAAGCTTTGTGTAAACGCTTTTCCTGTCTCAAGAAACTGTCATCTAACAGCAATTCTCTGAGAACTTAAAGCATGAAATGCCTGTACCCCTCTGCACTTAGCCACCTTACATTGAGAAGAGAAGGATGGGGCAGTTTGAGAAAATTTATATTGTAGCCACAATGCAAACAAAGGACTTCAGCCTCAAACACTGCCAATCCAGCACATAAACTCACAAGAATCTC
The DNA here is from genome assembly GCA_003676055.1 of Chloebia gouldiae. NCBI lineage: Eukaryota > Metazoa > Chordata > Aves > Passeriformes > Passeridae > Chloebia > Chloebia gouldiae. Next base: position 58,405,973 of record QUSF01000002.1, on the reverse strand, counting down.
CACCAAACAAAAACAACAACAAAAAAACCCACCTAAAATTAACTTGATAGAATAAAATTTAAAAGCTTGTTAAAACCAGCTAAACCCAGCATGAACAGTAGGTGTGTACAGTGTGATCAGTTCTTTACATGCAAATGACTCGAGACAAGTAGCAGACTGAGGAGACCTTGCTCTGTGACACACTTATTACTCCACCTTGGGCAAGTTAATATTAACACACTGCCTGAGTTACCATCCTTAGAAGAAAGGATCACACTTGGCTGCCACATAAGAACCACAGAAATACGGAGGAATCAGGAATACCACAACGAATACAGAAAACACGGAGAACATGTTCAGTAAATGTTAGTTTTCACTTCACGCTGGATGGGACTGGTCACAAAGTAAGGCTCAGAACAATCTTCATCCTAAAAAGTCAGGGACTGGAGCAAAGAAACTGAGAGGTGCAAGTCGCAGTGTCAAACAGCATCCTCAAAATCACAACTGTATAATGAACTCATTAGCAAAATGCTTTTTTTAGTCCAACTATAATAGTTTTTAATCCCTGAGTGGTTAAACTGATTCTAATTTTCTAGTAGAGGCCACATACATGCAGAAGAAAAGTAGAGTGGCTGCTTGCATGTGGCATGCCTGAAACGCTGTAGGCATTCCTTCACTCCCCTCCCTGCTCTATCCCCTCTTTAGAGGGGCTTTCCAGCTGACCTGCTCCACGACAGCCATCTGGGACAGCCACCCCTCCACATTCACAGCAGCATAAAACATCGGCGCCAGTGAAATAATCTGGAAATATTCAGCTTCCACGGAAGTATTTCCAGGCAGCCCCTGTGGGAGAAGGGCTCTTGTGTCTAGCCCCCATTCATATCCCAGTGCCCTGAACCTTAGCACCAACGCACAAAATCCACTGAAAAAGCTAAAGCTTTATAAAAAGGCAGATGCTGAAGAGTGACATTCTTGGGTCCTTTGTAACCACAGCCAGAGCAGCTGCCCAGCAGCAGCCCCAGGGGCAGCTGTCCACAGGGACACTGGAATCAGTGAGAATCAGCATTCTCTTCCTAATCGCCAGCCCATGCATATATATGCAGTACAAAATTTAGGAAATATTTATGTTTAAAAAAAACCCCAAAAACCAAAAACACAAGAGTAGCTAAAGCAATGCTTTCCAGCTCCTTCTCACAAATGAAAACAATTTTTACCACTTTATTTTCATGAAGGAGAGGTAAGCCCAACACACATATATCAAGTTAATTAAAGGAATGATGCATCAAACTACTAAAATGTACCATCATCTCAAAACCTAAACTTCAGGTTGCAGGCCTTAGCAACTTTATCTGGACAATGGAAAAATCCTCCATTAAACAACTGTGTAGCATTTATGACATTTTAAGAGGAAAGAAAAAGTAAAACCATCCATCTGAGCTGGAAACTAACTGCATTGTGAAAGCTCTTCCAGTGAGTATCTGTTTAATGTACAAAAGGGAAAGTGGAAACGCTGGCAAGCAGATGTACTCAAAACAATTAAATCGATGCCTTTGCTTCTACAGATACGTCACTCATTTGCTCTAAATAAGTTTCCACTGTGCCATCCTACAGCAGCTCACAGGGAAGAAGCTGCTGAAGGGCAGTTGTTTCCAGCACGTCTGCAGGAATGTGTCTGTGTAGGACATGCTCGGGATTGCTCCCTGCCACCCCCTCCCACGCACTCTGAGCAGCTGTGGTGTCCAGAGGGGCGCAGCTATGGGAGTGATCCCCACGCATCCCCTCCCCAGACTGCACAGAGCACCCAGGCATCCGCAGGGCAAGCCTGAAACCGAGCAGGGCTATTGAACTCCTTCCTGCAGGTCACAAGGCTCCTGCCTGCCTCACACTAAGACCACCCAGCTTTGAAATCTGCACTTTTACTTCTAAGTGTGATTTCTATAATGAAGAAACACCAGAAAAGCCAAATGCCTCAGGTATTTTCAAAACTCACACCCAAGCTTTGTGCCTGTTCTGGCCACCTTCACCCATGCTGCTAACCATGGACTCCTTGCAGAGGACAGGAGTCAGTAATTTATGGTCAGAATGGATTTCTCCCTCCCTGAGATCCCATCCCGGCATCTTCCAGGAGAACAAAAGTGCTCCCTCCACAAAGGCGGTCCCGGGCGGCACCGCATTCAGCTGCCCCCCAGCCCCAGCTCCCCGCGCTCACAATGGCCTCTTTCAAGGCAACCTCCGCCCTGGTGAAGCGCGATACTGCCCCGGCTACTGAGAAATTACAATTCATTAAACCAGGGATCAGGAGGAAGAGGGGGAGAATGCACAGGGGAGAAGGAAAGAAGAAGGAAAATTATTTTACCCTAACGCCACCACAACAACACACCGAGAAGGACACATGCCCCAGCGCAGGGCCAGGGAGTCAGGGCTGAGCCTGGGGCTGTGCAGCTACCACGGGGCAGGTACTGCTGGAAAAGAGGTACCCGGCTGTGCCCTCCTTTATCCAAGATCATCAAGGATTATGCCTGCAGGCTCTGGGAAAGGGGCTGCCCGGCGGGGGCAGAGGGAAGTGCGAGCAAGATGAGACGGAGAAGCAACACAACCTAAGCCAGAGAGGACAGAAAAGCAGCAGACTGATTGATCTGATGATCCTATTTAGGTCACAGCACAATAAAGCTAATTCATTCCTTTAACAATTCAAAACATCTTTCCACAGGATCCTCTATCATGCAAACACGTCGGCAGAAAGAAAAGGCAGCATTTGGGCAGGGCTGCTGGCAGACAAAGCAGCAGTTTCTTTTGGTTAGAGCATCTCCCCACATAGTAATGGCACTCAGGAGAACAGAAAACGTTTTGTGAATGTATAATTTTGTTTTATTTTAAATTGCAGGGCACAATCCTTCTTCCTTTGGCAATTTCTGAACCCTAGTTAAGGCAACTTCAGCTCCCAGACAAGAATTTTTTCTCTTTCCCTAGGGAATAGTACCCTTTTAGGATGTCACCAGGAAATAGTCTCAATTTAAATACCAAATCTACCTGAATGCTCCTGTGCTATGGCTTACCCTAGAGAACTGATCAAAACTGGCAGGGGCAAGTAAATGACTCTACAAAATCTTGACTCTTACTTGCCCTTATACAGAGAAAATCATTCTCTTCTGAATTAATGATGGAAAAAATACCAGGCAGACAAGTCTGCAAGTCTTCTCATTCGAATCATCCTATAGGATGAGGAGCAAAACCAACAAAACCAGACTGCAAAAATTCCATTTCTGAACTTCTGTCCCAAACAATCTCTCAGTAATTCCATCTTTGGCAGCTGTGCTCTTGGGCATCCACACTAATATCCAACAGATATTTTCAACTAATCTCAGTCTGCATTCTCCTTATGGGTTTCCTGAAGGGGACATCCTCCCTACTCATTCCACTTATTTAAAGGTCACAAGGAAGAATTTTTGTAGCCTATCTTGGCCTCCCTGCCCAGCACTGCTCTTCAGCATGCTTTTATTTATACATGGATTATCTGGTATAAGGGGCTACAAATTCTTCTATTTTTTTGGCTTTCTGCTGACTCTCAATAAATTCTGGGTGGGTCTCATTTAAGCTTGGAAGCACACTTTCTTAAAATTAGACATGTACATTCTCTAGATTCCTATAAATGAAAAAAGTTAAGCTCCTTGGAAAATACCAACCTGCATAGAATCATAAAAACGCTTATGCCAAAAAAAAGCATCAAGCACCCATTTACTGTCTTTCACAGCAACTTGAAAAATGCTTTGTTCATTAGAAACTTTCGAAAATTTTACTTGAAAAATCTTATCTGCACAACACAATACTAAAATGATGAGTAAAAGTAAAGGCACACAAATAATAAATGGACATTTGCTGTTGCTCCTAAAGCCCTAAATTTTTTGACAGAATCTAAAAACCCAGGTGTGTTCCAATTAAAGACACAATCTGCCCTGAAATAAAAGTCTCCAAAGTAAAGCAAGGCATTGAGTTCCTGTAACAGTGACCTATTAATAATTACTGCTGGATTCAGCAATGTGTAGGGAAACAACTGCACCAAAATCTGTACCACAGAATCCCCAGAGATTGTCTCTGGCTGATCATGGGCATATAAATCTCAGATGTGATCAAATACCAACAGACTTTGAAAACTATTTTTAAGATTATATTTGTGTGATCAGCACCTTCTTATTGAAGTCCTCAATAAAACCAAATGAAAGGACTAATACTGTTAATCAGTTAAACTTTCAAAATTTATAATGTAAATACCAACACAAACTTTTATTAGCACTGGTTTCATGAAAAGTTTCAGAGATCTGTTATTAATCATACACAATCTAGAGGCTCAAACCTCACAACATGCCATGGTGGATCAGCACTAATTACTGAATAATAGTTGTGTTTCTTTGAGTAGCTAGCAAAATGCATCTAACAGTTTAAGTGATGCTAAAGTGATAAAGGTGCCTTGCCACTAAGCATCTTCAGAAAGCACTGAGCACACTGTCTACTGTGCATTTTAGTATTGTGGCAATGGTTTCTATAAATAAGTATGTGTGGGCAACCGGCAAACAAAAGAACCACAATTTTCTTCATCAAAATGTAATCCACAAAATATTTAAAAATGCAGATTATCTCCCCTCCCGCTTTCTGTCTTCAATGTCTGCCTCCATTTCCTGCCAGACAGAAAAGGAGTAGATCCCTTGCTTTTCCCTCAGGATTCCCAATGCAGACACCTACATTTTTTCTTGTTTTAGAAAAAATAGTTATTCCTTGCTGTTTCAATCCTTGTGTGCTTCATAAAACCAACAAAACAAAAGAAGTTATAACACAGCAAGGGATTTAACATACACTATTTAAAATGAAAGATACCATTCTTAAATGCAAAAATGTCTTTCGGTATTTTATCCCCACTAAGCACAAAATATAAACTGCAGAGAAGTTTGCATTTTGTTGGAAGATATGAAGTAGAAGTTGAAGAAGTGTAAATATAAAACTTGAGACGGCTAAGGCTAGTTTAAAAATTCTCAAGTGCTTTCACTACTTGTATCTGAAAACCTTTGAAAATGTAGTTATAGCACCATCACTGCCTCTTCAGCTCTGAACAGACCTCAGGCTGTGTAACCTGACATCATGTCTTCAGAATAACTTGCTGCCACTGGTGAACTCTCACTTAAAGGCATCTGCAATGCAAGCATGCAGCCACAATTCAGATCAGCAGCACTTAAACTAAAACTATCAATTTATTTTTGGATGAGCTTCTGAATGTATCATCCCACTACTAAGACGTACACTACAATCAGATTTCCAACACTTAGCTGGAGACAATACACAAATAAATACAGAGACAACTATGCAGATATAGAAATACACTTCTGTGTAGAAATATCATGGGTTTTCCCACACAGAAAAGAAGTTAAGTTTCATTCCTGAAACTTTCCAGTAGCTGTTAAGACAACAGATGAACAAGGCAAAGAAATATCAGTCGTTAACTAAGCAAACAAACCTGCCACCCCAAGATAATTGATAAAACTACTTTGTATCCCAGCAGCTGCATTTCAACACTGTGCACAATATTGCAGATTCAACTGTGAGGTAAAGATTGGTTCAGAAGACTGTTAAATACTGACATATGTGCTATTACAGAATTAAAACAGGAGAGCATTTTTCATTAGTAGTCAGTCAGAAAAGAGAAGAAGCATGGTATTAGAAGTCTGGAAGAATCAGGTGTGAAATTTTATACCAGCTCCAGGGCAAGGCTGACCCCTGGAGCAGAAGAGTCCATTTAAATGTAAAGGAGATAGTAGATCATGGTCAATATGAATAAACCTGTCAATAAAACCATAGCAGTATTTTCCCAAAATTCGTATGCTATATGCATGAAAAGGCAATTCCTTTTTCCCATCCTGATGGATAATGATACAAGTAGTTTTGACTTTGGCACCCACTTAGGATGCTTTGATGCAGCATTAAAAAACTACAATCCCAATTCGCCTTAGACAAAAGCACCACCCAACAGGATCCCTGCTTTGCCATCATGCAAGGAATTGTCTAAGCTGATGCACACCAAAACTCAATTTACATCTTTGTTTTTCAACCATAGCTGGTTTGAAGAAAATACATGAAACTACAGCCATTAAAAGTACCTGATACATCCACAACGTCTAGTATTCTGTACAAAGCACATACCCAGCTCCAGGAACAAATAAATTAAAACACTGCGTTCTTATAAGGCATTGAAAATACTTCTTTTAAAATCAAGGTAATCAGCATCCTTCTTCTCTTTGGATTTAATTAAATCTATCAAGAATAGGTTAGCATCATAGCCAGGAAAAAAAAAAACTGTGCCCACCTTCAACTACTGGACATAAAGGAGTGTAATTTCCCTTATGTTATTAATTATTCACCCTAACATTGCCACCAGCATCTGCTTGCAGACCTGCTGGCTCCCCACAAACAGCAGCCCACTGTTCCTGGTCTAGCCATAGCATTGTGTTTGTGGCAAATGTCTGACAAGCAGAAGGAGGGCCAGGTTAGTTATAAGACACTGAGAAAAACTATGAGGGATCATTCAGTTAGGAGATGTGCCAAACCTGCTTTGGAGAAGCTACCTAGCTCCATGTTTAATTAGCCCTTCCTGGAACACATCACAAAATCACTCTGAAATGGTTTTATAAATTTCTGTTGATGCCTTTGGGCAATGACAAATGTGCTCTGCAAGCCCTGTGTGGGAAACTTCACTGCTAAATTCCTCATTAAACCACATAAAGGACAATGAACAAATGACAGCACTAAACCAGAGGAGGAAAGGTTGCCCCATAGTCATTGTGGCTCAAATCAGAAGTCAGTCAGACAGGGGATGAGATCTTTGGGATGAGCAACACACGGCCACTGACCCCACAGAGAGTGGCCAGCTCAACACTGCCATGGAAAAGACATCACAGATCACTTGTCTTTCAACCATAGCATTTACAGGTTTTTTGTATCTTCTCCAGCAACACCGGTTCATGCTCAGCTGGTGGGATCAGCCTTCACTGGTAATCTAGTCAGTCCCCAGTACCCTGAGACAGTTTCCAAGCAAATGCCAGGAGCTGCAGCCTAACAGCCACAAGCATTGCATTGGGGAATTTGGCCTTTAAATTAATAATGGTCAGGCCCCAGCCTGCCTGCCCAAATAGAGAAGACACGGGGAGGCTGATTAAGCACCCTTATGCAGGGACTGGAGAGGTGGCATCATGGGGTTTCACATTTATTCTCTTCCAATGACTTCAAGTCAAAACTGGTCAGCTCACACATCAGCACTGTTTCTGTAACTGCTGTAATGGCAGGCACTGCTTGCAATCCAAAATTCAAGCTGTGCCTTTCCAATCATGCTCTATCTGTATAATCCAGACTCCACACTGCTGTGTATTACAGCACCAATTGAGACATAATTGTGATGAGCCACCTAAAGCATTTTTCTTATTAATAAAAAAAAAAAAAAAAAAAAAAAAACCCAAAACACAATAACCCCTTTGCCCCAATTTCGGCTTAGGTATAAGAATGCCATGCCATCATTACTGCTTGGGTTGCACTGCATGTTCTTAGACTAGATCAGATCCAATCTACCTCTCAACTGCTTATTAGCAATTCCTTAACTGTGTGACTCCTTGTGTCTCCTTTTACACCTTCCAATACAGTTTGAAAAATGCTTTTTACGGAGGTTTCTTTGGAACAATATCTTAATTAAAAGAAAGCCTTTGACTCTCACACTTTCTTTTAAACTAGCCAACCTCTCTCAATCCCAGCTCTTCTGAGAGATACAGGAAATGCAAGCAAAATGCCATCTGTTGGCAATGAGAGGGGACTAAGCCTTTACCATTGAAATATTCATTTTATAAAAGCCAAGCAAAAATATTTAATTGACTGACAAGACTGGGTTCTCTAAATCACAGTAGATTCCAGGTCCAGTCCTGCAATTTATTTCACAGTAGTCATATTTCTATTTGATCTGCCATTAACTCATATACTTTTTTTCTAAGAAAGCAAAGAGCTGCCCTTGGCCTTCCTCCTACCAAACCTGCTCACCCTTTGGCTTACAAATTGTAATATGGGTCTTTGCTTTCCTTTCTGAAGAGAAATGAAGGGGAAGATAGAGAAAATAAACTCAAGGTAAACCTTGAGGACTTTTTTAGGTCTCAGTCCAGTAGGCTTTCTTTGAATGTATCATGTAATTTGTCCCTGCTGCACATACCCGCCTGCAGGACAGTGCTGCCTGGAGGCAGGAGACAGCCACCCCACAGCCCTGCTGAAGGAGATGCTCTACAGACCGTGATAATGTCAGTCTGGGGGTGACAGGACAGAAATCACTTCATGTCTGCTCCAGCCTGCACCTGCTGCCTGACAAAACTGCTGCGCATCCGCTGAGAGTGGCTGCTGCTTCCACACAGCAAAAAGAAAGATTAAAAAAAAAAAAAAAAAGAAGTTGAGGGTATTTTCTTCAAGTCTCACTTCTAAGAAGAGAAATTAAATATCATTAAATATCCCACTAGGTAAACTGATGCCAGTTAAATGCAGCGGGCCAGGCCATTTGCTTTTTGGTGTAGGTTATTTTATACCAGCCAATCCACCTATGTCACGGTTTTTATTTTTCATTCTAAGAAATCCAGTTCTATTCAAGACTTACTGCCAATATTCAAAAAGACTACATACTTGGAGCAAAATTGCATAAAATATAAAACCCAGCAAGTTTTGTACTCCTCTTGGATCTTCCAGCCTTGCTCCTATGAGAAGTGATTCCAGGCAGCGCAGGTGCATCCATCAGCACAGCATGCAGACAAAGGCAGATGGCCACGTGCCAGCAGGGCAGCCTTCTGCAAATTACCAAACAAATTCAATACCAACTTGCACAGTAGTATTTTCACAAATATGCAGTCACCATGCAAGACACAATTCTTTCTACTCAAATCCCTCTCACTTTTAAATACAGTAATTTAGATGGGCGAAAAAAAAACCCAGATTTATTGTAAAAATCAGATTGCATCAACCAGCTCCAGGCACCCTATCATTCTAAGATTTGTCCTCTGCAGACACCACTCTGTCAGTTCATTTTCTCTCTTCCATCAGTAAGTAGCCTTCACTCTACTCCACTGTCTCCCATATGGTTAACATGAATGTGGCAATTAATATGCAATTAATAAAATGGTGTGATCAACTGCTTTTGTTCACAGCAGCAGCTGGCCTGCATGTTAGAGTGTAATTAGACAAATTAAGACATACTGCTTTTGTTTGTGGATGGACTGACAGCATTGCTTATGCTTAAACGTCACTAAGCCTATTGGCATTTGGGATTATTTTAAACATGTCTTTTTTTATTAACACTACAAGGTATGAATAAAACACATTTATATGCTACCAGCTCCAGTGCCAGCAAAGTGCAAGTCTGCTTTACCTCTGAGATGTTTGCACAAGCAACTCAAGAGTGGAGGACAGAAGTATAGGATAGAGCACATGGCTCTGGACGTGTAAAAAAAGCAGAGCTGATCTACAACTGTGTCTAAGCAGAGGTTTGAAAATCTTGAAAATCAAGCAAAACAGGCACTTGTCAATGATTATTTAGGACAGGGAAACAACAGAGGGCTAAAAATCTGTTGTAATCTATCAGACTTTTAATAATAATTTCCTTTAAAGATGCCCTTTTTGTGGAGTTTCACATTCTCCTTACCATGTTTCCACTATAATCTGATCTGATTTTCTTACAGCACTCAAACCCATTAATTGACTTCACAAGCAGCTTGCAGTGAGACCTGGAAACATACTGCATCCAGCATCCATAAACCCCAGAAGCTTTCACCAAATTAAGCACTGAAGAACCTACTCAGTGTACCATTAACCACTATCCTCACCACAGGCTTTCCAATCTTACTTGTTTCACATGTGAATTTGCATTTATGTGGCTCTACCTCCTTAACTACAGCAAATGATCCCTTGCCCCAGGGATCCCTTGCCCCTTGAAATAAAAAACACTACACAAAATATGTCTCTGAGCTCTCTATTTTTTCACACTCCTCCAGATGCACTTGAGCAGTGTTAATGAGCTCCATACCACCACCTCTTCCTTATGCCCCTGAGTACTACACACAGCTTCTTCACTGCTCACAGGCAGAGAGGAATGAAATGTCCACCACCAGCACCTCCTTGCAACAAGAAGCTCAGGTTCACACCTAATAGTGAGCAGTCAGGCTAGCCAAGTGTTTTCTTTTAGCAAGGAAACTCAGGAAGACCTTCATATTAATGCTAGTTATTCATTCGAGTGTTTTACAAAAACCCAACATCTTTTGACCCATTGTATTCCAAGTTCTTCTTCATCCCTGTCTTCATCCACATCACTCCTGCATTTGATTCATGGAAAAGCATAGGAGACCAAGTGCAGGACACCTCGATGGCCCATCCAGAAGAGAACAGGCAGGGAGGCTTGTTTTCTATGGAGCATGCAGAGAATGTGCAGCAAAGTGAGTAAGAAATGCAATACACATATAGAAACACACACCAGAAGAGTTGTTATTTATCCAAGACATGAAGTAGTTTTGTCCAAATGGAGATGCTCCCCTGTTTTGCAACATTACTGTGGCTTGTTTTAGCCAAATGAACAAAACCTCCAAAAAATCTCAGCTGTAAGACAAGACATTAAAAACACACAGAGAAAAGGAAGAAGGGAGAAGGGAATTCCCACATTTTTTAGACATGCAATAAAAATTATATAAAATTTACTTTTTCTTTTCAAAACAAACCAGTTCCTGGATTTTTCTGGTGCAATCCGATATGTCAGCTGTTATGGTATGAGCTGGACACAGCAGATAAAACTGGGAATGAGGGTGGCCAGTCACTTGCATGAGGCTCTGTAAGTAGCTGTCCCAGCCATTCACCACATAGACTGAGTGAGTCCTTGTGTCACTTAGGGCACGAAAGGCCACAAAGGCTTGCTCAGTGCTCTGCCATGGCCCAGAATTTGCAGAAATGGAAAGCAATTCAGCCTTTGTTTCACACTGCTAGATGAGAAAGCAAAGAATGAATCTTCCCAGTTTGCAAGGATTCTGGCATCCTTTTCTTTTTAGTATAACATCCTTATATAGGGAAATTTAAATCTCTTAGCTTTTGGAAGAGAAACCTGGAAAAAAGCATAGCAAGCAGTGGATAATAAAATATCACACTTGGTTCACAACATCCTATTAATGTATAAATAGATTTAGTTATTTCAAATTTTATGTTTTTCACAAAATACAAATAACACAGGCAAGTCTCAGCTTTACAGATATGAATAAAGAAGAAAGCATTCTTTCATGAGCTAGCAGGCAACAAAACACTGATAAAAAAATCCCAGTAACTAAAGCCACTTGTTTAACAAACATTAAAAGTAATCCGATATTGCCACTGGCTTACTCCTGCATCTGTAAAAGACAGAAAAAACTCACAACTCCTTATCAAAATTTTATCATCTCAAAAAGCTGACAAGAGCATACTGTACCTTTAAGCTTTGCAAATTTGATAAAATATCAAGTGGCAATGGAAACTACAAGAGGCAGGTGATGCTCTAACCAGGAGGAGGTGACAGCCTCCCACAGCAGCAATCACTGCCAGCAGTCTCACTGCCTCATATTTCAATTCACCAGGCATTTAAACCAAACTAAACTAAGCCCCTGACATTTTTGCCAAACCCGGTCAGTGGACTATCTCAATTTAACTTTGCTGCAGGAAAACCAGTTACCAAACACTCAGCTCCACTGGAGTTTGCACTTGTGAATGAACATGTGACGGTGACAGCCCCAACACCACTGTAATACTGCTTTTCTGGCAGGCAGACAGGCTGTTAAAGGATGTACTGCTGCACTCTGGCTGATTTTAATCCTACGTTGTCTATTTGCACTCAATCTGGCAGCACAGAACAGCAGAAGAACAGCATCACAGATACTGGAACAGGCTGAGCTGGTAATGCAGAACTTTCACTTCACAATATGACTAATTTAACAGTTTTATCAGAATACTTGCAACAGCTTAAAAAACCTTCAAACCCAAAATGGTAACCTGATTATTACAGCTGCTACATCACACCACAAGTATTTTGATTATTGATTATTTGGTAGCAGGAGCACAAGGATTACTGCTGCAAACTACTGAGATCCCCTCAGTGAGGATGCCCCCCCAGCCCATGAGGAAGTTGAAATAATTTGACTGCATTATGTTTTCAAACAACCCTAACACTACTGGGAGCATTTTCTGTGGAGTGTATCAGCACTGTGAAACCTCTGCAAGTGCAGTTCTCATGATGCTGGATAAGGACCCCAAAGGGAGGCCTTTATCAACAGAGATAAAGCCCAGCCAATAATCCACAGCTGTGCTCTGCAGTTATCACTTGACCGGGTCCCAGAAAGCACTTCCACTCTTAAACACTTTTGTTCCTTAAAATAAACATTAACAGAGTTTAAAGTGACAGAGACTCTATACTCAAAGAGAAATAGTACCTGTCCCACCCATAACCGTTTTAACAGATGGCTTAATTACCCTGCTATTCTTTTGTTTCTATGGACCGAAAACGAGTAAGAAAGGAGCCAGTGGGGCAGAGCTGGTGTCCCACAGTCTACACACTTGTACTGTGGTGGGACACCACCACTGAGGCACTAGAGGTTCTCCTGGGACGAGTCAGGCCAGAAAGCAGGGTGACTGATTTTTGTCATTCACCGTTTCAATGAAAAAATTTCATTGGAATTCTGATGATTTGGAATTCAGAAAGAATAAATAAAATGTATGGGGTCATACCAGGTATCAGCAAAATTCAACATAAGGAATACCACAATAAACTTGGTCTGAAACATGTGAAAGTTCATTGCTAAAGACAAAAAACTGCATTAAATAGCTATGTTAGATCACAAGTCAAAGAATTTAATCACTTATGTGTTGTACTATGGATCGGTTAAATTACACACATGGACACAATTGTCAAATGTCTTCTGAAAAGCTTTATAATTTCAATTTACGTGCATTTTAGAGAGAAGGGAATGCTTTCCCTATGGACAGCACAAAGAGAAATAGGAGGCTGCAGTGAGGGAGCAGGGATTTCCGAGTACCTTACCTATGCTCCTCAATCCCATTTCCACACTCTGGAGGAGCACATTCAAACAGAGCAGCTGCTCACAATGCTCTGAGCAACACCTCCGAGGGTACACAAGAACCAGCTCTGAAAGTCAGTCACAACTTTGTAGGAACGAACTAACCTGTCATCCAGCAAGAGAGATACATCCCAAAAGACATATACACACACCCCAGGCTATCTGGGGCATGAAGGGTCGTATCCTCCTCCCTAATAGCATCCCTGGAAGCTGCTTCCTAGACCCTAACCTCTTCAGGGCTTCCCTAGGTCTGACAGTGACAATACAGTTTTACATAAAGGAAGAATTTTCATTTTCCCTCTGAATGAACCAGAACTGACCCTGTGCTCAAAAATACAAAAATTCAGCAGAAGATGTGATTTTTATTTTTCATGCAGTATAAAAAAATTACCTCCTCCTGAAAAGGCCTGAAACAATCATGTAAATCACACTCCTCCTACAGGAGGGGGCATCAAATGAAGCTTGCTTAGTAATGAATGGAGAATATGTTAATTCAGAGAACAAAATACAGGTGGTTTTGCTAATCAGTGTTAGAATCATGTGGCAAGATGGGGATTTTTCAGTTCCTGGTAATAACGAGCCATTGTCAAATAGTCAGTGTGAGACTAATGAGAAAAAGAAAAATCAATACAGTTGTAAATATACTAATGTACCTTTTTTTTTTTTTCCCCCCAAAGACCTGGCACAAGATAGCCAGCCAGCTGGCTTTTGCACGAAAAGCTTTCTTTGTCTTTTGAAATTTCTCCCCCATCACCCTGAAATAGACTTTTCTGAGCAACCATTCCACAAACAGCTGGGTGCCTTTGCTTAGGTGGCCAGAAAAGAAGGGAAGGCAAGCATTAAGGCTAAAAACAAAACAGCTGAACATTACCATTGTCTGTCCTCTTCTCTCCTTATTTCCCATCTGTACTTGCCAGTGAAACTTGAAACTATTCAGATTAAAAAAGGAGAGTCATCACAATTCAGGAATTCTTTCTTCTCACGTTCAGAAGGAAAATAACCTTAGACCTAAGGTTATTCAAAAGCCGACTGTTTTTTAAAATAAGTACTCATCAACTGCATTAAGCACCTTTTGAGTCTGTCAGACCTTTTTCTTATTTTTCTTGGCCTTTTCATCCACTGATTGTTCTTATGGCTTTCAATTAGAGTGCTATGTCAACAGTTCCACTCATCTAAAACAATCATTTTGCTGAAAAGGAGCATTATTGAATTGAAAGCAAGTGCTCAAGACCTCTCAAACACAGGCATATCACATGCACAAAACAGTACCATCCTGTATCAACTCAGCAGCCCCATCAGATACAGTATTTACATACACTGTCCTGAAGGGGAAATACATTATTTTTGTAAGAAAATTGTTCCAAATGCCTTCATCCCCCAAAAGAGAAATAAGAGTATTTTCCTTGTTTATGTTTATTTATTTATTTCTTCAATAATGACAACAGAATACTAAACAACCAAAATAGCTAAGGAACAGGAACTGATCTTACTTGGCCAAAAGGAGTTGTCGTCTTTGCTCAGAAACTTTTTCTTGAGGCGCCCGGGCAGCCTGGTGTGAGCGTTGCCCATTTTGCTGGAATACAGCGGGATGAGTTCCTCCTCCTCCTCCTCCTCATGGTTGCAGCTGGGCTGCCACTTGCTCCTGCCGAGGCACCCGACCATCGGGTCGGCGGGCAGGCAGTGCACATAGGCGATCATTGTGAGACGCTGCTCCCAAGGATGTCCCTGCTGTCCCCAGTGGCTAGTTCCCAGCAGAAGGGAGTGGCCTGCTTATAACCCTTGAGCTGGCGCGTTCAAAAGGCTGTGGAGAAAAAAGGTTTTCTCCTCCTTCGCACTTAGGCAAGCTGAGCTATTTGGGTATCCCGAAAACTGTCTGGAATAGGATTCTGTAAGTCTTTGAAAAAGAAGGAAAACGACAAAATCAAGCACCTGGTTAAGCAGCCCGCTGTAGCTGCTGGCTGCCCTGTTGTGTGCCGGCTCACAGCCACGAGCAGGAAAATAAAGGCTGCAGAGAGCCGGGAAGCAGCACAGTCACCTGCCACAGACCTCGGCCTTTCTGCCTCCTCTCCGCTCTGTGGCCGCTCTTAAGCCTTATCCCCGATTATTTACTACTCTGAAGAAGACGTACTGCAGCCACACACAGATGGCCACATGCAAGAAGCTTATTTAAAGCTAAGTTACTATAATTGCTGTGACGCTGGCAGCTACAGAACCGTAACTGGGCAGGAGCCTGCCAAGAACAGGAACATACACCTTCTTCTAGAATGCAAAAGCGGGAAAAAACATACAGACTAAAGAAAAAAGAGCGAAGTGTCATGATTTCAGTATTTGGATTTTATTAAAGAAGTTCCCTTTCAAAGATAGAACCACAATGTTTGATACCAAAAGAAGGCAGTATCTTCTAGGTTAGGCTACTGGATTGATGCTGAACACAAAGCATAACCAGTTACCAGCTTGCCAGCAGTACTGCATAAATTCATACATCCTCACAATGCCTCTACAGAGTAGCTATTATTCCTGTTTAAGGATGAAAACATAGTCTCAGAGGGATTTAGTAACCTGCCCACACAGTGGAAAAGCCAGGATTAAAGTCAAGGTATTCTCAGTTCTTTAGCCTTATTCACAAGTCACTAGTCCATGGCATCTCTCCCAAGTACTCCACTAATACGAAAGTTTCCATACTGCTAACAGTGTCAACCCTAATCTCCCATACTGTTCTTCTCTGGCATTCAGGAAGAGTGCCCTTCCTAGGCTCTTGATTTGGCTGTAACAGCACAGTCAGATTGGGACAGCAAGGAAAATGTCACATGAAGAGAGCACACTGCATGAACTGCTGTCTTCAGCAATTTTTAAAGGTTTATGTTGTTTGAAAGATTACATAGCAGAATATTTGTTTTTTAAAAAAGGGAAGACATCAAAACCCTAAGTAAAGTACAACAAAGAACAATTCTTAGTCTGCTTTCTTTACTGTTCTTTATAAACGCTTTGGATGCAACCCATACCATTCATGGACGTGGCTGCTCTATATATAGGAGCACAACAGCAAAATGTGAGTATTTACACATATTTAAAAAGGCCTTGTGTGCTGTTTGGTTGAGAGCTACAATAAACTTTTGCTCGGGAAGAAAAAGCAAACCAAGCCCGCTGTTTAACAACAACACAGATGCACATCTCCTCTTCCCCCTGACACACACATGCATCTCCCGCTGCCTCGGCGCTGCTGCTGCTGCCTGCGCTGGCAGCCGCAGCCTGGGAGCAGGCTGTACACACCAGCTGCCCACAGGCACTGCACCAGCGTGGCACCAGCCTGCAGACACACAAAACACAGAGCAACATCCATCCAGCACAAACTGTCTGCAGCGCTGACTCAACCGTGCTGGCAAAGCATAGGAAGTTTACCAAAAACTGACTAGTTTGGTGGGGGGAGGCTGCTTGCTTGGGTTTTTTCGTTTAACATCCTGTTACTTGGCACAGCAGTCTGAGCAAATAATTTTCACTTTAAAGCCTTTTATACATATCTCACATAACTGAATCTCAGCAATCTTGCAAATAGATGAAAACAGGTCTTATAATGAACTGTCCCAGATGCCTTTAATAAATAGGGGTGAAACAAGCCTGCCTGCAATTTTACATTTTTTGATAACAGTTTCAAGTAGCTGCAAAAATATGGATGGAAAGGGGGAAATATGCCAACAGCAAGGGCAATAGCTGTTGGTACCACTGCCTTGTCCATACAGATAGCAGAAACTCACTGGCAAACACTGAACACTGGCAAAAAGGCCTCTGAGGCAAATACAAATTTACAAAGCCAAGTACATATATTCATCAGACTATGAGAAAGACAAACTGTGATTAACATTAGCAGAGCTCAATTCACTCATCAACCACGCTGATACTCTTATGTCTGCCAGAATAAATGAATGTCTAGACAGTCATCCTGGGTGGAATGAAACCCCAAGAGTGCTGTCAGTGAAGCAGTTCAGAAGGAGGCCCTGTTACTGCCTCCCTAAGGGGACAGTACCTCTGCAACCAGCTTGTCTAGCCACCATGCCTGCTGTCTGACCCTTTCAATTCCCTGTGATTTCAGGGTCCTGGGAAGAGTCACTGTCATAGATGTGATGCACAAAACTTCAGAGCATCACCAGGCTATTGATAAGAGTGTATACTAGAACTTGCACTTATTTTTCCTGCAGACAGGAACAGCACCTTTTATTATATAAGAATATAGGTGGATTTCAGTGATGTTTTTTTTTTGTTTGTTTGGTTGGTTTTTTAACAACTCAAAATCACACTACGAAATTACATTTCCTAAAGGATACTGGCTGATGTTTGCATGCAGTCTCTCTATTCTACACAATCATGTTATCTGACATTAAAGTTCAGTGCTGACCTACACACCATGCAGTACAAACACAAGAGCCAGAAGACAGGGGACACCAACAATTCAGTGTTCAGCAGACTCCCATGCTCCCAAACACTTATCAAGATGACACAGGATAACATATTGCCCTAGAGTCCCCATGACATTTACCATGCACTTCTCTAGAGTACAGACATACTCAATTATCCATGTTTCCAATGCATGCTCACGAAGTAAGGCTGATGCACAATAATGGGATCATGGCTGAAATCCAGTTTAACAAGTATATTTACCATATGGTAGGCATTAATGTCCCCACAAGTTTTTTACTTGAAGAATAAATCTGTTCTTCCCTGAAACCTGGAAGGCCTTGGTAACATAAATGACAAATGACTGGGTGATGGTTATGGTCTCAGCTATTAGCAAATGTAAAACTATAAAGAGCTGCCAAGATGTACCATTATCACGTGAGAAAGACACTGTGTACATTGACTCTTCATCTCCCCCCAAAAATCCTATTAAAAATCCCCAATTTCTTTATGCTATGTCTATACAGAGCAAGAACCTCTCTGACTTTGATAAAGTCAATATTTTATCACAAAACTTTTGATTAATCTTCACTTATTCTACTGCAGCTGTAGCACAGCTTTATGTTTTCAAATACACAAAACGAGGCTGTTCATTTTTCTCACTCTTGAGCTATCACTTATAGAAAGATTTCCCAAAAGTAACATTTTATTTCCTTTATTCTTTTTCATGCCATTTAAAAATTGAACTATTAGTAATGCTAGTATGAATGCTCTGAGCAGGCTGTTACACATACATATTAATCTTCATCAGCACATTTCATTTTTTGCTAAACCAACTCCTTACATTCAGGCTCTCTTAGAGAGAGCTTGAATAATTAGGAATAATTACAGAAAATGCAATCAATATTGCATTATATTGGAAAGGTTTGATTAGACGAAAAAGATCATTAAGAGTCTGACAAACTCACAAAAATGTGACTAACTCAGGGATTACAAGAAACAAAATTATAAAGAAAAAACAACCAAAGAAAACATTATCCTTTTTATTAGACAAGCATATATGGTCCTGAGCCCTGAGAACAGCAATGATACTGATGAGTATTGCACATAGGAGTTCTAAAAAGATATAGGATACATTGGGAATGCAAGGAATATGGAAATCACAAAGGATTGTCATGTTAGCCCTACTCTGGCATTAAGATAATCTTTATAAATATGCTCTGTAAGGAATTTTATCATCAGTCTTTACATACAATTTGTAGATCCTCTGGATAGAAGGTAGTGTAATGAAGTAACAGCAATTTTATGGACACCTTGCACCACAAAACTATCAAATGAAGTAATTCCCAGCAGCCAAACTGGAAATTAAAGACAGCTTATAGAAATCCATGGGGATAAACTTTGCCCTATTTAGACATGGATTCTATTTTTAGCAGTGATGAATTGAGGGGCCTTTTGAATGAGCAGCTGGAGCTTCTAAATTGTACTTAGTTATTTTTAAAACAGAGGGAAAAAAATTATATATTAAATGTATTTCATTGGACCATATAGCATTAACTAGTCCTCAAAATAACACACTCAAAGAGAAGTATCCTCCTTTTACAGATAAACAATTCAAAACACAGTAAGAATCAGAACATATCTGTCATGGTGGAGCACCCCAGCATCCTTTGGAACTACAAATGGCCAGATTGGACATGGGATGTCCTGCTCTCCTGGCCTGTGCATGTACTTTCCTCTTTTCTGTACATATAGTGTGTGTGGAATTTTAACTCGTGTCCCTTAAACACAAATACAGCAGACAAAAGCTACAGAATTTCAAAACAAAGAGGGAAAAAAACCCCACCTTGAGGTATTGTAAATCTGCTTAACTGAACATGAATCTCTCAAAGAGGAAGTGAGCAGGAGGTATCAGCTTTGCAGTGTTTAAAACAAGCAGAGCATTTGAGGAGCTTGTACAATACCGACAGACATCAGGGTGCAAGGGAGATGAAAGGGCCCTGGGGTGGCAGAAATGCACACAAAGCTTTGTGATGTTCCAAAAAGCTCTCTCCATTTGGCCATATTCACATTCGCCAACATAGCTCTGTCCCCTACTACTTTCAATGGATGTATTTTTATCATATGCTTGTGATCACACAGCATCTATGAGCTTTTAGCTCTTTATTTTTTTTAAAGGATCTAAGTATTAAGTCATATGCAGCTTAAAGAGCTTGACTGGCATGGCAGCTACAAGCAGTCCTAACAAGCAAATATGCTTTGTTAAACAGTACAGTGTCACCGGCAACTGTGTACCCAAGAAACTGGATGCAAATCCCTGCATGATGGGGCATTTGGCTAGCTTAATTCCTGGTAGCCACATAGCCAGATTCAAGGTGTCATCCCTAGGCAACCTCAGCCCTCTGCAAGGACGCCAAATCTGCAAAACATTGTATAGCAGGCATTCCTAAAACACAACAAAAACCAACAGCAATAAAACCAAATGTAATGTACAAGGATCACTAGGAATCTGCGTGCCTGTATTTCTTCTACTACATCAACTCTGAACATACCCATTACCCCCTCTTTCATACCTTAATTTAACTTTCCTTTGCTATTATGTAATAGCCCTCTGCAATTATTTTTAATTCAATAAGTATATTGATATACAGCACATAAGACACTAAATGAGAAAAACATACTTTGTATTTTATTATTGGCAGTCTTAAATACTTTAAAATACACTTCTGTGTTCTGATTATTCAACTCTACTTTCAATTAGAAAGACTTCTTAAGAGCAACAAGCAATATTGTGTGTTTGATATTAACACTTGATCACTGCTTTGCAATATTTAAACAAGAAAACAGTTAAAGTCAGCCATATAAGCAGCAAGTAACTCAGAAAAGCCTTCCTATGCCTTTCTGGTTTAGCTCTGCTGCCATAAAAAAAAGAAAGGTAAAGTACTTTGGTCAGTGCATTCTGTGAACTGGACCACTTTTGGGAAGGGGGTAACACATGTCTGGGGCAGAAGACAGGGCTATTAGTGAAACAGAAGCAATGAGATATTACTGCTGATAGTTTGAACAAGCTGTTCTTGCCGCCTTGCTCTAGCAGTTGAGTCCCACACATCTGATCCTTCTGCAAACATAGAGCAAAAGATGATGCTGCCAGAAGCTGAGGGAGAAGGTGGTTTCCAGTCTGGGGCCACAATGGATGGCAGTGTCAGCAATGCTGGTACACCCACACACTCTGTGAGCAAAGGAGGCACATACTACCAGCTTATTTTGCAGTTCATATTAAACGGCAATGCAGACAGGGTTGGGTAGGATTACCCGGTTCAAGTCTGCTCATTAAACTTATTACCATGGTAACAGGAAGAGAAAGAAGTCATCTCCCCGTTCCTATTATCTCGCACAATTCTTTTTAATGGATTTAAAAGCCCAAGGAGGGAAGCACCTTCCTGATACAGAGCACCAGTGACCTCTCTGCCACCTGCACAGCTCACTGGAAGAGTTCACACGCAGTGGGGTTTTCAAATCAAAATCCAAAGCAACCTACACTACTTGATAAAAGCCACTGTTAGAAAGCAGGCTTCAGTCAGAAGGCTGCAGCCTCCTCGCCCTCCTCCTTCTGGAAGAAATGATCTGAGGAATCTGCCTTCTGTTCATGTACACCATCACTGCTGTCAAAAACGCAGTGCCACCTCCTGGACACACAGATTCCTGGGAAGGTCTGCTTTGGCCAGGTGTGCCATGGAGAGTCAGGAAGGCTGTCAAGATTAAAACAACAAAAATGGTAAAACAAATGGAAATATGTACTGAGATGATTCATTATTTTTAGTGAGTATTTCTAAAACATTCTGGTTTTACGTGGTCAGTGTTTCAGTAAGTGCCCCATAAAGAACTGCTTTTAAGCTCTGTGTAAGATGACAGAAAGACTGTGGATGCTGTCTGCTCGGACTTTAGTAAAGCCTTTAAGAATTTCCCACAGCATTCTCCTGAAGATATGTGCAGCCCATAACTTCGCTGGGTGCAGAGTTATGAGCTGGGTAAAAACCTGGCTGGATGGCTGGGTCAAAAGAGTGCTGGTCAATGGAGTTATATCCAGCTGGCAGCTGGCTGTCAGTGGTGCTCCCAAGGGATCAGTGATGGGGCCAGTCCTGTTTAGTATCTTTATCAATGATCCAGGGCATCAAGAGCACCCTCAGCCAGTTTGCAGAGACCAAGTTAGGCAGAACTGTTGGTCTGCTGGAGGGCAGGAAGACTCTTGCAGAGGGATCTGGCCAGGCTGGACCAGTGGTACGAGTACAACTCTGCAGTTCAACAACGCCAAGTGCCAGGTCTTGTCATTGGGTCACAACAACCCCAGGCAGCAGGGGAAAGACCAGCTGGAAAGCCACGTGGCAAAGAAGGACATGGAAGCACTGGTCAGCAGTGTCTGAACATGATCCAGCATGTGCCTAGGTGGTCAAAGCAGCCAGTGGCATCCTCGTGTGTATAAGGAATAATGTGGCCAGCAAGTCCAGGGCAGGGATTGTCCCCCTGTACTCAGCACTGATGAGGTCACACCTTGAGTCCTCACTACAGTAAAGTCACTGAGGTGCTGGAGCATGTCCAGAGGACAACAAAGCTGGTGAATGGTCTGGAGCACAAGTCATGAGTGGCTGAGGGAGTTTGGAGTGTTTAGCCTGGAGAAAAGGAGGCTCAGAGAGGACTGTAAGAACCTACTGGTCTCCAGAGCTCCCTCAAAGAAGGGTGTAGCCTGGTGAGGGCTGGCCTCTTGTCCCAGGCAACAAGTGACAGAATAAGAGGAAATGCCCTCAAGTTGCAGCAGGGGAGGTTTAGATTGGATATTAGGAAAAATTTCTTCACTGAAAGGGCTGTGAAACATCAGAACATGCTGTCCAGGTAAGTGGTTGAGTCCTTATCACTGAAAGCATTTAAAAGACCTGTGGCATTTGGGGACAGGGTTCAGTGATGGACTTGGCACTTGGCATTACTTTAGCAGTCCTTTCCAACCTAAATGATTCTACAAATCTAGGCAAGGAAAAAAAAGCAAAGCTCAGTTTTATTAATAGAGTGGTGCTTCTGTATATAGTAAAAAAAAATCAGGATATCAAAATATAAGCTGATCTTCTGCACATCCATTTTAAATAGAAACTAGTAGGTAATACTCAGCCCCACAAGGACAGGATTTTCCATTCTGTAGGGCACAACATTCAGCACTGAAGACCATCATTCAGCTCTGCTGGGCAGAGCATTCATTCACTGTTTTTCAGACAACAGAGCAGTAGCTAATCCATTAGGCACACTACAATAAATGCAACAATATTAAAACACCAGTAAAGGAACAAGAATGGCAAACCTAACTGACTAAAAGTTAGAAATTAAATAGTCACGTTCTTCAATTTTCAGCCTGAAGGGGTTTTCCTGCCCATCGGTGCACATTTCAGCTACACATTGGTTCCACCCAGAGATGCTCTTCCACATCCCATGCCACTGGTTTGCACTGCAGACACCAGCATGTCACACCTACTCCACACTACAGATCCCTCTCCTGTCATAGTAACTTGCCAATATAGACATAACTTCTCATAATCATTGCATATGCTCAAGAAAAAATAGTTCTATTATTTTTAAAAGCACAGCCAATGGGAAAAAAAAAATCTTTTCACAAGCTTCTGTCAGCAGCCTAAGGAATGGTCATAACTCAGTAAAGATAATTATTACATTAAAATAACTAAACCAAGACTTTGTATCAAATATAATCCCATTAACCTGGAATGGTTCAGTAGTAAATTTTTAATCTGAAGTGTCACATTTACTCGAAAATCATATCTATGAAAGATAAGCCAGTTAGCACTAGCTTCTTATGAACTATGACTAAATACAGCCCACCTACTTTCCAACAGGTCACATAAAGGTTTTCTAAAAAGAGTAAGTAAACTCTTGGGTTTACAGATCAGGTTACAGGAATGCACTAAATTCCATTGGAAAGAATAATGACAAAAATATGCACCCCTTGCCAAAGAAAAGATTAAGCTAAGGAGGAGCAGTACAAATTAGCAGTATTTCAATCCAAAACCAAGTTGCACCCTAAGAAGAGCATTCTTGTGAAGTCCCAATCAAGAATATAGCTGTATGATGCGTGAACTTTTTACTATCAATTACACAGTCTTGATGTTCTTTACAGAAAATTCATACTGACTTGTCATTTTTTCTGTCTTTAACAACAAACTTGCTGGACTGCTTTTTCATGTGGAATATGAAGTTACCAAGCCAACAGTCAACTGTTCTTACAACAGCTGATTTTTCAGTGAAATGACTGAATGCAGATGCTACTGCTACGCAGCCCACCATTCTTTCTTGTATCTGGAGTTGCTGCTCTGTTACAAAAGATGTCAAATGGTTCAGCTTCACAAAATGAACTGGAAAGAGCATCCATCTGTATGTTTACAATTCCACAAATTAATAGACCCGCTTGTTTATTGGTTTCATTCTCAGTCTGTTTACTGGGGGAGGGGGGGGGGGAACACACAAATTTTTTTACATTTTGAATTGAATTTCAAGGAATTGAATTTCCAAGGAATACTCTTGAAAATAAGTCTCCTTTCTGATAATCCTCCCTATATGCCAAACTTCTGTTAGAGAAGAATCTTTTCTGCAACGACTCTGAATGAGTAATGCAATATGCCTTGGTTATGACAAGGCTCATATCAAAGCCATAAACCTAAGACATGAAAAATTTACATAATTCTTCAAGCCTATGGTTCAGGTAATTTCAGAATTATGTACTCCTAAAATTCCATATTTGGACAGACTATAGGCCACTGAATCAAGGTTAATCTGCAGTTGAACAGATTATAAACCTTTTTGTTCTTAAATAGAGTCACTCAGCATTTATATGTATTATGCATTAGACTTTTTTTTTTATGAGAGTAAAGCCACACAACTTAGCATGATAATTCCAGACCAAGTTTAAAAATTTTAGCAGAAAAGTAGAATTATTTTTAACTGACTGGAAAACGATTCTTTAAGATGAGAAGAAGTAAGATGAGAGCAACCTCTGCAAGGGAGAACAACATGAGAAACCCTTCACGATCTTCAGAGTGGAGCTACAAGCTGTGTGACCTGACAGAGTGGGATGTCTTTCAACACAGCAATCTCCTGGACCACTGCCCTAACCAGCAATACTGCTCCAGACCATGAACTGACTCATGACAATATACATGGACGCACTGAAGATTGAGGGAAAAAAGGCTTTGAAAAATAATCAAAAACTGTTTTCCAAATATCCATTAGGCGGGAAACAGAGATTTGCATTTTCTTCTGGTCTCCTGATTTGCCTGCCACATTTACTCCAGCACTCCATCTGTCTAAGGAAATAAGTTAACACAAACCCTTGTTCCCATCTTCTACCTTCAAGCATGGTTTGCATGAAGAAGGGCGCCTCTCCAGAAGGTCCTGCACAAACGATGGGTCCTGGCTGCTTGCAACTACAACAACCTCCTTGTGCTCTCGGATTCATCTGAGGTATGAAACTAGGACAACAAACCCCGAGTGACTGAAGAAGTGTCCACTTGTGCACTCAGATAGTGGAAAGACTTTCTCCTATTTTAACACAAGCATCCCTGCAAACAGAGCCTTCTGGGTTTTCCTCATTACTTAAGCATCATGCTTCTTTATCCCACACAAGCATGTTTAAAATGCAGCAATTCTCTTAAGGCTAAAAGTCATAAAAAATAATCCAAGACTTCATGACCGAGATGCAGAGATGTAGACAGAAAGCACATTACTCTCCTGAAAATCAGGATCTGCTGATGCTGGAGATGCTTCTGCTTGAGCACCAGAAGTATTAGTCCTCAACCAAGGGATGTGGCTAAAATTCCTGGCTTGTATTTCTGTTTCAGGACTACTGATGGGTTTCAATTGAAGTGGAGATGGATTAAAAGACAGAAAGAGAAAAGGAGCCAGGACGTTATGCTGCAGAAAGCAGATTTTCAACGCATCTCTGGATTTAAAGGTTTCATAGGCCATGAAGACCTTATCAACAAGCAGCCTGAAGTGAGACACAGCAGCATCTTACTATGTACATAAAACCAGCGCGTCACAGGAAAAGAGCAAGAGAAAACTGAAAGGTGCCAGCAAGGTCTGGAGACTTTTAAAGTAGGATATCTGTAAGATAAAACTTCTAAGGAGTGCGCAGCACACCTGGCACTAGAAACAAACAGAAGTCCAGCAATCCCGACCAGGCTGAGCTTTTGGGGAAATCTCCACCTCAGCAGTACCTGTTGCTGAGTCTAAAGGAAAGAACAGGGTGAGCAGGGCACATCTGTGAGATGGTTTGATGCCATGAGAACCTGCAGAACACACTGCTCTTCATCCAGCCTTTTCCTGTAGCCAGCTTCCAGTGAAACAGAACAAAGAGAAACTTCAGAAGATGCAATTACATATTTAAAGGGATAATTCTTCCTGGTCTTCACAGGAAGACCAACAGAAGCATTTAAACATGGGACAACTACAACATATGCAATGTGCAAATGCAATCCTGTCCCCAAGCTTCCATGTAGCTATCACAAACTTCCTTTACCAGCTCCAGAAACTCTGACTTAAAACTCTCCATAACATTATCAAGAACCATCTTAAAAACATTCTTTGTCCACATTATCCTGTTTGGATGTCTGTTTCACAACTTCCCTCCTCAGATGGTTTGAAACCTTTTAATGTCTGACTTCAGTTAATTCAGAACAATCATAACCATTTATCTTGTGCCAATACTCTCCTTGGACTTCAACAGGTTTCCTCCCTCCTTGTGGTATTTACCTCACAAGCTACCAGCTAGACTAAATAAGCTATGCTTTTATAATTCCTCTGCATATGACCAGCAATTAAGTTTAAAATATTTTAAAGTCTGAAAGTCCAGACAACTTACACAAGAACTTCAAATGCAAAAAACATTTTTTGAATTTTTTTAAATATAGCTAGAAAAAAGTGGGATGCTCTGGATGACTGGGCTAGTATTAGAAAGAGATGCCTGAGGTAATTATAGACTGTTTTGCCAACCATTAACCACCGGCAAGATCACAGCTGTGACAGGACTCTGAATAAAAGAATTAGCAAAATTTCCATTTCTTAATACCATGCAAAGTGCTTTCACAGGGAACATGTCTCCCATTTGACATAGGTTTATGGCATTTCCCTGGAAATAACAGTAGCCCTCTGCAAAAATGCTGCTGGGGGGGATGAGGCTAGGGGAGAAAGCCAATGTTGTAGAATGACAAGCATAGAGAATACAAATCTGGTAACACAATAATTACACAATGTGCAATCATTACTATGCTTAAATCACTGAAAAATTCATGAAGATATTAATAGATTTTGAGTATGCGTACGCTGTCTCAAAGACCACTTCAACATGGAATTCTTTCAGTGCTTTTGAATCCAATCAGCTGTGCGTGCTACTTCTACATGTAGTTTAATGTTCTCTAGCCTGCATGCATTTTACTGCTTAATTTTAAGGGCTGTCTTCTTGCTGCAATTTGACAGAAATTCACTGCCTTCTATTATTGCTTTGCACAGTGATGACCAAATTCATTGTACTGCACCCTCTAGACAATGGAGGGGGTTAACAGATATTGCTTAAAAGCAAACATTACCAGGTCAAGGAAAACAGCAGATGATCTTTCTGCCTATGATTCATTTACCAACAGACCCTCCTCAGGACTGCAGCGTGAACTGTGCAAATGCCTCCTCCTGTTGCAGCCTGCAATAAAGACCCAGATGTGGAGCAGAAAGGCAGAGTGTGCATTAAATGCACATGTGAAGGAAAAGCTGTGTCTTAATTATATAGTTGTGACAGTAGAGGAGTAAATTTCCATAGTCTTAAGAATAATACCACCTGAGTCAACAAATGGACTACAAACAAGTATTTTTTCTCTGTTTATACTGTGCAGTGATTGAAAAGCACAAGCTGAATTCAAGTACTGAGGGTCAGGCACATACAGCAGCCTGCCCTGACTCCACATTACAAATCATCACCTAAAGATTTACTGATGGAGAGCTTCAACACTAACTGACTTCGCAGCTGAATCTATCTGGTTTGCATGGTCACCATGCAAGGGTCAAAGCCCACGTGCCCTGGGAAAGGCTGCTGTACCTGCCAGAAGAGATTTTTATCTAATGCCTGAAGAATATGTTCACCCTGCTTCACCCACTGCCACTGACCTTCTTAAAAATTTAACGGAAAAAATAGGCACCCACACCCTGTTCTCGGACCAAAAAAAAAAAAAAAAAAAAAGCTAAGCAAAACGACAGCAAACAATAGGCATTCATTCTGCAGGTTCTGTACCCGTGCCATTTGGTGGTCTCCTCAGAGGCAGTCAAATGCAGCAGCTCCAAGGCGTGGAACAAAATGTCTCCACAATGTGGTGATTAAATGCATTTGCAGGCAACCTCGCAATTGCAGAAGCAAGAGCTGGGGTACTCCACTCTCCCCCATTAGGTCAGCATGGCACAAATACTCCCTGGGGTTTGCACCTCTGCTACAAACAGAGCCAAGAAAGAAGCAGGGCAGGCACCGCAGGCATGGCTGCAGCTCTGCCACCCAGGCATTCCTTTTTTTTTAAATACACTTTGTTTTTAAATACACTGCCCTCTTCCAATGCATTTCGATTATAAATGAATCCAGGCAGAAACAGTATTTTATTGGTGTTCAAGTACGTTCAACAATAGAACTGTAGCTACAGGCAAAAGACTTGAATGATACTTAAAAGCAGAAGAATATATTCAGTATTTCTGAGCATGGACTAACTTCAGCAGGAACATTATTATCCAGACCTGTAATCTTCCTTTTGTTATGTTCAATTTCATTCCATACTTCCAGACACAGTTCGAAGCCACTCCTGTTCACTGCCACATGACAGAGAAAGGCTGGTCCTGTACCAGCTGCTATTATCCACACTCAGCCATGAACATATCCTTCCCTACCTCCAATCCTCTCCTTCCTTCAGTGTGAATTAATAAAGGTCTCATTTAATGACCAAAACCTTCAAACTTTATGCAGTCTTAAACAGTAAAATCTCGCCAGCAGCTAAGTAGAAACCTATTTTTTTCCCCCACAGCATGAGAACACAACATGTCTGACAGAGCTCTTGGTGGTGCAGCTGACAGAGCCATCCTGGCATGTCCAAAGTTCACACAGGTGTAACTGAGAACTGAGAAATAGGGTTTTTTTATCTTAATAAAATTATCTTTTATGCTTAATTGTCAATCTGTACTTATTCTGTGTTTGTTCAAACTGCTTTTATCCATCAAAGAACTGCAGATAGCAACTGTCCTCACAGTTACTCACACTAATAAAATAATGCATACGATATAAAAAAAACTAAAAAAAAATAACAGATCCCATTGTAATTATGTGTAACCGAAACAGAAATTTAAAAATTGAAATGAATACAGGGGAAGAAATATCACAAGATCAATCCAGGCTTAAACTAAACTCATTTAATTCTGCCAGGAATCCTCACTTTGATAGATTCCTTAATTTAGATTAAGTCCCCTTCCTTATTTTGGTCTGGTGTTATACACACAAAAAAGTAAAACTTCAAACAGAAATAAAAAAAGCAACTAGTACAAATTTTTTCTTGTCTAGTTCAGCTTGGAAAACACATTTATTTAAAGACAGAGAAAATCTGTTTCTGATTTCAAACACTGGATATTTCACGAGAAAATTGTCAAGAAAGGAATCCAAGGAATGTCCTTACATACACACAACACATGAGACAACTGGTGAGCAGCCCTGTGATCTTTTTAAAAATATCTAATTTTTAAATTTCTAATATGGAACTCTTCTCTAGAGAGCAAGCAGCACATGCCTGGGATTTTTCATGGATAGCTTCTATCATAACTTCTTGCTATTATTAGTATAAAAGCTTCCCTCCCAAATGCACAGCTGTAACAAAAGCAAGGACAGAAAATACTGCCCAAGTGCAGGCAAAGCAGTAAGCACACATGCCTACTTTACAGCATTTCTTGGCACTAATCTTTCTGCCTTTACAAAAGCTACAAAGGAAGGAGAAACTCCAGGCAAGCATCAAAGAAACGTGAGCTCAATTTTCACCACATGTCAATGAACAGTTCATGATGTTTCTAGGAATCAATTCTTTACCAGGGAAATATATTTAAATATTCCATCTGTTCTACTTCAATCCCAAAGACCAGTAACTAGCACCCAGACTGCCTCTATTGCAGGTGCCCAAATTAGCTCAAACTCCAAATATATGTTTCAGGAGGTGGGGACACCTGAAGGCGGTGAAGAGAAGCCCTTAGATGGGCTTTCATCTTGGAACTAGCAACTTATTCACAAATAAAACCTGAAAACATTGAAAAGAATTTTCCTAAGCATTCAACTTAGGATTTAAAAGAAAAAAGCTAGAGCAATTCAATGTAATTACATAAAGCATAAATATTTTGCTTCTGTGCAAGCTCATTTGTTACATATAGGACAATCTCTGAAAACTTCACTCCTCGGTTCATTTTCAGCCAGGTGATCTAGATTGCAGAAGTCTCAGTCTTTTTAGCTGCCTCAACAGGCTTGGAAATCTTTTACCTATTATAGTTTTCATTTAAACAATATCTGTCCTGTAACATTAATGCTGCAGCAAAAGTTTCATCTTTTATTGCTTTGTAATTCCAGTGAACTGCTGAATTGTTGTGAACTGAAAACCTCTTGCTGAGGAGTGACAAATTTTAAACTGTGCTGGTTTTCTGTACACAAGAACAATTTCATTTAAGGTAAACCACTGCACAGCAAATTGTGTTGTGCAATTTGCTAAGGTTTTCTCTAGAAACACTAGATCACTACTCTGAAATTTGCAGGAAAGGAACTACTTTTATTGTCTTTTTAAATTTATGGTTGTACCAAAATCTTTTAGTGCGAATCTTGCATTAATAGAAGATTAGTAGAATAAAAGTAGTCAATGGTTTATAGAGTCATAGAACCATTTCCTTTGGAAAAGACCTCTCAGATCATGGAATCCAGCTATTAACTCAGCACTGCCAAGTCTACCTCTAAACCATATCCCTAACTAGCTTAGAAAAACACTCTGAGCAAGCACTGATAAGCACTTAAGTAATTAATGTAATTGTTATTCTTTCCCAAGGAAATTGGTTTTTTTATAAAAACTCCTAAACCCTTCCTTAAAACGGCTCTCCGGTGTCAGCTTTCACCTTACTTCAGTAAGAAAAGTAGCAGTAATATAAATTTTTAAGAAAAAAACAGAAATGTGGGTGTGCAACAAAACCAGTAAGCTTTTCCTAGTCTTTTACTTTCAGAACCACGTGCTGAAGAAGTTCAATTAAAAAGATAAAAATAAGACTATCTCACTGGATGTAAAAACTCTTGTTGTTCCGAAGGTCTGCACCGTCTCTGAATGAGAGGAAGCATCATCCAGCAGAGTTTCTGTCAAGCACCTGCAATAACACAGCAAGGCCAATTCCCTCTCTGCTCTTCCCCAGCACTAGGGAAGGAAGTGTTCAAAGGCAAGGCTGGGTGGCTTTGAACAACCTGGTCTACAGGGGGGTTGGAACTACACGGTCTCTAAGGTCCCTTCCAGCCCAAGCCATTCTATGATTCCTCTGCTCAGCAGCAGAGATGTTGTGGCTAAAAAGAATTCTTACATCATTCCCTGTTTCTGCAGAGGACACCTTCTGTAATAGAAGGGCACAACCCTGTAAGCAGTTTATTTTATAAGGGTCACAGCACCAGCACTGTGCTTATCCATATTTGGGTCTAAATTAATCTGTGTTGTGTTGGCTAATTGTTATAGGGCTTCGCCTTGTACAGCAAAGAAATACAAGAGCCAGGGAACAAGGTAAGGGTCAGAACAGCCTATCTAGCTGAACAAACAAGGATTGCAACTGTCTCCCAAAGCACAGATCCTAAAATCCTCCATGAAAAGCCAAATGAAAATAAAGAACACATGCAAACACATGTTATCTTTAGGTGGAGCTCCAAAAAAAAAACCCGGGCCCAGACACCTTGAAAACAGCAACTTAGACCCCAGATGAAGCAATGTTAATGAGATGCTGAGTACCATTAGCTGGGCTTCAATATTAAAAAATAACATTACATGTCCTCATGCAAGAAAAGTTACTTCGCTTTAGAGTGGACTATGAGCAGGCTGTGGTGGCAGAAAAATTTAGACATTACACTGGAATAATGCAAAATCAAAAAAGAATATTTATATAGCTTAGCCTGCCCTTTCTCTTTCAAATCCTGCTAGAAAGAGTACAGACTAATGTTAAGATTTCAGTGTGCTCTGAGAAGCAAAGAGGCCTTTTTCCCTTAAATCCATTTTCTGGTGCTCTGGGTGTGAATGTGCTCTTTCCTATCCTAACTATTCAGAGGGCTCTGGGAGTAAACAGTTTATGGAGACAAAACAAACAAAAACACATTGTAGCTGGAGGAAGGTTACTTGGATACCAGAGGGATTTTAAGGTCCAATCTTGTTAAATCTACTCATTAATTACCTGGAAGGGGAAGTAAGAAGCACATCAGTGATAATCACCAGGGACTGAGAGCAGCTGCCAACAATCGACTGGAAACTAAGAAAAGACAGAGTAGATTCTAGGGGAATGACAAACACAAGTAGAAAATACAAAAAAAATACAAAAATTAAAAAATAAACCATAAGAAAAAACAAAACAAAACAAAAGAAAAAACCTACAAAAACCCCCTGAAACGAAAACAACCACCAAAACCAGCAGTCTGTTCTGCACGTGGGCAATGGGGAAGACTCTGTCAATAAAACAAGGAAGAGGAAGCCAACCATGGAAAAATAATAGTGTCTAAGAAATTAGACACAGCTTAGAGACAATTGCTGAAAAGTCCGATTCGCTCTGAGCCACAACACCAGTGGCACACACTCCTCTGGGAAGGTTTGGGCCCCTGGGGAAGTGTATTACACTTCCCCAGGGCATATACTCTGTCCTGTCCACCAGCTTCCCCTCCCACCCTCACCAGCAGCAGAGCAAAGTGTGAAAAGGATCCCCACTTTCCTGATGTACACTGGGAAAAAGGGAATGCTTAAAACAAAAAATAAGTGACAAAAATTCACATATTTTGGAAGAAGGCAGAATTATCTACTCTCAGACAGGCCTAAGCAGTTCAGCATCTTTTTTTTTTTTTTTTTTTTTTAGTGAGTCAGGACTCTATGAGTGATCCAAGGACACGTGCAGCTTTACAGTAGCAAAACCAAGGAGGCCTGATATCCCCCTGACTGCCTCAAAGGTAGTGGACCTTGCCCTCCAGGAAGCTGGCAGCTCTTTGTTCCAGCTCTTCTGTTGCCTGGCCATTTGCAGTATGAAATCAAATTCCCATCAGGGAACCAGTTCTCCTACACTCTGCATCTCATTTTGCAGTTTGTGACTCTAGGCAACCAGATTTCCCCATCACACCTGGGTGAACTCTATGGAAAGAATATGGAAATATCTTCTAACAGCTATATTACAAGATGTGCTGACCCTGCAAGGCATTATGTGTTGTGCTGGATATCAAGAGACAGCTACAAATGTGACAGAACATATCCCACCACATCTATCCTAGGACATGAGAAGCACCTCTCCCCGCAGCCATAATGCCATCTGCCATTGCCACCTCTCAGGGAGGCACTGCTCCCCAAAAATGGATGCTAAATAGACTGGATCCATACAGGAGACATGAAGAACTGTGCATATATAGCTATGTTTAATAGGGAATGGTCACAATCTTTTAAATAGAAATGTTTTAACCACATGAAACACCAAACCACATCTTTCATCCTCTCCCTTACCCTTAACTCACTGAAACATCTATCAGGTCTCTGAGCACAACTACAAGAAAAGCTGCAGTGTCAATTTTCCCGTGTTGAAACATAACATTGCTACTGCCATTTCTATTAGCTGCCTAATCTGAAAGTGCAACAGAATGTGAGGAAAATAAATTCAAGAAAAATATGTGCATATGGTCACCACTTTCTGAATACTAAACATTGTACCATTAAAATGAGCATGAAAGAAAGTCCAACTCAGATCTGCCCAACTCACAGGAAAAAATGATGAGGGTTTATGGTCTTTCTGTCCCACTTCATGTGTTGCTGTACATCAAGGTGCATCCCAATTCAACTGCCAGCTGACTGGCAGGGCTGTTGGGACATCTAATTAAGCCTTGTTCCCTTTTAGAAGCAAAGCAATACTTGGAGATGTCCATTTTTGATACCCTGGATGGGTGCCAACTATCCTTTTTCTAAAGCCTGAATTCTTCATATATGTTTGCCTTTTGAGCTGTGCATAACACAAACCCAAAAGCAACAGAACAAAACAAAAAACCCAAAACAAACAAACAACAACAAAAAAAACACATCCTGAAAAGCTATCCAAAGAAAACAGCTGGAGAAAAAACAAAATTTTCAATTTGCGGGTTGACACAAGCCACACTATGTAGTGTGCAGGCAGCTCAAGCAATAAGGAAAGCCAGACCCAGAACCCACCAGGCCCTGTGCTTCCACTGGTGATAAGAGACAGGAGATAATGAGAGGTTAGGTCAGCTCCAGCATATCTTTAGAGTCAGCACTGACTCAGAAGCCAAGCACTGGAAAAAAAAATATTAAACATTATTTTGATAAGTAAAACCAAATATTCTTACAACTCCAAAGCAAGAGAAAAATATTTTGCTATTATCTCTTGCAGTTGATAGTACATATTATATTACCTATTCTACTTGAGGACTAAGGGTGGAGTTTCCTCATACAGTGAGGAAGGAAAGAAATATTTCAAAAATATTTAAGATTAAGAAAATAGTTTGGGGAAAGTCACAGCAAACATAATGAAACTAGTAATTTACTCAAATGATCAGGCAGAAAGTATAACCTTTAAAGCAGTAACTCAAAGTAACTCAAATTGCTAAGTATTCACCATAGCAGGAGCTAAAAAGATGTATCCTGTCCTGGAAAAAGTCATGCAGGCAGGTGAATTGTGATGAATGGATCTTTCTAAAATTATCAGTGAAACAACTACTATAGAGCTACTTTTGCACTCCAGATTTGCAGCTGCAGGGCCTTGTACCACCCTTCAAGACTGGCATCAGAAACAGAATTTTCCAAACTGTCAAACAGAGAAGAAAGAATTGAGTTTTTCATACCATTAAGGAGAAGGAGTGAACAGAACCAATATAAACGTTTTGGGGAAAAAAATGTATGCCCATAATTAGAACAACTTTTTTCCAGTAAAACATCTGACAGTATTTGAAATTGTTTTCCTAGAGAATTACATCTAAAACAATGACCTTTTGAAGGAGGGACACAGTTCCACTTTGATTCTATGTAAACTCAGGAGCCAAAGTAAAATCCTTTATCTACGTGTCTTTTTTACATCAAAATATGATTTTCAATGAAAAATCTTTATTTTTATTTCTGCCCTAGCTACAGCTGTACTGGTAGAGTTTTCAATCAGATACTGCAGACAGCATTTGTTAAATCCTGTTGTGGTGGTTTCTGATTATTGTAAACAAAAAGTTCTTCTGTAATAAACCCAGCAGTGTTTGCAGGTGCAGACACAAAGTGCTTGGCCTTAAAATTAATAAAATAAATGGTTTTAGGAATGGGTTGCCTTCTGCCTTAAGTGAGGAAGAAAACAAACACAATGAAGTCATGAATTAGTTCGCCTTATCTTTTGTTTGCCTTACTCTTCAAAGGGCACAGAAAGGGCAAAATCTTTTAAAGAGCTGCTGTAGGTCAAGAAAGGAATCTGTAACCAACTTCTCCAAATTCATTCAGGAATTTCTTTGCCACAGAATTTGAACAAAGAGGGCATTCCTGGTTTTGCGGGTAGGACCAGAGTGTACAGAGCCTTAACACATGACCAGAAAAAACACACTAATTATATGGAAACAGTGGCTGATGGTCCTAAATTTAAAGAGAGGCTAGAGCAGAAATTCTGAAAAAAAGCCTGGGAAAACAAAAGGCAATCCAGTAATTTCAATCTGCTGCTAAAAGACCTGCTTCTCAATTAAAAAAAAATTCATTGTTTTTCAAGGGTTCTGTGCCAAATTAGCTTTGATTAATGGATGCAACAGGGCTTTATTGATTATGTTTACTATTAAAACAAAACAAAAATGTCCCTCGCGGGCACTTTCATTTACCCAGTCATCTGTGCATTGCTCCAGAAAATTGCCACAAGTTGGCAAGGGCTTGTTCCCTCAGATTGATGTCGTCAGTGTTTCGCTAACCTTGGTAACAAGAAGCCACTGGGGAAAGCTCTGAGGCCACCTTTGGGTAATCAGGAATACCAAAACCACAGGCAGCACGAGGAACACATGAATTCCCCTGCTATCACCCTGGCACATAAAGACAGCTGCACCATCCTACAAGGATGAGGAGAACAGGTTGTTTCCTGAAATACGCACAATTGTGGCATGTTGTAACCAAACAGAGCAATGGTCTTTTAT
Organism: Chloebia gouldiae; assembly: GCA_003676055.1. NCBI lineage: Eukaryota > Metazoa > Chordata > Aves > Passeriformes > Passeridae > Chloebia > Chloebia gouldiae. The sequence goes on along the minus strand of QUSF01000002.1, from coordinate 58,370,006 downwards.
TAAAAGAAAAAAAAAAAAAACTCTCCAGGGCTGAAACAAATGTCAGACCAACACAAAGCAGCAAAGAGAAAAATGAGTTTCTCTTCTGCCCTAATGTGTACGAGTGTGCAGACACACACCGTCCATCCTGCCTGGGGAGCTGTCTTCATTCACACCACTGCAATGCTTCTCTGACAAAAAATAGTTCACTGAAAAATTGAGGTAAAACCAGCAGCGCTTTACACAGGTGTCTTCCGATTTAAAGATATGGGCCAAAATACACTCAAATCCTTGACAAAAATTACAAAAACTGGCACTTTAGCATGAGCTGTCCTTGGGCAGCAAATTGAGCCACTGTTCTTATCAGTAACCGTGTCAGGGCAGGTTGACGGAGCCATTTATAGGCTGTTACAGCTTCACGTGAGTAGTGCAATGGGAGCTATTTCTGCATTCCCACCTGCTCTGATGCCTTCCTTGCTACAAACCTGAGATAGCCCTAAGTTGTTTTCTGCCATTGTCCCTGGGGCAGAAACAAATCTGCTGCTTCTCTGCGATCCCAGCATGTGAGAAGTGTCAGCACAAAGCAGCCAGAACAAAATGGGTTATTCCTTATTTGACCTATTAATTTAATATATTTGCTGTCTTCCTCACAGTCCCAGCTGAATGACAATCTGACAGAGACCATGGAAGAGTTGCAGCCCCGTTGCTATTGACAGCTGCACTATCAGAGCCAGCTGGTACCCCAGTGGGAAAGGAGTTGTAGTGCTGAGTGCAGGGTATGTTCTCCCTTTGCAAAACCAGATCAAGCTGGCTACAAGTCAAACACAGAATTTAATACCCGATTCTGGCACTGCATGTCACAATACCTCATTTCATTCTGAAATTAAAATGCTGTATTTACCATATATAGCATTACATGCATGACTTAAGGTTAATAAAATTGAGTTAGTAACTCCTGGATGAGAGTTTCCACGTAAGTGTACAGTAGGCTGTAATCAGTCTCCCTTACTCATCACCTCTTTGGCAGTCTGGATTACAAAGGAGAAAAATATACAAAAGACTCAATGGAAATTACAAGTAAATACAAACACATTTCAGTTTCTAAAAGGCAACAGCCTCCACTATTCATTAGTTTCTGCCCCTATTTCAGACATTAAAATTAGACATGAATGACAGAATCAAAATTAAGAGCCTGTTTCTTCCAAAGGTCCCTCTTTAATTAATGTAGTCATTAGCAAGGTGCCTGGAAGAGTGTGATTCAGAGTATTAAGCCTAATACATAAGCTCTGAGCACCCCCATAGTGCATTAGGGAGCAAACACCTACATATGCAAAACAAAGCCATGGGGAAGAAAAAAAATAAACTTCAGACATGCAAACAAGCAAAAGGAAAGAGAGCAGGTACAGGAGCGGGTCTGATGGGATGTGACTGATGGGGACATGCTGCATGAACCAAGGCACAGAGTGTGCGGAGGGCAGGTGCCCCTCCAAAGCAGTCAGGAAGCAAAGCTGTCCTACTCTCCAAGAACTTCTGCCATCAAAGCTCCTGTGCCGTCATTCATGGACACGGCCCCCAGTTCAAGCAAGAAGTGAGAAGAGGTGTGGACAGAAACCTCTCCCGTCCCTTCCAATATCCACAATATACACTGGTGTACTGCTACTACGGACCTACTAAGCTGTGTTACCTTGGAGGAAGTGTGACCAGGGATAACTTCTATTTAACATCCCCACGTGCTGATCTCGAGCAAAATGCAGCCCTGTCACTCACTCCCTTTGCTTAGGTGTTTGATCTGACAACTTCTGAGCAGCTTTATATGAAAAGCTTCTACGGTGCTTCTCAGATCTCTTATTTCGGAGTGAATGGGTAAGTAAGTGACGGCACCAGTCGCAAAGCACTTAATTCACAGCCCCTAAGTGCCTTCCAAACACTACAAGTTCACCAGGACTCAATGTCCAGGGAACCCATCTGCTTCAGGGAGATAAAGTGACAGGCAGAAGCTGCCATGTAAGGGAAGCTCTAGAAGGAGCACAGAGTGTACATATTAATTACCTGTCCTTGGGATGGAAAATGTGCCATTCTCTTAAGTGTCCAACACATTCACATGCTGAAAGTACACCTTGCTTAGGTATCAAAAGCACCCAAGGCCTTACATTTTACCCACTTCAGCTCAGGCTTTGGAACAACAAGCTACAGATTTGAGTTGTTACAGCATTTACACCTCAGCTCTCCAGGAGAAAAAAAAAAAAAAAAAGCCAACAACACAGAGGTTTCCACTTACTAATGGGAGAGGCCAGTAGATAAATTATATTAATACACAAATACAAGCAAAAGCAAACACCCAAACCAACCCCAAACAAATGACGTGGATGGCAAACCTAGAGATTAATTTCTTTATTTTTATTCAAGTTCTGCAGCTAAAAACAAGAAGAAAAATTATTTCACAGTTTAAATCACAAACTGTCAAATCCATCCTGTTTAATTGTTCCAAATATTATAATAGAAGCTAAAATATGCTCTTTCAAAATTCATCAACTTTAGTTATTTAGCCACATTCTTAACCTTCACCTTCTTATAATTTCTAACAGATTGGAGGAAAAACAAGAAGTTGTTATATTTGCAACATTCTGCCAAAATGGTGAGCTATGACCATGCTGGACACAAAGGTCCCCTCAGTTTCAGAGGACAATTCCTGAAACAGTTGGCTAACAACTGCATACAAATAGAATTTTTCATGTACTCTCTAACGATGAGCAGTGCATGAGAAAGCACATAGAGCACGTTGTTTCAGCTCAAACAGTGCATCCAATCACTGGAAAGCACTCAGTCTCCTTTACAAAATATAGCTATTTAAGAGTAAAATATGAAGGTCAGGAGGTATCAGTTTTGACCCCTAGTGAGGGGGAAACATTTCCCCTAAGTATTCAGCCTTAAGGGTACCCTGGGAACAAGAAAAAGCATATAAAGCATATAAAAGTATAGAGAAATTTATATATCAGTAAAACCGGAAACCTTTCAAAGCAATACACTCTCAGAAGGAAAACCACAGCACCTCGTTTGTCTCATCATGGCCACAAAGAAGCAAGCCAAGGAGCGCTGCACCAGCGAGCCTGCTAATCCAAACAGCTCAGAAACTGCGAGACAAATTGGGTTGCAGTGTCCCTGTAACTGCGGAAACACAGGGTTAAGTCAGATGCTGCTCAATTTGTTTGCATTTCCCACCACTGTGGTCTTGTACAGTGCAACCAGCCAAGAGAACTCCGGCTGGAGCTACTCTGAACCTGAAATTCAAGGTGTCAAGTCAGGGTCTCACCTGTCAGCAGCACAGAGCTGCCAGGAAGGAACTGGGATCTGCCCCAGGAGTTCTCAAACACCAGGGGTTAACTTCCCCTCTGCCCAAAAAAAGCACACTTCTGACACAGCAGCTCCAGCAACACCACACTGTTCGTCCCTTCAGCTCCTTCATCCTAACAAAAAACATTCCACAATCCCCTGAGAGATTAAGACTCTTCAACACAGTTAGCTTACATTAGTTATGGCTCTTGGAATAGGCAGTGAAACTAGACACAACTCTTCCTAAAAAAAAAAAATCTACTAGGAAATGTCCTTTAGCACAGACTGCTGTTCTCCTGTCACTACTTCCTGGAGTGGCACAGGCACGCTGGGATAGCAGCCGGGAAAAAAGGACTGCACCAAATTTTATACAATTATAGAGATTTTTTTTTTATTTCTGTTTTTACCTGGAACACTTTTGATCAAATAAAAAATTCTATTGTTTTTTAAATAGAAGATATTTGCACTTTCAAAATAGCAAAGAATCGGAATTTGGCAAGGATTTTATAGAATAAAAGACTATGATGTCTGGATCCATAGTTTTTTTGATAAAGCAGAAGTAGAGATGTGGGTTTGAAGAAACGGTTGTGTGATATCAATGCAAATATTTCGTGATACCAATATTTCTTGTTTAAACTTGTTTCTGTAGGTTACAAATTTTTGCCTAGCAAACCCATTTTCAGATTCCCATCTGTGGTCAGATATTTGCCAGAAGACATAGGAAAGTCCGCAAAGTTTTGACTAAATTTGTCTCTATGTACAAGCACACAAAAGTTAGTACTTCACATTATAGTTAAATGCAGGACTTGTAACTGTCCCCAGCTGTTTTACCAGCGTGAAAACTTTTGTTTGTCACTGTATATCATGAAAGTTTTACAGAACTCTCTGCTGTGCCATGATAAAATATGCTAAGACAAATAGTACATACATCAGTAATTGAAATAGTACCTCTGCTCCCAGCTATGCTTCCATAAAAGCACAACATCCAACAGTCTGACCACAAAAATGTGATATAAGTTTGACCAATTGTTACAAATGCATAGAACTATATCCAATTTCATCTTTGCACACAGAACCTACATGTAAAAGGTAGTAGAAGACAGAAAATTTGCTTTTATATCAAATCTCTCATTATTTTTTCCTCTCCAACATTCATATTTGCATATGTATGCTTATACTTACTAAATAAACATTAATTTATTGTTTAAAAAAACAAAAACCAAAAAACCCAGAAAACATACAAAACAAAAACAAAACCCACAACCCAAACAAACAACAAAAAAATAAGTCTTTCACAAAAAGGTATATAAAGCATATAATATTTGTTTTGGACTTACTCCAGGCTCTTACACAAATGCTTTTTGAGGTTTCCATAAATGATTATTTATGGACTTGCCCAAAGCTTAAAGGATCCTTTTCACAGACACACATGCCCCAACACTACAATCCATCACATGTTATGGCTTCTCCAAATGCTAACAGCTCCCTTTGGGTTTATGGCCCTTTATCTGTGTAGTAACTGGCATGACTTTTTCCCACTTTGAACACAAGATCTTGTTCAATAACATACAGGAAAAAAAGCCCAATAAAATGATTTTACATTGGAATAGCAACAAGAAGTCTGGATTTGGTAATCTTGCTTATAGAAACTTAATAGTTATTGGTACTCTTACATCTCATTACTAAAAAAATGTGATTACTTGTCTGTTCCTGAAAGCCCCTTGTAAACTATATTAACGACTTAGAAACCTAGAATTTTAAAATAATTTGGACAAAAGACTGGGGTGATACTCTGGTGCTGCTGTTAGGTGAGATTAGAGTTGCCTATCTCTACACTGAGTTTCTTCAGGAAACACTGAAAATACAAGCTCCAAGAACCAAAAGGTCTTGAGTCTCATGTCTGCCTGTGGAACATGAGGAAAAACACACCTGGTAGTATTAAACTTACATAATGCACATTTAACCAATCACAGGCAGTATAGGCAAAACTACTGGGCATAATTTTTACCAACATAACGAGGCAAAATGTTTGTAGCATTATGCTACAAACTGCCACTGTGACAATTCAATAATGGTTCAGTTTATGGAGATCTGACCCCTTGGTAAATGTGATGTTGTCAGACCACGATAAGTCATTAGGAAGTTAACTGACAGCTTTGGTCAGAGTTGTCATCAGGATGTTAGGATTGCTTCCATCACACACATTGCAAGGACACAAACGGCTTAGCCTACAATGAGTTATTTATTAATTAATATTACTTTTAGCATTAAAACCAATTCTTATATTGAGACTGGTTTTGCAAGGAAAGAAAATGGGCATTTCACCCTTTTGGTATTGAAGACTGAGACGTGGCCAGAAAACAGCAGAAAGCCAGTGGCTGCCACCTTCTGAACTGGGTTTGATCAGTCATTAAAACAGCAGTTACCTGAGAAACAAGGTTTCTCCAATGACTCTAAGTAAGGTTTCCAAGTAATATAACCTGCAGTAAAAAGCAGCCAATGCTTTTAACTTTTGTGATGCAGAAAGATTGGAAAGCAACCAAGTGAAATGCAGGGAGTGGGTAAAACATCAGAGCAATAAACAGAGACAGGAACTGGGGAGAGCTGGGAAAACTTTGTGTTAAGAGTTTATTCTGATGCATTGTTACCTGTGGCCAGACCTGAATAGTTGTGCTTCTCCAGCACCTGGCCGGAAAAGCTCAGCTAAGATGTTCTGCCATGTGACTCATTTCCTTTTCTAAAAAATTAAAGTAAATATGGTGAAGCCTGTGCCATGAACTAACTCGTGTGTTATCTCTATTCAAAGTTACTTGCTATGTCATACTTGTGATAAACAGCACAGGCACAAACCACTATCCCATTCTTCCACCCATCACAAATCCTTTGCAACACACCCAATCACTTTCATTTGAAAGAATACTCCTCTCAGTCTTTTTCCAATAAAGTGGTTTTTAAGGGAAAAAAAAGCTCTGAGCTTCAGTCTGAAAATACATGCTCCTCCAGAAAGTAAAACACCTGAACTAAAATCTCTGATTAAAGAAGAAACATGAGAGTTATGGTGTTCCCTCATTTCAAAGGGCCTCCAGCTGACTGAGGAGGAAAAGAGCTAAGCAAGAAATGCTTCAAAAACCAAACTTTTATTTTACTGTCAACTTTTACCATCTCTTCTACTAAGAGCTTTATCAAATGTGAAGTCTGGTTGGTGCTACCAGCTCCAAAACACTCTGCCCTACTGTGTACATTTGAAAAAGAAGAAAGGAGCAGCAGCCCCTGACCTGCACATAGGCAGGACACCGGGGAGCGCCCCAGGTTCGCAGTTATGGTTTTACTTTTGTTCTTCTTGCTCCTTTCAAACTGACAGATCCAGCCAATCTCTGTGCTCGCTACTGTGTGCAAGCTCCGCTTTGCAGCCAAGGCAGATTAGCCACTTTGCTGGTGAAACACCACGCAACACATGCTGCCTTGTGCCTGTCACCCAGCAGCCTCGTGGGAATGCAATCTGAGCCTGGAGGAGCAATGGAGCGGCAAAAGAAGAGGTTTAAAAAGACAGGAAGAGAAACAGCTCAGAAAAAAAAAACAACAATTCCTTCATTTCCAGCTTCTGTTATTAACAATCCTGTCTTTACACGTACATTTAAGAGAAGGAGAGCCTGGGATTTGTCAGACTTACTCTTTTTACCAATTTACCTGTAGAAGAACTGGAGGGAAAACTATTCTGATAGCTGAAAAATGATTAAAATTTCATCTAGCTTAAAATAGTCTGGTTTTCTATAACACTTCCTGTGTCTGCTGCAGTGCCTCTCATTTCTTTCTAGTTGTTTTAATTTAGTAATGTGGTTAATTTGAGCACCAAAGACAATACTGTTTTGAGTCCTCCGTTTTACAAAGGCTGGCAAGCAGTTATGCAACAAATTAATTCAAGAACACAAGTGGGCATTTATCACACATGCTTTAGCCTTTGAACACAAAGGTAAGACGATCACTCTGCCAGGTATGGATTCTCAAACTCTTCCAACACTGTGCAAGCCTGACTCGCAGCCCAGGATAAAAGACTTACAGCTGTGACAAGTTTCTCCTGCCCAAATACATAACCCCACACTCCCTTCAGCCCTGGCAATCCCTGTCAGTCTGGCAAAGGATCCTCGTCAGACAGAAATGCAGTTAGATTTATAATCCAGGTGGATTTTACAAGTTGAATCAAATTGTTCCCCGTGAAGAGGAAATAAGCCCTGCACAATCTACACCTCCCCACACCTTCCCTTCAAAAATGACATATTGTCATCTCCTCTATAGGCAGGCAGGGAGGCTTTCATAGCTTGCTGCCCAATTACAGCAGGAATTCTGCCCTCCCCCTCCAGCTGGTACAATGGATTCTTTATGTAAATCACTCAGAAAAATTAATACACCATTAATCCATCAGTAAAGCTTCCTTTCCCATCTCTGCCCTGCAGCGTGAGCATAGGCTAAGTAAGGCAGCACAAGAAACTTTATGGAAGTTACACAGAATCCAGCAGCAGGGCTCAATGGTTCTTCTTTAACTTGCAAGATCCTATCCCACAGGCATTAGAGGTTAATCTGGAATTGCTGTACAATATCAATATACCAACAGTCAAAAGTAAAAATTACTGCTTGCAAACACAAACTCCCTTTTTAAAGTTTTTCAGCAGCAAAACAGCTTAAAAAACAATCTTCAAAGCACAGATTAAAGTTGTGTCCTAGCATGCAGGGAGCAAAGCACAGGCATATACATCCTGTGTTAGTATTCCTGCATAGAAAGCATTTACTAAAGCCACAATCTGTTCTGACACGGAAGTGAAATTCTGGTCAAATAGCTATTAACTGCTTTGAGAAATGAAAAGAAATAAAAGGCCCTTTGAAGATCAAATGCCCTTCAAGAGCCTGCTTGCTTTTACAAAAATGACCTCACAGCACAACAGAGTTAACCTTACACTTTCTATTAACAAACTACTGCTCTGGCAGCACTGGAGAAATTACAACCAAATCACTCACTTTACTAAGTATTTTCAATCTTGCGTGCACACACACTCCGCTGCCTGCCAGCCAACTACTGGTCTTGCTTACCAACTCACATGAGCAAACTTCTGAAATTTGTTTTGATTTATGGCAAATATGAGGTAATTGCTTATTTAGTGACCTGACAAACTTCATTCAAAAACAGAACACAAAAAAAATAAAAGTTCTTTTTAGAAGTCTCATGTATAATATACTCCAGGTCTGAACACTTCAAGGGTTCAGTCAGAGCTGCTTATCTCATGTCCTAGATGTCCCTCCTCTCTGTGGAGCAATTCCCATCACTTTCTCATCAGCTTTTTTATTTTGCATCTGGGACCTCTTCTCAGTCTGCCCTCATAAAACAAAATAGGCTTAAATTTTTCCCAGCAGGACCATGAGGCAATCATCCAAGAAAAGCCACCCAGTCGTTTAGAAGTGGAGTCTTAAATAGCTTTTGGTTCCACATTTTGAACAGATTCTTGCAGCACCTGTCCAAAGACTCTGGCACCAATGACTACTAGGAAATTAAAGGTTTTCCCTGATAATTACTATAAGCTTTCACAGTTTTAACCCCCAAAACACTTGGCAAGGCAGTGCTGCACCTCAGCTTTTGTGCTGCCCTCCTCCTCCTCCCCCACCTGCGGCTCCTGGCCCGCGGCGGGACCCGAGCGGCCGGAGAGAGCCGCATGGAGCACGGCTGCACTTCAGCAGCAATCGCAAGGCTTAAAGAGAAAGCAAGTCACCTTTCCTCTGCTGTCTCCGGTAGGTCCAGTTCTCGTCGTCCTCGTCTACCTGCTGCACGCACATGGAGGAGAGTTCCCCATCGCTGCGAAACAACCTCTTTGTCTGCCTTGACAAGGACGAGAAATTTATCCAGCTGACAGCACGCGAGAGGGAGCCTGGGTTTTGTTTGAGTTTGAAAGATCTCGAAACACACTCCTTTTTCATTTTCTTTCAAGCCAGCCACTGGCGTCGGTTCCAAAGAGACCTCTCTGAAATCGTTCCTGTCCCCTTCCTCAGCGGTTTTCGCGGGAGGCTAAGCAAACTCAATCCGACTTCAGTCCAGGCTTCCGCTCGCTGCCTTCAAACCAGCACCACTATGGAGGCAGGTGGCTGTGCCAGCGCAGCTCCCCTGAAGCTGTTTTGATACAGCGCTTAGGGAGCTGCCCAAGAAAACAAAGGGGTGAGAAGCAGCAGAAAGTGGCACCTTGCAGCAGCTCAGCGGAGCTTGTAAGGGCTGAGCAGAGCACAGCACCGAGGAAAGTGTTTTCCCCATTCTCCACTCAACAGCAAAAACTGCAGCTCCAGCTCCACTCTTCTCCCTGGCATCGCTGCCCAGGAGCGTGCAGGCAATTCAGTCCTCTCTTCTGGCTCATCAAAAACAGCCCACGAGGCGGGAAGAGCAGGCAGAGATCACGCCTTGGCACGGAACAGCTCATGAGGGACAATAAAGCGACTACACTTCTGCCGCCTCATCCTGGCTTCCCTGCTCTCCCTTAGAGAAAAGCCTCGCGAAGCAGCTCCAGGAAGGCTCTTCTAACAATAAAACCGACTGCGTGGCTATCGCTTAGGATTAGAGTGAAATATGATAGGCTCGCTCTCCTAAAAGCAAAACTCCTCCTTTCCTCAGCCAGCTCAGCTGCAGCACAAACTTCTGAACTCTGCGTGCAGAAATAGGAAAGCACTTGCACACCTCTGCGGACTTGGATAGGGGGAAAATAAAAGTCCTGGAGCTTTTCAACACCAAAAGCAACCTGAACAGTGTGCTGAAAACATTAGTGCCCCCCGTAGCTGGTGGTACATTTGAAAAGAAACTAAATAAAAGTGCATAGACATAAACAAAATTTGAGCAGATATTTAGTGATCGGGCTCTCACTGGGGTCACTACAGCTCATAAAACAGGTTTCACTCCCAGCTGTTACTTTCTGCTGCCTCCCCTTTAAACTAGCAGCTAGGAAAAGCACTCCACAGTGTGAAAGTCCTAAAAAGTCAGGCACTATTGAAAGCTGCGGTGCTTTCCCTGCATGCCAATACCAGTGCTGCTCCCAGAAGGGAATAAGCCTGCAAGATGGAGGGGCAAAGGGAGCATTTTAAAGCAAACGGGAGTTGGTTATATCAAGGCTCCCTAATACCCACGGATTTTGCTGGAATTGGTCCCCAAGATAAAAGTCGTCCAAAAAAAAACCCCACAAATTTCTATCCTGCAGTAAAAAAATAGACTTGAATGTAGGAGATAGCCAGTAAGGTCAGCTCAAGGAGTCCTCAAGGAGATGGTGGTAGAGAGGGATCCGGGGAAGGGGGCGGGGACGAAAAAGAACACAAAACCATACCCTTTATCTGAACAACAAACATGAATGTCTTAGCGTCCCAACGGCTGCAGAGGATGTTATCAAAAAGACAATGATCGTAAGAAAAGAAGGGTGCAGTGTTCGGGCTCCCAAGCTGCCAGTCAGATTTACACTATTGCAGAACACGCCCCAACCCTTGGCAGATGCTACCGCAACCCTCTGGATTCTGCTGCACAGCCTCTTCAAAACCATTAAAAAAAAAGGCTCTGGCTTTTTCTGAAACTTATGGCTCTCTGACTCATAATAAGAGGATAAGGTTTAACCCACTGACTGGGAGGCAAAAAGCTAAGTACTGTATCAGATTACCCTATGAATCAACCAGGCACACCAAAGTGACCTTTGGCTCCCCGTAACACAGCACAATGGGTCGGCCAACTGTCTTCTGTAAATAATTTAATAGGCTGCATTTAAACTGACCTCACTCCAACAAGGTACTGCATATGTACATACACAGGTCTCCCACCACTTCCCAAAGCCAGTGGTGCTGTAGTGGGGTTGTGGAGGGAGTGGTGTGAGTGGGAGCTAACACACTGCTAACACTCGCTTTTCTCACTATGTGTCATCAAGTCCTTCTAGTTTGAAGTTTTTTGTCTTTGTTAACAGACACCACTCCCCATCCCTGATGAGACAAGAGACCTGTGTAGGGTTGGGAGGTTTCCTTTGTTTTTCTTCCTTTTGCTTACAAGAAGACTTGAGAATGTAGAGTGGAGGTAGCCCTAGAGACCCATGTATTGAAATATCCATCTTGGAGCAGCTCATGTATAAATAGGCAGGATTTAATATAAAAATTAAAAAAAAAATCAAAGACCATGCTTAAAAACGTAGCGTTTTTTTTTTTACAAAAAGCAAACATTTGGAATTGCCAGTACTGAAAAGTACAGAGAACTGTAAACTACCACAGCTATTACTGGCTAAATTATACAGAACCAGATGTATAAAACCCTGGTAGGAACTGCAGAATCACAGTCATCTCCTCTCCACCATACTACTTAGAAACAGAAGATCAGAGGAACCAACAAGAAGGAAACCTTTTCAGGTTAACCCAAAATGCCAGGGTAAATCCCAGAGGCCTGCCCAGAGTGTAGGCAGCAATTTATTTTCAGAAATTTTCCTGTCCTGTCTGTACCTCTGCCTTTTTTACACGTTGCTGAGTCACAACTTGGTGATGCAAGAGCAAAAGCACCGTGACTGACCGTAACATTTCCATTGTTACTGTAAACAGAGTAGTGCAATGCTTTGCTCAGAGTTTGCTATCATTTGATTTCATTGCAGGAAAAGATCCATTGCTAGACACTTCAACGCTGTCACTACCACAGAATGCTTCTTACTTCTAGGTGACAAGCTTATTATCAGCAAACATCGTTATACATGTGGATCAAAAGTTAATTACCCAAGATCAAGAGAAAACAGCAATTACCATTTGAAAAACAAAACGCGTTGAATAACTGTTGCAAGTTAAACCATTCTTTAATCACTAGCCAAATACAAGGCCACGGAGTTGGAAATCCGTCCAGGGGAAGGCAACTAGGTTGGTGAGGGGCTTGGAACACAAGCCCTGTGAGGAACGACTGAGGGAGCTGGGGGTGTTTAGTCTGGAGAAAGGGAGACTCAGAGGTGACCTTATTGCTCTCCGCAACTTCCTGAAAGGTGGCTGTAGCCAGGTGGGGGGTTGGTCTCTTTCTCCCGGCAACAACTGACAGAACCAGAGGACACAGTCTTATGCTGCACCAAGGGAAATATTGGTTGGATATTAGGAAAAAAGTTTTTTATGGAAAGAGTGATAAAGTACTGGAATGATCTGCCCGGAGAGGTGGTGGTGTTGTCATCCCTGGACGTGTTTCAAAAAAGACTGGATGTGGCACTCAGTGCCATGGTTTAGTTGTTCTGTTAGGGCATGGGTTGGGCTTGGTGATCTTGAAGGTCTCTTCAACCCAGTGTTTCTGTGAAATTTTAGCATCTGAAACACTGTAAAGGCTTAAATTTAATTATGTAAAACAGTCTACAAAGCCATATGAAATCAACAAGTGCACTTCTAATAAACTAAGCTAATTTTCCAACCTATTTTCTCTCTTATGAAGATGTCATACCAGTATATAAGCTTCATATTTTCCAGGTTATGTGTGTAAAGATTAAGGCATTCTTTTTTGTACATTTTTAAATACAAATCAATCTCAGTAAAAAACATGAAGGAATCACAGAAGAAGAAACACAGGGCTTGAAGTAGAAAGCTAAATTGGTTCCTTTCTCTACCCCTTTTTATTTATTTCTTTTAAGAGGTGAACAAGTCTGAATAACCATAGTCTCACATACCATCAGGATTTTTACCATGTATCACAACCTGATTGTCTAAGAATTCTCTAAAAGTTGCTAAGCAAACACACGTACATGGTTCGCAGCCACTGTGTTCTCCTAATGCCAGAAAAAACAGCAAAAAAAGTTTCTCAGAAAAGGTTTTCGGTCAGTGTAAAAAACTAACAAAGCAGAAAGACAAAAACCCCAAAACACCACAGACATGCTCTGTTTTTGGCTTTTGGCACAATCCATATGTTAATTTAATTCCTACATTTCCTAGTCTATCATTTCTCATGACTCAGTGAGACAGTAACTTGGATGATTCACAATTACAGATAGCTCATGCTCCTACAGCTGAGAGGACACCTCTCTCTCAGGCTTCCCGGGTGTTTTCCTTCAGGTGGTAACAACTCATCATCAGCCAGTCATAAAGCCATTTGGATTAAGCACCGGCAAAAAGCCATTGAAAACACCTTCCCGGTAGTCTCTTCACATCCTTACAAGTTTCTTGCTGCAGCCAGTGAAAGGAGAGGGGTGCTCCAACAGGCCTGAGAACTCCTCCATCCCAGAAACCACCTCAACACCACCAGATCAGCTACATATGGTCACCTCCCCAGTGCACTCATCATCTCCAGGCAAATGTGTGGGAATTTCAGTCACTTTTGAAACCATTTCAATCTGACCTCCATCAGAGGTTCTTTATCTATGACATGCCTGCTCTTTTACATGCACCCTATGAAATGCTCACATAGCAAACCACAAAGTGATCCATATTCCTGCATTATTATTTACAGCAAAGCAGCCACAGAGAGCATTTTGCTATTAGAGGGCCTCAAACTTCCAGTTAAGGTTGTGTCCATTTTTATGTGCAGGGCACATAAGTGAGAAACACTTTCCTTCCCAGTGTGAATGGACCTGTGAGGGGAAAAAATAGTAAAGAAGTAAAGGAACAAAAATGAAGTTACTTGCCCAAGATCACAGAATGGATAAGCAGCAAAGCTAAGAAAATAAAGTAGGTCTCCTGGCTACCAGCCTTGCGACCTACTTAAGTAGGCCCTGTCTCACACAAAAGCAATGCCAATTAATTGTTTCTATCACAACCCTTTACAGAGCCTTTGAATGCCCTAATTATAAAGAAAAACTTCCTTTCTGTTTTCACCCTTTTTTGTTTGTTTTTTTTTTTTTCTTTCCAATTTAAAAATACACCATATCCAAACTAAAGGAGGAGGGAGTTTTATACTGTTGGGCTGCTTCCAAGCAGCCCATCCGCATTTCCAGCTTTATTAGGTCCACAAGGAAAAAAAAACAAACCCAGAAAAGAAAAACAACCCACAAAAAAATCAGACTGCAGACAACTATTTTATCCTACAGAGGATAAAGCAGCTTTTGGACAGGTGGTGTGATGCACCTGCTACCAGTCTTCCTTCTTTCAGCTTCTGTGTTCCAGAAGGATTCACTACATCAAGGCAATGTTTTCTCTCATTCAACAGCTGCATTTACTTTGATAGGGAAATTCTGTACAGGGGTACAGTTTCTATAAAGTGCTAGGCTAACCTGGAGCTGGTTCTCCCCTCAACAGCAGCAGTATGAAGAGATAATGATGGCTCTTACTGAGAGAGAGAAATCGAGCAAGGCACACAAACAGTACAAGCTGATTGTTAGCCAAAAAGATATTTGTAAGAACCAATGCCAGAATTGCCCAGAAAAAAATACTTCTCTAAAATACTTCGATGCTGCACATGGAGACACCCACCTGCTTCAGCCATATACAAATGCATTCATAAGCTTTTGGCTTTCTTCATCAGTATAATTCCAGAACTGATGCAAACCCCAAATTTCATAGCAAATGTGCTTGCAAGTATGCAAGGAATAGGGAGATTACTGATGGCAGGAGCAGTTTCAAGTACTGAGCTCTGCTAGGTAAGAGTGTGATGGATACCCTTAAGGCATTTAAAAGACCTGGTGGTGTGACACCTGGGGACATGGTTCAGTGGTGGACGTGGCAGTGCTGGGCCAACAGTTGGACTCAATGATCTTAGAGCTCCTTTCCAACTTAAATAATTCTATGATATTCTGAGGGACACAGCTCGAAAGGATATGCTTGATCTGCATGAAGTTTCAGCCTTGCCTGCACACAGCGAGCTTTTCCTTCGTGAGGTTTGATGCTGTCATGCAACTGAAGGGGCCGAGTCACGGGGCTTTGGTGACTTCGGGCAATGTGCAAATATTTGAATAATTCACGGGCAGCGCAGCCCAGGGCAGCGCCGGGCCGGGACCGAGCCCGGCCGGAGGCGGGCAGTGCGCGCCGGCAGGTGGCAGCAGGGATCCAGCCGGGATCCAGCCGGGATCCCGCCGGGATCCAACCGGGATCCAGCCGGGATCCAGCCGGGATCCAGCCGGGATCCAACCGGGATCCAGCCGGGATCCGCGCTCCCGCCGCCCCAGGCAGGACACAGCAGCGACACAGTTACGGTGACACACGGCAGTGACTTACCTTTCAGCACTTCGCCCGTAGTAAGCTGTTATTATCTCTGCTTAAAACGTAATTAATAATTTTAGTGGTTTTTCATTAGGGCATGATAACTCACTAATTGAGACAGCTCTGCGAAAATCTCCCTCTAACTCTAGTCACCGCCTCGATTCCTGCACACTTTCTGCTAGGTGCTCTTGCTTTCATAACACAAAATGTTTCTTAAAATCCCCTAACCGTAGGGTGACCTCTTTTCCAAAGCTGAGGCTTGGCCAGGCTCTGCTCACAGTTGTTAGCCAACACATCGCAAGTGCTGATAGACTGGGAAGATTAACTATCTTAGTATGGAATTTTTGCGGACAGAGTAAGTTTTCCGTCTGAAGGGAAGATTGCAGGTCGTCCCCACCCCACCCCCGGCACTCATCTGTTCGCTGAATCACCAGAAGTTATCAGCAGCAGTTCTGATCAACACGGGAAGTCACTTACTGAATCTGGGAGAGAAACTGGAGAGGTGCTCCAGCAGCATTCAGCACCTCGGCGCTCCTCTGCCTCACTGCACTGACCCCTTACTCCAGCATCACCCACCTGCTCCAAGCCACTGGCACAAGCTGGCACGAAGGATGCTCCCAAGGAAACCACCCAGTGCCTCAGGGCAGCTCCAACCTCCCAGAAAAGCTGTGTGCTTTTGTAGTGTCGTGTATCCACAGCTACTCCTCTTTTCTCTGGAACACTCCACAATGAACACATGAGTTTATAAACTCAACTTGTACTGCTTTAATCTAAATTGTAAGATTTATAAGTTTAGTCTCTCCTACTACCAGCTACATTAGAAATTAATAAATAGTGAAGCATAAGAAACTTCGACAGAATCATCCAAGTTTCCTGTGGAATGCTGACGGCTGTATTGAAAGTAAATGGAAGCCAGTTAAAACCAAACTGTATAAAAAATTAGTTAACATGTAATTGAAGATCGTTCTGCCAGCAGGGAAGTACCTTAAGACAACTAAATAAATGTCTATTTCCCACTTTTCTGATTAAGAGGATACCAGGGATACTGCAGAAGGGATAAGGCTGTTTGCTTTGAGGTGGAAGCCCTCTGCTGGTTAACATAAACTAATTAGTGCACTAATCTAAATGTTTCTGTAGATAAGAGAACCACAAAGAACAAGAAAGGAGACAGTGGCCAAAGAAAAAGTCAAAAGAAAAAAAGAAAAAGCCGAAGAAAAGGACACAGTGGGTAAAAGAGAAGAACCATCAGCATCTCAGAAATCCTTATTCTTAATATTTTTTTACATTTTTCCTGTTCTTATTTACATACCCATTGAATTACAAAACACTCAATTTAATAAATCTTACCATGTCTTTACAATAATAAAATGCTAAAAAGGAACTTTAGTATCCTGTGTGACACTTGGGAAGACCTGACCATTCAAACACTGGAAACACAGCCCATGAGTGTTATAAACAGGTCTCACTGTTTGATGTATAAACCACAGGAAAGTATTTTTTCCTATAGATGCAAAAGCTGTTTGTGCACATCTTTTTGTCTTGAGTCTTGTATCTTTAAAACACATTTCAAAATTATTTCACAGTTAAACCAGCAAAATTATTTACCTGACTGAAACTGTTTGTAAATCTCTTCTAGGAACCAATCTAAGCATGGGCAGTTTCTGTAAACCATGCATAAATACTGAAGGTCAGAAGACAGACAAAGGGCTCACATTTGCATGTGTTTGCACAGGTACATGACTGCAGCAATGCTTTTTCAGTTTATTGCTGTGCTTACATGCCAGCTAAACCTGGCACTTGGCAAGTACAAAGGAGTGTGTTGCAACTCTGAACAAAATTTGTAAATGAAACTCAGCCCTACCACACCTGGAAGAATACTGCAATCTCCTTTCTTCCTGACAACAAGCCCTAGGTTAAAAGAAACTCATTTCTATGTTGAGGATGAGCACAAGGAATGCTGACACACGGAGGGTGAGGAGGAAAACACTGAATTTGTGTCTTAGTTACTGTCCTACATAGTTATATTTAATCCCAGTTAAAATAGCTCTGTTAAAAGCTTGATGAAAATGCAAGAGAAAACAAAACTTCTAAAATAATGGACATATGGCCTATGTGTATGCTCTCTCTGTATGGAGTGCCTGTGCATGTGCTCACTCCATATGTACACATCCACATATTCAGCAGGAGCACTGTGACCAACAAGAAAAATTTTCTCCCTCCTTGCAATTTCCCCTTCTGCCATATATGTTTGATTTTTTTTTTTCAATATGAAACATTTAAATATTTCCCCCTACCAACAGAAGTTTCTATGTGAAAAAAAAAACCCCAAAAACCTGAAATACAGAAGAATAGTATGCAGGGTCAATCCTGTAGAGCCTATGGTCCCCCCTAAATAAAACATTTGAGACACAGGAAGTGTTCACATTCATCTGCTGAAAAAAAAAGGTGAAAATAGGGGGTAAAATTAAAGTCCAAGTTACCTTCAGTAGAAGAGAAGACAGGATAGATAAGAACATTCAGGCAAGCAGCAGGAATAATCTGATGCTATCTCTCAACCACTGGCATGTGAAATAATCAGCCTCAACAAAACAGTTGCTTAGTCACAGTTAAAAACCCAGGAGTATCAATTCTTAAATCATAGCTCAGAGAAACTAAATCAAGGGTTTGCAATCTTCTGTAATTTGCACCACATCATCTTGTTTATGTATCTAAAGAAAGCTCATCTTCTGGCACTCACTGAAATACAGGGTGGGAAGGGTAGAAAGTGAAAGAGAAGTCACATACTATTGAAATTACAGGTGTAAAAAATGTTTGTTCATCAGATACTTATCTGTTGAGATCCCAGTGGATGTCTCCCACAACAGTAACACCCCAAACCCACTTCTCTTAAGCAGGAGAGTTTAGAAAGCAGACTCACTGCCTTCTCACAGCCAATGCCAACCACCAATCACTAGCTCAGGTGGTTTCATCAGGGCAAAAAAGATTCACACCTTGATAGTCATTGTTAAATGAAGTCATCCAGACATTTCACTATTAACCAGTGGACTAAATTAGAGGTTTAGTCTTCACTTAGTGCTTTGCTTGCCCACAAGACAATATGCTTGGATTACCCTGAAAGCAACTCTAAAGTACCCAGGTTCTTCAATGCCTTCCTTTTCAGATGCTTGGAAACCAAGTATCAATCCTGGTGTATCCTTCAGCTTGACTTCTCCTATGGCCAAGGCCAAAATATTGCTCCAGTCTACATCATTATTGTTTTCTTCTTTTGGCACAACTGTCAGCTCACATGCTAAATCCAGTATTTCATGAGATCTTTTACCTTCTCCTTGTGAGAAACAAGGAACATGGCTAGAACCCAGGCTTCCACACTTACACAAAAAGAAGTGGAACATCAGATGTACAGGAGAACATGCCCAGGTCCCAGGGCAGCACAGCACCCCAGCAATAATATGTCTTTACATCTTTCAGAAAGTGATTGGTGAGAAAAAGAAGGACCAAAATGGAAGCCAAGCCCTTTCATACTGTATTTTCTCTGTAAGTAAAGGCCACTAGAGATAACAGGATATGTCACATCAATTTAAATGAAACACCTCCCCCAAAAGAAAATACTTAACTCTAGTCTGTAAAAGATAGATTTTTATTGTAATGAAATCAAAACAAATATTTATCTGCTGTGTTTTTCATGTAATTCTGCCTGTAAAGTCAAGCTAGCTACCTTCTCCGACAAGAACACTACATCACTAAATGCAAATGGCAAACAAATTACATTGAGAAGTAAGAGATGCGTATTATTTCACTTATAGTATACATTCCTTATTTACAGGCATCTGGAAAATTGCCTGCAGTAGAAAGAGATGCCATGTAGATATTCCTAAAGAAATAAGAATACAGACACATGGGATTAGATACAAAATAAATTTATGCAGAAATACTGATTATCTAATCATGTACTCTATCCATCACATACCACATTCTTGTTGTGCAACCAAGCTTATTCACCCAGGGGAATCTACCAAAAATAAGAATACTTCATATGTATTTATTCATAAAATAAAAATAACAATGGTTTCTAGATGGGAACTACCACCTTCTTTTGATTCACATGCCTCCCATGCTACACCTGTTCTAAACTCATCAAGTTGACAAGATTATCAAGATTGCTTAGAGAGCCAATATTTCTCTGGAGTACTTTTTCCCCCCCACATAGTGAAATGGAAAATATTCTGGCTCTCTCAGCCAGCTTTGGCATGGAAATAATGCCATGCTCTGTGGTTAACTGCTAGCTCTTCTTCCTCCAAGGCACTGTGAGTCATCTCTGCTTTCCACACTGGTATCTTCCAAACAATTCTGGGTAAAACTCTGCTAGTTCATTCTTACCAAAGACATTGTATGACAGCACAATTACACAGAAGGGATCACATATTAAACAAGTTTGGTTTTTTTTTTTAAGCATTCCATTAAAAACTGTACTAGGCAAATATTGCAGTAACTATTAATCAAGTCTAAAATTAAATTAAAACTAGCTTCATGAAAGATGCGTGGTCATTTGCTGGCATTTAAGGCTTTCCCTTCAAGCACAAGCACATTCACAGCAGGATTTGCTACTCTCACCCAATGGCACCTTTTCCCAAGCTTAGACAAAGAGATGTGAGGAGACGCTTTCAATCCCTACTTGCAGACAGTCTTGTTTTTTCATTATGACAAAGTGTTGCTGAGCTTGGCAGTAGAAACCACCCACTTTCAGGAACTCCCAGTGTAGCTAATATTCCTCTGGTTAACAAAAGATGCCTTGCTCTGAGGCTGTTGCTACAGGCTGTTGTTACAGCACTGCACCCAAATGACCTTAATTTATGAAAGGCTGCTCTGGTTACAGGATCCTGAGTTATCCTGCTTAGTTTAGGGCTAGCAAAATGCAGCAGACTGACAGCTCTAAACATCACTCAGGAGGGGAATGAATAAATAAATAATATCACATACCAGCTAAAATATTTGGTACCTGCCATCACCCTTCAGCAGTGCTTAAAAGACGTCTTAAAATCCAGTTTGATTGCCAACTTAGTATCCTACATGTTTTGTCTTAAAAGGAAAAAAAAAAGTGTGCCCCTTCTTAAACACTTATTAAAGAAACTCAATGACAATGCAGTTCCTTTATGGCTCCCAAATTCTGTGCTCTAAGGGTCACTGTGAGAATCTCAAAAAAAAAAAAACCCTTATAACATTCACCAGGAGAGTGCTTGCAGCCCACCCTCCTGGGCAGTCAATGGAATCTGCCCTGAGGTGAGGGCATTACCTTTTTTCTTGCTCTCAAGTAAAACCAGGAAAGCAAGCTCCTGTCCTTGCCATTCTCTGTGTGCACCTCAGCCGGGCTCACCTGCACGAGCTCTGCTCTGTGACACTGCAACCCCGGCCTCCCAAAAATGCTGGGATTTCATCTAAATCACTGCAACCAGCCAGCTCATGGTCCCAAAACAGCTGTGGCAGCACAACCCAGGGCACTGAAACCTGAAGGAGAAGGGTGGACATGAGCACTGAAAGAACAGGAGCTCCTTCTAGGGCAGGGTGAGGCAGGTTAAGCTGCTGTAGCTCCAAGGCTGCAACTGTCCAGGAGTTCTGCAAACTGTTCTTTGGTGAACAAATTCAGGGTATTGGTAAGGAAAACAAGGTCTGGGCATAGTACTTCCCTGGATGTCTATTCAGCTTGTACTCCAAAGAAAAGAAAACAAAAAACAACAACAACAACAAAAAAAAATAGAAACAAGCAAGCATTTTGATTTTCAAGCAGAACTCTTCTTTTGGGGGAAAGTCTGTTTGGAGTAGTGTTTCTTGTGTGTGGTTTGTTGGATTATTTTTTTTTAAGTGTTTTATTTCCACTGTGTGTGGGAAAATGATGCCTGAAGTCTTTGGCTGTTTTCAACGTAGGAAAAAAAAAATGTCCATAGGGGTGAAGTCAGGGTTGAGCAAAGAGAGCACTCAAAACATTCATGTGAATTATATCACCAAAATAGACTCAAAGCACTTCATAAAAATTCATTGAGATGGAAGAAATATGGCATACAGGATCTCCAGAATGTCACTACTGGATGCAGACTTCCTTTTTTTTAAGTTTGGCAATCAGTTTTGCTATGTTGGAAGTTCCCCCCTATGCTAAGAATTATATCTAAAAGCATCTCAGCAACCAGCCAAGACAGAGATCAAGAGAGGGAAACATTATTATGTTCTCCCTAGCTCAGGGAAGGATGAAGCCAAGGTAAATAATTTGAGAGCTGTCTTCCGAAGTAAACTTTTCTTTTGGTTCATGAGTTATTTCTACACTGTCAGCCAACTATAAACATTACAATTTGTTAGCCCGTTGAAATTAAGTGGAAGTGTATTTCTACCTTAATCCAGAGAAACTTTTTTCCCTTACAAATTTTTTAACTCCAGGCCTACTTGACAATGATTTTGCCTGCTACTTGGCTTTCAACACTTTTGATTTTTCATGGAAACCTTCAGCTTCAGACCGTAGTGTAGAAAGCCATTACAAGAAGACAGGGCAGAAATACATTTCTATGCTAGAGTGGTAAGCATGGAGAGAAAAAAGCCAGGAAGACAAGTCAGTCATGTGAGTGAGGGTAGGACAGGCATCCCTGGCATTCCAGCCCTGATGGAAAAGAGATGTCACTGCCTTGCAGCTGAGGTGTGTGCACACAAGCTCACGCCTCAACTGAAGCACAGAACATGCACACACCCCTTCTTGGAAAAAACAGCTCAAGATGCATCCTAAAATACCCTCCCTGCCTTCAGCAGCAGGTCCACTGGGTAGACACTCATCCTTTAGAGACTACTGGCTAATTTTAAGCTTACAGAAAGCTGTTGCATTTGCATGTCTTCACTAAGGTTCATCTTCAGTAGTCCTACAGGTTCTGCCTGTAAAACTGGGTCTGCCGTCTCCTTGCAGGGAGGCTGGCCTCCTCCTACCTTCCCTTCTCATCCCACAGTTTCTCCATAATGACTGCTTTCTTCCCTAGCCATGGACACTGTTAGTCAGAGCCACAAACTGACACATGAGAAAATATCTTTAATTTCATCAACCACTTTCTCCAATATCACTCCCTCTCCTTACGCAGCTTCCCGGGATAGCGCAAGTGGGAAACTAAGCCAAGGAAGGCAAGATGGCACAGAGCAACCTCAGAGCCCCTCTGCATGCAGGGTGTGGGGGGAGCAGCATCCATGTGCACCCTTCCCTCAATGCCTTTCACAGCGCTGCCAATTTCTGCCAAATTCAGGGTGAATCATATTTGTGCTGCTTCTTCCCACATCCCAGTTCTTGGGAGTCACATATCTGGGCAAGAGTCATGTCTTTTGTCTTCAAAGTGAAAATTTCTGAATTTAATTTGAGGGATGCAGAAATTCACACAACCTAAACATCGTAAAAGTTCAAATCCCAAGAGGTATTAAAAACTCTTTTTGTTTCCATATTTCACGATTATTTGGGGTGTAAGCTCGAGATCCTGAGTGCTTTGCTTAAACCCACTTCTACAGGTGGGAAAATCTTAGCCAGATTCTCTGCAATGGAAAGAGACTGCAGGAATGCAGCTAGAGCAGGATAAGGGATGCTTTTCTGGGGAGGGTGCTGAATGCTTACATACAATAATTTTAACTCCTGTTAAAGTAATGCTCCATCAGGGTGGAAGCCAGAAAAAATATACAGGCTTTTCATTATTGGATAATTGGATGTTTCACCAATTTCACCCTTATTAGTGAAAATAGTTTGTTAAGTACTTAACTCATCTCCAAGTAGTGAAAACAAGCACACTAACAAAAATGCTGCAAGATCCCAAGGGTTAGAACAGAAGCAAGAACTGAAGCAGTAGCTGTATGAAAGTAAGAAATCTTTCCATATGGCTGAAAAGGGTTTAGCCAGTACAAACCAATAACACACACCCTTCCCATAAAAGCACAGCCAAAAATTAGCACAAGTGGTTAAAATTATTTCACTCAATAATTAATTAAACTTAAAATCTGATCCTATAATGCTAATGTTACTCAGAAAGTTTACTGAAAATCTGATCTCAATTTTTAAAAAATTTAATCATTGAGTACACTCAGATCTTATTCAGACTTGAAAAAAACCCCAAACTTTAAAAAGCTCTAAATCTGAAAAGAGCAATTCCAAAGTTGCGTTTTTTTTAAGCACAAAGTAAGCAACATCTGTGATACCCAGAGTGGGACTGTCACTAGCAAGTGCACCCCCTTCCCTTTATCAGCTCTATGTAAAATCTTTTCTCAGTCACACTAAACTGGGTGTGTATAAAGGCAAGCAGGCAGCTCTGGATAGATGCCTCCACCTAGCTATCAATTACTGTCACAAGATTTGTACTTCATCTATTTTCTGCCTCTCCCATTTCATTTTCCTGCATCAGCAGTAAATTTAGGACAAAAGCACGAGACCAAAAATTCAGTCACTGCTACCTACTCAAGCCAATTCACCAGTAAATGAGCTTACCAATTTTTATATTGCATTACGTAAAAGATTAAACTGTAAGGTCCTATAAAAAATTTCTGTAAGGTCCTAAACTGTAAGGTCCTAAAAAATTCCTTATTATATTTCCTTATTTTCTTCTAAGAGACAGGTTACTACTGAATTCATAGATCAGCTTCCAACAAAATCTACTTTGTTCTCAGAAAAAGCAAGAAGTGACTAAATTCAACATTTAACACTTTGTATCTAAAGATGAAACATGCCTACAAATTTTGTCAAGTGACCTTTGTTTGCTATACACTGACATTTTCTTTTCTCCTTTCCTAGATTTTTGTCATTTCTTCAATATATTTAGGGGTGAGAAAGAAGCAGCATTAATGACTGACTATATAAATCAGGGTATACTGAAAATATTTTAATTGCCATTTAATAAACTAATCCATTAATTGATATGTTTGCCTTGAAAACAAAAGGTGTAGCCCAGATAATTTTTCTGTTGTCATCAAATGAACAGACAGCTGGCAAGAGATAAGTAGTGCAGAAGAGTCAGTTACGCAAAACAAATCATAATTCTGCTAAACTGAAATATTTTGGAATTAGAACTCAACAATAGTTTAGAACATTTACCCAAAAAAATCACATGCTTATGCCATGCACAGGAAGATGACGATGAGAGTGCTGGACAACATAAGAGTCTGCTAATAAAGATTTGAAAGAAAAAAAGATAATCAGCAGAACGAGAGCTGGTGTTTCCATCAGAAGGATGAAAATGATCTCCTGCCCACAGGAACGATGACACAATTTGGGGACAGAAGAGAGAAATATTTCCCTCACCCACGTGAAGCATCTGATCTAAAGCTTCATTGCCTTCAAAGATCTTACAAGTATGGGGCATTTGAACATGGGTTGGTTTTGTTTAGTGAATATTTTTTTGCTGTTTTGGGTAGGGTTTTTATTGTTTGTTTGGTTTGGTTTTGGTGAGGGGTTTTTGAGAACTCAGCACAGCCTTCATATGACAAAAAATTAAAAACTTTTCCCATTTTATTGATCCCTTTCAGTGCTCTGAAACAGAAATCATGGCTAAAGAAACACCAAGTACCCTCTACTATCCATTTGTTGGTCCACAGCTGAAGCAGTCTGCTATCATCTCCTCTGTTTCTATATTGCTGCTTAATTTCTCAGTTTATGGTATTTCTGAATCATCAACACAAAAGACCAAAATAGGGTCCTGGTCTTTGGAATTGGGAAGTTCTCAGGAAACCTGGGGGTAGTATTAAGGGACAGGAACTTTGGCAAACAGGAGAAAAGACATACAAGGAAAAATAAACTCCATTTAGTAGGATTATACAGTCAAACTGAAAAATGATTTTTTGATCTGATGTATAGCTTGCTGGCCCTTTGTTAAAGCAGACACACATATGTTGAATGTCTATTTAAAAGCAGAATATTTCACTAAAGTATACTGAAGCTAAAAAAAATATTTGTAATGGAGACCATAAAAGGGAGAAAAGTATGGAATGTGTTATGTTCATCTAGCAAAGCTGTTCCCTAGCAATCAGCAGTTTCAAGCAGCCTATATCAATCCTGCTCTTAGACACAATAGAGTCTAGTCTGAAATACAAATGAAAACTAAGACAAACCATTAGAAAATTCTCCAGAGATTTCTTTTTTTTTTTTTTCCTAGATACCAGTGGCAAGAAATCCCGATGCAAGGAACATCATGAGTTCAAAGTTCTGACTTTTTAGCAAGAGGATGGAATCAAAACACCTCCCTACAATTTGCACTTTAAAAAAAGGAAAAATAGAGAGAAACAAATTTTAAAAAAGGAAAATATAGACAGAGGTCTTCATCATAGTAAAAAAATGTCTGGAAGCAATTAGCAACTGAGAAGTGGAAGAGGAAGAGTAATAAAAATCTTAAAAACCTTAAAACACTAAGTAGTAAAGTATTCAATTTTTATGAGTAAAACATCCTAAAAATTGCAGGCATGTTACTTAAAGTTTGACACAGGCTGCCACAGAATTTAATTCAGTTCAAAATAAAACCAGCATTTTTAGTTATCGACATTCCGAGGCCATAAACCTACACAGCAAGTCATCAAAGCAAAACATCTGTGCACTGTCCACACATGCAGCGCGTGCTTATGAAACAGAAAGAATGATGTCATTTCAGCCTGGTTTTTATTATACTCCGTTTGCTAAATTCTCAGCAGTATGGCCCTGCCCCTGCCTCTCAGAAACAGCCCAGTGTTGCTTTACCAGCACTCGGGGCTCATTTACAGTGAAAGACACTTGCAGTGCCCCATGGAATCTAAGGAAGATGCTGCACTGTTTAATTTACCTGCCACAGCTGCCAACAAGCCCTTGCCTATAAATGAACCTGAAGTGATACAGATTTTGTCAGCATTCCCCCTGTGCCACCAGTGCAACCAGCAGCCTGCTTCCTGAGCACAGCTGGCCTCCAGCAAAAGTGCTCAAGTTCACACAAAGCAACACAAACACAATGCTAAAATCAAGTTTCTCATGGAGATAAAATCTGCTCTCCAGCAGAGTCACTGCCACCAAAGCTGAAATTCTAAGAAATCTACTGTCCTCGAGGCTGACATAGCTTGAGCCCACTTGATGCAGCAAGGAGGGAAAGCCATATGCAAGAGAAAATATCAGAGGCCAAACACTTCATTGCTTTTCCAAGCTAACTGCACTCTATCCATTAGCCTTCATCCTTCAAGCTGTCCCCCTCAGAAACTTCACTTGCACCAGCCTCCTCACCACTTGTTCAAAAATTATCCCAGATAAGTGCCCATTTTACCACTTGCCAGTTGTTTCTTGAAACCAGCCATTCCCTCCATTGTCCCACCACTGTTCCCTGTCACCTGTTAACTTCTCCTGAAGATGATTACTCATGTTATCAACACATTTTCTAAAGAGACCATAAACAGGAGAATTACGTTTGCAACCTCCAGAAGCACTAAAACGCATGGCTAGGCTAACACAGCACTATACTGCATGTTTCTTCCCCTTTGGGGAAAGCTAATATAAATAAAATGAACAGATTTCTGGTACTAAGGCCTGGAATATTCCTAGAAACTGTCTACCAGACTTTTTTTTTTTAATTTGCCTTTTTTTTTTCTTAATTTACCATTCTAAAGAGAAAGACCGTGTTGTTGAGCAGAACATACAGTTTTATAAACTTGGCAATTAATTTAATGTTTTTACTGATTTGAAAAGGACTAGCACATTTTAATGAGGGCTTTGTAAATGTGGACCCTCGGCAGTTCTGTGGAAGGATACAGATTACATGTGTTTCTCTCAGGCCAGTTCCAGGAGATGGTGGAAAAAAGCCTTGATTCAAATGAAGTCACTCCTGTGTCTCTTCCAAAAATTACAATAGCACCATGTACAAAACTCATCAGTAACTGGAGAATCTTGGACTTCATTATTTAAACCTGGATTTGATGCAATATGAATGCTTTTTCAAAAACAACGTTTCACATAAAGGCGTGAAAACTTTTCACATCAACTCGATCATATGTTTTGGGATTTTTTTAACACATACCAACACTTTCTTGTAATACTCTTGGACTGTGTATTATTGGCCTTACACACTGCATGTAAAAATAGTCTGTCCTCTTACCAAATAATGGGCTTGAGGAACCCCAGGGATTTCAAATCTGGACAGACTGTAATGGAAAGACAGGATCTGCTTGTGGACTCTGAATGGGAAGCAAGTACCTCTCCTAGGGCTGTGGAGGCCAGCCTCCCCATGGGATGGTCCACTTGGCTGCCTCTTCAGTCAGAGCCACTGCAGGCACACTGCCTTCTTTCCATCCCTGTCATCTCTTCTGGCCCTCACCTGCTCTGGTATCAGTGTTACTAAGGCAGCAAATGCATACAGTACCTGGACAAACTGCACAACAATTCTCTCTACCCACATTCATCCAAACTTTCATGAGTGTTGTACTAGTCCTGAAAGGAACACACATTTTTAAAATTCCCAAATGTCTTAATTTCCTGCTTTAAAATAGTCTTTGCATATAAGGTGACCTAAGCCAGCTAAAATCCAGTCTAGTGCCTGAAAACCTCCTACCCAGAGAACTGAGAGCAGTATTTCACTTTGAGACCCTAAAGTAAACCCCAAAACTCAGGTTTACCCCAAACAAAAACATCAAGCGAAAAAGTGACTAGCAACAGATAAGGAACTTAAAATGGAACAATTTTTCTAATATAAATTAAACTGCTTTGACTGCCACTGAGAAAGAAAATACAATTAGCACCTTGCTATTCCTATAATTGATGGTAAGTTCTTTAACATTCTAAATTTATATAAAAGCTATCAACAGACAGATTACTTCCTTAAAGGCTTTTGATGTTCTATAAAACACGTACAAGCACACATACAACAACAAAAAAATCAGGTGTGATTGGAATGGAGTGCATTCAGTCAGCACCTGCTCTCTGCAGGAAATTACTCCATCAGACATCTCTTTATATTTATTTATACATATACACAGATAGATACATTTTCCATTCTTTTTAAATAATGCAGACTATTTAAATCTACCCAATAGCTGAAGTCCCAAATACAAAGCAGCTAATAAAAAGGTCATCCAAACAGTGATGCTGCTTCTGGAACATGTGAAATATTAAATCCCATTTTAAAAGGCATTCTTAGTTTTACTTCAATTTATAAATCTCCTCTATCTGGAGTGAGGCAGTATGAGAATACTGACACTCATTTTGATTGTATTGTAAATCTGAATTTTGACATCTTCCAGGTAAAGGTTCAGTTCACTAGTATTGCTTAAAAAACGAAGAGTGGAGAGTCTTTACCTTTTTTATTATTTACTTTGTTAAAGTGGTTCATCAATTTAGGTTTACTCAGCAGCATTGCCTTTTGTTACGTATGCTTGGCTTAAAATGTGTTGTGCACTCAAAATGACAAATACTTAGGTTAGAATCTGTGCACTTGGACTCTGACCAAATAATTCTGTACATCGAAA
The DNA here is from genome assembly GCA_003676055.1 of Chloebia gouldiae. Lineage (NCBI taxonomy): Eukaryota > Metazoa > Chordata > Aves > Passeriformes > Passeridae > Chloebia > Chloebia gouldiae. The sequence continues at coordinate 58,341,104 of QUSF01000002.1, read as the reverse complement.
TAAATTGTAAAGTTTTCATCCCTAAACCAAAATGTGGCCTTTAGCTGCATAAGTATAAATGCTGCACAGTTCTAATAAAAACCTTCAGTTGCTCCTGCTATAGTCAATTGTCCCTTTCTAAATATAGAATTATGCCAGGCCTAGACACTCAGGTCACCAGGTAAAGCTTTGCACAGCATAAATCTGTCACCACCTTTGCTCAAAGCATCTCTTTAATCAAAATTCATTTACTGTGACAGTGAAAAACAGCCAATTTAGACAACACAGCCAGATAAATTTGAACCCGTTTGTCCTGTTTTCAAAGAAAGGCAATCACAGTGGAAACTCAGAGGAGTCAGCAGAAACTTCAGCAAGTTGTCAGGCTGCCAACTGACCTTTTTATTTTTTGTTTGTTTACTTAATCTTCTTCAAAAATGCATGTTCAATACCAAGCTCCAAATAAATTTATGTAGGATCAGAAAATCCTATCTTTCTGTTTTGCTCCTATGTAATGATTACAGTGATTAGATGTACTGGCAGCCAGCCAGTACCACAAATAAGATCATTTCCCATAATTATAAGAGGAAACATTAAGACTAATATTGTTCAATTTTTCCAATGAATATAGTTACCACTGAACTCTAATTTGACTCATCTATGTCAACATGAAGAGAGAATAACAAGTACACTTGTAAAAAGAAGGCATTTCACTTAGTGATGTCTAAGGCATAAGTGCATTTATAGTAAGCAACTACAGAGGAAGTCCAGGTATTTATGTATTTCTTCCCTCCTTTTTGCTTCATACATATATTTTTAAAAAATCATAAATCTACCATTTTTCTACAACTAAATGAAGACATTTACTGTAAAGATAACAGTAGATACTCACTTTTCTGAAGCAACTCACATTTTATGAGTGACACTGAGCTTTAACAAAATAATAAAGCTGTGTTCCACCAAGATCAGTTCAAAGTACCTTAAAGTATTTAAGTATTCTTATTAAAGTGCAAAGCTGAAAATTTTACTGGAAATAAACATATCTTTACAACTTCAATAAATGCTTCAGTCCAGGTTGCTAGAATCGATATGGAGCATTAGCACAGGTTACTGAAATTCAGCATTCTTGAGGACAACAGAATCACACAGTTCCCTGTGGCACATCGCATGGTTAATGAGGGAGGAATTAGTCAAGCAACGTTATTACATTTACGTTTTCATAACAAATGGCTTTCCCTAGGGTAGCCCAAACAAATTACCCAGAGCGCAGGACGCACCGAAGCTGTGGTTTGACATCTCGGCGGCAGCGCTGCCCACCCGCAGCTGCTCCTGCCCGCAGCTCTCCCTGCGCCGGGCAAGGGACACGGCTGGCCCCGCACACACCCACCCCAGGAGCTGATCTGGCTGAAAAATAACCTGGCAGAGTCAAGTAAAGCAAATCAAACCTCCTGTGGGCAAGTTTCCATCCTCTCCACCGCTGTCTGATTCTCCGTGCAATCACAAACACACGTGCGCCAGCGCAAGAAGGGCACAACAGGTATGGGGGCCACAGATTTGCTCAAAACAGGCCCCAGATTTTCTTCATTTCCCAGTGAAGCCCATCAAGAGAAGAACACAACTGACCAGCTGCAGAGATGTAGCTCCAGCTGCAGCACTCCGGGAGCTGCTGGCACTGACCCCCTCCCCAGCCCAGGCAGCTCCTGCTGCAAGCCTCGCTGCAGTGGGAGTAGGGACCAGCCAGTTACAGCTGAGATGAAGCAGAAGGAAGCCCCGAGGCCCCAATTTTGTGCAGCTTAAGCCGACCCTAATTGCTGTCTGCCAGCGTCCCAGCCCTCCACTCCTGAGCCCATTACCCAACAGAAAATTATCTTTTTTTTCTTTGTCTGTTGTGTCATCCCATGGGTTTTGTCTGCATACTGAAATGGCTCAGCAAAGAATGGTGAGTGGGACCTCAGTAGTGGAGGACACACCATTCAGCTCACAGATAGGTTTTCTTAGGCTGCTGCTGACATTAAATCATTTTGCAGCAATTCCTACTGTCTTCTTTGAGATATAACTCAGCATTGCCACAAACCTTTGCATCAGCCATACTTCTAATTTAACTTAACCTTTGCTCATAGGCTGTACATTAAAGTAAAGAGTTGTTGAAAATATTTCTCATGTGTTTCAGGACTGTATATACAGGTCTCACTGCAGCACTGCTCCACAATGCTGCCACAGCAAGTCATCAAAGGGATGCAAGGGCTGGCTGATGATTACTATGGGTCTCATAACTTGCATACTAAATCCCCGCTCTGTGAAGCAAAAATCAATCAGGATCAGGACTTCCTCCAAACTGCCCTCTTCAAAGCCACAGAGAAAGGCTGTGGTGAGACATGGGGTGGAGTGGCATCTCACCACAGGTTGAGGGAAGTCCTGACTGAAGTCCAACATTTGCAGGCTCACTCAAACTCCCATGACTGACACTGAAGCTCAGTGGAGCTCCCATGCCGGGTGCTGAGCAAGGGGCAGGTTACACACCCACTTCTCATGTTCCCAACAGTGCACCCCTGGCGGGATAACCACGGCTGTGCCTCAGCATCTGTATTAATCTCAACAGGAGAGATCGGATGCAACGCAGCCGGCACAACCTGTCATCGCATGCGTGTGACAGCGTGGCATTTTCCACAGAGAAACACTGCATGTACTACTACATGAACATGCTATGAAGGCAGGGCCATGATCCTTTAATTTCCTGCAGTAGGTGGAAAAAAATACAAAAGAAAACACCATTAAGATCATCAAGGAGGAAACGCCCTTGTCTGAAATCACCATCCAGCTACAAGTACCGTGAAAGAATTAATTGGTACCTGCATAAATATGCCTTTGTTTAATAAATGAGATTGCTTTCTGCTGTGTTTCCACTAGTGAATTAATACATAGGGAGGAGACAACTTTATTATTTACAAGAGACTCAATAATCTGTCTACACACCCACATCATGCTTCAACCAAGACAATCAACACTCCATTAGAGATTATTAATACATGAAGCCCCATGACCACCTTATGATTTGTAATATTATTTCCTCCACTTTACAAACTGAGAAAACTACACAACAGCAGCTATTAAACAGCTCTGTTTGGAAACCCACTTCTGTTTGGAAGACAGCATATTTCCATGGGGCAAGGATTTATCTCTGGTCTCTGAGTACATGTCTATGCTTTAACTTCACAATTCCTACCAAACTTCAGTGAAGCAAAGCTCAAATAATTAAAGAGACATAGCCTGCTTCCACTGAAGCCTGTGGCAAAACTCTCATTATTTTTAACAGAAGACTAGACTAGGCATTTATAGAATAGTTGTGATCACTGGAAGGCACCACTGAGTTTTCAATATTATTAGCTACAGGACTGCATCTATCTAAGAGCAATATTTCTTTTAAAATCTTTAAAATCTGTTCTCAAAACCTACCAGGTTTTTAAAAGCTCTTGTTCTTCAGAAGAACATTATTGAAAAAGCACTGAATGGTTATTACTTACATTGACATTTTTTGTATGAATAATTTAAATTTGTTGCTAAAGCACATACCAAAGGCCACTCCAGAAAGGGATGGAGTCCCTCTGAGGATTCTCGCTTCTTTCATATTTGCTTTTGCCCCTGGTTGTAACAGCTTTTCCTTCATTTTCCAATTAAATAGTATTGTAATGAGATTTGGAGTCAACAAGCTTATTGCTGAATACACTGAAAAAAAAAATCATTTTATATCTCAAAATAGAGGAAGGAAAACTATTCAAAGTCCTTTAGATCAAGTTCTTAATATGAAATTGCTTAGATTATAAGCCATGGCAGACATACAGAGTTTTTTGCACTTGGCTGACCTGGGGTGTTTTTGAGTAATGAAATTTTCTTTACATAGATAGTTTTCCACTGAAACAAAAGTATCCTAAAGATCATTAAAGACAGGTTCCACCACACTTCCTTGCTCAGTTTTAAAACAAAAACGATCTCCTGAGTATGAGATATTCCTAACAAAAGGCATACAGAAGTTCTCACCAAGCCTTTTGGGCAGAAAATGAGCAAACATGCATGACTTCATTATGCTTTAACTGTGACCAAATCATTGCAGCCAAGGGCCTTCGCATACAGAACTGTGCCAACAGCATCAAAAGGAGCTGCCTTTATTAAAGGGTGAGCAAGAACTACACTGACCAACATGAGTACAACAGCTCTCACAGGAAAGGTCACAGGCAAATAAACCAATGTGAGCCACACCAGGCAGGGGGGAAGGATTCAGCACAGCAGCTGAATGACTTTCCCTGCAAGGAAAGTGATAAACAGGAGGGCCTGCTCCACTCTGATCTGGCTGTAACTCTCATGGGATTTTAAAGGGAAGGCTTCATTAAACACCTCTAGAAGACAGAAAAGCATGGCTAACAGCAGCAAGTGTCACACAGGAGGAAAATGCCACGGTTATTACATCAGAGTGTTCTCCAGGAAACAAGGGATGCAGCAACATCCTGAAACCACATACAACTGTATGTCAAATAAATCTCAAAGAATAAAAATTTTTGCATGAGCTTTCTTTGATTTTGCAGCACAATGTAAACATTTGTCATGTGGACAATAACTGCTATGTCAGCATAATTTTTCAGACATACTCACCCTGATTAAAGAAAATGGAAGCAAAAGCCTAGAGTGCTGATTCTTAAAGGAGATTCCAACATTTCAAGTGTTCATACTTTTCACTAAAAACATGTAAGGCCATGGGAAGGCAAAGTAACCTCAACAGATGCTGCTTCTGACCTACCCACAATTGCAGAACAGAATTACAGAAGACTTCAAGCACAAAAGCAGCTTAGATTGGTCTCAAAGAAGGATATCTGTGAATACTCAAAGCTCTTATTATTTTAAAAGGCATGAAAATATTTTGCAAATCATCTTTAAAGAAAAAGTAATCTTTGTTCTTTGCTAGTCTTAGTCTGCACCTCTTGTAAGCTTATCAGTATAAGGAAGTTTAAGTTTTCCACAATCTTACCTGGTTGTTTTAAGTAGGGCAATGTATCCTGTCATCCTAGGATTCATGACAAAGTCCCTCACAACTTTACCACATTAGAGTCCTGACTGAAGATAAATCTGTGGATGAATTTATTCACTTAAAGCAAAGAATACGCATGTTTCTCTACAGCAGCAGACTTTGTGCATGGTTAGACAATTTTAAACTACCTTAATTTTCAGATGAAGAGCAAAGGTATTCTCAACAGCAAGGACAACTTGTTTTTTTACAAGCATGAAAACAAGTTTTTTCTTCTCTTTGGTCAACTAAATGCAAAAAAATATAATCCCCTATTTAAATTTACTTGCAGTAAGGAGGGACCAGAAATCTGTTATACATAGAAATAAAATTATTTATTTCCCCAACTAGTGCATGCATCCAGAAATGGCCCTACTTGCTTCCCTTTGACTATCCCCTCTCTCTCCAGATTAACTCACAAGAGATCTGCAAACTCAAACCACATTTACAAAAAGCACTACCTGCTGTTTCCTTAGAGGAACATCTCCTAAGTAGCTCAGTTTTCCATAAAGGAACATGAACTGTCTCCATTCTTCACAGCACAGGGACTTCCCATATCACAAGGAAGGATTTCATCATGCTGGTGAGCACAGCACAATTTCAGCTGTTTAAGCCGTCTGTGCCACTGGATTTCTTTGTTCAAACTAATCCAGTTCAATCTCATTCATGTCTTTTCAGTCGTCTACATATTTTCATCCTTGCAGATAACTGTACATCCGTGCCAGCTACTAAATATCAGTCACTCACACACTTTCCCTACTCCCCTGGCCCCCTCTAAATCTCAGACACTAGCTAGTTTCACATTACTCCACGATGTGCCAGGTAAGAATTAGTCTCATTTCACAGCTGAAGACACGGATACAAAACAGTGTACTGACTTGATTAAACTGAGGAAAAAAAAAAAGGACTTGTGATCAACAGAAAAGAGTAAAGGATAAGAACTATTTAATTTAATTATTTATTTAAGACACTGTTAGCACTGTGCTACTGAAACTTGAAGTTAATACAATACTATAATTATGTTTGGCAAGGTAATGTTTTGAAAGAACTCATTAAGCCCAACTTTGATCAGAAAAAGGCCATATACTACTAAAGCAGATTTTTAAAATATAAAAAGAGATGCATAGGACTGACATTAATAAACAGTCAAAAGAAGCCTACACATAGAAATAAAGGGGGAAAATAGTCTATAATTCTTCACACAATCTTTTTTTCCATTTAAATTGTACTATTAAGCTGTGCTATTAAAAAAAAAAAAAGAAGTTGGAAACCTACTTACCAAAGGGCAATTCTTTGCTTTATATACCCAGAAACACATAGGGCAATTACAGTGCATTTAATATTTGATATGAAAAAGAATTAAAGAAGATAAAAATAAGCTGGTACCAGATCTAATTTCACACTTGGGGGATTACAATGTAGAGAATACAACACACAAGAATTCTTCACTGACAACAGCACTGTGAAATGCTCAGTAGATTGCTGGCACTCCTAGGATTTAAAAGATTTAATGTTCTGCTTCGTTACTTCACAGCATGCAAAAGTTTGGAGGCCACTGGAAACCAAGCAGCTTAGCAAGGAAAAATAACAGAAGAAAAGGGCCTCATCAAACTTACAGGATCTTGATGGACCTTTTTTGACAGCATTTTACTCTGCTTAAATTGTGGAAATTAAGAACCAGAGTCCTTCTGTTCCCTTAGGGTAATCAAGGCCATGTAGTGGGTGCCATTCTGACTGCCCCAAAAGTAGCCTGCACATGTACTGATATCCCATTTTTACTTAACCAAATAAAAAGAAACAAGTCCTTTTCTGCTGTAAGGATTAACACCTGCCTCCCTTAAAAATATATATATACTTGCAAGAGAAAAAATAACCAAACCAAAACAAAAAAAGATAAATATATCAAACTCACACCTGGAGTAGCTGAATTAGAAATTTTCTTTATACCTGAATAGAGGTCATTGCTTGTCCTGGATCTCCAGAAGTGCACACTTGGCAAATGCATACTTTCACATGGTCAGCACTGGAGTGGACCATTGCTCCTCAATGTAAGAATCATAATTAGGGCAAAGCATCTTTGTGAGCTACAGTCATTTCCCCCTTTTCTCCCCTGTGCAGCCAAGCAGGAGCAACCCTGCAGGGTAGGTGACAGCACTACAATAGCTAATCCCAACAAGAGAAAGAAACTCTGAGCAAGGGAATGTGCTTGGAAAATGCAATATGTATTCTAAGAGGATGAGACTCCTGAGAAAACAGAAGGCCTCAGTAATTAGTCCTTGGGATGAGAAGGTGGCTCTTTTGCCTAAGAAGTCCTTTCAAATCTTTAGTTTGGCACAAAAAAAAACCAAGCTCTTTTGTTAAACAAACATCTAATCACCTAGAAATCTTAGAGGCACACATGAAACTTCAACAAAAAAATAACTTCAAACAACTGAATTTGGTGTTTAAGGTACCCTCTGAGTTATCTACATAGCACAAAAGGGTTTTCCACTGTTTTTACACCTTTTATGAAGAAACATTTGGGAGGAACAGTTTTGTTTCTCTTGTTCTGTTTAGAAAGAGCTAGAGGGGAAAGTCAAAACCCACACAAAATACACCTCCCCTGCCCATCCCTTCTTGTGGTGCCTCCTGGGGCCAGCCATAAGCCTCCCTCAGTGCTGAAGAGCACCACAAGCACACCCTGAATGCCTCAGGGGGAGCCCCTATCCTCCTAAAGCTTTATTCCCCCTTCTTGGTAACCATTTCACCAAGACCTGCTCTCACATACTTCTTCCTATTTTCATCCCTAAAGAAACCCACCTGGGCCAGAAGAACCCATCCCAGGAGGAGGTGGCACAGTGGCACCTCAGGGACCGCACATGGAAGGTGGTTTCTGTCTCATGTCTCTTCAAAAGTTCCAACCTGTTAGCAGAGAGCTGGTCACTGACCTCACATGGTCCTGAGCACTCCCAGCTATGTGATGAATAGACATTAAACCACATTCACTTTGTTTAATAAGCAGCAAAAGCATCTGAAGCTCTGCACAGGAACGCCTGAGCCGGCAGTAAGTTGGCTGTGCTCTGACAGCACGGCCTCACCGCTCAGACTGAGAGCAGCACTCGGGCTGAACAATTGCAATTCCTCACCATTTCATCCCTCCCCTCCCTTTCCCTGCTAGCTGTACCCAGTAAGGATGTGACGCTGGTGAAAAAAGCCTGATCCTTTTCCTTTTTTCCTTTTCCATGCTAGCTTACACTTCAGCTCACAGGAGAGCTGAACAGCTTACAGAGCTACAATGGCACAGCCAACCTACGGTGTGAGGCCACATGGCCATGAGAGAAAAAGATGTGCCAGATGAAGGGATAGCAGGTGGCAAGGAAAAGACAACCAACATATTTGAAACCACCACAATGACATGATTTTTTTTGCAATATAGGCAGCTTCACATGTGCTCTCCCATCATGCCTCTCCCATGACTCTACAGAAAGTTCAAGGGTCGTGCATTGACAGCTGAAATTTCTGTAGCTGACTTATTAATTTAAAATAATGCAGGCTGCATTTCTACCACCAGGATCATGTTCTCTGTGAGTTCATCCATTCCCAAATCTCACTGAGCGCCATCACTCACCTCCTAACCTTGCCATATTACCCCAAAAGTATTCAGTATCTGTGGCTTTCATGGGTAAAACATGGGAAGCAAAAGGAGGAAGAATTGAACAAGAAACAAACCAGGATTCCTTAAGCAGTTCTAGATAATGCAAAGTTTGAAATATCTAGGTCTATTTTATTTTATATCTCATATGAAAATGTTTTTTACAGCAAGTACAACACAGCATGTAAGCAATAATTGCTTTAGAAGGCACAGTAGTACACAAGATGAGTATTAGTGCTGAGGCCAAGAGAGTCCAGGAAGAGCTTATTTGCAAAAGAAAGGTATTTGAATTAGAAAGCATATATTAGTAAGTAAGGGTCACATCAGCATATGTGTTTTCATCAAATATAAGGCAGCCCTAAACACAGTATGAAATAGCTGCTGTTTACAGGACATTATTAGAGCCATACAATGTAGTGTTTCATTTTGAAAGCTTACTGGACTTAAACTAGACTGGATAGACAAAACAGAAGGCTACTTATTATTTAAGTAGCACCTCAGAAGGATATTAACTTTACAGCCTGATGCTGCTTACTCATAACAAAGTCTAATTACAGCCTAACAAGCACACCCACTGGCTTCAGTGAGACTCGGCAGAGAATAAGACAGGATCCACTGTATGTCAGGTTTGGCAGCTCCCTGCTGAAGTGCTCTAGAGGAAACAAACCATTCGGCCAGTTAATAGAGGAAACTATTTAACACGGAAGCTGGGGAGTAATGATGCAACTCGCTCACCACCACAGCAGTGGCTGCCAGGGCCAGAGCAAGGCTTGGGAACTCCGCAGCTCCTGCATGTGTGCACAAGATCATCAAATCTCCTCATGGAAAATGATCACCTCGAGCAGATCTTTAATGTCATCATTTGTTTACAGCTTTGAAAGAAAGTTACTGAATCATTTGTTTTTATTACACTGGTAATTGCAGAGGGACTTCAGGGATATATGTATATGTGTATATATATACACACATATATATACATCACCATCTTCTATTCTATTAGAGGAACATACTCTTCTGCAGCTATAATAAAATGCAGAAAGACAAAGGAAAATAACTGGGGAAGAAACTGAGGACTAAATGACTGCTGGTTTTGAGCTCCACCTCCCATCATGAGACAAATATCAAGTAGCAAATCAGTTCTGCATATCAACTTGGCACACCACAACACACAAAATACACACCCATCCAACTGGTATCTCTCCTTCAAAACACTGAATATTCAATGCCAGCAGTATCAACCTAGACAGCAATTTCACTCCAAGAGCTGTCTCTTGGTTGCAAGTTGGGTTTTCTGCTTTACTCTTCAAACTATACTCCACATTGCCCATAGACTACTCCTGATCATAGTCCCTGCTCAAAGAATTTTAATTCAATCAGACCAGAGAAAGTGGCCACCAATGAAGTGGCTTGGAGGTGCCTCTGTTACAGGGCGTCACAGCTGGGACAGAACTGTCCTATGGAGAGCATCCTAGAAAGCAATGCTACTGGTAATGCAGGGACTGCAAGACAGTGACACATCAGACAGTGGGGAAACCGTGTCAAACTGACTAAATGTGGATTCCTTCCAGCATCCCTTTTATGTTCTCTGTTTGTATTTATAAAAAAACAGACTTTCTTAAGCTGTGCATACTCAGGTGTGGAGATGAATCTGACTGCACTTAAGGGCTGGCAAAGTAAAAGAGATAGTCTTTGCTCTGCTCACAACAAACCGTGTATAATTTGTTGCAACTGTAGAACAATGGCCTAGATAAAGTGAATGTCATCTAGGGGGCCTCATACCTGTGTTTCTGAAAAATAACAACGAGAAATCATGCAAGGAGGAAGGGATGGAGGTAAGAGTAGAGCACGGCACATTGCTCCACTGAAGAAATTACAGCTTATATCTCTCCGTTAAAACATTGAAACCAACTACATCAATGACACCCATTTTATCTATCACAAACACACACGTGTGTTTGGAATGCTTTGAGAGCAAATTCATCAAAGCAGAGCAGCCCAGCAGGCAGTGCCCACACGTGGTACTCCCACGTTGAAGCTTGTCCCAGAGCCCAGCACCCAGCTGCAGTGGCTGGAAGGATGAGGCTGGAGCAGTGCAGGTATCAGCCACAGTGCAGGCAAGGACTGGCAGCGGCTCCCCACACCCAGCACACTTCCTATCCTTTCTGCCAGATCTCCTGAAATGCTTGATCTCCGTGCATTAAGCACAGGGGAAATTGCAGTCATGCATATACAAAATAAGCCTAACACAACAATTTTGGATGTGCACTAACTGGTGAATCAGACATTTTTCCACCTCTCATTTCTTTCCTGTGTTAACTGATGAGTCAAACTAATCCCTCCCCTTCGAAACTGTCATATTTAGATGAGAAGTGTAATAGCAGACTTGGTTTTTAATTCTAAATTTTACATGTATTTTGGTTACAGGGTTAATAAGGGCATGCTAAAGGCCCTTCAGTCACTTCCTTTCTTCTTGATTTTATCTTGTTTAATTCAAATTACTACGTACGACTTCATACAATTTTGCTGTTTCAAGCATTGAAACCTGAATGCAGTAACAATCAGACTGCCATCAAGTTCTAAGGCCTCCCCTGCAAACACAAATACAGACAACCTGCAATTTCTTTTGCATGCTACTACTAGCAATGCTGCAGGTATCTCTACATGGTTTCAGGCATGCCTCCATGTGCTTCTCCTCAATGAGCTGGGAGGAGGAGAAGGAATGAAGGAAAAGGATAAAAAAACAGAGTGGTCATTATGTCACCACATCCATTTTTCAGGATGCAGTCCTAAGGAAAAGCTTTTGGGTTCATATACCAGCAGGAACAGCCAGTTGGGATCCCTGCTTCACTCAAGAGGAAGAACTTCAAAAAGCACACGCAACTGGTTCTCAGGTGCTTCAAAGAGCTCTAGAAGCAGGAAAATACCAGACTACAACATATTCAAAACCCAATAATAACAGTGGCAGCTTCTGCCATCTTCTCACATTAGAGATGTATCTGCAACCAACCCCAGGAGCCAACAGAGATAACAAGCCAGTATAATCAGCCCACAGGAGAAAATGGAAGTCAGGAAGAGGAGAGATGGAGGTGTCTCCCAAAATCTTTAAATTTAACTATTTTGGTCAACTACTGCACTGCAAGTTTTGAAGATTAACTTGAGGGGAGGTAGAAGTTAGGATAGAAGTAGAAAAGGGAAGAAGTAGAGAAATGCTTCTTTTTGATCAGTGTTGTCAGTGCTCTTCAACTTTTAACTCTGCTTCCTTAGTGAACAAGAAGGTGAGCTATAAAGGGGTTGCCAAGCTTCGAAGCAGGGGAAAAAAAAGGAAAATAAGCAAGCAGGTAAATGCCTCAAAGACACAGCTTCAAAAGGAACTGACAGTGCCAACACCATTAACTGGGGAGACTGCCTGCATAAATCCATCCATATTTGAATGTGTTAATTTTCCCAAAGCTTACAACTGAATCAAAGGCTATTTCATACTTCAGGAAAAGAGAAAGGGTCTGAATGAAGCAGGGAAAGAAAACCAAAAATCAGCAGGACTGTGCCAGTGAGAAGAGCACAGGCTGACCCCCACACAGACGTGCTGTTAAGTTCATGATATGATTTCATCCACAAGAGCCTTGCAGAGTAGTGCCTGACTGAAATGCTGCTGCCTGCACCCTACAGTGATGCCAGCATGCCTATTTACACAGCCATGCTGAGAATCAGATCTGGCTTCACCGTGCAAAAGAAAAGCTGCAAAACACGTCGGGGCTTTTTTGCATTTTTAAGCCTGATCCAGTCCCTGTTCTGGGTCACATGAGAGCTGTATGGCTCACATGTGTGTGTGCACAGGGTTGAAACAAGGGATGTGAACCCATCTCGTAAAAGCACAGTTAAAACCAGCTCTCCCTGCCAGGGACAGACTTACCTAGACTTAGAGGAATTTATAAATGAGCAAGTAAAACCTATCCACAAAGGTCTTTTTGGAGACAAAGCTACATCTCGTGCATTACCGTATTGTGTATCCAACAGTCATTTTCAGGGGATGAATAAATAACACCGTGTTCTGACGGTGCTGTCTCCCTGTCTGCTGTCACTAGACTGCAGAAGGGAGTCCCCTACAGAGTGTAAGACACAAGCTGCCTGCTGAAGGGATTGCCTCTGGCTGGCACGCCCACGCTGCAGCCTCTTTTTTAGGTTACAAAAGGACAAACTGTGACATGGCATCCCAAGACTGGCAACTGTCCAAGGCTTGTCACCTGTGCTCCTGAACAGGCATGTGCAAGAAAATGCACATGGAAAAGCTTTACTGCAAACCCCAAAGCCCTTGTGTTCCAGTGCAGGTAACACTGACATTCAAACAGAGCTCTGAATCCAAGGGGGAAATGCAGTTACTAAAACAGCTGTATTACAAGCAGGGTTCTGACTGCAGTTAAATGCCTGTTTCTTTTGTTACATATTAGTTTCAAATCCCCTCTACTCAACTCACCCCAACTTTTAAAAACATAAAATTCCTCACTCATTTGCAATACTTTTGCAATCTCTATATTTTGTTTCATTCATACATTCACAACTGCTGAAATGATCTTTGATTTGAGAAGCTGAATTCTCATTTGCAAGGCAAACAGCATTCATACCCAAGGAAAATAAAATGCTCATCACTTTTATTAAAATAAAAATACCTTTCCACCTTTTCAAATCTTGATTCCTCTTCCCCTGAGTTTTAGCCCTCTGCAGAGTTATCACAGCACACTCCAAGAGACCTTTTCCATCACCAGAGTGAGAAAACACTCCGATGTGAACTCTTGCTTTGAAACAGAATGGAAAATCCTGGCAGGCTTCCGAGGAATGTAAAATAAGCCTTATGTGCAGTAAAAATCACACGTGCAACAATGCAGAGGAGAAAAGTAGCAGGAGTCATTGGTTTGACTAATTCTTGCACAGATAAATTTTGAAGAATAAAATAACCATGTAGGAAAAAAAAAACAGTTTAAAAAAGGTAGCAGGTCTCATTTTTTGCCCCCACTCTGTCCCAGCAAGGCTCACAATTACTTAGACAAGAAAAGGTATTTTATGCATTTTTTAAGCAGAGATTCCCAGATCCATGTAATCCATATACCATGCATAATCCCAGCATCCATGTAATCCATATTCCACTTTTATAAATTACTAATTTGGAAAATTAATATATACGGACCTGAAAATTTAACAAAAGAGCAACTCCAAGAAGTGTCCAAACCAGAGCTAGTACTAATATATAGAAGCTTTCAGCTCATTGAGAAATTAAGTTGCAAAGCTCTGATTTGTAGCTCTTCTGGCACTATAGCATGGTACACAGCTGAAAAAAATTCATCAAGATTTAGAAGCACATCCTAATGATGTTTATTTATGTGAAAACTGGTGCAAGTAGTCAAACTCACATAAAAATATATTTTATCACTTCTCCCTAGCTACCTTCCCCAGGTTTACATTACTTCTGTTTAACAGCTATTTTCTCCTTATTTGAATATTTCATTCTAATCCCCCAAAAGAAGATTGTAAGTTTCTAATACTGCATTTTTTTTTTTAGCTCTGACAACAGTGAGAGAACCTTTGGCTCCCTGGAATCACACCAGCACAAAAATAAATCATGGGTGCTGCAAGAAACTTCTGCTGCTCATTAAATGCTCTCAGAGTGTACGACACATACCACATTCAGAGCAGTTACTGCGCTTGCCTAGAAAGAAGCACTTGATATACATTTAACAAAACTGATTGTAGCAGTTGGAAAACAAAAGGAATGTAACAATAAGGTTATTTTTCTCCTGCTTCTTAGGCACCTTGGGCTGACAAAGTGCCACCTCTAAAGAAGTCCTGCCTATTTGGTAAAAAGTGTTAGCACTAGAAAATTCCCTATTGTGACGATGCAAACTCCAAAAGTTTGGTCAAGTGTTATATGACAGATACACAATGATAAAGCCACTATTTCCAGCTTTAGAGCTAAAAAACCTCATTTTTCTTTCTGCATTAAGTTTTGTCTGAGTATGTGGCCTCTGTAAGTCCTTCTGGTGCTGTCTTTTGAAATTATGCAAATAAATTGCAAATTCAACATTTCCATACACATGGGATTTTATTATATACCAGGACAACCCAGACTTACTAAAAACAAATATTACTCATGTTCAAATATTTTGTAGTTATTTTTTTTCTCTAATGAAAATAACTTAAACTTGTATTTCTCACATATGTTGCAGAACACAAAGTCTTTGGTTAGAGGAACAGACTTCAAAGTATACCTTCAAAGTATATCTCTTTTAGGATGAAAAATAGTTTGTTTTTTTATAATTTTTAGTTGTCGAACATATTTTGAAGAGCGATAATCAGCTCAGACACACATTACTGAGCCTGGTAGAGAGATCTGACAAAGCACCGCTCTGTAAAACCTTGGTATGGAGCTACAGACTTGGGCAGAACAGAGAAACAGGCTACTCCAATTTTGCACCCAGATCATAATTTGGAGCTTATGCTCATCCTAAAACTGGCCCTACCTCTTTCCTTTAATGTTGGTGCCAGAACTGCTGCCTCTCACCTGTGTCACTCCCATGGAAAACTCCCACTGCCTACACTAAGAGACTCCAACCTGAGCTGTATCCCAATAAAAGACCTTTTTTCAAAGTCATTTAAAGCCTTGAGAGAAAATAAAACAAATGGGGATAAACAAATGGCAAGGTTGATGAACAGAAGGAATAGAAACAGAGAAAAGACACAGCTTTACATTAGTATTATACACATGTTTAATTGGAAGGAAGCCTATGGATTTGTACTGTTTATTTTGAGCTACAAAATATAAATTAAATACTGCAACTTAAACAACTACTTCCTTACTCATTAGACTCAGGTATACATCAAGCCTATATATATTAAAATAGTGAATAATTCTGCATATATCATTCAGCAAAAGCTCATGCATGCTATATGACATGAAAGAAAAACAAAGCAACAAGCAAGTCAGGGAAAGACATTCAATGACTAAGAATCAGACCTGGCAAGGACAACAGTGAAGCAATCCCTGCACTGACAAGTAGAATTAATACACAATACTGACAAGGTGGGCCAAACTTCTTGTGCCTCAGAAGGCAGCAATGCCTGGAAGAACAAGATAGTAGCAAATACTGGTAAAGACTGACATGCCTACTGCTTCCTGCTGAAGAGCAGTGGTGGCAAGAGCACTGCTGTGCAAGGAGCTGTGGTTGGCTGCTTCCCTCTCCCCTGGCCTGCCAGCTCCACAGCAGGGACTGCAAGGAAACAGCACAGACAAAAGGGAACGTAAGGCAAAAGCACAGCAGACAGTGAACCAGAAAACATGGTTATCTAGCCAAAGCTCACTCCTTTTAAAACACTTGCCTCTCTAATATTACTAAAATTGTTCTGGATATTCATCTTGATGGAAGTGGAGAGGTATTTTTTTTACAAGAGAGTGCAGTGACAGGACAAGGGGTAAATGGCTTTAAACTCAAAGAGGGCAGGTTTAGATTCCAGGCATTAGGAAGAAATTCTTTACTGTGAGGATGGTGAGGCACTGGAAGAGGTCGTCCAGTGAAGGTGTGGATGCTCCATCCCTGGACATGTTCAAGGCCAGGGTGGATGGGGCTCTGAGCAGCCTGGTCTAGCACAAGGTGTCCCTGCCCATGGCAGGAGGGTTGGAACTAGAACTCAAGGTCACTTCCAGCCCAACTCATTCTATGAAATCCGAGTGTGCAAAACCCTGGATAACTACCTGCACAGTGTAGCAAAGCAGTGAAAACTGCAAAAGTTTAGGCCCATGCTAATTATGAAATAGAAATATAGAAATACGGACAGGTTTAATGCTTTTAAGGACATCAGATCCCCTGTGGATAGGGCAAATTTCTAAGAGTCACATGATATCTGGCTTGAATTTTTACTCTCTTGCCATTTAGTATAACAAATTGTGGTTAAGAATTTGTGTAAAAATTGGAGCAGCTTACAGAGAAGCAAACTATTTCTGAATTTATAAAATGACCACAAAAATATTCTGCCCTATTTACATCTCTATTATAGTGAAACCTCAAAGTAGATTGAGGGTACTTTTGAAGAAGTTTCATGATAAAGCAGCACTTGATAGATAAGCTTTGGAAAAATCTTGCTGTCAGGGCACTAACCTGCAGCTGAGAGCTCAAGGCAGGAACTCTCTAAACTCTGTGGTAGTTCCTTCGTCATACACCAAAACTCACACCAGTCTCTGACAGATTTGTAGCAGTTGTTAAAAGTCGGACAAGTAAAGCAGCTACTAATCCACCCCCACACCCTGTCCCGATGTAAAGGTGCCCAGTTTGCACATGGAGCAGCTTGGGAACAAATGTAGCGTTCCTCTCAGGAGGTCTGTTTACCTCGGTACCTGCCCAGGTAAAGTGTGTAAATTCCTACATAGGAGCAAGTGGAATTGCTTGTCAGTTGTAGCCTCTCCCTGAAACACTGTTTTCAGCTTCCATATCATTTCCCATCACAGGAGGCAGACAACCACACTGGGAAATAGCTCCAACAGGCCGAAGAATGGATGGGATATGAACGTACTCATCAAACCAGCTTCTGGCTGCACAGGCTACGGCCAACTGCTCCTTGTTGCTTGGCATAAGGGAGTGTCCAACGAAAGTACCATCTTTAGACTTGAATAGTAACCTGCTAGAATTGTAACCTCAGTTTCTACAGGATATTCTACTATAGCTCCAATGTCCCATTGCTCTGCTTTCAATGTGACACCTCCTACTAAAATTTCTTTTATTCCAGTTAATTCACACTTTGAATTTTTTTTTGAAGATTTACGCCAGACTGACATGTACTCCAATGGCATTTATTTTGGTGAATGATGGCAAGACACATAATGACACACCTGACAAATAATAAGTTTGGTATGGGGAAACTTGGATATTGGCGAGTTCTCAATCTTCAATTTCTTGTTTTCATCAACAGAACCCCAGCTCTAACTTGGGAGCATTTTATTTTGGGCAAAGAACTCATCTAGTAGAACAAGTCACACTTTTTTGTTCCTGCCCAGGGAAGAGGTGTGTTTCTCAAATTATACTCTCACAGACTAGGATTAAAGAGGATAGGTTGGGAAAGAAAATCATTATTGGAGCTGGGCTTCAATTTGGTTGGAGACAGTGGAAAAGAAAATACTGACAAGGTATTAGCACATTTGGATTTTTTTTCATACAGTGAAATATTGAAAAAAAAGTATCAGCAAATGTAACTCTTAAAATATTTTTAATGTGCCCTATTGTAACAAAATACCCTATTTTACTTCACGTTTCCCCTGCTAACATTATGATCCTGTGTCTTGAACAGTTTTTCTATTTTGAATATGTATTTTCTATTTGAAAAACATCTACTCTACAAAGGTGAATTTTATATTAAACATACCAGAATTTAATTCTCGAGTGTTACTGGAGATGCATTTTTTAATAACCCTTAAAATTTGAGGATATTACAGTGTTTCACATTTTAAGGAAAATTGCTGCAATTGATGTGTCAATTTTGAGTAAAATTAGTGCTCATGAGAAGGCGCCAGGTTAATAACTCTGGAGAAACTTGTCTATCTTGGTTCCATTTAGGTCTGTAAAAAGCCTGATTTTTTTGTATTAGAAATGCAGATCCTGTCTAGCCTAGAAGATCAAGAGTTTGTGAAATGTTGACACTGCAAGAGTAACAAAATCAAGATCACACAACAAAAAAGCCAATTTAATTTGAGCCTCCCATAAGTTTTTTAACCCTTCTGAAGAAATAAAACCACAGCAGTAATTTGCCTGTTAACAGAAAGCAGGTCAGCATGGTTGTTTCACATAAATCACAGAGATGGTCAGGAGTATCTCTGCAAGGCACACAAAAGGCACGAGGCCCTCAAGGGATGCCAAATTAGGAGGATCTGAAATAGACAAGCCTGAGCTTCAGCTCTGGCCTGTCTTATCCCAAACACAAACGGATGGAAAGAACACAATTGATAAAAATTCTAAATACAACTTTGTAGTTCACTTTAACCTGGTAATATTTTTAGCTTACATTGCATACCATTTTTTTCTTTTTTTTTTTTTTTTGAGGAAAGAGACAAAAACATGTAAAAATTATTTAACTATTGAATTAAAATGTCTATAAACAATTACATAAATAACTTGACTGCAGTTTACTTTTGAGCTCTACAACCATATGAGCTGCATCTTTACATGTAATTTCTCAGTGACTTCAGTTCCTCTTATCTGTTGCCTGGGAATTCAGCACCTCTGGGCAGTATATAAATTTGTAGTCTTCAGTTCAAAAAAAAGATAATTAAATAGGGAAAAAAAAGACTTTTACAATCAAATGTCAAAAAAGGGTGTTCTTTTCATCAAAATTTTTCAGACTTTAGCTGACACAGATTAACTAGAGGCACATTTGTGCATTCATGCTTTTCCAAAAAAAATAACCACCTGTAACTTCTCCCAGTGGGCAGCATCAATTTAAAAACAATCAGGAAAAGCTTTATAAACTAGCAGTGAACAAAAGATGTTTCTGGTGTCATGACGAAGCCAACACTGACACAGCAGAGTTAGCAGGGCATTGTATTCCTCCTGAGCAGCTACTGCAAGCTTCAGCAAATGGAAAGACCAGCATCATGATCTGATCACAATGTATTCCTGAGTTTAGGATCAAAGTGCCAGGCTGACAGATTTCTGCCAGCTAAAAAACAGGTACATTTACTGTCAGGAAAAAAAAAAATTTGATGGAGGACTAACATGAAAACAAAGAGTAGTTTTCATTTCTGCCCTGGCTGCCTCCTCAGTGCTAAGGCTGCAGTCCTGCTCTTCACATCATTAACATTGGAGACAAGGATGCAACCAGCAGTTATGACTTAAAATATGGCAGACAAAAACAGAGTGCATTTACATATCACAGGACATAAATGAAAGCAAGTTAACATTGAAGCCTTCCCTTATACTAAACTCTGCATTGTGGTTTTCCAAAGCCTCATTTATCCTGGCAAGATTAAAAAACTGACACAAAGAAGCAAACGTACAGGACAGAACACAGCACACAAAATTCTTTACCAGATAATAATAAAATAGCAGTTTTTATAAAACCTAAGAGGATGAGAGATGCCAACAGAGGATGACGGGCTAAATCAGTGTGCTGCTGTAGCGGACACATGCCGCAGTACAAGACTGCTCACCATCCAGTGGTGCCAAGGCAAAGGAGCAAAAATTGGAAGAGAAAACCTGTGAACTCTGGCCCTCTGGTTTACAGTTTCCTAGGAGGTATAAGGAAACACATTTTTCATTGTGACAAAGCAGCAGCCCAATTTTATCAGCTTAAACAAGCATTAAATTCACCTGGCCAGCAGTAAGATAATAAGTTTAGCACTCCTGACAATGTAGCCATGAAGAAACTCTTGGTAACTCTTTCGTAACTGACATTTTATTAATTTAACTACATCTTCCACATGTAAGCAAACAAAAAATTAATTGTGCTGTGGAAATTACCTTATTTGTGCTTTTCCCTCCAATCCTTTACACATCTCCATCTATTTACAGAGCACTTCTGTGTACTGGGCATTCACGTATTTCAAGTTGATAAATAAAAGCAATGAATGCTGAAATGCAGCAATAACACATCTCAGATGTGAACATTCCAGCACCAGTAGGGAATAAGCTGGATTACTGACATTCTGCAGGGAAACCAGGCACCTCCCAGTACAAGGGGCAATGATGCAAAGGTCAGGTCCCAGTGGGACAGTCCCACCTCGCTCAGCAGCGATTTGGCGAGCACAGACCATCCCGGCTGGGTACCACGACACCAGTTCTGTGTTTATTGCAGCACGGGAGTGCTGGGGTGGCACAGCTGTCAGCCTCACTTCACTCAGCAGGGAGCTGCCACCCCACAGCCAGCAGCAGCACTGCTGGCTGCATCCAGAGCCACAACACAGCATTTCCCCTCAGCATCTCATGTTTCTGACATTTTGCATCTCTCCTCCCAGTTACACTCCCTTTATTCTAGCCCACTATGTGATGCCATACATCACGTGTTAAATTTCCCTGATTTGGGAGAAAAAGACACCACATTCTTATTGTGCCCTCTCCAGCTGTCCCTCTCTGTGCTGCTCTGCCTGCTGCATCCCTCCTCACCTCACATTCCCTCACTCTCTGCCTGGAATACCCAGCTCAGGACCTGGCTGCCCAGTTCCACCTCTTCCCTCACAGGCTTTTCTCAAATTAAGGTGTCCAGAAATACCCAGGACTGCACATTCTCTCTTGTTACCATGTCTGCCTTGCTGATATTTTATTTTTAAGACAACCATATTCATATCACCACGACAATGAAGCAGGGCAAGCCACTAATCAGAAACCATTTGAAATTAATTTCCTTAAAAACATGAAATATAAACACTTGCACAGTAGGATGAGGAACAAAAGTTTTCCAACATCAAAATGAAAACTTTTTTTCCCTTTTTTTTTTAAAGTATGATACCACTGTAGCACCTCTAGATTTTTAGAAGAAAATAATTTTTGAAAATATCCTTTGGTTTGTTGAGTTAAAAAGAGAGCGAGAGAGCATATAAAAGACAGAGAAAAAAAGGAAAGAAATGTTGGGGGTTTCCACCTTAGAAATTATGCAGACACCTACCTAAGATAAAACATGAAAACACCTGCTACCTATTTATCTTAAAAACATTTAAATGCATAAAAATATTTTGAAGAACTTTTTTTTTTTTTTTTACTATTTAATTCTGCAAAGGTTTATGCATTTGATTGACTACACAAATAGTTCCACAAACAGTTAGGTGGTGTAAGAAAACAAAATGTACATATCTGTGTAATTGCTCCCTAAGCATTGCATTAATTCCTAAAATACAAACAAGGATTCTACAAAGAAATCAGAAAAGTTCCTTTGGAGCACTCTTATCCAATTTCAGTATTTGATATAGCACTAACCAAGCAGCAAAACCTTTAATAAATTAGAAGTGCAAAGAATGCAAGATACAGTGCACAGACTTCTATACATCTTTTCTTTTTCATATCTCCAGAGTTTTGTACAATCTTCTCCCAAAACTCAGCACTCACTTTGTACCCATGATTTCAGGCTTTCCTACTCTTTTTTTTCTTATTTCACCAGTCAGGCATTCCAAATGCCCCTTTTTTATAATAGCTCCTCCTCAGTTTATGCTATTTAGCTTGGTGGTACCTATAAAGCCAGATTTCACAGAAGACCCTTTTACACATCATATATAATCAGATGTGGTCATTATCCTACACATTTATGTAGGATTTTTATGTTTTCAGAAATAACAATAACCAAAAATCTTCCTTTGCTATCACAGCACTATACTGCAAACAAGATTTTTTTTTTCCCCTGTGCAGTTTGTCTCTTTTCTGTATATTTACATCCATGGGATTTTGCTGGTACCCAGTACTGGGACCTCATCCATATACAACCAGAGTCATAAAACATGCTGGACCTGAATAAAATCAATATCTCTAAAAACAATGATATAAGTAGAAGACTCATATTTACCATTTGACTCAGAATATTCTGTGTCCATCATCAGCTGTCAGCAGGGACAAAGCGAGGGGTCTCAGAGCACCAGCAAATAGGCTGTTTCCACTGAATAGTTTGGATGCAGTTTGACAATGAGAACACTTTTTAAAACAGAAAACAAGCAGGCAACAGCAAGCTGAATAGAGGGTGGAAAGCTCTAGTAAGCACATTCTGTGGTGCAGGCAGCTGCAAATCACAACAGGCCATTCCCCCGGTTTGTCAAGGGATCCCTATGAGTTAACACAACTTGCAAACAATAAATATTATTCTCTCGTAAAGGCCCATTAATTATGTCCATGTTTATCAGAGATTGTATCTCAATTCATAAAACTGTGTATAAAAGAGACTGTCCTCCAAAACAAATTACATCAGCTCTTCATTAGTAAATATCTTTAGAAACAAAACAGGAGTCAAAGTTTTCACAGTTTGAAAGGCACAAATAAAAACAGTAGTTTTAAATCGACTCTAAATGAAAGCATGGTAGAGTGAAACAGCTATATTCCCAGCAATTGTATCAGGCAAAACACCCATGCAGATGGTTTGCTCAATATCACTTTTTTGTGACAGAAGACTCAATGTTGCCCATTTGCATTAGAACGGCCAGACAAAATCTCTGTGTGTGATAATTTGCTGTAGCTAGAGAGAATTTGCAATGAGAGCTTGAAAGTTTTCATAGCAACCCCCAGTGTCCCTGTGTGCATGAGGGATTAGAAAGGAGATGGACGCTTCCTTTGCTGGCTGCTCAAAACCAGTGACACAGGGCACAATCCCAATGCCACACACCTTGAGCTTTCTCTAGGCTGAGCTCCAAACTTTCTGACCTTTCCTTCAGTGTTTTTTAGTTACTCATCATCTTTCTCTTGCCTAAAGACCCTGCCGTCTCGTCCCCCTCTTTTCCAGCTCTCCATTTGAAGCCCCTAAGGCAGATCATTCCAATTCTGGCAATTGATAGTTTGTTTTTTTGTTTTTTTTTTTTGAGGTGGGGGTTGAGCTGGATCAGTTTGGCTCTAATTTCTCTCTGTATTTTTTTATAAGCCATCTGAATGAGGGGCAGTTCTTACATGCTAAAGATCTATCCAGATCAGTGACACCATACACAGATACAATTTTTTAACACAACTATAACTGATTGATGAAAAATTATTTTATACCTCGATGCTTTTATGCAATAAAGCTGAAGAAGAAGTTAAATAGAAAACCCTCAATGTAAGAAATTGTTTCTGACATGGATCAAGAACTGGAAGCATGTAACTTGATACATTTTGCCAAGACAAATGCCTGCCCAGCAAAGTCAGTAGATTGCAAGGCCAGTAGATAAGTCCCATCTAGGACTCAAGTTTTCATTAGTACCTGAAATTCCTGAAAGGCTATAAAATGAAAAATGTAAACATCAAAGACAGTAGAGATATTTTCTAGAGCTCTTCTGGCTGCTTCCTGCAAGGGTGTGTGATAATGCACAGGTAGATAGAAACCACAACTCCCACATTGCTCTCACTCAATTCCTCGAGAGTCTAAAGAAAGCAGATTCCATTAGGAAACAAGAGTACTTCAGCTAACTGCAAGGCTTATTACCATGCAAAGCTTTTCCAGAATAAATGGAAAAACTCCATTGTGTGCCAAACTCTCATTCAAACTAGCATAACTCACAAACTACAAATGTGTAGTCATAATATAGAGTGAATAATGTCAGGTATGCTTAGCTGAGAAGGAAGCCCTTTAACAGCCGCATTAAAAAGGCAAAATGAAAGGAAAACTTTTGAGAATTACCCATAAAGAGAATAAAATATGCAAGTCTGTGCTGGAGATCAGAAATTGTACTTTACAATATGCAACGAGAGGAAAATAATTAAATATCAGATAATATGATATCCCTGGAAAAACACTGGGGGAAAACCAGCTTGCCTAACTTCAGAAACACAGAAACAGAAAGTAGCAAAAAAATTGAAGCTATGCATTTTGGGTAGTTTATTTCACCATTTAAATTTTATCCTTTAACACCATAAATATGGCAACTGTTATTTAAAGAGCAGAAAAATATAGCACAAAGAGAGGCCCTTGCAGATTCAATAAAGACACAAATTGAATGAATTATTATTAAATGCCACTAATATCTTCCACACACAGAGTATATTTGGTAGGATACAGTTACTGCAGAGTCCTTTTGTGACAATCAAAGTTAGCACTATCACCTTTATTGTCTCAAAACAACGCAAGCTGGAGGAAAACCTTGCTACTGTAGTTTCAGAGAGCCCTTCACCACATTTTCAGCTACATAAGTGTAATGTGGTGGCTCTGAATTCCGTTATGACTTAAGTATAGGGCATGAATCCTTTGCTCTCTACCTTGTCCCAAGTAGGAAGAAAAGGTGAGCCAATTGTCATGTTTATTGCATTTGATAAAACACACAATGTTCCCAAGATCATGGTGGCACCTGCCCTGGGATGCCAGCAGGTAAGCTGATGGGGACGCTGGGTTTTCCTGCTGCAGAGTGAGATCTTCCCAACAAGTAGGAGCATTTCCAGAAGCCCCTGAAAGGAACAGCATCTTAAAACACCTTTCCATATTCCTGTGGCCTCTGAGATTTTGCAGTCTCTTGACAGGATTGGCTTCTCTTTCCTCTTACTCAAGGTAAGGCATGGAGGGAGCAATACAGGACAGAAAATGCAGCCACTTGCTGCCAGTCACGGCTGCCCCTCTTCAGGGACCAAAGGGAAGATGAAGAGTTACCGTAAGAGCATCAAACACAAAATGCTGAGAAGCAATGGCAAGAGCCTGAATCACTGGTGGCTGAGCTCATTAAAAGAAAAGAAAAATT
This sequence comes from Chloebia gouldiae, assembly GCA_003676055.1. Taxonomy (NCBI): domain Eukaryota; kingdom Metazoa; phylum Chordata; class Aves; order Passeriformes; family Passeridae; genus Chloebia; species Chloebia gouldiae. The sequence continues at coordinate 58,316,087 of QUSF01000002.1, read as the reverse complement.
AAGGGAAAAATAGAGGGAAATATGCCTAGTCATATTAACAGCATTTGGAACTGTTTAACCAAACCTGGGTCTAATGTGTGCGTTCATTAGAAGGAGACTTGCAGCAAGTGAGTACAAATCTCCACTTAGAAGTACTCCCAAAAATTACGTGACCATCTAGATTTCAGCCAGAATAAAAATTGTTTTATCTTGTTGATAAATCATGTAACATGTAAGCATCTTTCCTTTTTTTTTTTTTTTAATAACAGGCATCACTTACAAACCTTAATGCATTTCATCTGTAACATTGCTTCCTGTTCCTGATAGGGAAAGGAAAATTCATGAGGCAAATATTTAGCTCCAGGCAACAGGCCAGTATAGCAACAGAAAGTTTTACACTTGTGCCAAGATTTCTTGGTTTCCTTTTAAAATGAAAATCGTGACAATTATCTTGATGCTCTCTGATGAATCAGATCTGTCTATATGAAAAAAGGACTTTTTTTGTTTCCAACACACTATTTTACAAGCTTATTCACTTTCTTTAAGAAAAGCAGCTTATGTACCAACTTAAAAGCTAATGTGCTTGCATGAAAACATTCGTAACCAGTCAAGTCACAGAGATTTTCAGTCAGTAAACCTGAAATGTGAATTGAAAGAGATACAGAATTTCTCCAAGGGGACAAATTTAGAAACACTTTTCAAAAAAAAATACAGTTACTGTCTGCTTTGTTCATTTTCCAATCCACACTATAAATCTGACTGATTTGTACTGTCAATCCTTGGTAATGCCAGCATTTCAAAAACTGCTGTGCCACAAATTAAAGCTTCAATTAAACTTGAAAAAACCCCTCATGCCATACTCATGCTGCTTACCACCACAATTCTAAATTTAAGATTATTATTCTGATTCTTTGTCCCATACATGCTGGACTTGTTCTGAGGTCTTCCCAGCACTACTCTTGGGCTGTTTTTCCACCAAGCATGGAAAGTGTCCATTGATCTGCAGGTAGGAGTATGAACTCTCCTCATTTTTAATCCCTGTTTTAACTGTGGTTTCACATTGAGCAACAATTTTAAGAAAGGCTAAGGTCATTCCAGTTTGCAAAAAGTTTTGGCACATTTCCAGTAGGTTTTCTAAAGCCTAAGTTATCCTGTTATTTTTCAATTCTCTAAGATTCAGGAATCTAATCTGTTTCTAATGTGTATTTGTTTCCATTGCCTTTGCAGCTCTTTCCCCAGAAATCTTCTCCTGGCTCTCATGAACATGCTTCTTGACCGGCAGCTAATTGCTCCCACTGGTAAAGCTGAATCCAAGAGTACTACAGGTACAAAAGTTCACAGCAGAGAACAGCATTTGGGCAAGAACTTGCCATTTCCTGGAGTTCTGCCTCTCCCTCCTTCTCCCCTGCCTGGCAGAGCTGCAATTTCAATTTCTGCTTCCAACAGAAGGAGTAAGCAAGCATATTTACAATGAGCAAACTCTTGCTAAACCCAATGTCATATGCAAGGTTCAAAGCCCATCATGCACAGAATACAATTCTTTTTCCAGTCAATTTTCCCCACTGTGAATTACCAAAATTCATTACTGTCAGGATGGGAGCAAAAAATTAGGTAAATAAATAAATAGAGACAACTTGACAATAACCAGGGAAGCCCTTGCTGTCACCCAGCAGCTTCTCAGCAGTCAACCTGCCCCACTGCTGTAGACACAACAGATCTCCTCCAACACGCTCTGCTTACACTCTTGCTGTACAGCAACATTATTTTCCACACAGGCAGAAAGACCCTGAAACCAGATACTCTGCAGCTCTTCAGCTGCTGCTTGTAATGCTTTACAGTCCATCCCCCAAGACAGAGAACAGCACCCCGAAGAAGTATTTCAAGCCCATTTCAAAAGGAATCATACATTATGCAAAGCTCCTTTCACAATAGACACCAGAGCTAGAGATCCATGGTAGAAAGCCAGTAGATCTATAAATAAAATACAAAACCAGGACTCACTGCATCAAGTGTTCTGTGTTTCCCTCAGCCATTCACTTTCTGTATTATCCAAACCCAAATCTCCTGTCCTTAACAACCCTGTGGTCAGACATGCCCCTCTGTGCCTTGCAGTGTTCACATGATTGCATACTCAAGATATTTGTAGACATGATGACAATACCTAATTTTAATTTAGATCTTTATCTGTGAGTTTGCTTTATTTTCTTAGTACATCTGGTATTAGTCCAATGATTGCAAAGCTATCCAGTCCAGATTCTCCTTTTTATTGGAAAAGTTTCCATTGACGGTAGTTATGAAACTGAATTCTAGAAATTAAAACTGACTCTTTTTGGATTTCCTTGGTAAGAACTACCTCAAATCAGTTTTTTCCCCAACTAGAGCTTTAGACCTGAGAGAAGATGAATCCTTGTGCTCTCATAAGCATGCCCCATCAAAATCTCATGGTAAAAACCACTTTTCTTCTGAACATGCTCCATCTGGAGCTATACAGGATCAATGCCCAAAACCAAACTACCAGGGATGATAGAGAGAGAAGAATATAAAAAAAAACCCCTAAAACCCAGAATATAGTGTATTATTACTCCTGCAGCATTTGTGGCTGAGTTCTATTTCTGTTAGCTTTTAAGTGGATTCAGTTAAGTATAATTTCTATATTTGACCTCCCCTGAGATAGCCTATTATGATTTTATGAAGTTAGTGTACATTTCACATAGCAGCTAAAACTGGAGAAAGTGGAGAAAAGCAAACCCTCGAGCAAAAACAAGCCAGAGGATACTTCCACAGACACTGCACTAGAGAATGCAGGGATTGCCTCTCCTTTTTAATTTTTTTCCCTAATTCCATTCACTATTTCATGGAAAAGATGGAACCTGTATTTCAGTGTGAATATGCAAATCTTAAAAATAAAAATGCATGGCTGTTCCTTTCAAAGCATACAGCAACCATTATTGGGAAAGAGCAATGAGCAAGGTTGGACATGCTAAAATAAACACAATTATATATCAATCTTTGGAAGTTAAACAGTCCTTCAGAAGGGTCAGGAATCGAGCATTTCATCATTAATGAATTATACATTGGATTTGCTTTCTTCTGCAAAATCTTAACCAACCGGAGGCATAGCAAGGAACAAGAAGGACAGCAGAGAGACATACCTATGCACAGCAGAACATCTGCTTTTTCTGAAATACCACACTCTAAGCCCAAACCAGGAATCTCTGCAGTATTTGCTATATCAGGTTTTGTATAGAGGAATACAGGCACTAGTTCCCATGCTTACAGGCAGAGTAGCTGCTGCAACCACACAGTCTTAACCAGGCTCCAAGGTTTGGTTTCTGTGTCTCCACAGAGGCCATCTCATGGCAGGTGTTTCACCTGGCTGTTAAAAAATAAACAAACAAGAATACTCTCCTTTTCCTTCTCTTACTCTTGCGGCTTTTATCGTTTCCCCTCACATACCCTTCCTGCACCCCCAGTGCTGGCCTGCCCTCTCCTATCTCTTTGTGTCACTTGAGGCCTCATCCCTTCAAACTTCCCTCTGCCTCCATCACACCCTCCTGCCAAGCCTGCCTGCATGGTGTAAGATCACAGGGCAGTGTTGCCTGTGGGTGTTTATGTAAGACATGGGCTTCTGCAGTCCCACACTTAAAACTACAGTTTGGGGCGTGATGAAATAGATAACAGCAAGAGAAGCAGCTGATGCCCCAAGTTCAGCTGAATCCAGCACTCCTGAATAAAAATGTGGCCACCATACCATCCTTCCCCACTGCCCTGCTTGCCATGATTTAGCTCTTGCTCTTAGACAGGCAAAGGGAAGGGCTGGGCAGGAAACTGTCCCAGTAGAGGATGCCCCAACCTCCTCCTCATCCCAACTTTGCCTTCAGCCTCAGCAGAGGAATGTGAGTTGCAGCACCGGCTTAGGAGGGGTTATTAATGGTAACAGGACTAAAACAGGAACTGGAGAGAGGCCTTGATTTCAACAGGAAGAACTGAAGAAATGCACTCTTCACTGGATTGTTCAGTGCTTCCTATTAGCTCACTTGAATTAGACTTCCTAGTAAATATAAGGGCATGGGGAAGAGTTTGTCCCTGTTTATGTTAGTGATTAATGGTAGAGCAGGAATTAGGAGAACAAGCCTTGTGAGTCTACTCTAGTGCTCAGCCAACTGGACAATCTTATATATGCAAATGTAAAATAGCTTTCAGTGGCATGCTGCTCTGCTGCTTACAAAATGTCCAACTCTTTTACTCTGTTGTATTCAGAAAAAGCCATGGAGTGGGACAAAAACTGCAGCAACAGAAGGCAAGGTTATAAAAAAAAACCTGAGTCCCAAAACCTGAGCTCTCTGCATTTTTGGTTCTGCACTCACATAGGTAAAACTCTACTTACAGAGTAGAGACTAAATATTACCACCACTGTGAAACTCCTAAGCCTTCCTTCCATGCAGTACTCACCGGAAGAACCAACAAATGCATTTCCCAGAAGCCAAGGGGCACGAGAAATCTGACCCTCATGCTGGTCAGTACTGGAGCACTGGTTCACATCCAATACAGATCACTACTCGTGGTGAAACCACTGTAACACAGCAGCTAGCCCATTCTGTGGAGACACTGTTCCATCAACTGGTTCCCTGGTATTGGGACTGCAATGACAGGCTGGACAAGCATAGTAAACTCACACTTGCTCAATAGATGCAAAAAGATCTACCATCCTTTGACCACATTGGTATCAAAACTAGAAGTCCATACCATGCTAAACTCCAAGAAATTAGAAATCAACATTGCTGAGAAATCTACAATCTGAGTACTCAGGGTAAGTTTTTGGAATGACAAGTCATTAGGGATAGGGAAAAGAACCACCACAAATATTAAATATTTTCTTTGAATAAACAATTTTCTATTAGTGACACTAAAAAAGAAATAAAAACTTCAGTGTTTTGATTGTGGTTTGGGGATGACTGTAAGACAGGTAGTCTTCTTCTGGGAAGACAAACTTCCAAAAAGTGACCATAATCCAAAACATCCCAGATATACAGCTGTGGAGTTCCACCAGCTTCCCAATTGTCAGCTTAGTTTCCTAAGGTGCTTAAGACTAGCCTAAGAAAGGAACACATGCATAGAGGTTGAACCAGTTTAAAAAACAACAATAATGAAAAGCAGCTAAGCAGTAATTTACACAGGGCAATAAATAGCTACCCACCAAAATGCCTACTCCTACCAGCACATCTATAAGTTATCCTATAGTGTATTCCCAGCTAAATTCTCTAAATAGCCATGCCTCCAAACGCACTCAGGGGAAAGTGTGCTGAGTAATAATCTCCCTATCCCAAGGGCAATTTCGATATCAGGCCTTGTGTGCACCCTGCATAGAAGAGAGATAATATTAAAAGGGCATGTTTGTTACAACACTAAGTTGTCCCAACAAGACAGGTTTTTGGGAAGCATCAACACCAAAGGCAAATGTACAGAATAAATGAAAACAGGGTAGAGATGTGCAAAGAAGGAGGGGTGGAGAAAAGAAGTAGGAAGAGGAAATTTTAATGCAAAAGGAGATGAGACACCAGTGAATGAGGCAGACAGGGTTGAACTCAGAAAAGGAGCACTCCTCCCACTATGACTCCCAGAAAAGCAGGATTACAGGTGCAAACTAAAAGCCCTGGATTTCCAGCAAAATAGAATAAATCAAAAACATGACAAGAACAGACCTGCCTGTTTGGTCACTGGCACTAGCTTCTGCTTAAATTAAACCCACCAATTCTGAATAACCATATTAAAAAAAAAAAAAAGAGTTCAATTCCTATTAAAGCAGCTGCAGACAGAAAGGGGCAATACCCTATCTTCTACTTAATAATCAATTAATTTGTGCCACTGCAACACAAGTCACAGAGAGTTGCACCAGACCGGGAAGTTCAGTGACTCAGGTTTTTCAAGACTTAGGCATTTTTAATTAGTGAGTTTTAATGCAGACTAAAATTGAGCAAAACTGGTTTAATTTGCATTTAATTGCAGCAGTAGATCAAGAAACACTGGTCTGGCATCAATTTCAATAGAGGAAACTAATGAATACTCAAGGTGTGCAAGAGAAACAGGAATTTCAGCTAAGTGAAAATTCCAGTCCCTATGAAGACAAGAGATGGCGAGACAGCAAAGAGGTATGTGAGAGAAATACACAAAGGCTTTCACTTTGACATGCCAAAAATACTTGGTCATCTAGGTAAAGGAATTAGATTAATGAATTACATGGAATCAAGAACACAGATCTGGATACATAGAACTTTTAATTATTAATAGTTGCCTTATTATTAATCAGAGACATGAACAAAAAAGAAAAATAAAAACTCAAAACAAACTGGACTAAAGCAGAAAAAACTCCCAGAGTGCAGACCAAAACCCACATCAATCCAAACCAGCCAACAGCCCTAATTCCCAGACTATAAAGTCTTCCAGGCTTCTTTTCCGATTTTTTCCTTTCTGGTCCTGTGACCTTCACTTCAGCAGGAGGTATAGACAGGGCTCCTATTTCATACCTGCCCAGCGACTGAAGCTTGTGCACTCTGACTGCCTTCAGTCTGAAGAGATCACTTAATGAAAAGTCCCCATCATTGTCCTTAAAGTAGTAGGAAAAAAAATTAAAACCAAGCTAACAAACCAAGGAGAGGGATATCAACTGAGTCTAGGCATTTAGGGTTACCTTGCAAAGTAAGTTACTGGACAGCAAGTCCAGGCTCCCAGGCTCAGCAACCTCCCAAGAAAATGCTTACTCATGTATGGTTGTACAGTAAGAAAATACCAGATAAAGAGCTCCTACCAGGTTTTTTCACATCTTCACAGCTGTCTCAGCTTGGCTTATTTCTGTGATCACCTTGGTGCTGATCTAGCACACTGGAGAGAGGACGGACGCTGTTAAGGTGGGCACTGCTGAAGTGAATGAACCACATGACACCTCCAGTGTGGACATGACTCCTAAAATATAAAACTGTTGTCCCTTCTGCCAGAAAGCTTGCCCTTGGGTTAGAAGGCTAAATTAACACCACACCTTCACTGGATCTGGCCCAAGGAGCCTGCAGCAAGGGCAGGAGGAGAGGACTAAAGGTAGCAATAACCTGCAGCTACAAAGATCAGGGATGGTGGGCTAAGCTCTGCCAACAGCCTGCTACCACCATCAGAGGGGGCATTACAATTCTTCTATGTATTCTTGGGGTCATAAGGCATCTGAAAGAGGCCTAAAACATTTCATTGGTGTTTTATTACTACTACCTGACATACATGCCCTGCACCAAGCTCTTCTGGTGTATTAGGTACGACTGGGCAGGTTATGCCAGGGCATACTGTAGATGTTACAACACATAAAACTTACTGAAAAGACACAGAAGCCAGTCTGAAGCAAAGATCAGCACAGACTGAAGTGCACTGTAGCTTTATGCAGAGCATCATTCCAGCAGCCAAGCACTGCACATGCCAGGGAAGACATATTCATGAATTATGGTGTCAAATAAGCATTCTGTACAGGAGCAGGCAGCAACCCTACCCCTCATACTTCAGGCCAAAACGGTAAGAACTAGAATATAAATCTCTCTCCCAGCCACTACCCAAATCCGCCTTGTTACTGTTCTAGAAATCCCAGCTCAATCTTGTGAGCTTGCTAGAACCTGGCAGGCAGCTCAGGAGCCACTGCTGCCACCAGTGCAGCAACAAGTCCCAGCCTGGTGTCTGAGAGCACCAGGTGCTACCTCCTGCAGCCCTGCAATGCTGCAATGCTGCTGCTGCAGCGCTGGAGCCTCTCTGGGCTCCTCATGACCCTGCACAGGAGAGAGAGTGATGTGAAAAGCCATCTAGGGAAGAACTTGGTGAGGTTGGTAGCAACCACGGCTGTAAAATAACATGACAAAAATACAACATCACAGGCAGAGGAAAGAAAAAGCAAACCCAAGAATTTTTAAAGCTGATGTATGCATAAACTAAAAATAATCAAAGCACCTGCAAGCAGCAGGCACAGACTTCATTTAACAGGTGATGAAAGACACATATTATTTGTATGAAGGTATAAGGCTTCTGTGGCAGCAAAGAAACCAGAAATAGAACATTTGTTATCAATTCTGTGCTCTAAACTGATACCTCATTGTTTTTATCCCTCCTATATTTTTTTCTTGCTGGCTTCTTTTTAAAGAAGATATAATGGCTAACAGATGCTACAGCAGTGCAGTCCAAAGTGAAAGGATAATTAACAGATGAAAGTTCAGCGGTTGTTTCTAGTTACAATCAGATGAACTGTACACTCCCTATCCCCCAAGTGAAGGGCAGAGATGAGAAATCCAACCTCTGCTTCCATTCCACGCTGTAACGCAGTACATACCAAGTGGGACCTGGAGGTACAGAGATAATGAACCTGAGTGGTCCAGGTTTGTTTTAAGTTTTGTCTCCAGATTTTAATAATTGCAAATACTTACAATACTAACTTTGCCAAAACTTTAAGACTATTCATTGCATATAGTAAAGCTGATGAAAAAAATCAGTGCTAGACATCTATGTTGACCAGTGAGAAATGCATATTGCACAGATTAGTGGCTATTTATTCATAAAAACTTGTGCTTTTTCTGTTGTAAATAAAGCTTATAAGGATGTAACTCCTGGAGCTCTGCTGATCTTGAACATGTAAACAAGTTAGTGGAACTACTTGAGGAATGTGGAGGAATTGCAATACTTGAATGAATGAATGCAACGTATAGCCTCAAATAACTCTAACCAGTGTAGTTACTGCTCGATTAACTCAGCTGGTCAGAGCACGGTGCTGATAACACCAAGGTTGTGGGTTCAATCCCCATATGGGCCATTCACTTAAGAGCTGGTCTTGATGATCCCCGGGGGTCCCTTCCAACTCAGAATACTCTGAGATCTGACTTACTAGATGGCTGTCACAGTTTTCATTACTGCTTAGCTAACCTTAGAAATATGTCAATTTGGGCTTGTTTGCCATTTCTGTTTCAGTGCTTGGTTGCCAAATACTTAGACCGCAACCATAAAAAGAAGCAAACAAGACATAAAACAAGGACAAGCTTAGTTAGCTCTCATAATTATTCAGCTGAACTTTAATTCCTACAAGAGTAAGACCAAGTGCCTCAAAAGATTACAAATGAAGAGTCATTCCACAAATGTAAACTAGAGTAATACCAATACAATTGAAAATATCACTATTGTCAAGCCCCTAGTGATGAGACATTCAGTATTTCAGAAATAGAAACGCATTACTTTGAGGAATTGTATTACCCAGAAAAAATTTCACCTGGCAGTAACATTAATGACTCTGTATAAGCAACCATGCCACACATGCTTATAGCTAGCATGGGAAGGAGGCTAATAAAACTCAAGCTGTAATTTCTGAATTACTTTTGAGAAAAAAATAATGGTTTACAATGTTTTCTTTTGGGGAAGGCAAAGCCTGGGAGAGAGTGCAGCATGTTTTAAGGACTGTGAGGAAAGTGTTTTTAAAAAAAATGCAAAAAAAACCCCAAAAACAACACTCTAAAGAAACCCAAAAACCTTCACCAGTATACTTCTGATACCAAAGACAAAAACTTAATGGTATTTAACTCAAAAAATCCTATTTTAGATTAATACATATATAAACAGATAGCATTTTTTTTCTCTAAACAATCCACAAGCTGACCAAAAATCCTGAAAATATATTTCCAAAATACCAACCCACAAGCTGACCAAAAATCCTGAAAAAACATACTTATACCATTAATTGCTCTACAGAGTTAAAAATAGTTCAGGACAATTTACTCAAAGCCATTTACTAAAGAAAATATGAAGCCTTATATTTAAGCACTTCTGTATTTATTATATCCTCTGGGAGTGGTTGTAGAGAGCTGAACTACATACCAGCTTACAGCAAAATAACTAAATCTGTTTTCATTTCACACTTTGTGCTAATTTTCAGGAAATCTGCATGTACACATTTATTTTGGAATCAGGTGGTTTTTCAGAATGTTGCCACTGGTGTTGAAGAGGTGGCAAGAGGCACTGCCAGCACCAAGTGGTTATAAAGCAATGGAGGGCTAGCCAGCAAAGTATCACAGCTGGCTCCTGTTCAGTGCTGCTGTCTTGAGTATCACCAAAACCAGGGGCTGCTCTAGCTCCTATTTATGGGCTGTATTTGGCTATAATTGCTCAAATCATTCCCCCCATTTGCTCATCACAAGTTGCAAGATGCCCCACGCATGTCACATGCTGCCTTCGTGCCAGCCAGTGATTTTGTCCATCCTTCTGTGGAGTTATGAGAGCACCTATCTGGGATTGTTGCTGCTTTTTTCTCTTGTTGTTGTTAGATGCATACCAATACAGAAGTATGCAAAGTCAACGACTTTTTAAATGAATGCAAGTGTGGACTAATGTCTCTTTCCTCAACATTAAAAAAAACAAACATGTGATTTTCAGAGGTTCATAACCTCCAGTTCTGTATAGCGTTTGAGTTCTTGAAATCCAAACCTGTTTTAATGTCTTGACTTAAAGTTGGGGGCTGGTGGAACGGCTACTGCTGCTTCATCTCTTAAGCGATGGTGCTGCCCTGCATATCTGATCATCACGTTTGGATATGGACCAGCTGAGATCCAAGCAAAATACTACAGCAGGAAGCTACTGGTCACCAGCTGAACCATTTGAGAAGATCAGTTTTCTCCTACAACAGGAAGGGCGGTGCTGCCCTGCATGACAGACCACAGATGCGGGCATCCCTACAGAAACTGCACTAAACACACAAAAAGGCTGCATTACATTCTTATATTAGCAAAAATTCTCTTCATTTTCAATAACTGTTCAAGTCCCAGTGCTACATCACCCTTGTATCTCAAGGTCTGTGCTGTGGCCCTCTAAGGAAAACCAAACACCAGGAAATTAATCAGCTGTGCTTAACACTGGTCACGTTAGTCAGCTCAGCACAAACAGATTAGGGCTGATTTTATTTATGTTTGCTCCAACACCAAGATCTTCCCAGCAGCCAAGAAGAAACCAGTCTGTAACCAAAGTGAGAGTGGTTGCACCAGTAGCCTGCTGGATAAGCCTGGACTACCATTTCTTGGGGGAGAGTGAGGGAGCTGCTGTAAGTTGTCATCACAGAGCTGCCACTGACACAGCATGGATGGGTTCAAATGGCTTCTGCCACAGACAGGCACAGGAAACTAAGACCTGAAAGCCACTGCTGCCATTTGTACAGGTCCAGAAACACATCTGGCATGATACTACTCAAAATGTTGTCTGAGGAGTGCTAGACAAAGCCCAGCATCAGGAAACACGACTGTGGTACTGCACATCATAGGTGAAAAGGCAAGCACGTCAGCTGCCTCATCACTGAAACCTGTTTTTGAGGCAGCAGTTAGCCAAACAACACAGGCAAGATAAGCACAGGCTGTCTGCCTATCTGGACTGGAGATCTCACACTTTCATGTGTTCAACTATGCTTTCTTTTACCACAACAGATGTTTCACGATATTTCCTTTACACCTAAGTAGAGAAACTTTGTTTTCCCCATCCCCTGCAAGCAGCAGGCACAGGACTCCCATGACAGTGCTGATGTCAGCACTGCAGCACAAGACGTGTCCCCATCCTTCCTCCAACCTCCTCAGAAAGGCTACGCCCAGACAAAGAAAACTCATAATCTTCAAGTATTAGTACAGGTATTGTGAACCCTGAAATTCGATTTTATATCTATATAGAACACTTCTACATGTTCAGCTCAGTGTTTGTCCATTTCCCATTTTTGAGTTGCCAGCAAAAACCACTCTGAAAAATTTAGGACTTCATGTGAGAAGAAAATTGTTAATCATCCTGCTGCCAAAAAAAAATCTTTATTGAGGTACTCAGAAATGAACCCTATCATACCATCTGAAGTATATTATAGCAGATTTTCACAGGCAGCAGTTGGAATTAAGTACATACCTTTCCATTTGGTATTTTTCACTTCACAGCCTTAATCTAATTTCTTTGAAGACACTCAACTATTGTTCTGGCAGAAGCATAAGGAATAATTTATAGCAAAGCCTCAAAATTTTAAGTCAGTGGGAGTTAAACACAAAGCCTTAAAAAGTTCTAGACCCTATCTCAGAAGCTATGTAAAATATTTTTGCCATTAGCACTTTTCACATCTAAAATTTCAAAAGTCACTGCAGAACATTTACATCTACCATTCACAGACTTTTATTGGGAATCCTTCTGAGATTCCTATTACATAACTCAGCTGGGGTAAGTATTTGAGAGCAATTAATCACCAGGGATATCGCATACACATCTTCAGTGAAATTTACTTTACTGAAGTCAAAAAAAGCATTTGAGCCTTTCCACAGAAATGTGGATGTGCCTCATAAAGTAATTTTAGTATGTACATCACCATCCTTTACCAATTTATCTGGTAAATCTATTCTTCGATTTGTTTGCAAAGGGTTACTATAATTAATCAAAACAGGGATTTTTGAGGAAGGCTTTTCAGGATTGTTAAAACAGAAGGAAAGATTCCAGCCCAGGCATTAACCAACAGAATAACAAGAAGGCAAGCTGGATTTGAAGGAGAAAGCATGTCTCTGGGCACGCACACAGCCATGCAGATGGACAGGGAATCCACGACATCTTTGGGCCACTGCAATATTCATCATTAGAGAAGGTACTTTTATGGTGATTTCCTACAGCACCAAAATAATAGAAACATTAATTTCATATAATGCTGGAATAAAAATCAATGCCTTGTATTTAAAGGTGCACAGAATATTACAGGAAATAATGTAATTATTTTCCTTTATCCACTGAAGTAATCTTAATCATCACAATCATCCCAGGTCTGCAAAATACCAGGCACTCCTACTCCCTTCCTCCCCAGATCTGGTGGATAGATTTGGCCATCGGTGCCCTATGCATCAAAGCCAAACAGATCAAAGTGCAGTTCAACAGAAGGCAAGCCATTTCCAGCCAGATCTTGTGCAACTTATGAACTGGAAGGCAGCTCAATCCATTGGGATCTCCTGTTTCACCAGTGTTGAGATGCAGGCTCTGATATTAGTTTGTATGGACATGGCAGTTGATGTTTGAGTTTTCTTTGTTTAACTGTAAAATGGAAACTCTGCCATCCTCAAAGCCCTTTTGAAAATTATGAGTGAGAACACCTTCAGCTATACCTATGGCCACATCACAACGGCCCCATCTAAGCTGTGGCTCACCTTGAAGCATCAACCTTCAAGGAAAAGATGTTGCTCCTCCATTGAAGGATGATGGTGGTATTTTCATACACTGGTTTCTCACTTCTTTGTGCATCAGCCCATTATTCTGCACCCACAAATTCCAGGTTCCAAAATCAAGATCTGTCTCTACAAGGCTTGCAGAAGATGTCCGATCTTCAAGCAAGTCTCAATCATCCTGAAGGATATCTTGCAAGGTTACAGTACTAGATAATGTAATTATTAGGTCTCATAGGGATGCTGACAACGACGAGCACTCTCAGCATCTGTAGTACCCATTGGATTTAATCCACAGCATTTTAACATCTGTTGATTTTTCATATTCATTTTGGTTTTTTCCTAAAATCCCCTCTAGCAAAATAAGTTACACACCCCTCCTTTTCTGTGTTTCTATATTTATTTTTCTTCCAGAAACAAACCAACCCCTCACTGGCAACACTAAGACAACACATATGAGACCCTAACCAGACTTCAAGTTGACTGCAGAAGACAGAACTTTATTAGTTCAATGGGACTGATGCCTGCCTCATGCTAATTTTGCCTCATTTCAGTCCATCCCTTTCCATTTGTGCCATCTGTTCTTGTAACCAATTTACCTTTTTCATCCACGGCAAAACCGATTAATTAATTAAACACAAAAGAGGCAGCTAGAGGAGCTTTAAAGGTCCCTTCCAACATAGACTAGTTTATGATATGACAGCATAGGTAGCCACATTCCCCCATTTTCTGGCCTCAGGACCCCCCAGGCCGCTGGCAGAATCCCAGCTGGGAGCCACAGTGCCAGCCCAACACGGCTACAGCTCCACAGGAGTCCTGCTCTTACACCACACTCAGTGCTGAATATTAATGAAGCTTGATTAAAAACACAAGAGCAATCCCTAGTCAGGGGAACACTGTTTTCAGATTTCAGTATTGCAAAATATGGTCTCCTGAGTGTTCCTGGATATATCACTGCTCAGGTTGTTACATCCACTGCTGCTAATTCCCTCTTCTCCCAAAACAACTCTCCCTGTTTTTACAGCATTTCAGTGAAGAAGCTCCGCAAATTTGACAAAAAGCAAATTTGTGATAGCTAGAGGTACTGAAATAAATGAAAAGCTGGAGGGGGATAGGGTTCAAAAGAGGATTTTTTATTAAAAAGTAAGTTTTTAAAAATGTACCACAATCCACACAAAGCAAGCTTTCTTTTGCAGAGAGAAGACAAAAGGAATACAAGAGCATTTCCTATGCAATAGATAGGCGAGATGTTTATCTAAAACATTACTTCATTAGGAAGCACTGGGGGAGAGCTTCCCAGTCAAAAAATAGAAAACTACTCCAAAACTTACCTACACACTTTCGACTTCTCTCTGTCTCCTACATCTTCACTATTATAAACAGATTCCCAAAGTGCCAACCTCAGCATATTTATGTCCTGAAGCAGCAGACTCTTGCCTATGAAGGCAGCACTTCAGCATAAGGATGGACTGAGCTCTGAGGATGTGAGCATGGGGGAGGGAAACTTCAATATTACAACCCATCCATCAACCACTTCTATAAAGCTCTTTTGTTCCAAGTTCATTCTTAGCAACTCAAGGTCAAAACTAATGCTGGAAAATGCAAATCATAAGTCAATCCAGACTTTCATCCCATGTGTCTTCTTGACCTTATACGCAAACAAGAAACAGGCAAAAAGAAGTTTCAGCTACATTATGTATTTATATAAAAATATGTATTGAGGAATACTAATAAATTAAAAATTACTGGGGGGTTAATGTACACAACTACTGATACAGATTAGGGAAAAAAAATCAGAATATGTGCATTTAGGATAAAAGGCCCTTACTTTTTTATCTCTCTTACACTTTGGGCAAAGTTAATTTCACCTGGTAGGAGCTGTTCTGTTTGTTTTTCTTTTTGTTATCTTTTGGGATTTGATTTTTTCATTTTTGAGCTGGTTTTTCTTTTTCTTTGAGAGAGACACACACAAGGTTTGATTGAAAGCACCACAGGGAAAACTAGCTAGTTGAAAAAACCCCAACCTTTTCCTCTCTGGTACAAAACAAAGGAACACATCTCTATTAGCCTTTGTCTTTAAGAAGTCCTGGGTCAGATGTTGGCAGCCTCCACAAAGAAGAAAAATAGTAGGTATTACCAATAAAAAGCAAGGGTTTCATTGCAGCCAAGAAAACAGGATGTATTCCACAGGCTATAACTATTCTCCTTGGAAACACAATATGGGGAGAAAAAAAAAAAAAAAAGAAAAATCATTCATTACGCTCAAATACTTAAGAGCAGACTTTTCAGTGAACCCCATTTTTGCAGAATTCCATGGCAGAAAGCAACAGAGGTGCCAAATACCTGAGATTACAAGCTTATCCAGTGGATATTTCCCAGAGGTGCTGTAACAAAAATCAATTTAAATGGACAACAGAAAGACAGTGTAAGACAAGAGAAGTCTGACACAGAACACTGATCTAGTATTTAAAATCTCTTAATTTTAGATGATCTGGCAGTCTTTAGAATTATCATCACAGAATTTTGAGTTTTATTCCAAGAGTTTACATATAACGCCTTTCATATGGGAAAAGTCCTGCCAAGAACTATAAATATAGCTGTATTGAATGCCAGTTTGGCTTCCTCCTTGTGAATTTGGCAATTTAAACAAGAGTTTATGAACTTGCACTGGGAAAAAAATGTATCATGATAGTTTGCCATCCATGTATGTAAGTTATTAGTTATGTAAAACACCAGATAATTCTGCAGTCTAGCAAAAATATTTTAAAACTATTTCTCTCCAATAGCTTTGATTTGGCCCTTAAGTCACAACTTTCTTCTAAAGCACCATCACACTTACACAGTCTTGGCAATTTAGTCAGCCTGAAGAGTTGCATACTTAGGGAAAGGATAAGAAAATGTGTTATATTAGCAGCAACTCGGGCTACTGAGTTGATCAAATAAAGCAGTTCCTTTATTTGATCAACTGCTGCTGTGGATGATCAAAAAGGTGTTTCCTGTAATTCTCATTGGAGTTTGCTTGCTTGCCCCAAGCAAGATGAAGAACAGAACAACATGGTATGTTTTCCATCCTCCTTAATAAAGCTCCCATCAACAAGGAAAAAATAGGGTACTGTAGTAATGTAACCTAGATCCTAGACAGTTTCCAAAAACCCAGCCAAGGATCTTTGTCAGAATTTCAAAGAGAAGCCGCTGCTGAAATTCTTAAGCATGCGGAAGGGTTGTTCAGGACTCCTCCTGCACACAGTGAATGCTTTTCACTCTCTTAGAGATCATTGCCAGCAGGATCTGTAAGGTGAGACACTGGAAACAGTTTCCACTTTCTCCACTGGAGACGGTTTCCATCTTTCTGAGATCAAGTTTATTACCTTGCCTTTCAACAGAAACAATGGTATTTTTATGGAGAATATTAAAGCTCTTCCCAAGAAGCACTGCAAGGTCAGAAGTCCTCAAGTAAATAATTAAAAATATTATTTTTAATTCTTAGAATGTGATTTTTGGCTCCCAGCTCTATAATTTGACTAACTAACACCTTCCCTTTCCCATCCTTTTTCAAATAAATGTGCTAAGACATAGTCACAGTTTAGGGGTGGTATTTTCCAATTTAGTACTCCTGCTAAAATCACACCACTGCTTGCTCCCCACTCACTCCAACTGGAGGCACAGGTGGAGATAAGAACAATTAACTGGAAACAGCAATGAGATAAGAAAATTAACAGCAGCAATATTAATAACAAGAGGTTATTAATAACAAAATAATAGCAAAAGACAAAGAAACTATGTACATGGAAAGCCCGTGACAATAAGCAAATACCAGACAGCTTTCCCTTGACACCTTTTCTTAAATGGGGAAACCCCTTATCCTCAGGAGAGAGAGAGATGGTAAGAGTGAGTCCCTTTTCCCCCTGCCTGCAGCAATGGCCTGAGGTGGTACAGAATAACATCTGGGTCCCAGCCACACACCCTCCCATCTAAAAATTACCTGTCCTGGCCAAAACCAGGACAGACATTTACCAAAGCTCTCTCGATCAAGTTGTTTTTCATCTTGGGTCCTACTAGTACCTCTCTTGGACAGCCTTCCAGTAAGGAGTGTATCCATGTTCGTGGTTAGAATGCTTTGGCAAGAGGCAATGAGAACAACCTGTAATGGCTGAAACTCAATTTAAGCATATGGAAAACCAGGTTTACTATGAGAGTTGTGATTGCTCCATTCTTGGAGGTATTTAAAATCCAAATGCACACAGCCCTCAGCACCTGGCTCCCACTTAGTCTATCCTGAGTAGGGGGTTGGATTAGGTGGTCACAGCCAGAAGGTAGTGACCAATAACTCAATGTCCAGATGGAGATCAGTGACAAGCAGGGTCCCTCAGGGGTCCATACTGGGACCATTCTGTTTAATGCCATCAGTGACACAGATGGAGGGATCTAGTGCACCCTCAGCAACTTTGACGGTGACAGACACCAAGCTGAGTGGTGTGGTTGACATGCCTGAGGGGCAGGATGCTGTCCAGAGAGATCCAGATAAGCTCAACACGTGGGCCCATGGGAACACTATAGGTTTGCCCATTCGGTTGCAATGCTCTCAAGACAAACTCTTCCTTGAAAAGTTTCATTCCATTCAAACTCATTGTCTCAGTTTCAACAGCAGCCACCAAGGTAGGGGGAGAAAGGTAATGCAGCACATAGCACGCAGGTAAAGCATCTTTTATAATACCCTGTAAGTGGAGGCTGTGCTCTCGTGCTAACCATGACCATTTCAGATAGACAATGAGTGACACTGCTCACTTCAGTGTTCACATACAGAGCTCATACCTGCACTTGCTACTTGGTGCTATCTGCCTTTTGTCAGTCAGGCATTTTTCCTATTGGCTGTTTTTATTAAAGACTGAGATATTCTGGAGTTCTCCCAAATAAATTCAAAGTTCCACTAGAGATATGCTTTCATTTGTCATTGGGATTAACTTTATTCATATTTTTATAAGCTGCTAATACTAATCTAAATTAGAAATACCATATGTGCATAGATATAACTAGTGATAAAACCAGTGGAGCACAAACATGCCAAGCTGACAGGAACTCAAATGAAGACAAGCTTTTGTCTATCATGACCTAATTCATTTTTCTACCAGTTGCACTACACAATGCATTTAAATCATTTAAATATTTGATGCGTTAAGCTGAAGCACATTATGTCTATGTACAATGCTAAATTACCCACTCTTCATCCTACCTTTTACAAGCTGCAGCTATTTCCAGACTGCAGCAAGTTTCACAATTTGTCAGCAAGGTTACTAATAGTAAAAAAATGTTTTGTAAAGAAAAAGCTACTGTATTTAATGTGTTGGAAAAAGGGGTGGGAGAGGAAAACATGCTTAGTTAGAGCAACAGGGTCAAAACAACACGCCTTGAAGAGCACTCCCCTCCCATGTAACATACCACACTCTTCAGAGGGGACATCACAAATTACAGAATTCAAGCCAAACTCAGCAATGAGTGGGAGCAGGCAAGATAATAAGCACTGCAGATGGTTTTAGTCTTCATTACCATCCAGTAGACACAATGTCTCTGTAACAGATATGGACAAACAGACTTTTGTAACATGACAAACTAAAAAGCACCAAGAGCTGTATGTTTTTGTGGTATTCTTCACCTCAGGCAAACACTCTGTGGATTTCTAATTACCTGCTCTTCCTCTAGACCTCAAAAAAACCCATAACTGTTGTGAAACTTTGGATTCTTCAAAACACACTGTTTTAAGCCACACTTAACTAAATTACCATCTTCTGGATTCACTCGTATGTGTTATGACTAGATTCTCTCAGGGCAAAGAGCCTTCTAACTCATGCTTAAATCTGCACTGTGGCTGTGCTGTGTAAGTGCTTCCTAATGTTTTAAGGAAATCTGTTATCACAAAAAGGCCAACACTGTAGTTTAACCTTCCTTCAGGATAAGCAAACACAGCCTCCCTCCTCTCCACGCAGATTTGGAGAAGGGCAGCCCTGTCCTACCACTGACCATCAAGACAAGGCAGGGCAAGAGAACTGACGCACACTTGCCTCGCTTTCTCCAGCTTTCCTTTCTTTCCTGAAGGTAAAGATCACGATTACAGATTATAATTCTACGTATTTCATAATTATTATACAATTATAACTGCAACGGTAATTTCAGAATCAACTGCAATAATGTATTTACATTGAAACCACCCTTGTTATGACCCTGCCTGCCTCCCCAGGACCAGGCGAGCCCTGCGCAATGCCAGCCGGCATTTCCGAGGCGCGGAGGCAGAGCCACTTCGGCTGGCGTTGCACAACTGGGGCTGAGCCCAGCTGCAGCCTAGCGGGGTCAGGCCCTGCTCCCTGCAGGGCTCAGGCTGCCCCAGCCTGCCCAACAGGACTGCACATGCTCCCCACTGCCAGGGCAGCAGCCAGAGATACCAGGAAGGGTGTTGGCTCCAAGGAGATCGGTTGCCATACCAGTTTCCCATATCTGGGCTTCCAACAAGGTTGCGAATGCAACTGGTACAAAACCTTTCAGTTCTAACCCCATTATCACCCTTCTGTTTCCTGCCATAGCCATTCCCTATGGCACGCATTCGGCCATGCAGAATGGGTTTATGGTAAGTCTACTTATGCCTTAAAATATATGATCTTCTATCACATACACATTATTAAAATAAAGTTAGCAGGAGGAACCACATAGTACTACCTACCTTTATTTTAATAGAACAAGGAAATAGCTCAGTGAACAACTTTTAGAAAACTGCATCTAAACTAACACGCCGAGACACATTTATGAACATTACTGTAATTTCATTCTTTCTTCCTTATAACAAATCTAGAACAAACTTATTTCTTTCTCGCATTTAAAAATTTTAAAGTTCGCATAAGAAGGCCCCTACATTTCCAGCACAAATCAAAATAGTATAAAGGAGGCTACAACCATGTACTTAATTGCATCTGAACATTTATCTTCAATCTTACAGAATGGTCATTTTCATAAATTCTTGGGTTCTTGGACTTCTGAAAAGAAATATTTTTCAGTGTCTATGACATATATTTGAGAGAGGAAAAACAATTCAAAATTTGAGAAGAAAGGATTTTATTTGCATCATGTCCAGAATAATGGGTTATGGATTTTGCTGTATTATCAATCAAGCTATGCTTGTGCTATCTTTCTTCTAAATTGAAGATTAAATACCACAGTTAATGAAAAGTTTTGTAAGAGCTTGTTCCCATTTCCTGGTAGTTGGGTTCTTTTTCTACTTCAAAATGTTTTAAGTATCTCTAAGGACAAGGTGGCTAACAACATTTTGATATTTTCTTTTCAGCTTTTAATGATACTGCATTAGCCAAGCATCACTTGGTTTCTCAGTCGTTCCAAGCAGATTCAGTTCCTCACTATGAACTAGATACTGAACAGGAAAGGAAACCCAGCACCACTTGCTTGGGAGCTCTTCCCTTCCATACAGCAGGAACAAAAGGTGCCACTAGAGATAACCCACAAGGCACTCATCTTGGATCCTGCTGAGCTTCCTGTAAGCAAACTCCATCTGTTGCCAAAAGCTAATACTTGCTAAAGTAGAAAACAAAAGACAGACACCCATTTGCAAGGAGAAAGACTGGACTTGCTTTCTTACTCAAACCAGTATTTTGAGAAACTTTACTAAAGTAACAGCCAGACACAAAGAATGTATATAAGCCAGTGAGTGGCAATATTTATCCCACCACTTAAAAGCTGTCTAGAGCTCTTCTGTAGCCAGCATTTTGACATTAAAAAAAATTTGGAAGAACCAAGAAAGAAGAGCATTCAAGTACAACACATTACCATTTAAAACATACTGTAGAAGTGTCTTGTTTTAATTTTCCAATTGGTTGCTCAACCAGGGGGAAAAAAATCCCACCATTGTCACTATTACTCAATATGCTTGAAATCACTATCATTTTTTCCATTATTATTAACATTTACATTTAATGCTAGTAGAAAAAACTAAGTGGCTCAGTTCTTCAGATAGCATTCATAGTTCCAATATACTTCAGGAGGCAGCTGTTCTAGTCCTAATCTCTGAAAAGCAGGAGCTAAGTTAATTAAAAAATTACAATCTTAGATTAATCAAAATTTGGTTAGCTAGGCTACAGCCTGATTATAGTAAAAGGAATGTCCAATCAACTAACTTAACAGATCTACCTGTTACCAAGATGTCAAATTTCAAATTAAAACAGAGCTGCTGCTCACATTATGGAAATTAAACTTACTGAAACATTAAAATATCCTCTAAGTTTGAAAGTTACAAGAACTCAGCCACAGACACACATTAAAGTCAGTTCCTTTGAGGGTTTTTTTATTTCAACTGATACCTTGATATTCTCACTTCCATCACTGTAACAGCCTAAATTGTTTTGTGTTTGCTTTATAGAAACCCAAAAGCGCCATCAAATTTCACCCTTCTTTGCCTCCTGTCTCCTCACCTCTTTCCTCACTAACCCAACCAACTATCAGGCCTGCAGACGCTGTTGCATTTGAGGAAGGCAAAATGCTGAGTTTTAACAAGTGACAAGGGTGGTGAGGTGCAGAGCAGACACTGGAACTGTCACACCTCAGGACAGGGAGAGGCAGCTCAGAGCACACCTGGGCTGAGTGAGGAGTCCAAACCACTAAGGTAAATGAGGAAGAGAAAAAATAATCAGGTTTTAACCTAAAAACTGTGTAGTCCAGTGGCTTCAACAGGGTAACTACCCAGAAGAATGATATCAAAGCAATTACTTGGCTGTGCCTCTCTCTGCAGGAGTAACTACCCTGCCTCCAGACTGCAGAGTGCCCAAAGCTCAATCACATTACTTGGACCTTAAACATTTATATTCTAACGACTCCTAGTTCTTAAAGGGCAAGGAAATCTCATATGCACAATGCTGATTAAAGGACAAGAGGCCAATAAATAAATAAATAAAAACAACCTAACTTAAACCACCATCATTTACAAATGACAAAGAGAAAAAACCCATGACAGCCTGAAGCCAGAAGCAGCCCTGCCCAACTAAAATATGGTAGGATATAAGTACAAACAACTTACAAAGTCCACCCACATTAATCTGTGCTAAGCCCAGAGATAGCAAAATATTTTTTCTAGTCTCTTAAGTTGCATGACATCCAGGCTTTCTGGAGACTGCCATCCAACCAGCAGGTTTCCTATCCAACCTACGGCCAAGAACAACATTTAATTAGCATGTTTAATTGATCTTGTTAACTGTAAGGGTGGACAGCTTTGATCTCGCCTGCTGATAGCTAGTTTAGGACTACAAAAGAAACTGGGGCTTTGCATAATTGCCAAGCTTTCGATGTGTGTCTTTTAATTCCTCCTGTTTCCCAATCCCCCTTTCTGTTTCTGCTGCACTAGTGCTCCAGATAACAGGAGGCAAAGAGCATGCCATCATTTATTTTATCATTAATTTGAGCATGTAGGCAGAAAAAAAAGAAAGATGAGGAAAGGAAAATTGCTGCTCCTTCACCCAGAAACACAGGAAAAGGCCAGGAATTACCACAGTGAATCTGGCCTAGGCAACATTAAATGAGGTACCCCATGGCTGAGGGCAGCTAGCACCAAACACTTCACTAGAAGATGCAGGAAACACTAAGCATGTGTGGGATAAGCTGCTCCCAACCCCCCTTGAAAGCCTGATCCCACTTTCTGTTGATTAGAGGCTGGTTTAAATTCCAGGATAGAGGGCTTGAGGAATTTCAGTGGCTCTCCACTGTGTTGTTCTATGTTGAATGAGCCATGTTAATAGGCTCATCCAAAAAATTATTCTTCTGCAGGAGATTCATATTAGCTGAGTGAGAAGCCCACAAGACCAAGATTATTAGCTTGCACTCAACCAAGATGAGACTGTGCCAATACTAATAGGAAGGGAAACTTCTGAGGACATTTTAGTGCATCCTAAAATATCTAGATACCTTCAAAATAGATCCTAATTGAAAGTAACTAAATACAAATATGTTTAATTCATTAACTATCTCTCCTAAACACTGTTTTCCTGAATGATCAAGCCAATCATAAGTTCCACGGAAATTAGGTG
Source organism: Chloebia gouldiae (assembly GCA_003676055.1). Lineage (NCBI taxonomy): Eukaryota > Metazoa > Chordata > Aves > Passeriformes > Passeridae > Chloebia > Chloebia gouldiae. The sequence continues at coordinate 58,292,824 of QUSF01000002.1, read as the reverse complement.
GTGTATAATAGGTTCTGAGCAATGTACAAAGCAGCTCTACATTTCAGCCAAAGAGTGTCAACTGTTTTCAGAACAGCAAGCCAAACCTTCATCAAACTGAATTCAGCTGGAGCTTTGCCACTCAGCAGGACAACGACTTGGCCCACCATCCCCATGGGAAATCTTTTTCTAAGTCAGACTTTCTTCCTGCTTATTCCAAATGAAATCTCCTTTGGATCAGGTTGAATTTCCACAGTTAATTAGTCTTGCACTAGCTAAATAAAACAAGAGTTTTATTGCTTCTGAGCAGCAAACTGAATAATTACAACAGGGTTAAAGAGAAAATTTCTTCTTTTCTTTCGAAGGGGGAACTTAGGAATTAACTGTTTAACATGGTTGAACTTTGCTGTTGAATCTTCATATTGCACAGCAACAGAGAGAAGTACCACAGTGCAGACACCTCAAACATTTGTAATCATGGATGAACAGTAGCTCCCAAATAGTGCTAGAACAGCATTCTTCACCTAAAAGCCTGTCTTTTCTCACCAAAGCTTTCTCATGAGCACACTGTGGTTTTGGTGGTTAGTTTGGGGATTTTGGTTGTGGTGTATTTTGTTTTCTTTTGTGGGGCTGTGTGTTTGACTTTTTTTTTTAATCCCTAAACCTTTTTCTAAAGAAGGATTCTTATTATTGCTGCAAGGTGATGAATATCTTGTATTCTCTGTCCTTACACCAGAAACTACAGAAAGCCAGCCAGCCCCTTCATCTCCTGCCTACTGCTGATACTGTCTCAAATAATGCTCACTTTTGGTGGCTTGAGATGGAGGAGGGGTTTCCCTAGGAATAAGCTGAATAAAGCTTCCTGTTCAGCTAAAGCAGGAAATGTGCTCCAGTACTGCCTTGCACACAAAGAGTGGAAAATACTTACTAAACAAAATAGCAGGAGATGAAGTGTAAATTGGATTGTCCTTCCATCATGCAGACAAATAGAAAGCCATATTCCTCACACCCCCAGCTCTCATGCATTAATGTCCTTAAACTTGGAGGGGAAAAAAAAAAAAACCAAAAAACATACCTATGTATAGACATTGTGCATCAAAATCAAATTATTATGCTGTGCCTCTAAAATCAAACACTGGAGGATTTTAAGCAACACTAATTAGGAGGTAGCATTTCCTCCCTTCCACAAAATTAGTTTCTTATTAAAACAGAAGGTACAACTGGCCAAACTCCATCCTGCTAGTGGAGACACTGAACCAGAAGTTGTCATTAGGTTAAACACGCAGCATCTCTCTCAACTCATCTCTTCAGAGAGACTTTAAAATAAATAGCAGAGAGGATGGAAGGAACAGCCTTCCAGTCTGTCAAACCACTGGGATTTACAGAAAAGAACAGCAATAATATTTTTTTCATAAATAACAGCAGACGGCAGAAGACAAATATTAATGGAAAAAATGTCCTTCTTTATGCCCTACAAGAATAATGATAAGGCCCATAGCATTTCCAAAGAGCCGGCCTTGCAATTCATGCAAGATTTCTCTGCAGCCATCATATGCCTTTTGATGAGCTCTGATCACGTCAAAGAGGCACTTGTCCTCACCCACCCTGACATTTGAGAACCAAAAGTGATGAAAAACTACATCACCTGATGCTAGGTCACAGCCACAGATGCACACTGCTGGAAAATAAAAAGCTGTTAGGCAAGTCCCATGGTGCAAAACACATCATGGCAGCTGGATGCTGGAAACATACGACAAAATATCATGCAAAACACCAACTTACATAAGCTTAATGAAAACCTGATGAAAGACTGTTTTAAAATGTACTGAATCTAATTAATTCTCTAGATGTGACTAGTGCAGCTGAACTAAGGTCACAAGTACTGCATACTACACTTGAATTTTATGAACCACCTTGAGCCATTAGTGCCTCCCATCACCATGAGTTATAAACCAGTCATCAGCCCATAGGGCCGTGTCTCATCATATTTTGATTTCCTTTCTTGTGGCACAACACCCTGCTCATTATGCAAAGCTCAAATATGTGTCAGGAAACCATTTTACCAACTGGCCTTAAAAATAGCCTTGTATTGAAATCAAGTCAAGCACAATTTTCTCAGCTGGGGGGATATAATAAGAAACTTCTCTGTCACTGTAAACAAAAAGTTAAAGAGAGCTAAACCAAACCAGAGAAAGCAGAATCATTCCAGTGAATCTGAAAACTCAGCCATCACCAAGACGGCATACATCTGAAAGCTACCTTCAAAGTGTTGAAGCAGACATGAAATTAAACTCTGAGTATGTATGGCACACCAGTACAAAACCCTTGGAAAGGAGGCCTCCCCCAGCTGAAGGGCATGGCTGAATTCCAGACATGGGGCAGTTTATCCCTAGTAAGGGTTGCAAAGACATAGCACCTACTGCACTACAGCACATCCTTAACCAGTTTGCCCCCTCAGAAAGCTCTCTCCCATGTGGAGCAGCGAATGGGTGTCCTTGAACTAATGCATTCACAACAGAGCACCAGCGAGCATGTAACAGAAGAGAAACACCAGAGATCATCTGAGACACATTTACCTATTCATACTCTAATATCTAGATGCAGGAGCGTATGGATCCTACACACACACAAGGACACGCTGTACAGACAGACCAGCAAGCACAGTCAATGACTGCAGAGAGTGACTAAGTGAAGACAAAGAGCTTTGTTCTGCCTGCTTGCCCTCCCTCACACCCCTGCCCATGCTCAGTGAGGAACAAACACTGATGGACTCCTGCTATCTGAAGGGTACTGCATGCAAACTTTACTTTGAAACAAAATCATGATAGTGCAAAAATAAAATAAAAAAAACCCACAATTTTAAATTATGTACTTTCCCAAGCACCAAGGACACACATAGCATATCTTCTACCAGCTGCCAGTTTGGAGCTACTTCCCAAAAAGTGGTTGTAACCCAGATTTGAAGTTTTCTAGTCATCTTCTCGTCCTTCCCATACAACATAATGCTGGGATCTCAAAAGTTGTTCTGGGACCTTCAGTTGCAAGAGGAAATTATTGACTGGGCCCCACAAAGAGAACAAAAGCCATTTATTCCAGTAGAAATTACCCATGATTTGAAAAGCAGGTGTACAATGTCCTATCCCCTCATCCTGAATGCAGGAGCAAATTATTTAAGTTATCTGACAAAATGTCGTGCTGCACCTGTGTGTACTTTTGCACCACAAAAGGTGCAGTAATTTACAATATCTAAAAAGGTTTACGATCAGTAAAAACCTAGTAAATGGGAAAGCAATTATACAATCCTTGTTGTTCTTACATCCTGCAACAGCAAACAGCTTTCTCCACGAGACTTCAAAATCGGAAGGAAAAATCCCCCTTGCTGTTGTCCCCAAACAAAGACAGCACTATTAAACCATTTTCTTTGTTTTCCACATAGTTCCTTTTAATGTCAGGAACAGGGTCAAATTTGCAGACAAGTCTTGATGGCTTGTATTACAGAGATGTTGATGACTCTAACTGCAACTGAGCATGCTACCTGATCTCCTTGACCAGATTGCAGTATCTAGGAAGCCTATAGGAACTGTCATGGCTTTATGTGCAGCTTCATGTCAATATCAGCCTACACATCAATTCCTAGTGACTGAATAGGTAAATAAAATAATCTTCCTTTACAAACAAAACAAAAACAAAGACCCCCCCCAAGCCAACAAACAAAAAACCAAACAATCAACCAAAACACCAAAAAATTAGACCAAAATAATCATTGATTCTCTTAGACTTTAGTGAATGAGATCTTTGAAAAGTGAATATAGCAGCAGCATGAGATTTCAAGTAGCAAAAGCGAATGAACAGAAGACATGACACTTAGCAAAGAATTTAAAACCAGAGAACGCCAAACATCAGAATTGCATCATTTTGGGCATCACAATGACAAGAACAAAGACCATCAAATTAAAAGTAATAACAGGCTTAGCCCAAAGAACTGAGCCATAACAACAACAACAAAAATTCATGAATATATAATTTGTGCAAAAGGATGACTAAGAAAGAATACAATCACTAAGAGTCTGACACACAGAATTTCAGGGTTTGCACAGTGCAGCAGTAGCCTTAATATACATTGCATCAGTGCCTTTATATACATTGCATCAATGTATGGTAATCATTAGCATCCTGTTTAAACTGAGATACATAAATATTGCTTCCTATCAGGCAATCAATTTAATATGCCACTATACTGCAGGTATCCCTAGTAATAACACACTTGCATTTCAAGTGTGACAGCACCATGCCACGCCTAATTAACACAATTATATTGGCAGAAAAGGTTATACTTGTCTTGATGAGAAAGAAATGGTCCTTCAGTTTATCATTCAGTTATAAAGCACCTAAAAAAGCAAAACTAGTTAGCACAAAACTTTAGCCTCACACTTAAAAACCACAAGGTTGGGTATGGATGATGATGGTGTCTTCACACAGAGAAATCACATACTCAACTATACCATAAGGAATACTTCTGCAATGAAACAGCTAAGTTATCCATACAGGGTTCATACCCTTTAAATCTTATTTCTGAAATTATGAATTAATTGATTTCCTTATCAATTTTGCTCATAAGTGTGCCATATGGCAAGCAAGCTTTCTACTTCCAGTCAGAAGAAAACTGTCAGTGGTCTCTGAGCAACAACCCTATTTAAGCTGGGCTTACACATTATATAGCTACTACAAAAGTTGCAACACAATTATTTGGGTTCCTGAATGTTTCCAGCACATTGAGAAAGCTAAGCTGATGTTGCAAGCCATCTCCCACATTGTCTGTGGGGAGCTTGGTCACGCATAAACAAAACTTCATGTACCAGATGCAATTTTTATTGCATCCTTTCTCCAAAGTTGGACCAAGATCAGGAAAAAAAAAAAAAACAAAAACAAAAAAACACCTTTTTCTATAGTTCTGTGTAGGTGTACAATTAGTTACTTCTAAGGGCCACTTTACAGGCTCTGAAAGAAACTTGAAACAGCCTCCCATGCTGCCACTGCTTAGGAATCCGAGGCTGAATCTGCATCTTGCTGCCTGTGCTCCATATGAAGTTGAAATTTCAAAGTTCGGGATCATCTCTGCACAAGGAACAGAAGCTCGAAAGAACCGAGAGACACAAAACCAGCTGCAAAATACATCCAGGTTTCTATTTACTGAGGTCTTTCCATGCACATACAAAAGAATTAATCAGGCATGCGGGCTGAACTGTCGGAAGCTCGGCTGATCCCAAGCCTAGCGCATACCCGGTGTAAGCACATAAACAAACTCCCCCGGGATCACAGCGCTCCCAGCTCCCGGCCAGCCCGCTGCCCGCCCCGCGGACACGTTCCCCCCGGTGAGGAGGGCTCCGCCGCGCAGAAGCTCCGGGGCAACACCCGCAGCCTCCAGCCCCGCAGGCTGACACCGTCCCTCCCGCACGGGCCGGCGACATCCCGGGCCGGAGCCCCCGGGACCGAGCCCGGGGTCGGGGCGTCCCGGAGGGGATGAGCAGCGCCGCGCTACAGCCCGTGGGCACCGGCGGGGCCCGGGAGGAGCCGCGGCGGGACCGGGGCCGGCCGCCGCCCCGGAGCACGGGAAAAGAGAGACGAGGATGCTTAGGTGTCCCTGTTTCCTTCCTATTTTCAAATAAATCACAAACTAGAGCCCAGCCTGTCGCGCCAACAGCTCCGCCACCGGGCGGCCGCCCTCCTGCCGGTCCTCCCGCTCCCCGAGCCGCCCGCCACCGTCCCGGACGAGCTCGCGGCGCTGGGCAAGGGTGGTACTCACGGATCTTGACTTTGCGGTGGTCGAGGCGGGCGAGGAGCTCCTCCAGGGCGCCGAGGCGGCGCTGGAGCCGGGCGTTGCGGTGGCACAGGGAGTCCGCCTCGCTGAGGATCCCGCCGAAGATGTCGCCGGCGCAGCGGGAGAGGTCGGAGAGCTGCATCAGCAGCGACACCAGCGCGTACGAGCTGACCTGCTCCAGCGTCCCGAAGAGCGGCACCGCGCCGCGGCGGCGCCCGCCGCCCCCCTCCGCCGTCCCGGCGTGGTCCCCGGGCGCCGGGCCGCCCCGCTCCGCGCCATCCCCGCCGGCCTCCTCCAACCTGCACAGCTTCAGCGGCTCCAGGGTCCGCAGGGGGAACGGCATCGCGGCCGGGGACGGGGAGCAGCGCGGGGCACGGCAGCGGCAGGGGTGGCGGGGAGAGCTAGGCGTCCCCGGCGCGGAAAGTCTTCATCCGCGCAGCGGCCGCGGTGACAAAAGTTCAGAGAAGGGAGAGGGAGGGAGAGAGAGAGAACGGCACAACAACAAACGAATCGGGGCGGGAGGCAGGGCGGCCGGGCTACGCGCTGCGGGGCTGGGGGGGAGCCGCCGCCTCGGCGCAGGGGGAGCCCCGCGCGGCGCCCATGTGCGGGAGTGGCCCCCGGAGGCGGGAGCGGCCCCGGGAGGAGGGAGGGGACGGGAGGGAAGGGGAGAGGAGGGGGAGCGGAGCGGGGCGCAGCACCGCCGCACGGCGGGCGCGGTGAGAGCCCGGGCCGGCCGGGAGACAGGAAAGAGCCCGGCTTTCTCTCCGCGAAGTGAGGATGAGGCGGGGAGGGAGGGAAAGAGGAAGCGTGGGAGGGGGACTGAAGCGCCCTGGATGCGGCCACAAAGGAGGAAAGCCAGCCAGAGGAGGAGGGGAGAGAAAGCCCGGACCAGCTCCACCTGGGGAACCCCGCGCCGTTGCAGGCACTTTTCTGAACGCACCAAACTCCCAACCCGGAAAGCGAGAGCTGGAAAAAGAGGAGGAGGGAAGGGAGGGGGGAAAAACCTCCCACGAACCTGGGAAAAGCAGGAGGCCGCCGCCTACCTGTGGCTCCCCGAACTGGAGCCTCACCCTTCCCGGCCAGCCAAGGTAGCTGCTCCCGGCCCGGCCCCGCGGCGCTCGGTCCAGCGGGACTCCCCAGGGAGAAGCCAGCCCGTCCGGCCGCCCCTGCTTGGGAAAAGGGGCTAAGGAAGAGAGGGGGCACGTCTCGCCTCAGCCCTTTCCCCTGCCGTGCTGCGGGTCAGGCCAGAGGTGCTGCTCCAAGGTAGGGAAAGAAGAGCAGCCTGTCTGGGAACGGCGCGTTCCCCGTGGTTAATTTTTAGTGAGATTTACACTAAGGTAGGAGAAGAAAAGTCTGGCCCGTGACGCCGAATGTTGCAGTACCAAACGTTGCACATAATGCTGGTGTGGACCAAAGGCAGGTTCCAGCCTCAGAAGCCCCCGCGCTTAGGACACAATCAGCTCTTCATGGAGATGACGGCTCTAATGAGCTATTCCCCGCAGAACCAATTTAGCCCACAAGCAACTGTCAACAGCTGCTATTTAATTTTAATTGGACAATGCCCTACTGGCTCTGGCTCCTTCTATATGATAAAGAGAGGATAAAGAGAGGAACCCAATCCCTCTCCTCTTGTGGGAAAGGGCCCTGGGGAAAAGTGGTTGTATAGTTCCTTCCTGCCTCATAGCTTGTCTTGGCTCCTGCTGTAGCTCATGAATGTATGTGGTGAAAGAAAGAGAATCAGCTGCAGAAGGAAAGGTCCAGGGATATATCCACCTTCATTAGCATGTTGAGGACACACAGTTTATGTAACAAAATATTCTGCATCATCTGTAGCTTTAGTGTTCATTACTTAAAGGAAACCTGAAGGAAACCATTCCACCATTAGTGTTTCAGAAATTCTTTAGTGCATGGAGAAATAGGGGGGCTGCAGATAGAGGAATACAAACCAAAGGCTTGGTGGCACAGTCGAGAGTTAAGATTTACAGGAAAGGCTTGTAAGGGTGTTAGTCATATCAAAACTGGTAAACAACTAATTTTTCTCTTACCTTAATCAAGGCAAGTTTCATCTTCAAGTATTCCCGGGGGGGGTGGGGGGGGGAGGAGGAAGCAATGCCATCTAGTGTTTAAAAAATAAAGAACAAAGCCTCCTTTCTTAACACCTCCGTCCAAACAGGTTACCAATGGATAACTTTGCAACTTGGAATGCTCACGCTGGTGTTATAGACAGTATTTGGTGTTATAGACAGTACCACTGAGTGCACAGGTACAGTATTTATAGAAACTGGTGAGAAGAACATGGTGCAAACAGGCAAAATGGTGTTTAAGCACATAGGGAATCTAAATAATTAGTTTTGCAATGGGGAAGCTGTCAGGATTGATTATCAGAGGATGGGGAAGCAGTCATTTTGTCATATTGAATTATCCTGGTTTTATTTTGGGATTCTTAGACATGCTTGTTTGGGGTAGTCATTTGATAAAAAATGCATCCTGTACACTGGCATGTTTGAATGGAGAGGAGTGATTCTTTTTATGGTGTGTTTATACTACAGGAGTACCATCAATTAGGTGGACTTCAATATAAAACACAGTAGGAAGAAAGTGAGCAAAGAGGTTAGTTCAGGTGAAAGAACCCACAGCAACAATCTGCCAAGGAAGATATCATAAGGCTGTATGTTTGTTTGATTGGAAATTACTAACTTTTAACTTTATTAATAGGTACCTTCAAAAAGGTACATTTGCCAGTCTAATTTTCTTTTTCTGAAAATGTGTATCACATCCTGATATTGCAAATATTTTTGCATGTTCATATCTGTAAGCAGGAAAAGGCACTTAGAACAGATATAAGCACAGGGAGAATAATAGCCAGAAATCAAAGCTAAATGCAGTAAGGAGCCTTAGCTATTGTGAGTGAATGGGATTTCACTGCCAGTGAAGTCTACTTTACCTATTTCTGTTTGCAAATTAAAATAAATTCCTGTGACAACTTGAATATTTCTGGTGGGAATAATGTATCATAAAATAAGGTGTTTTTAGGACTGCCAGTTAAACCAAGTTAAGAAATAAATCTGAATTTTAAATGCACTGATGTTCTTGAAATATTCATTCTCTGTGTTTATTCTGGAACAATACTTCTTTTCTCATTAATTTAAATGGTCTGTTTTTCTGGGATGGGTTGTTACCACATGGAATACTCAGAAAAGAAAACAAGTGTAAAAAATGTAAATATTGAATGACTGAAATGTGAAGATAGGTTAACTGAAACCAGTGAAGGTTGTTTCTTTCTGTACAAAAGGAAGGGACATAGGAAAGAAAATGAAGTTTAAATACTTAGAGAGTTGGGGATTTGAAGCATTTATCATGCTGAAAAGGAAGCATTTAAAATTTCGACATTCAGCAAAAGTACAGACTTTCTTAGCGACACTCTATCGCCCTCAGGTAGCCATGGCTATTGTCTGTTTCCAGAGGTTATAACTGGAAAAGGTTTCCTCTTCTGGCAGAGCTGTGGGGATGCTCCTGACCCTTTTAAATCCCTTGCTGGCCCAGGGGGACACTGAGCCAAGGCAGAGGCCGCTGGCCCGAAGGTGCCCGCCCCGGTGCTGTCCCTGCTGGCTGGCAGGACGCGGCCCTCGGGGGAGCCACCCCTGTCCTTGGCTGAGCTCACCACGGCCCCACGTACTCACACAGTGCAGTTTTTTGGCAATTGTGTAAGTGGTGGGAGCAAGAGGCTGCTTTCCATGTAGCTGCATCCACTGGAGAAGGAGATCTGTGAGCTCAGTGGGCAGCAGTCTCTTCCGCTTGCACAGCTACGCCTGGCAGAGATGTGACCTGGTGTTCTGGGTCTCACACTTCCAAATATCCTCAGTCAGGAGTGGCAGATCCTTTCAGAAGAGGAACAGAGCTAGGAAAATGGGAGACAAAGGAGAAAGGTAGACAAAAGGACAGCAGAGACTCCACTAAATATTTCAAGCCAATATTTATTACATTTTTAATCAAAGTTCAAGTTCACTGGAAAGTTCATTATGTCTGAATTGTAGCTTTCATCCTTTGGCATTTTAAGCCTCAAGTTAAATTACCAAATTAAAGACCTAATAACTTTCATGTTCTACTTCAAGAAACAGAAGAAAAGTCTTTTGGGACTTACTCATCACCCACTGCAGAATGAACACTGCTCTTTGGGCTCTCAGAAGCAAGTGGTCAGCAGTAGGACAAAAGTCACACAGCCAAACATGTAACATCAGGCAGCTCTTCCTGAAATTGCACTTTTGTGCCAAGAGGGTAGTTTAGATGTAGTCAGCTGGGATCACCAAGCTCATCCGTTGTATTTTATCCCACAGATTGCAGCTACTTGCCTGTGTAGGCTAGGAAAACCCAACCAAAATAGATACACAGAAACAACTGTGTAACTTTTAAGGATGGAGGAGGACATTTCTTGGTCACTCTCAGAGTAGCTCTAATGAGCTCTTGTTTGTAGTGGAGAAAGCAAGCTCAGTGTCCTAGACAAAGCCAGTTTATGTATTTTTTACTTACTTTAGCTGTGGAGTGGTAGGAGTTTGGTGTAAGCTTAAAACAGAGACAATTCTGCAAGAAAAGTTTTGACATTTTATTCTTTCTTCGTTAACCAAAAGTATGTGGGTGCTTTCAGTCTTACTGGGTCACTGGGCTCTTTTAGTCATCATGTAGTCATGTGTCTTAGTAGAAAACCCTTTTCAAGGAAACCTGCATAAGATAGGCAACAAATGGGAGTAGATATGATTCTCAAGGAAGTCAAATGGCACCAGAATTTTTTCTGTCCCTCGTGGCTACATACTATTTGTGCATTATATAAATATCAAATTATAAATGAATTACAGCAAAAAAATTATAGCTGCTTTGCTCAGTTTCTCCAAACTTCTACACTACTACATTAGGCCACAGATCACCTTTGCCTGACTATACAGCAGAACTTTCAGTCCTTACTTTTCTTCCAGCTTAGCAATATCAGGAACTGGTATTTTTGCATGCTTGAGTTCATACCCTGCATGCCCAAAAGACCTTCTTTGTCCAGAAAAATAATCTTGTGGATATTCTTTTAAAAATAATAGTGGAACTTCTCTGATGATGACAGGTTTCTCTCTGACATAGGTTACTTACAAGTTCCTCTTTTCCTGAGCATTAATAATTTCTAACTTTTCTGAACTCTTGTCTGACATATCCCTGGATCACACACTTACATGAAGCCTGGAACTGAGCTGCATTTTCTGTTTTGTTCTGCAGTGCTTTTTTCTAATTTCCTTCAACATGTTATTGTCAAGGTTAAACAAAGGCAGCAGTATAATTCCAACACCTTAATCCTTGTTATTCAATGAACTGATTAGACGTATTCACACTTTCAAGATAGATGAATTCAGTATTTTCTTGAGCACTCTCTTAAAGGTTAGTGGTTTGTTGCATCAGTCCTAGTGATCTTTTCTTTCAGTCCTAACATTAAGCTGGAACTTATTCTTCAAGTCTGCCCAGCTTGTGGATTAGACCTTGGGTTGTTCTGCTTAGCTGGCTCGAGCTTTTCTTTGCTACAGAGTTCTGTCTATCTACAGAAGTGTGAGAGTCAGCATGCAGTTCGGCCTGCCTGTAACCTCTCAAACCCTTTCTCATTTTTCTATCTATATAGAGTTGTCTTTGGATAAAAGCCATGCTACTAGTGGTGCAATGGAACAATCAAAGCTAACTGCAGTGGGAATGACACCGTTTAGGAAGCGGTAGTTGTGATGGCCTAAGGATATGATTCAACTGCACACCAACAACGTGTAACAGCTCTTTGCCTCTAAAAGAGGAGCTCTCCCACCCCTGCTTCCTTCCTTCCATTCCTGCTCACAGATGCATGATCTGAAAATTGCTCTGCAAGCATCTGATGTCATCAGGGTAGAAAAGCTGCAGCTCTGCTGCATGAAAAGAGGCAGCCGACATGCTGTGAAAAAATTGCAGGAAAATGTGTTCTTTGCACTTCAAGACAGCAGTATATTGGACCATTCTCAGGGGAGCTGATCAGTGGAGGCAATCGAGACTGTGAATAGAAACACATGCAAGAGATCATAGAGCCTAGGAAAATACAACTATAGCATAACAGCCCCTTCAGAACTCAAGTGATCAACAGAGGTTGTTGGTCCTGATGCTCAATTGAGCAGAGTGCAAAAAAAAGACTGCCAGTCACTGTGCTTGTATGGAATTCAGACACAACCTGCCTGTAAGACTCCATTTCTTGGAAAATTGAAACAATCTCAACCTATATCTCCTCAAAGATAAACCAAGTTGCTGAGAAATTATCTCAATGGGTCAATAATAGTGCTCTCGGATTTGCCATACTGATTTTCTTCATTTGGTTGAGGCATTTCTGTTTCTCCTAATAAAGGGCATTCTGCACTTCCACTTCTTCCATAGCAGAAAAACTTCTGATTTTTTTTTTTTATTGATAAAGTGGAAACATTTTCCACTAGACCAGGTTTCTCAAGGCCCCACACACCCTGACCTTCACCACTTCAAGTGATGGGGCATCCACAGCTTCTCTGGACTACCTGCTCCAGTGCCCCAGCACCCTCACCATGAAAAAATTCCTTATATCTAATCTAAGTCAGGTATAACTATTCATTATTACTCAGTTACATAGCTACAGATATGCAAACAGCCAGTGACTGTACAACAGGAATACGGATGTCATTTTTTGTGCAAGAAAACCTTCATATGGAAAAACAAAGGCTACAAGAATTATCAACTGAAAATCAGAATAAACATATGGAAATTTCATAAATGCTGACCAAAGTAATTTGCTGCTCTCCTTAGCTTTAATGAAAACAGATCATGTCGAAAGCTTGTGTAAGTTCTGTATATAATTTTTATTTATCTAGGACACTGACCACATTTGTGTCTTCTCTAATTGTATTATATTTGGTCTCTTTTGAAGCAATTACACAAAGTTTACGTTTTGATGCACTAACTAAACATTATATCAAATTCTAAAACAATTTAAAAAAACATTCAATCAAACAAGATTAAATTGTATTCTTTTAACAGAGCTGATTATCTTCTCAAATGAATGCCTCAGGACTCAGGGTAAACAATACATCCAACGGACAAAAGCCTCTTAATTGCATCCCAAACATGCAGACTGTGCTGGTCACCAAAGCAGAACTGAATTTCTCCTTAGGTATTAGCTTCCTACCAACAGGGATTACAGCTACAGCAGAGTACTTCTTTAAACTATACATATAACATTTTTTTTTAAGATGCCACCCTGTTTCATTTCAGTTATGAGCACAATGAGTATGCCAGTGATTGATGAATGAGTTTTGAGCTTCTGCCTCATAAACAAAATACAGAGTTTAGTCACTGAAAAAACGCAGGGTATGATAAACCCTCTATCAAACAGCACAGATTTCCCCATTCTCTTCCTTGTGAGTGAGCAGGACTTGTCCCTGGGTCCTCCACTGTGGCTGAAACAGTCACTGGTGAAATTATAGTGGGTGTGTGTGCAGAAATGTGTGACTCCGCCACTGTCTAAGCTCCCCTCTCCATTTTCAGATTAAAAAAATAGACAAAATATTTCTTAAATACATTTAGCATACTAGCCATGTTCAGGATATTTACATGATGCCAGAATTATTTTTTTTCTTCCTAAATATTAATTTGGGAAGACTTTGTCACTGTGGTAGATTATTAAATGTCTCCGGCTGCCTTCTTTATTTTCCTTTGCAAAATTTCATCTGCCTGGTGATGTTTGTGATGAAATGCAATGTGTTTGTGCTGCAAAGCATGGTGGTTTTGTTTATATATAAAGTCAGTCTCAATGACTGGCATATTGCTAATAAAGTAGAATAAAATATATTCATATTCCAAAATAATCTTTTAGAAGATGGATGGCCTTATGGCTATCTAGAAATTACACTGAGTAGTAAAGTCCATGCTACATGGAGTAGCTGAGCTGAGGATCACTCAAAGCAATACCTGTGACAAGTGGCACCTTTGTTTTTTCTATGAACTATGCAATGGCAGTACCACTCTTTACAACTGGTGCAAATGATCTAAATTATTGTTGTTCTGATCTAAATTACTGATTCTGTTGTTGCAGAATCATTACTACTAAAATACTTATACAAACTAAAGCCTTACATTAAATATAAAATAAATATAAAATAAATTGAGAGTAACAGAGAGGGTAAAGGAAATTAGGATTTTTAGCACACACAGCTCTTTGAATATTCCCAGAAGTTTGGGAGTACCAAATATGTGATTATGCAATTGCTGTAATAAATGCAGCTGTGTTTATTTCACTGCATGGACTCAACAAATTGTACAAGCTAAGCATCAGTGTCTTGTTCATAAATCAGTAAAAAAAAATGTAGCACAGTATGCAAGATAGACCTTCTTTCTCTTCCAAGTGTTTTCAGATTTGGCAGAGTACACATTCCTTAGAGGATTATGAACATTTTTAAATAATATTAATAGTTTTAATAATATCTAGCAAAATAAATTTTTAGTTAAAGAAAAGATTATATTATGCTTTGCTTAATAGCATAGGAATCAACTTTTAAATACAGTGAAATCCAGATAAAGAAGTTCTGTTCTGTTTTTCTTAGAAATGAGGTAGAATAAAGTGTAAAGAATTTCAGCGTATTTCAGGTATAGCTTCTTTAGAAGGAAAAGCTGATTGCATTTAGCTTCCTCCCAAGACTCACCCTTGTGGTCTCTTTCCAGAAGTTTAAATATTTAATCCCCGGCTGGACATACACAGAAAAAAAGAAATAAAACCCAAACAAAACCAAAGAAACAGTGTTACAATGATTCCAGTTTGTCTCTTTGCTGTGTCAGTTTTTCTGTGCTTTGCATTTAATGATAGCTGCAACTGCAGTTTGAAATAGTAACACAGTCTTTGTGATCCACAATCCATTGAAGAATATAGTCAGTTCTTTTCCACTGAGCTCCAAGTCCTTACCATGCTTTCCAAATAGTTGGTGGGGGAGCTTATTAATATCCCTTTAAAAGGAGGTATCATTTAAACCCCCTTATTCTATTACCAATAATTTAAGGAAACCTTAAAACAGAATTCTTCTGCCAAATATCTACTGTACCATACTATAATTAACTATTAGTCTATAAACAATTGTCTTCAGTGAAACAGTTCTGCTCACATGCCCACTGTATTCCATCACTGATTTATTTAAAAGTTCATATTTTAGCCTTAAACATATTTCTCCAAAGGCCCTCTTTATCCTACATCAATATGGTGCCCACTGTCACAGTTGTCCTGTTTGGAGCTGAGAACTCTAGGTGCTATTCCTCTTTAGCATTTCCAATGCAAAGGGAAATGCTTCAGATGCTTAATTTTTCCTTTGCTAATTAGAGTTACTGGAGTAAAATCATATTAAAAAGAAAACTTTAGAATACTGTTTAGTGTCTGCATTGCTTGGAAACAGTTTTCTGTGAAGATATTTCTGTGTACACTTATTCTCTTTAGGGAATGGATTTGTGTTTGTTTTTAGTTCTGCATCTGTAGAGTCTGAAATTACAAACATGCTTTCCAATGTCTGTTTCAGAGAACAGACATTTAGTCAGTGTAACTTCTCAGCAACTTATCTTCTAGCCTGGAAAAAAAAGTCACTTGAGGCTCTTAAAACATCAAAGCAGTTTTATTTGTCCTAAGCCACCAAGCTATAGAGAGGGAAGGGAATTCAATTTTCTAAACAACACAGAGAAATTACTTGAGGGCAGCTACAAATCTGACCAGGAAAAATTGCAGACTGCAAATAACTCACAATTCTACTTTGATATTAAGATAATAATATGAATTATAGTTCTAGAATACAAGTTTATTTCTATAAGTGTAACTATGAGAGCTGTATTTCATACTCTTAGCACATTCAGTAAAGGAAGCCTATCTGCTTGCCTTCACAGTTCTTGAAAGCATAATCTTCACAGATCTCACTTGGAAAAATTACTGGATTTTCCTGAGTTGAAGTTTTCAAATTAGGCTTATCATTTTGTATATGGAGTTTACCATTAGGGGAAAGAAAAAAAAAAAGCACATATTTGAGATAGTTTTGTATTGTGTGGATTAAAAGCAAAATTGTAAGTTTGACCAGTTTTCTTTTAAGCCAAATTATCCACCCAAAATATCACCTACAAATTCTTTCCTGTAAGCTATGAATTCATCATTGCCCTGATGCCAGCAGAATCTTTGACATAGTGGATCATGTAGATACAGGTTATCTGCAGGAATCTAGATTTCCTTTTTCCTCTTTTGTGTTGTATCCATCTGGTTTAGGGCTTGTGTGATAGGAATTGTGTTTATTTATTCCCTGAGTTTGTACAGAGTCTCATACCATTGGGATTCTTGCCCATGACATTCAGAGGTGTGTACAGCTGATTATGTCCTCAAACCTATGTTTGTACGTAGTGGAGGTGAAGCTGAAATTGCTTTGAAAAGTTAAACTTTATTTACTTAACCTTTCCTGGCATGCCTGGGTTACTCTGTACTGGTAATATTGTTCAGTGGCATCTCATGGAGACAATATGAATAGTAGTTTCTTCTTATTGACATGAAGGGTAAACACTGGCAAAGAAAAGAAACCCATTTTTGTAGGCACTTAGCCAAACTATTAAAACAACCGAACAAGTATTTTATTTCAATTGTGGCCGTAAGACTATTGGGTTTTATTTCCTGCAAGGTCTTACTCCATTATGATCCTCTTGTGATAAATTACTGAACAGCTTAAAAAACAGGCTACAGAAAACAAAGGATGTGCACTGATTGTTTGTGATGTGAGCTGCATGTTCTATCTTGTTGTACTAAATTAATCATAAATATTATTCAATATTTAAAAGTGGAAAAGAGCAGGTGCCTGCCAAGAACATGTGTTACCAATCTTACCTTAAATAAAATCCAACAATTCTTTCTACATTACTTCATCATCATTTCTACATTACTTCTATAATATACACCAGAAACCATACTTTGCACTAATACATCCACAGCTGTAGATAAGAAAAACCTTTTGTCACATGTTTTCTGATCTGGTCTTGTTTCTAGAATTTACTCCCATTTTGGTTTACAAGGGTTCATTTTAGCTAATTTTCATAGAATTCTGTAAATACCATGATGATAATCTTAGAGTGATTGTAAAAAGTGAGTAGCCCAGTGAGTATCTGCAAAAAGAATTCAGCAGGCTGCTCAAGGGGGAAGAATTTGAAGATTTATTTTAATGTATTTTAAGAGCTCATATGAAGTTCATTGTTGTTAACTACTGAACATGCATGCAGGAGTGGTGCCATATTATCCCAGCCTTTTCTCATGTCTTTCAATGGGTTGAGTCCTGTGAGAAAGGGATTTTTATGATAAAATTAGTGAAATGGAATTATTTGATTATAATGTAGATGGAATTATTTGATTATAATGTATTTTAGCATGTAAACAAGCATTGTCCAAGCAAGACAGTGGTGTGAGATGGAAATCAGCTATCATCCTTATCCTTCAGAAAACCTTACTCTTTTTACAACATGCCAGCATCTAAAACCATGGAAACATTTTGAAATAATTCTAAAGGAGAACACATTAAGCACCAGGGAACCACCATTGCATTTATGGATAATCTTCGTTTTACCTCCCTGAGAGAGTCTGAAAAATTTTATTAGGTTTGGGACTGTACCTGAAATACTGGTTGTGCTGGCAGAGCCAATGAGAGACTTCTTCATTTTCCAGCTGGAGTATTGGGATTGCTAAAACAACTCAAGTACAGTTTAAAAGTGCTTTTTCATTGGGGATCTTAATGCATATTACAAATATTTAAAAATTTAGAAAAAGGTAAATGTAACTGTACACTAGCTTCTGTATCTACTGAACACATACAAAATATTAACATGTTTTTAAACAACTAATAATTGTATAAGGAAAAGCTTCATCACCAGGATAGTAATGCACTACTGGAACAAATTGTCTGCAGGGGTTGTAGAGTCTCCATTCTTGAAGGTTTCAAGGCATGGCCAGACAAAGACACATCTGGCCTGATGTAGCAATAGCTCTGCTCTGAAGAGGAGGCTGTGCTAGAGAACATTGGTGCAGATTTCATCCTGGAAGTTTTTTGAGAGAGGCTGAATAAAATCTGGGAACCTGGTCTATGCACAGAGTTGACCTGCCTTGACTCGGACCTCATCCTGTCTCTTACAAACTGAGTTAGCTCATGTTGCTATGATCTCCAGAAGTGTTTTCCAAGCACAATTACTTTCATGATACTGTGAATGTGAAATCCAGACTAACTAGTGAATATATTAATAGTATTATTTAAAAATAATTTTTCAGGTGTCCATCCAAGAGCTGAAGAGTTACAGATGCTTAGCTTAGGCAGCAATTGAAGTCCCTGGGCTTAGCTGAGGTGGGGCTCCTGGACTTCTGGACAGTGGTGTGGGGGACAGGTGGGGCTGTCCAGGGATATTTGGGCTTTAGAGGCCTAGTTCTTGGTGTGACTGCTGCTTTCCCAGGGATTCAGCAATTCCCTTCTGTTCTCCCTCCTTCCTTCCTCATCACTATGTCCTGACTGCCTGAATTACCACACTGCTGGCCCACATTGAGGTAAAAGATTTGTTCAGTTCTTAAGCAGGTCATGTAATTAATGTCTTGGTAGCTAATCGAGTATTGATTTTTTGCAATCAGAACACTTCATAAGCACACAATACTGGTGGAGGTTTTAAACTGCTTGTTCTTGTGCAACAGCACTGATTTCAATGGACTATTCATGCTAGAGATGTGGAAACTGATCAGTAATAATACATAAATCTAAATACTTACATATGATCATATTCCTTCACTTAGCATAATGATAGTGTGGGAAGAGAGAGATACAATGTAAGTATACATGTTGACACATTTTCAGTGACATTTCTTGAGGACATATCCGTCACCAATCTGTAAAGAATGCAAGTGTCTAACACACACAATTCTACATCCGTATTAATCTAGTGGTAATTAGTTATATGTATAATTTCAATTTTGTTTTTGCTGCTTTGTTCTGCCTGTTTATGTGGCTGATAGATACATACACACCTTGTTATGCTGCTCCTCACAAACCAGCAATAAGTACTTTTCTTCCTATGAGCAGATGTGTCCCAGACTGTGCACTTTTCTGGAAGGCGATGCTACAGCAATGTCAGGATTTCATGAGTACAAGGTGCCAGCCTGTGAAATGCATCTGAAATTAATTATAGAAGCTAAAGGACCCAGTGCTTTCATCAGTGTCTTGGAAGCCTTTAGAACCGACTTGGCATCTCATGTTAACTGAATAGGGTTTTCAGAAAGAAGAATCTGATTTTATTTGCATGCATATCTCAATACAAAGTACAGACTTAACTTCTTTGAAGTTCTTCTTCAAAGCATCTTCAAAGGTGGGCCTCTAGTTTGTAAGGAGATATACATGTAAATAAAATAATATTCAATTAACTTTTTAATTTGCTGCTTTAACAATAACATTGTTGCCATTAAAACACTGTTATCCTTGGAACATTTCAGTCAACAAGTATATACAAATGCTACCACTGTAATGCATGGTGGAGTTGTCAGAGAAAAAAGCCTTTTAAAGGTAGAAAAAAACCTTTTCTGGACTGTGAATCATTATCACAATACAAAATTATGCAAAATCTCAGATGGAGATAGTCCAAAATAATGCCTTCTTTCTCCCTCAAACTTTGATTGTAGGCAGCAGTGTTATCTGCAATAAGATTTCTAGTAACAAACCAAGACCATACTACCTTTAATTCTTTTCTCTTAACTTACTATTATCTTTTAAAAGAAATTAATTATTCACTATAGAATTACTTTATGAAAACATAAAGTCTGATGCTTTCCAATTAGCTGCCCTTGTAGGCTCTGTTAAATCAGATATAAAAATAACAGAGGAACCTAATAATAATTCTAATGTGGTGTAGTGTGCAGGAATAAGTAATTCACTTGGAGCAAAATATTTCCTGCATGCTAAAATTTATTGTCTTTTCTGTAGTATTTGTTCCCTCCTACTGAGACACTAAACTGAAGAACATTCCATTAACAGTGGAATCCAACTGCTTCCTGAATATGAAAGTAATTTTATTTTAAAAATGCTTGGTGATGGAAACATTTCCCCTTTATTAAAAACCAGACCATCAGTCATTCTGTTTCAACTGCTTCAGGAGAAACAAAGGACACCCAGACACCTTCCACCCAAACTGTCAAACAGAACACCTTTAATCACGCAGGGGAAAACAAACCACACCTCTATATATCAACTGCAAGGCAGGTACATTTACTTGCTCATATAGCATGTGAGAAATGAGCTGAATGAACACAAACATTCTCAACATTTCTCCATTGCCATGGAGAAGCAGTATTTATCTGTGCAATTTCCCAAATGGTTGCAGAAATCTGCCTGTAAGTCTCAATTTGTCCACTTTTTGTAGCCCCCTATATATTTATACATACACATATATGTATGTGTGCAAATGAGGTTTCTACTTGGGCAGCCCTGTGACTGAGAATTTGTGTCTGGCTCACAGCCTGTGTGACTTTTGCTAGCTCTTGTTTCCCTGTAATGCATGCCAAACCAGATATCAGAAGCCCTTTGTACTACAGAATCAACTGTTTCAGCTTCTCTACCTGTCCCTTAAGTCTTGTACCACTGCCTTTTTGTGTAATGCATCTGTAGTGTTACAGAGATAAATTCTTTCTTCTCAGTTGCTTACATGCAAACGCCCTCAGGTTGTTTATTCCCACAAGCGAGCTCTGTGTATCACAGTGTATCAGTAGTCTATCACATACCTCTTTTAACAACACTGGTCATAATGTATCAGAACTGATCCAGCTCCTCAGACCCAAACCGTGTCCTGCTGCAAGGAATAACTTTGAGTATAGGCTGACCTTCAGTGCACATTTGGTCCCTGTCATCACCTGAGAATTGTCAGTCAAAAGGAGATTGCATTTGAAGCAATCTCCCCTTTTGGGTCTCCAAGTGGCCACTGAGTCTCACAGCTGTAACATCCCATCCAAGTCTTAATGAGACACTGCTATTTAACAGCCCTGCTGTTTAATAGACACTGCTATTTAATAGTGGAATTCAAGGTCCATAAAAAGGTTCAGTATCAGGGTATGACTGGAGAAACATTCTCTTGGTATCATGGATAATTTAGACAGAGGTAGGGATGCATTCTAGGTGCTGCACAGCTGTTAAGTCATGGGGTAGCTTCATACAGAGACGCATACTTGCAAACACCAGTAAAGCTTCTGGTCAATGTTTTTTCACTGTGGGTAGTGTGGATTATACCACCCCTCACTGCTGGTGCGTGAATAATGTCTGAGAGTTTTCATCACAAAACATACCGTAATGAACAACACGCTTTTCAAGTCAAAAATAAGATCTTGTTGCAGGTTTAAGAAATTCAAGGTGACAAGTTGCAGAGAGAGTTGATAAGTTCATTTCTCTAGGCCACAAACTACTGTCTTGTGGGGGGTAAACAGCTCAGGCTAACAGCCATAGGTAGGAAAGGTGCGCCAACCATTCAAGTCCACAAAGCCACGACTGGCAGGGAGCACTGAGGTGAAAAGTGATGACCAGAAATGCAATAGCGACAGCACCAGTAAATAGACTTGGTGGGGCTGAACTCATTAATTACTCAGGCTAGGTAGACACACTACTAATTATACTGCCTGCCTTGAAAATTAAGCTCCTGCAAGCCAACGACTCAGGATTGAAATCCAGGTCGGAAATGACACTGAGAGCTGCATCCAGCTCAGCGTGGCAGAGGGTTCTTGGTTTAGCTGGCACGGCAGCCGGTCCGGGCACATCTGCCGCGGGGACGAGGATGGGTCCCCCTTGCCCATGACGCCCGTTCCCGACCCGCGGTGCCTCGGCGGGAGAGCTGGGGAGCGGGGCGGGAGCGGGGCGGGAGCGGGACGGGAGCGGGACGGGAGCGGGACGGGAGCGGCGGGCGGGAGCGGGGCGAGAGCGGGACGGGAGCGGGGCGAGAGCGGGACGGGAGCGGCGGGCGGGAGCGGGACGGGAGCGGGGCGGGAGCGGGGCGGGAGCGGGGCGGGAGCGGGGCGGGAGCGGCGGAGCGCGGGGAGGCGCTGCCCCCTGCAGGCGGGGACCGGCGCTGCCGGGGCCGTCCCGCCCGTGTCCCTGCGGGTGACACCGACACGCCCCGAGTAGGGGGTGATGGCCGCTCTGCCGACCGCTCCACTCTCCTGCCAGCCTTCACCCTCCAGGGCTACGGGAGCACGGAAGCAATTAGGTTGGAAACACCTCTGAGACTGTCGCGTTCAACCTGTGACCGAGCACCGCCTCGTCAGCTACACCACGGCACTCAGTGCCCCGCCCAGTCTCGCCTCAACAACCTCCGGGGACGGTGTCTCCACCGCCTTCCAGGGCAGCCCATTCCAATGTCTAGTCACCCTTTCTGTGAAGAAATTCCTCCTAATGTCCAACCGAAACTTGCCCTTCCATCCCTAAGGACTCTGTGATTTTCCGTACCGTGTCAACCTTTAATTTGAGGTGCCCGGTGCTCAGTGAAGCCCTAAGAAACAAAAGCAGCTGAGGCTTATTCCTTATAGAGCGGGCTGTGGGTGGAGTGTAATTAGAGGCAGGAGGTGGAGTGAGCAGGGTGTAAGCCGGGAAAGGAGCAGGTGGTCAGCGCGGTGGTTTTCCCCGCGTGTTTTAACACGCGTGAACTTGGATCAGATATTCCGGGAGAATCCCCTGCCCTGGCGGCCACCGAACGCCCCGCGAGGGCTTCTGGGAGCTGTAGTCCGCCCGCGGGGGAGGTGGTGCCCTGCGGCGGGACTCCCACAATGCACCTCGCCGCGCCGCCGGGCCGCGCCGCCGTCACGTGATCCGCGCGCCGGGCCGAGCCGGCCGGTTCCGCGGGGGTCCGCGCGCGGCGCGGGGGCGGGGCCGGCGGGAGGCGCCGTGCGCTGCCCGGAGCTCCCCGCGCTGCTGCCCCGCTGCCCGCCCCACGAGCCTCCGCCGTAACCAAGGGCGGGACGCGGCTGCGGCTGCCCGCGCTGCGCCCTGCCGTCTCCTCATCCCGGGAGGTAGCGGCGGGTCCGCCATGGCGCCCGGGGGTGACGTCGCCGCCCCGGGGGTGTAACGGGTGTCGGAGGCGTTTCCCCGGCGGGGAGCGCCCGGAACCGCGCAGGAGTAATCGCAGCACAAGGAGCGCGGCGGTAAGAGCCGGCGGCAGCACCGAGCTGTAACAGCAACGCCGCGTCACTGCAGCAAGCCCTCGGCGTGGGCCGCGGCTTCCCCCGCACGGGAGGCTCTGCGCCACGGGCGGGTCGCAGCATCCCCGTGCCGCAGCACTGTAGGGGTTTTGCCTGCCGCGGGCCCGAGCAGTCGTGGTGTTTCCTAGCCGTAATCCGCGGGACACGATGCTTGAGATCATTTGGAGGTACCTGCTGGCTGATGAAGGTTTTAAGTCGTGCCCTTTCCGCTCATCGAGCAGGCCAGGCAGCTTCTCTTAAAAACTGGATTCTCTTTATTCTCAGAAATGAGTGACTGCTCATCTCTGGTGGAACTGCAAGTTTCATTTCCACGAGCTGTCCTTCCACTTGCTTTTATTGTAAATGCCAGTTCTAATTTATTTTTTTCTCACTTTTCTTCCCTATGAAGACAGTAGTCTAGATGCAGTAAATTGGAAGAAATGGAAGAAAGGAAGATCAAGAGGAGGAGCCCCAAATCATCCTCCAGTCACTCTGCTCAGGTTGCTAACTCCAAGAAAAGCTCAGTGCCTGTCAGTAAAAGTACAGCCTTTTCCAACCCTGCCCCACAGCCTGCCGTACAAAAACCAAAGTTAAAACGGTAAGCTCGGGGCATTTGCAGACTTAAAGGAAGTGAGAGCCAGGAACTTGGCAATGTTAAGATAGTCTAAAGACTGACTGTAACAGAAGAATTTCAGACTTGTGAAAAGTTTTCATGATGTATCTTTTTTATCAACATGATTTGTGTTTAATGCAATATAATGCATATAATATATACCATATATAATGCTTGTTATTTTACAGCAAAGGAAGGTGTTTCACACTATTTTTGTAAGCTTAATGAAATGTTACACAACGCTGTAGACCCATACCAACAATTTAGCTGAATATAGCCTGATGTGACTGGTGGAAGATACGAGTTGGGCATCATAGATAGCAGAGCTCCAGATGCACAGCTGTGAGCAACAAATAAAATATTAGATGACTGCAAGGTTGGAGCTGACAGGTATGGCAGGAAATGAAGAACATAAATTGAACAGGATGAGCTAGAACTGGAATTTCCAATTGCTTTGTGCCTGGGGACCTCTCAGCTGGGGCAGCATCTTGAGTAAAGAGAGATATTAAGTTCTTCAGAAAGTATCACATCAGAATAGTTTGTGTTTTGTTGATACGTTGGTTTCAGTTTGAGAACATTAATTTACCTGCATGTTAGAAAATGTGTTTCTTGGCTGTGGCAGACACAGTAGATAAATAAATGAAGAAGAATTTTAAAGTGAAATGTTAGCTGGAAAGAGGCAGCTGAACTTACTGACCTCTAAGTTTTAGCTGAAGATTAAATACAGAACTGTCAGCATCAGCACAGAGAGTCTCTGAGTCTTTGAAGGATGCAGTATTGGCCTGATAAATAATGAATTTCTGCAGTGTAAAGTCTATACATTATTTTTCAGGAAAACTGTTAATACTCAGAGGGAAATATTAGTAAATACTAATGTGCTATAAATTGGTGGCTTCTGCAGTTGACTGAACAGTCTACTCCAGTCTCAGCATTCTCCTGGGATTTACTAGAAATTAATTTCTTGCAGTCCACAAGATGGTCTAGAGAAAAAAATGTCCTTTTTTCTGCAAGTTTTGGTCATTCTGGCACAATTGTTAAACTTAACATGCAGTGCTGATGCAGACAATTATTTGAACTTTCCAAGCAGGAGAGGTAATGAACTGCTGTTGTGATAATGGAGTAAGACTATTTAATTTTCACTTCACCTGCAAGAATCCAATGAAGTAAGTTTTACAAGACCAATAATATATTTTATTAAACATTACAATGGGAAAAACTGCATAACCTGTCTGTTGTACAAACCATTAAGTCTGAAATTGAAACACAACCTAAATTGAGATGTTCTGAGTTGAACTGGATATGGTGATTGTTGAACTGCTGCTTGTTTTTATAGCATATAGTCTATATGATGTTTTATAGACTACAGAAGCTCTTGGGCTGGACAAAGAATTGTTATTTCCCGTAAGAAAGGCAGAATTTGCAGAGCATGGGGAGGGTAGGGCTTACTATGCTTTAAATGCCCTAATCTTCACTAATTAAGTAAAGTATTTTTTTAAGTCTGTGATTTTTTTTTAATATCCCATAGTATTCTAAATTAAATTTTTTAGGTTCACATTTTTTCACTGGATCAGGTTGTGGACAGATTCATCACAAGGCTGCAGGAAAGCCTCCTACCTAAATTGTATTAGGATGCAGCCTGTCTGTCTATCTCTGGGTCAGAGATGGAACATGCTGCTTCTCATTGGTAGCTGTGTTTTTAGTTTCCATATTGGTTGTGTGTTCACGGGGATTTAAACTGGTTATTAATTTTCATCCATGTAGTTTCTGTGGGCACATGGTGCTCTGAATGAATGCTATGTCTAGAGAAAAGTGCATGGGAGATCCAGGAATTTTGATGGTTTTCCTGCAGGAAGGACTGTAGAGTATTTTTAGCAATTTGATGTTTGGGCATGGACTAGTTTCATTTGGAACATTAGAGTAGAGAGGAGAGTGGTTTTGATGGTGAGATTTACAAAACTGGGATGTTGTTTGTGGATTGAAAGAAAGAGCCCTAAGAAAATTTATGTGGAGGCAAGGTCACCTTCCAAAGCTTATAACCAGCTGCTTTCTATATGGGTTGGAGTCTATAGATGTTTGTGACAAGAGGAGATTATGATTTTTGAAGGGTTTTCTCTCTGAGTGTCAGATGCTTTTTGGGTGATTTTATGTAGATAGTGTCTGCCTGGGAAAGTGGTGGAATCACCATCCCTGGAAATGTTAAAAAATCCTGAGTGTGGTGCTTGAGGACGTGGGTTAGTGGTGAACATGGCTGTGCTGGGTTAATGGTTGGATTTGATGATCTGAGGTCTTTTCTGTGCTAATGCCCTACGTGTCACTGCTGGGTAATGTTGGCTTACTTCAGATTACTAAGATGGCCATCGCAGATGTGTGGTCCATTGATGGTTCCTACTATGAACAGGAAAGCAGATTGTTGGAACCCTTCATTTTGCAGTATTAAAATGTTGAGATAGTGATGTTCTTTATTTTTAAGACAAGCTGGTGGTCCACTGTTTATCTTAAAAGCAGTGACTGAAATATACACTATGTACTTCCCATTCAATTTTCAAAGCTCAGATGTACATTTCCTTACATTTTGAATTGACAGTGAAATTGAAAGCAGGAGGTAATACTTGTTTTGTTCAATTATTTATTTTTTTTTAGCGTAATCAAAGAGAAAGCCAAACCTCCAGGAGGTGAAGCAAAAGGGGCACAGGCAGCACCAATCCAGCATTCTTTTCTCACAGATGTATCAGATGTCCAGGAAATGGAGAGGGGACTTCTGAGTCTCTTGAATGACTTCCACTCTGGCAAACTTCAGGCATTTGGTAAGTGCATGAACTGTGTGTGTACGATGGTTGTTTTTTATAGTACAGTGTGCTGCATGGACAGACTATTAGCTGTCAGTTGGACTCTGCCACATGATACAGTTAACTTCATTTTAAACTTAAAGTCCAATTGTAAGGTTGTCTGTGTTTTAAGATTATTCATATGCCATTTCATTATTCCTTCCAGCAGGGAAGCACCTTTCCTTAATATACCAAATTTAAAATCACTTATATATGTAGGAAGAAGTAACTGTTTTTAGCACCCAGTTGTGTTGCGTATGAACATTTAAGACTATTGGTAACAACTGTTATGAAATTTAATACAAGCTGCATTTTACCAGGTTACTCTTCTGTCTGAGCTTAGTATTTTTACAGCCTCAGAGTTGATGGAGGTTTTAGAAGAAACATTGCACATTTTTGCTTTCTTTTCTCCCTTGTATAGAAAAATGCATGTGTACCTTTTCAAGTATATTGTTAGGTCAACGTGTCAATTCCATATTGATTTTACAAAAGATCCGGAGAAGTTTGTATTATATCAACCAGCTGTTCCAAGAAAGCAACCACTAGAGAAATCAGAATTGGAAAGGTGTTCTTGACTGTATTTTAAATTTTAAGTTAAAAAACAGGGCCTTTCTGAATCAGAGAAAAATTCAGGAGTATAGAAAAACCATATGCATTATAAAAACTCTGAGAATATTGGATAGCCACTGTAAATTCAGCACAACACAACAACAAATGGGATGATAGAAACTTCAGTAGTGAAACAATGAGAAATCATCAAGAAAGCAAATTTACTTGTAAAATTGATGATAAAATTCTCTGATGTAAAAAGTTGCATCTTCACACCTTCATTTTCTTTCTTGGGTTTCTTTTATATAAAGTTTTTGCTTGTTCTTTTAGGAAATGAATGTTCCATAGAGCAGATGGAGCATGTGCGGAGCATGCAGGAGAAACTTGCTCGCCTCAATCTGGAGCTCTATGGGGAGATGGAAGAACTCCCTGAAGATAAAAGAAAACTTGCCAGTGATTCCAACCTGGATAGACTGCTGTCAGATGTAAGTACTGGGAAGGCAGAAATCATAGAACTTGGCCCACAGCAAAGCTCAGTTCAGGAAAACACCACTCCTGTGTGCAGAGCTCTCTCTTGAGGAAAATGTAGCTCTTCAGTGAACCAAGATGTGCCCCGCCCTCCTCTTGGTTTTGAGAAAACACAGGAATTGTTCTGCTTTGTAACAGCTGCTGGTTGCTTTGGGGCAGGGAGCAGGCTGGCTGCAAGCTGCCTTAGCACATCAGCCTGCTTATGGACAGCCAAGGGAACTACAGCTATTTTCCCTTCAGTCCCTCCTACATCTGTGGGAGGTGACACATAACAAGAATAGATCTGTATAGTCTACGCTTTGTCTAGTGTATTTCCATAAAAACCAGAACTGTTAAAATTTCTTTAAATTTCTTGAGATCAGCAAATTTAAACTTAATTTGGAACTTAGCTCATTGTGTAGAATTGAATTGATTTTTGTAATAAATCATACATTTCAGCCCAAGTGATTAGTTATTTCCTTCATTATTTTAATGTATTTATTTCAGTATACCAGCATAATTGTTGCATTTCTTTGACTAACAGAAGTGCCATTTCTCATAATTTCTACATTTATATTGCAGCTAGAAGAACTAAATTCATCTATGTATCCTTTTCCTAAAATGTTTATTTTGCATTATAATTTCTAATTGTAGTCAAATTGCAGTGTGTTTCCCAAGTAACTGATGTCTTTACAAGAGTCAAATTGCTTCAATAATGCCTTTATGTTGTTTGTTTTTTAGCTTTACACAACAAAGAATCAAAGTGCAAATCCAGGTGTTTCTTTTGCACTTTCCACTGACCACTGCATTATGTCAGGGCTCAGTACCTCGAGCTGTAGTTAATTGTGATGCTGTGCTTTTAAATACTGTAATACAGCATTGATTTTTAGGTTCTTCCAATACATAATTAAATGTATCTTAACACATCTAATTACAGGTTGTTTTTTTCATCTGGTGATCTATTTAGCTACCATGTACCACTTGTGCACCATAATGCATTTTCAGTGGCAAAGCCCATCCAGCAGCAGAGTCTTTCTGCATGCATGAAACATTATGGAACAAACATCCATAGTAATATTCCTTCAACAATATTCAGAGGCATGTGTCCCACTGATAAATGAAAAATTCTATTGTTTTTTTTTTTACTAGAAATATGTGTGGTCATTTATCCCTGCGTGACTCTGGAGAGCAAACTGACCTGATTTTTTATTTCTAGGGTCAGATACTTCATCCAGAGCTTAGGTAACTGAACAAATGTGTGCTCTGAGCCCACAGAGACAAAAGAGCTGAATGTCTCAGCTAGTCTTTCACACTGTGCTTTTGATAAGCCAGGATGGCAGTGGAGGAGTGCAGAACTCAGTTTGCACTGCAATCTGGTTATTTCTGTTATTTCTGGTTACACACTTGGTACGCATTGAGGAAGTGAGGCTCTAGTTTTTGGGGCTTAAGATCCTGCACTGGTATCTACATTCCCTGCATATCCGTGGAAAGCTGTTTAAGGCAGACTTCATAAAGAGGGTAAGTGGAATGTGATGATAATATGTAATAGAGATAAAAATAATCTGCCATTGCCATTGATCCCCAGGCTAGTGCAGCAGGTGCTGAAGTCTCATTGAGAAATATTAATCTACTGGTGGGGAACTTAGCATAGGACTTACCAGAACAGACTTTGTCTGGACTGGTGCATACCCCAGAGTAAGCAGAGTTTTGTAACAGTGCTGTCTTATTTATGCCTTATTTGTATGTGAAAGTGTTATTCCTTAATGATTTGCTTCAGCCAAAAACTACATTTAGCCGATGCTCAAGATATTCCAAATGGTACCACAGGCTGAGAGAGAACATCTTTGTCAATCTGGATTCTCCTGCTTTGCTTTTGTTTTTCTGGACAATGGAATCAAGCAGAGTTGTGACTTTGTGTTGTTTTTTAATTTTACACAACAAAATCAAAGTGCAAATCCAGGTGTTTATTGTGCACATTCCTCTGCACTGCATTATGTCAGGGCTCAGTACCTAGAGTTGTAGTTAATTGTGGAGAAACCTGGAAATATATTTCTTCTGCTTAGTGCCCATGTGGCTGCAAGTGGTACATGTATTTAAGTTCATGGGCATTCCTCCAGTTTTTTTGAAGGTAGTGATAATACTGCCATTCTGATCATTACACAGACAATCTACTCACTATCTCTCTAGTGTTTTGTTGATGAATGATGCCACAGATTAATTTATTGTTAATAAAGTGAAAAGTTTTAAATATATGATGTTTCATTTGCAGAAGCTGCTATTGGTTTGTCTGTGTTAGGAAGATGAGCTTTAGCGTTGTGCAAGTGTTTACAGAGTTTCCATTTTTCCATTACTATGAATAATTATAAAATCTCACCAAATTAAAATTAGCATGCATGCTAGTAGTCTACATAAATTAAGTACTGTGAAACTCCAAAATTGGGTAAATACTTACTGTTCAATAAATCCAGGATAATCAATTTTGTAGTTACTCTGATGTTGTAAATAGGCTACCATTAATTGGTATGATCCTTCTATGCACAGCCAGAGGGAAAAAAAAATCTGTATTAGTGTAAAATCAGGCTGGTTTTAGATCCAAAATTTCCATGGTCCATCAAACCATGCCTTTCGTTCTAGATTTATTTTATATTCCGTTTTTAGGTAATTCATTCAGATTCCACACTGATTTTACACTTAATGAACAAAGAATGGAATCTCTATCCTTCTACCTGAGCAGAAAGCTTTCATCAGCCCAGATTGGGCCTGTGGCCAGGGAATAAATTTTGTTTGGCATCTTTGGAGAAGAGGCTTCTTCAGCCACAACATGTAGTTTTGGACTGTGTAGCACCAAGCCTGCAGCACACTGGGAACAGAAGGATCCTTTAACCACCACAGATTCAGCCTCAAATTCCCTGCCTCACCTATCACGCAAATCTCCATGATTTATAAACCAGTAGGGAGCCCAGTGGTTGTCCCCTCAGGTTGTTCTTGTTCTTTATGCAATTTATCTCCTTTGTTGCCAAGATTCTTTAGGAGCTTGCGTGCTGCTAAGTGTTCCTGGGAGTCCCTGCCTGCAGGTGGGCACGTACCTGTGATACTGTGAAATCCAAAGTCAGCTTAAGGGAACTAGAACACAAAAAGCTTCTCACAGAATGAAGCCAAGGTTGATGTTTGCTCTCCACACACACACCTCTGACCAGTAATTGGGCAATTACCATTTCTGCACAGCACCTTATATCAGCACTGTGCCCTTGTTTCTGGGCAGACTTCTGAACAACAAAAAACGTAGCATCTTTTAGCCTCATGCCTTATACCATGTGTGGCATAAGTCACTACTAGAGCTGCAGTTACACAAACAAAATTGTATTCTTGCAGCTCACTTGGATGCAGGAGCAGAGCTCTGTGCTCACTTAGCAGCCTCTTGCCAGCAAGTGCAGTGTATTGCAGCATTGTAATGCACACTCATCCCTAACCACACTTTTAATTTCAGAGTTTAGATATTCTATATTAGAGGCAGCTCTTTCCCATTTTTGGGCTCTGACATCAAATTGCTTAGGCTTACCATTTCAAACACATTTCAAATCACTTACAAACATGTTGGATGTCTTGACATGTTGGATGTCTTGATCTTGTTTCTGTAGCAATTTATGTAAGGACAGAGGGTATAATTTGAGATGCAGACATAAATGAATACCTTTCTCAAACAGCTGTTCAGAATTATACAAGAATTAGCCCCTTTTTCTTCTACCACTTTAAGCCCACGGGCAATTACAAGTCACAAAGAATGCATTAATTGCAAATAATTGAGAAATTCCTTTTCCCTTACCTGCTCTTGGATACAACTTTGTGTCTTTGACACAGTCTGTTAATTATTAACTTCTGCATTCATACAAGAAAATTTTGTAGCAAGACTTTTGAGATACTGAACTCTTTCATGTGGTAACGAGCTAATCACATTTCTGTGCTCCTGCAGGAAAAGAAAAAAAATCTACTGTAACATATTTGTGGAAAGTCTTTTGTAATTAGAAAAGTATGTAAGCGGCTGTAGAAGATGAGCTCCCTTTCTATTATGTTGTTTCCTGAAGAGTTGTTTATGGAGATTAAAGTGTATTAAGTGTTTAATATGTTTACCAGTGTGAGTTTAGGCCAGTGCTGTGGTTTAAAAACTCACACTGATAAATGGTTTTGGTGTTTGGAAGAAGGTGCTCTTGGCTGCATCACTGCATCTGGGACACAGTTACATTCTCCTCTATACTTCCAGTTGAAGGCAACAACACTGGAAGAAACAGATGGGCTGAGTCTATTAGTGCACCGCTTCATGGCTGGTGTCACTGCCAAAATTTTGGGGTTTTTGACAATGCAACTGGCTATGCAGCACCAGGCCTGATGCATCCCCTGATGGGATTTATCCTTCTCAGTGAGGGAGGAGAGTCTTTGCTCAGGAAGTAGCAGGGCTCACTGGCAGAGCTTTACCATAGATGTGGAGGGGGACTGGGACAGTCCCAGGCTTGATACTGCCATGACATGGGATGAGATGCAGAGGTCAGAGGGACAGGGTGGTGGTAAAGGTCCTCTGCTGCTCTCAGCTGGTCCCACTGGAGCACACCTGCAATTCCAGGGACTCATCTGGTAGCAGAAGCAAACAGGAAAATACCAAGGAGGAAACATGTCAAATTAAGGAGTACTCCTTTGGGAAAGATTGATTCTGCAGTGACACCAGACATTGTGAATCAGCACTGAACTTTGCTGAAATAAAGCTTTACAAAGAGAGTTGTGGCACACATCCACAAGAGCTGTACATCTCTCTCTCTCCCAGGTAAAAGAAAAAAAAAAGCATACGTTTTTAGTAGTTGATGTTAGATATAAATTTTGAATTGTAAAAATTAGTCATTGTAATAGACCATACTTTTCCCACTATTTAGAAATACTAAAATTAATATGAGACCTCCAGCTTACAGCTCCTTAATCATATTAAACTAGTGAAAACCAGAAGAAAAATAACCAAGAACAATTGCCAACAAACTGAGAGTCTGGGACCAGAGTGAATGAGTAGTTTGCAAATTATCTGATCACCCCGATCAATGCAATAGTGCAGCATCAAGCCAAAGTAGAAGAAAAGATACAGACCAACAATTAAGCAAGTACCAGTACAAGAAATATTACACAGAGCTCTAAAAACTGTAATGTATATGTGAAAGAAAACAGATGTATGTTACAACAAAACTATGCCATCTTCATGAAAATTTTAAACCCAAAATCCTACCTTACAATCCAAATTACATCTACTTTCAATTTTAGACAGTACTCACTTTGGATTAATTCAGATCAGGACAATTTTGAGCTGTGACAGTTGAAATGTGACCCCCCCCCCCCTTAAAATCAATATGTAATATTCTTTTCCACAAGAGAAAACAAAATCTACATGAAGAGGTATTTGCAAAAAGGAAGTTTTAAAACCTAAAAAATATTTCAGTGTTCTAAAAAGCTAGAGGAAAAAAAGAATGAAAACCAGACAAAATTGGTACTTCTGACATTAGAAGTTCTGAGACATTATCAATTTTGGCATGTTTTTCGGTTAGCAAAGTCACTATGGAGGCAATGTTGTGAAAACCACAGAATCTGTCAAAATTACCAGCCTCTTAATTTTGAAAAAAACGACATGTGAATAATTACTGGTTTTCCACAGAACATTCTTGCTTTAATGTTACTTTATCCCAAAAGGCTAAATGCAAAGTTAGCCAGGGAATACGTGCTTTCTAGGTACCCTTCTGCAGCAAAAGGACCTCCTGACTGGTCTATGATCTCTTGGTTCCTTTGGACAAGAAGGCAGGTGACCAAGTTCCTTCACAAGGGCAGTGAAAGACAATGGATTAAAGCTCTAGAATCTAGCAGGTTGTTACCAACTGAACCACTCTTCTTCCAAAGGCAGGATATGTAACAGAAAAAACAGGTAACATGCTCAAGGCATGGCACTTCCTGCATTTTCTGATAAATACAATGAATTACAACTTCCTACAAAATTCCTTTCATCTTTTTCTTGATGTATTCAACTCTGTATTCTTCACTCTGTATTTCCATAACTTGATTAACTCAAGCTTTCTATTAGCTCAAGCTATGCAAAATAAGGCACAAACTAGAGTGCTGAATTTCACAGCATTTAATGAAACACATACCTAAGTTATACAGGGATTCCCAAAGTACTTCCTTTGCCTTCTGTAGAGAAATCATATATTGCTGAAACTCCTTACTATACATAAATTTCTTGCTAAATCTGACACAGCTAGTCAAGGATGCTAGGCCTTCAGAAGCCCTTAGGTCAGTGTCCACGGCAGCTGTTGTAATGCTTATTCCACTTCCTGCTCCTCCAGCTGTCAGGAAAATAATTGATTTTCAATATGAAATAAATTTATTTTCTCAATATGCAACCAGTCTTTCAAATGCTCGTGTTCCTTACTTGCCTTTTGGATACTAAAACCCACAGGCTCTTTGTAGAAGACAATCCTGATGCAGAGTGCAGTTTCTTACAATGAATGTGTTCCACTCCATGGACCATGCCCTCTTCTGTCAGCTTAAATGCAGCCTTACTTGAGCCAAAGAAGGAAATGCAGTCAGACCTCCAAGGTTAAGTGACAGAAAGCAAGAGGCACCACTGCAGCTGTAAGGGATACACCAGAGTGCATGTGCACTGCAGAGTATGATGTACCTCCCATCTCTGTGAGCTCCTCTGCAGACTGGGAAACAATAGAGCCACACATGGTTCAACAGCACTATTGCCAAAATTTGGGTTTCTATCAACATACCACTGAAAGTCAGCTTAAACTGGTTTAACTATCTATGATGTTTTGGTAATTTCATAAGCCTCTCATAAACAAGACCAGTCAAAACAAGTAATTTTAGCTCCTTCCAGATTAAATGAATCAGTATCTGTAAGAGTGATAGTGTCAAGAATACATTCTATCAGAGGTGAAATAGAATTAATATAGCTTTCTGTAGCCCGGTATGCTGGTGAAGTGTGATAAACAATACTAAGAGTCTTCTTAAAGCTTTGTATTTAAGATGTGAGATCACAAATTTCATATTTCATAGAGTTATAACATCAATTTTTTTAGTATTATAACTAATACTGTTTTGGACAAAAATATTGGACAATAATTTAAACG
This sequence comes from Chloebia gouldiae, assembly GCA_003676055.1. Taxonomy (NCBI): domain Eukaryota; kingdom Metazoa; phylum Chordata; class Aves; order Passeriformes; family Passeridae; genus Chloebia; species Chloebia gouldiae. The sequence goes on along the minus strand of QUSF01000002.1, from coordinate 58,258,134 downwards.
CAAGGCATTGGATACGTATGAATCAGTAGGCTGGAAAAAGGTACTGTGAAATCACTTTGAGACACACTAAAAGTGTACAGCTAGGTACAAGTAGTGTACAGTCAATATATGCTTTAGGTACAAATAATGTACAATCTACCTTTAAAGCACAAACTGCACCTTTAAAACCCATTTTGCCAATTTAAAGAGATATTACTGAAAGGAAATTGCACAGTATTCAAATCCCCCCTCCATGTCCCGAGACAAAAGCAATTAATTCAAAGACTCCTATGAAGTTTATATTTTGCTTGTGTACTATCAGGACAACCCTATATTGTCTCATTTTAAACATTAAAACAGTATTAACATCTTTCCTGTACAATCCCTAGTTCATTGTTAAGACTATTAAGAGAACATAGCATTTAATGTTTTTTTTTTGTTATTAGATATTGAAGTCCTTGGTTTTCATGTGTTTTCCTCTAGACAGCTGTATGATAAAAGATTGGTATGTCAATATACATGGCAAGACAAGCATGCTGCATAAGCATGCAAATATATTCAAAATAAACAAAGTATTTTTTCATCTTCCCCACTGAGTAAGAAATGCATTGTTATTACTCACTTAGAAGTAATGTGCTTTTGCAACACAATGCAATTTCATTAAACTACATTCCACTAGAAACAAACTAGAATGAGCTGGGAGGCAGAAGACCATGATTTACTATTTTTTACTGTTTTAGGAAAAAGTGATTAAGGCTAGGCCACCCATAAAGTGACATTTAGATACAAACTGCACAGCTGAAACCAGAAGAGTAATTCTCAACTCTGCCCTAAATGTAGAGAAACACAGCACACCCCATCCATAAGGGACAGAGACATGTCACACAAGAAACAATGCTGCAAATTTATTTTCTTTAGTTTTAAGTTTTTATAACCTCAACTTTGTTTATCCCACGTAAGACATTTTCAGTAATATGAGATCATCTAGTTCATCACAATTGCAAGGAAAATGAGGTGCATGTGAAGTACAAAAAAATTGAAAATACTCGCTTACATTGGATAGAATACTGCTCAAAACAAAGCAGCTTCAGCTTTTTACCTTTGCATTTTGGAAATCTTCTCTGCAGTCCAAAGATAGGCAATAAATGGAGAAAAAAGCAACTCGAAAGCAGGTGGAATGAAGAAAGAGGCACATTATTAGGAGACAAAAAAGAAATGCAAATCAAATGAGAAGAGACACTCTTCCAGTGACAAAGTCCAGAGAAAAACATTCCCCAGGTGTTTCGGAAAGGCCTGCTGCTGTCCATCCATCCCAGCTGGGTACATGAATCACACTCCATACTATTTAGTAGTCTACATTTATACTTGCAATAGAGAGAGCACCTCTTTTGTACAGTACATAATTCCTCGCTCCAAAGAGCTTACAATCTAAGTTCATACAAAAGAATGCATCAAGTAGCTGGATCAAGATCAAAGAAACAGAGAAGACAGGGAGATAATTTTATAAGGGATTAAAGTTGGGTTACATTACTATATGAGGTAACTTCTGAACATCATTGGCAGTGATGTTCTTAAGACATTAAGTAGTTTTTCAGTTAGAAGGTCTTCTGATAATGAAAAACCGGTTTAAAATGTACAGAATGGTGCATTAAAAGTAATCAATAAAAATTCTTAAAAACAGACTTGTTGGCAAGACACAAAAAGGGTCAGACTGCCGAAGTTCTTCACTTGAGACTAACTTGTCATTCTATTGGGAAGATATGGATGTTAGAGAAATTCATATGTACATGTAACATTTGAATGTAAAAGGCTTTTTACATTTAAGCTTAAAACGTTAAATTCTGATTTAAGAATCCTGTTGCTATAAACACAGGCTTAATACTTAAATATTAATATGAAAATAGTGCTATTTTAAAAATGTATGTTAAAATTTAAAATAAACTATGGACAAGATACAGTTGGTTCAAAAGATCAACATTCTTTAACTGCAGTGACTCACTTTTCCCTCTTTTTAAAAATGGGAAAATCTTTTTCCCACTCTGTTCCTGCTACTTGTCAGTTATAATAGAAGTGATTGGTCTATCAACTTTAAACTTTTAGTTTACTTGGGGAGGCCATTTGTTTTGCTGAGTTTTTCTTCACATTTCCCTATTCATATATAATTTTCTGAAGTCAAAGCCTTGCACTTTAAATAATATTTATATGTCAGCTTTGTGACCATTTAGCTATCATTTCTTAATCCCTTTACATGCAAATAGAAACTACCATCTTTCATGCAACTATGACATCCTTTCATACCAGACAATTTTGCTTTAATTATATACATAAACCATCTGCAACACTTCCATGACATTTGCAAAAGTTATAGTAGTAAAAATTCACCACAATTATCCCATCTGTTTATGATAACCAAAAAGAGAAATACTTATTTTTCACTGTAACAGCATAACCAGTGGTAAATCTGACTTGACCTATCCTTTTGGAAGGGAAGCAGATGTTAAGAGAATTTTATTTTATGCACAGAAGTGAGACACTGATGTTAAGGACTGCTAACAGAGGATGATTTCTAATTTTTAAAGAAATTTTAGAGGAAATCAAACCTGATATTAAGCCTAAAGAACTATAAATATATTTGACCCAAGTCAATACTAACATTTACTTCTCAGAAATTACATTTGTATTAAATTTGCTTACAGGAGAATATAAAAGGAGTATAGCCACAGATTACCAAGAGAATCACTTCTGATCAACAGCTAAAAATGAGGGAAGAAAATGGCCAAAAGACTATGATCAATCACTTCTTGTACATGCCACAAAATTACAAAAAATTACCTGCAAACCTGTAATAAAACCCTCCCCCTTATTTGAATGCGTTTCAATTCCCAGGTAAAGATGAATCAACAAAATTAAAATATTGTGCTGTTTTATTGGTGTAAAAATCACACAATTGCTAGTTCTGATTCTGCAGAGATACATCCATGCAGTTAAACATCTATGATCCCACAGCCAGAAGAAGCCATTAAATAGAATATCTGCTGTTAGTCAGCAATTAATGCAAATTTACATATGAGATCAAAATGTGTGTATCGTACAATATACAACAAATCCTAATACAGTACATCAACCTGAAGAGCAAGATACACTCAAGGAACTCTGTTAATAGTGAAGCCTGTCTATTTGCCAGAGAAGTAAGGCCTGGAAACAAGATGACAGAAGGTACCCCAGAATTCCTAAGAAGCAAAACTGTTCATTTTTTGTTTTATTTTTTTTTCTGGGAATTAGAAGTTTATAGAGGTATTGACACATTACTTGACAATACAATTTGTTATAGTGAAGACCAATGGATGTGATCTGCTATTAAAAGGTAACGTGTGAGACATGCAATTACAGGTGGTGCTTAGATAATGTGCAATTAATGTTTGGGACCTACACCCAACTCTTTTCACAAAAGGGAGAACTAAAGACCTGTTTGAGAGACTACCAATTGTGCCATAAATGCTTCTATGCATGCGGCTGAATCAGGATCATGAATGGATAAAATGTGAACACCTGGCAATCTGTGGTTACATACTGTATAATGTATGCAACAAAAATCACAAAATCCAATCCAGTTGATATGGCAAACAGCCTGCAAGAACTCTCCCAACCCGAGTAAGCTGGGGAATTGCAAAGAGGCAGGCTTTCTAGAATTGTGAACAACTTTCCAATTGTGAAAGGCAGCTTGGGAAGTAACATTGGCTGATGACAGATTAGTAGTTTGTCTGTTTTCTGGCACCATAAAATAAATGCCATAGTGAATGAAGAGTTTATGTCCTTAAAGGTTAAAATCAATTGATCAGCAAACATTTTCTGCAAAGATATTTCAACAGGAAAAAAAATCCATGAAAAGATTCCAGTTGGAAATTTTGGCGACAAACTCTGCAAACTCAAGTCCAACAAAGATCACGGATGCCCACAGAGTAAGATGTGAGAGGCAGTGTCACATTCAAGGAAAAAGTAGTTGTTTTTTTTTTTTCTCTCTGTACTGAAATTAAAATACTTAAAATACAAAAGTGGACAAAATTACAAAACAGAACCACAACATTTAATGTAGAATAGAGTGCATTGAGCTAGACGCATGGATATTTAAATAGGCCTTGAAACCAATACCCCTTTCAAAATTAGTAAATTCACAGTTAACGGCAGTAGGCTTAGAGGTGAGAGAAGGGTCGGAGTTGTTCCAGTTGGACTTCCAGGGAGATTCTCTCTTCAAGAACATCCTGCAAAAGAAAGATTCTATACTGACAGTCCACAGAGAAAGAGTACTGAAAATTTCCTCATGCAACCAAAATCTGCTTCACTTTGATAACTAACTTTATTTACTTACTATTCTAGTAACTCCTTCCAGAAACTGAACAGAAGATTGCCTGGCTGGTAATTACTTGTCACTGAAAATCAGTACTTTGCTCTAAGGTGATACCATTTAGTATTTTTTCCTTTCTTTCAAATCACCCAAACCCAAATTTGTAACCAGATGCAAACTATAATATTTTCAAATGAAGTTTAAAATGTTAAGGGGGTAAGCTCTCACACGAATTAAGAGTATTCGAAACACACAGTTTTTTTCCCCAGATTTTCCTCCAATGTGAATTTTATGCGCCTTGACTCTCATGAACAGTAACAAGTGAAATTCAGGCTTGAGTTTTTAAAATTACCTAACTTCCATTCTAGACAGTATCTTATTAATTAATATTTTCATTTAAATATTTTTAAAAATTATCTTCATAGTTAAAATGAGATCTTTTAGGCAAGAATGATGGCAGGTGAAATACATTAAGCTGATGCCTACAGATAGCTCCAAGCTGACCAAGATAAACAAATTGCACTAATTATTAAACTGCAAGTTTTGTATTTCAGATTACTGTATTTGTTTAAAAATATTTATAATTTATAATTTTATTAAGACTTTAAGGTTTGTTTTTTCCTTTAGAAGAACACAAACCACTTCAGCTGCTCTTCTTGGTACTGCTTTTAAAGTATGTGATGATGACAACTGGTAACCTAGTATTGATAACGTGAGGTGAAATTTTACTGTAGCTAAAAGCAAATCAATACATTGAAAAATATGTGTTGTAGCAGCAAAAGTGTGATTTGTAATTTCACAAAGCTTGTCACAAATAGGTATATTCTATGATCTACAAAAAACCAGCTAAATATTTCGTATCAATATCCTTGACCACATTTATCAGTGGACTGCAGAGATGCCTGTTACTGTGCATCACTAACATCTTGCTCTCTGAAGCTCTTCTCTTACATAGACAAAGAAATTACCTTTAGCTGCTGCTGTAGTTCACTGTTCAGTCTGGCCAAAACAGTGTTGGTTTCCTTGTTACGTCTGATCGATGCCTGAATTGCCTTCTTGTCTTTCCCCACTGATCTGAGAATATATTAGAAGTACTGTAATAAGTAATTTTGCCACTTAGCTGAACATCTCACTTATAGTCCCCCTTCTTTAAGTGAGCGGAATCCTTTTTCAAATTTTCAAAGTTTTTTCACTTGTACTATTAAATTTTCCCGCTTCTGTCTGGTTTGATTAACCACGTTTGTTTACATAACACAGATATTATATACATTTCATATATGCACACATAGTTGATTTCAGTCAAAGAGTACACAGCGCATTTTAAAAACGTGTTATTATCAACTTTCTGAACGCCCAACACAGCAAACCACATTACCTCCAAATGACTACTACCATAGACTATTTTCATGCTAGGACACACAGACTGCACATTTTGGACTGTTCATAGCAACCATTTAAAATTAAACATTACATCTTAATACTTCCACCACTTATTTCCAACATACTTGTGGAAGTTAAAAAGAGTTCACATTCCAAAATTCAAAATCTCTTAAAAGTCTCCCATCTTTGGTATGACCATCTTTAAAAACCAAAAACTATTAAATTGTAGAATTAATCTAAATTAAACACACTGAAATTGTTTGCAACTCCTGGAACAGAAAGTGTGTATGCTGTTTAAATGTAAACTTTCCAGTAACAGATGTATTTATATACTTCTTGGGTTACCTAGGAATAGATGGCTGTGAAGCAAGAACAGCAGCTATGACACCTGTTTTCTGTGTATGTTCCTCAGCTTCAGGTCTTAGCTCATCCTCTGATTTTAATCTTCTACGAATAGGCTTCGGTGGTGGAGCAAGTGGGGTAGTGCCTTTACCCTGAAGAGGAAAACACAGGCTATTAATTTTCTGAAACTACATTTTATTTGGATTGTAAACTGGTACCTTGTGTTTCATAGTCAGTTACTGAGGCAACTGAATTCACAACCCATCAGGTATTTTCTGATGGACATCTATCTGCATTCTCATTTGGTCTGGAAAAAACCTGAAGTACTAAGTCCTACCACATGGTGAAAGGCTAGTAAGTGGCTACACACTGACAAAGAACGGTGCAAGCAGAAACACCACAGTAAAAATGAGTACTGTAAACACACAGTAACACAGAGCACACTTTCCCCCCAGTAATTTTAAGTCTGTAATCAAATAAAAAGCTACTGTTAATCAAGTTCTGCACTAAACATTTTAATCTGTTTCAAAAATTTGAAAACTTACAAGTATCTTTTCTGCTGTCTCAAGAATAAATCTAATCATCATTATCTGGTACAAAAATTCACCATACACATGCCTATTTGAAGCACCTATATTAGGCTTAGAAAATTGGGTTCAAGTGGACACGTATAAAGCTGCTGTTGCAAATCAAAACAAACAATTTCATATACATCAGAAAACTGTACTCTGTTCCAAGGGTACTTTGCATACCGCACTACTGGGGACATTTGCAGGAGCTTTGTCTTCAGCTCTTCCATCTGCTTTGGCAACTCTAAGAGAACTCGCAGAATCAGAAGGCTTTTCAACCTAAAGGAATATAAACTGTATTTAGAAATCTACTTAACATGTACTTCATTTGGCAACAATTGGAATAAAAACAAGTATGTGGTGTTCTGATACACGAATACAGTTAACACCTAAATTCTAGTTCAATTCTCATTTAGAATCACAAGCCCAATGTCATGAAGCACTGTATAGCACAAAAGAGGCCATGGCCTGATCACAAACTGCTATAGCTGTTTCTGCTATTACAGTACCACCATTATCTATTTGCCACTGCCAAAGGTTAATACCCTCAATGGAACACAATGTGACTGTTCCACATCCACCTCAATGCAAAACAATCAGCAAGCTTAACTTAAGCAGTTTTCAGTGGCAGCTTAAGCTACCATAACTGGTTTTGCAATGAGGTACATGGAGAGTGCTCAAATGGGGCTATGTCACTGACCTTCCTGAACAAGTGAAGCAAGACTACACTGCTGACAGCTGGGACAACTTTAAAGCACCACAGGGACTTTTGCAAGTGAGGATGCAGAAGTGTCCCAGAGAACTTATAATCTGGATAAAAGCTACAAATTATCAAAGGAGAACATGAAGTAGTTTCTGCAACAGCTGCCAGTAATGACATTAATAATAATGCTTCCAAACTTTCAAGTCCTATGTCTGTAGTAGGAAAAAAGTTTTTGTAAACACATTAAATGATAGAAGAACACCAGAACTCTATTCACTTCAGCTGTTTGTCCAATGACTTTGAAGAAAAGTAAATTAATGGAATTTTAGCAGATGTTTACAATACATGACAGTAATCTCCTTTATTAAGGCATGTCTTTTTTAAGACATCATTTAAAAATTACTAGCAAGTCATTTGGAAGACTGGCAAGAATGAGCAGAAGAAAGGATTTGCCTGTGCTAAGTCTCAAATTATGTGTATTACCAACACAATTATGTTTGTGCCCACGTATGCTAATAAGTATGAAAATCTTCTAAATTCAATAAAGAGGTGAGACGAAAAGAATTCCTTCTGCCTAGGCATTTGGCAATTACTAAATAAGTGCAGCAGTAAGCAATTTAATTACTTTATAGCAATGGATTGAGACATCATAAAAAACCAAAACAGAATAAAAAACCCAACAAACAACACACCACTGACAGAGAACAGCAGAAATAGGTTTTAAGAGACTCTCATAACTGTTGGTGGTATTAAAGCAATTGACAAGCTCCTTCCTTTCTACTCACCTGCAAGACTTCTGAGTGTGTTTCAATTTCATCTTCTTCCTCTTTGTTTACACCTGAAACAGCAAATGCCTCAAACTGGCTGAAGTCTGCAAAATTTGGCTGTTCTGGTATTTGTTGAGGTGAGGTACTGGTATGAGCTATTAGGCCATCAGCATCCACTGAGCGATGCACATGAGGACCTGTGCCCTACAATAAAATAACAAAAATATTTAGGGACAGAATGTTAAGCATTATTTGCCTTTTATAGTGGACAAAAAGGTATGTACTATCAGTAGGACAACAGGCAGGACATGCATGCAAGACAAGTATGCGGAAATATTTAAGAGAAAGGAAGTTCAGATATGCTATTATGCAGGAAATAAGACCAAATGGGGATGTAATGTAGCACTAGCTAGACTCATTCAGTAGTAGGTATTTCTGCTGTGATAGACCCATTTAGGCTCTGGGGGCTTGATACAGACTTGTCTGTCCTTGTACACTCCCTTCATCCCTTCAGATAATTTCTGAATCACTGACTGACTTCAATTGCTAATAACTCAGATTCTATCAAGTAGTTGCTGGTGAGAAACAACTGAAAATAAATTTATCTCCCTCATGTCAGATCTGCACAGCAGTTGAAGAATTCAGCTGGCTAAGAAAAAGAAAAAACTTTTTCAAGATGTGCTTTCTACCAAATCAGCTGATATCACTCACACTGCAACTGCAAAGACCACCAAGTCTGTGACAAGTGAAGAAGTGGAATTACTCCTTTTGGGGCAGGCATATTACATAAAGCTCTACCCTGTGCCAGACAAATGGAAGACAACCCCTTATTTTGCAAAAATTCTGAAAATGGCTCTTGCAGTCTTTCTTACAGCCTATGCACTATACAGGAATGGACAATGTGAAAGGATAACTTTTCTCTCATTCCCACAATTCAGAGCTCCAGAGCCACTCATTCCTCCTCTATATCTACCCTTAATCCCTACCCATGGTTCCACTAGAAGCATTTTTTTCTTATTTAGGAAATACTAACATTTACCTGTAGTCTAGGTTTTCCCCTCATTCACATCCTGGTGCTTTCAAAAATATATCATGCATGATACTCATTTTAGAGAGATATTAAAACTCAGTTATATAAAAATAATGCACTGAGTTAGAATACAATTTTTCAGAAGTGACATCACCTGTGAAGGCTGTGGTCTTGGAGGCACTGCAGGCGGATAGGCAACAACTCCAGCCTGTTGCTGCCCTGTAAAAGATGCACCACATTTGGACAAGATTGTTACTTTGTATACTAAATTCTTAACATGTATATTAAATTGTCAACATGAAGAAACATTGCATTTTGCCACATATTAATCTGTCATATCTGGGCCAATAATTGTAATGTCACCTCCTTTCAAACTGGCAAACAGACAAAACCAGGGTTAATCAGAACATGGATCTTGTACAGATATGGTCATACTCTTCTGGTTTTATTATCTTAGTCTTTGGGATTTTTTTACCCTCATTTTAAGTTCTTAGTATCTTCTCATACTTCGTGAACCTGAATTTAAAAGTACTGACAAGTCAGAAGTCCAATAAAACTCCTTAAGCAGAGTAGCAGAAGTGACTTTAATAATTTCCTCTGAAGTCAAATACTAAGTACCCATCTTTGATACATGTGATTCCAAAAAGACCCCCTTTGAAAATTTACTGCCAGATACAATTCATTGGATGTGGGTATACAGCCAGAATATTCTTTCCTGACTTTGTTTCCTACATTCATCCAAAAAACTACAAAGCCAGAATTCAGAACTGACTTTTAAATTAGCTACTTAAGTAAAGTGCAATATAAATTTTAATGCAAACAATACAGTACGGATGACAACACTTGCAACTTTTTTTATTCAGAGGTGGTGCTTTAAAAAACAACACTCTAAGTCACTCCTCAGAGAAAAAGGCATTGTTTGCTTCAGGAATACATGTGCTGAAAAAGAATATGCACTCAGAACACAGCGTATCTACCTGGGGTAACTGAGAAGGATCTGTTCATATCTAAAGATGACGACCGAGAATGAGAAGCATGAGGCCTTGGAGGGGGTGGTGGTGGTGCTGTGTTATCTGGAGATGTTCCTGAATGTGACCTGCAAAATACATAAGCTTCCATGGTGATTTTAGGTGGGTACAACAGAACTAAAAATCAAAAAGCATGCAATTAAAAAAACAAGTTTGACAGAGGTAAAAACCCCTGATTGCCATTGATTTTCAAGATTGCCAAATTAGTTTTAAACTTCCAGTATTCTTTGATTTTAAAACTGTTTTTATACCTCCATTTACTTAAATATCCCTTATTCAAATTATTCTTACATTATCACATGTAATTTATATTTAGGAAACCAACACCTTGATGTATATCCCAAGCAATGATAGCTCAGAAACAGAGAATGCTAAATATGCTAATTCCATCTAGATGACAGTCACTAGAATTTTTAAGCTGTAGTCAGCATCCTGTTTAGGTTAAACGGCGTAAGTTCAATTTCATTAAAGAAGAATTTTGGGTTTCTGTTGGATCTGCCTCCATGTATACCGAGCTCAAGAAGTATCTCAGTGTATGAGAAAGCAATTTTATTCTCTGCCTGAAATTTTCCAAATCTATATACTTGGCAGAATCTTCAGAAATTTTGACTCATTCTTAGGTAGGATCACCATCTAGTGGATATCTGTTGCAAACTCATGGAGAACACAGGCAGAAAGGATAGAAGGATAAATTACTGCACTAAGTGACATTTAAGTGTGAATTATTGTATATAGAATTTTGGTACGACTTCATTTTAAAACCAGTTTGCAGAAGCTTCCTAACTAGTCTAATTTGAACCAGAGAGATTTATTGAATCACTGACATGAATACAGCTGCTTTTTTATTCAATTCGTGATAAAATCTTTTCTATGACTGACCTCTGCAACATTCTTCTATAACTATTGTAAAATGCAAACTAGGAGAGGTAAAGGGTACCTAAGTTTAAACCCCACAAAACCTGGAATTCCTGAATGTTTAAATCCAGACACAAAACTGAGTTATTACAATAGAAAAGTTTATTTTCTTAATATATGCTCTAAGCCAATGCTTCTGTAATATCGTGTAACTCTTCAGCTGATGAAATTAAAATCTAATTATACTGACTCCTTAGGTCATCCCTCTAGCTAGTGTAGTAAAAAAACCACAAGCGGAATTAAAAATGGGAGAAAATGGTTTAAGGGGAAATCCAAAGTATCATCATCTGACACAGCCTTGTCAGTTTTTGCTATGTGAAACTACAGAAAAGTAGTATTGACTAAAGGTAGAATTAAGTACAATGCCATCTCTATACAAAATTGCAATTGGTAGAAGAGATGCCAGTGGAAGGAACTAAAAGAGTAAGTGGGACAACAAATTTCCTATGTGCATACTTCCACAACTACCAGGTCAGGATAGAAGCTCCCTGTGCCATAATGTGGGAACTCATCAGAAAGCTTAACTCATCTTCATTCTCATTCACACAAGTTCAGCAAGAGAACCTAACCCAAAGAGCAAAAGAACATGTTGAAACCATCATACTGATAGTGCAAAAACATACATAAAAGCATGACAGAATCACATTTTCCATTAAGTAGCAATGCAGGAAAGAATCTTTCAAGCTGCTGTACTGACAGGCAAATGGAAATCTTTCCTTGCTACTGAAGTCACCCTAATTATTTTTGTTTTGAAACTTACCTCCAAAACTGATTGTAAGATGGTTAATGGTGTAGCTGGTTTTAATCCTATTCAGACAGATTTAGTGGGAACAATTAGCACCAGCTAGTACAGCACATTTTCTTATGTGAAATTATGCAGTTGCTGGTTTTGTGCTTGTGTAGCTTTCTCCAATCCCTTACTTTACACTGGGCTTATGACTGCCCTTTTTAAGTCCATTAATAAAAGAGATTGAGTTACTGCCATGGTATACCTAATTTGTGCTTAATTCTTCTTTGGGCTTCTTCTTCTCCAATACTGCCTAAACTGGTATTTTAAAAAATACAAAAAATTGGTTTCAAGTAACAGCATAGTCTCATGTGCTTACATTCCCTTGCATTTAAGGGGAAAGCATTAAGATTCCAACTGAATGTGGAGTTTCACATGGAGCACTTGACTGGCCAATCTCAAACAAATTTTTAGACAACTTTCCTTTTTTAATTTTCACTTTACACACTAACAAAAGCAACATACATTGTTAATGCATTAGAAAACAGACTGCTTCCAGATTCCTGAGTGTTAAAGTTAGGAATCTAGTTTGCCACCATTTAATAAGCTAGTTGTCAAATAACCAGGAGCTGAGAACAGGCTTCTCTAAACACCTTTTACTTGTTCTTTTCAGTTGCTACTCTACTGACCGTTGCCGTGTTACAGCATTGCCGATTTGCTCCGGATCTGAAGTGTAAGAGTCCGAACTGCTGTAGCCATCTGCTGGGAAAAGGAAATATAGTTTCATATTTGCTTTGCATCATTAGCCTACCCTAACAGACAGAAGAAACAAATAATTTCAAATATCCAATTTCTATTGTTACAAAAAATGTGTATGTCCTTGTAGTGCTTCCCTGTAAGGTATCACCTGTCCAGGATTCAAAATCCTCGAGTCTGAATAATTGAAGGACGCAATACAAACCAACTCCACTCATCCAACACTATCAGTTGTTGGTTACTAGTGGTATGTACTGAAGAATAAACAATGACAGTAATGATGTATTTAAAATATAAAACGAAAGTTTTATAAACAGAAATTTTTCAGCACTTTATGTTCCAGCACTTCAACAATCTAGTGAACAAGAGTAAGGGTCATCCAGGGAAAAAAAAGCAAGGGCCAGAACATGCCTAATTTTAGAAGTGCTGAAGGACTGTCACCAACCTTAGAAATCAAAAAAAGGAAAGGGCATGTACAGAACACAGATTAATGCAGTTGCTTTGCTACTACTGTAACTTCTGTACCTCCAAGTCTGGTGGTCGACCTTGTTTTGGACTGAATCTTTTTTAAAACTTTCAGATTTTGATTAAGCAAACCTACAAAAATAAAAGATGCTATTAAAGCATTACAGATTCTCAAGGACACCCTTACCCTTAGAAGCTCTGCAAAGCTTGAGGGTTTTTTCCCCAGAAAATGAGCCTCACAAAAATCACAAGATTTATATGGAATGAAGGTAGATAGAAAAATTTATCTCCGGATAATTTATCACAAGGGATTCCACAGGACCAGGTAAATCAAAGTTCAAGGCAGAAGTCACTGGAGCAAAGGGACTCAGTTGATTTGTTACCAGTGAAGAGGAAAATTCCACTCAAAAACATCAAGATTTTTTCTGAATTACCCATCTCTAAGGATTACTTTAACCTCCTAGGACACTAAGTTTTCAAAAGTGGTAAGACACATCAACCAGACCTCAGAAATGAGAATCCTGAAGAGATGACTTTCCTGATCAGTAAGGCATATTCTTACCCTGTTACATTTTTTATACCTTTTCTCCTTAACACTGCAGGTACTACACAGTGCTTATACCTTACACTGCAATGTGGTTTATTTCATTTCACTATATTCTTCCTCTCAGGGAAAAACACTTTATCAAAGATTAGGCTACATTTGGATAAGGAAAAGGGAGCGCCAAAGGGCTCTTGAATTTAGTTCCTGCATGTTTTCTCATTCTTTTGCATCAGAAAACTTTTTAGTAAAAACAGAACTCTGCTTGAAAAGTAAAACTCAGACATGATCAGGACACTGGGCAGAATGAAGAGTGCTACTGAAACAGAGCTCAAGAGAAAAGCAAAACATATTGCAAGATGGTACTTTCTGAATTCCTCTTGTATTACAAACCAACCAAAATACTTCTGGTCTTAATAATGCAAAGGATTTAAAATAATGACTTCTTGAGACTTTACTTTTACTGAAGAAAAGTTCCCAACTTGAAGAAAACAAAAAAGAAGTATCTCAAAAAGACTCCAGAGATTCATTCAGGCAACATATAATCTTGAACCTTTCTCAATATTAGACAAGTGGACTAATCAAATCAACATAATGCAACATGCTTTGGACACAGAAGATACTGGAAATTGAAAAGGCTATTAGAAGGAAATAAACAGTTGAAAAGATGTACTAAAAACAGAATGTAGAAGTCTCTAGCATTTGTTTTGTAGCTAAATCAGATGAGAATTGCCTGGAAATTGTGGTCAACACATTTTCACTTTTTAGAAAACACGTTCCATGGTTCTGAGGAAAAACAATCAAATGCTACTTAGTGACTCCAATTTATGTACATTGAATTTTTCATTCTAGAATTAAAAGAGAAAACAGGAAGATGGAAAAGAGCTGACAAAAATGAACTTTCATGAGCACATAGGGTAGGAAAACAACTCCAGTGATATCAGTAGAACTTTCTTAATTACTACTTCTAATACATACTTTATATCAGAAATGTTTCTGTTTTTAGAATAAGTTTATCTCATTTTAGAGCTGCTACTATCCAGCCAGCTTTCACTCACTGAGGGATATATCAGATCCACATTTTGTGTAATGTAAGAAAGGAGACCAGAAAGCACTTTGATACTTACTAACTGTATTTCCAGCTGTAAATTTTACAGATGAACTCATTTTATTTTCTTCTGGGAGATCTGATGGTTTCACAAGTAGTGGACTAGTAGGGTTAGCATGATCTAGATGGAAAATAAATCTAGATAAATGAACTTATTCAAACTAGCCTTTATTTCAGGTGCCAAAGCTTTACACTGGTTTTCTGCCCTTATCTAAAGTGCTGTGCTCAAGACTAAAAGTGGTGTATTTTAACTCAGAAATAACACTATTACAACATAAAACAACAATTTCTCAGCATTAAGAGCTGTGAATTTTCAGCTATTTATGAGGCATGAGTTCCATGACTTCAGGAAATACTGTCACACAACTGCAAACTAAGACCCGCCCCCCACCCCGCAGTCCTTTAAGAAAATTTATCAAACCATCTTGCTTATCTTGCTTATTGACCAGAGTAAAAAAAGGCCTGCCAATATTCCCAAATGATTTCAAGTTTCATAATCATAAATGCAGTATTTCTGACCACAGAAGAACAACTTTTATGAATGCAGGTTATGACCTCCATCTCCAGTTTCCTTCAGTATTTAACAAGGAAACCCAGACATTCACCTGCAGGTCCAAATCCAATCTTTATAATGATGCTGAACTACTCTCCAAGAAACATTCTGCTAGAGGTGGTAAAATTCTCACTGTAGCAAATGGCCAATTCAAGCTCTGCACTTATCTGAAGAGCAGTTCTTAACTCAGTAATGATGCTCGTTACAACTCCAGATTTATTCATCCTTGGTGAAGGAGAAAAGTCTGTACATTCAAGGAAGTAAGGCCAACTCTAACTGTATGAAAGTCCCCAAATTAGTAAGAGAAAATGTCCTACCACTTCCAGTTCTTTTAAGCTCCATTTCCTGCATGTGAATTTTGCTTGGAGTCATTCTTATAGGAACTGGGTGCACAATTGCAGTATCCTGTGGAAGAGATCACAGTTATCTTAACCTAGTTTACATCACTCTTAAAAGAGTCTCTGATACCACATGCAATGTCAATTCTAAACAAAATTTCATATATTTCGTTCATTTGCACAGTTCCAGGGAACTGAATATACCCAGAAAACCAAAGCTCTCTAAGCTTAATCTCTGTAATGTTAATTTAGCTACTTAAACTAAGCACTAGAATATGTTTCTATAGATAACTGCAAGTAGGACCTGAATTTTACCAGCTTTCCACCATTTCTAGCATATCAGACATCTGGTACTTTGAGCACTTCTTCAGAAAAAAAAAAAATTACAATTTAAACCCGGACTTCTCAACTTTACTTATAATGCCTCAGAAAATAATGGCCTCTCTAAAATAGTATAAGTAATGCTCAGTGAAATAGGTACTTTGTAATAATTTCAGGTATCTTCTGGAGTCTTTAAAATAGCAAAAATCTTCTAAACTTCAGTATAACATGCCCTGTGGAATATACCTCTAGTCAGGCACTGGCCTTATACTTAGGCACTAGTCATTCAGACAAGGGGCTCCGTTTGAAGTACTTTATAGACAATCCTTTACATTTTGTTTGAACGCTGATTGCAAACCACTTAAAAGAATAATCTCAAAACTCAGAAGCAGCCTAAAATTAGGGCCATGGCTGTCTGAGGTTTTTTAATGTCACCCATATTCAGAATATATGAATGGGTGGGCCAATGACAGCACAAGAACACCCCCAGATTATATTATATTCTATCTTGGAAATAACAAGAAGTTTCAAAACTACCTTTGTATCAGAAATTTCATCTCTTCAGACTACTCAAGTAGATCAATTTTACTAGGTGTAATACAGCTACGTTGTTATTTTCTGAAGCTTGGAAGTATTTCAATGACTTTCACTACCCTTGTTGCAAGCAAAACCACTTTCTAGTCATAGCTCGAACATTTTTGTTGCAGGAAGCTTTTAGGAATAGCTACCACTTGAAAATATACTGGTTTTTCTTCCCTCTGTACTGAGATTATCATGCAAAAAATCACTTTTACTGTGGCTGCTTCAGACCTCTGCTGTACTCTAATGTGCAGCTGTACAGAAGGCAGGCCTCAAACAGTTAAATGGATTTTATATAATGCATTAATTTATATCATTAACCTGATTTTACATAAAACAACATGTTACCAACTTTTGACTTACAAAAGACATACTGTGCTCTCATACTAAGGGATAGATGTACTGTTTTACTTTTTTCTACTTATGTTTTACCTCCAAAGCAGCTATTTTCCGATTGAAAAAGATCTGGTCTGTGAACTTACTCTTCAGATAGTTATTAACAACTGCTCAAGATTGGTTTTCCCTTCTTTGGGGAACCAGTTGCTCCATAATCATTCCTATGCATCACTACCGAAACTGCTAAAACAAGGTTTGCCATCAGCTAATTGAAAATTTGTCATCATTTATTCTTATTTTAATATTGAAAACAAAGACTCTAACGCCAAAGCCTGTTACCTTAGCAAGTATCAAAGATGCTCACCAGTCTTTTCTAAACTATATAAGCATCTCAAGAAAAGAACTCAAGGACATTATCAGCCATAAAAAATTTTTTCATTCCCAGTGAATTTCTCTATATACAAACATATACTCTATATAAGAGCTTTTCATATACCATCACGACTCTACTTTTTAGATTATCAACATATGAAAAAATTCAAACCTCAGCTTTCTGTCATCTGCTAATTATGTGTGAAAATAAATTACTGTCTTATTGTGGAAACAAGACAGTGATAGCTCCGTACTGTCAAGCAATTATACACAGCAAGTAACAACTATGAACTAAATTACATCATATTTACCTAATTAAAACATAAAAATATGGTATATTTCAAACAAAAACTATCTCAGATGAAAGAGGGTTGGTTTTTGTTTTAAGCAGGATATTTTCACTTGTTCTGAATGTTTATTAACGGTTAGTTCTGAGCATGGGGAATAGTGCAGTCTGAATTCTAGCCATCAGCATCTAGAATTGCTATTTGTACATGAACATCAGTGTTAACTTTGAGACTGGAGCACTAATGCATTGAAAATCTATGTAAATTTATGTATTCTACCTTTTCAGAAGTGACAGGTATACTAAAAGCAGTTAAATGTGTATTATGTGCACATATTATATTTTGTTACACAATCAAATGGACACCAACACTGTAATTAATTAAATTAAAATGGACACTTGGTGCTAATTAAATCTGTAAAAAAAGCAGGATGAAAGCAGCAGCTAAATACTGCATTTCTCATGCATTTCAGAACTACTTTAATGTCATGCTGTAAAGCTTAAAACCAGCAGAACTTGAAACACTGTAGTGTTTTTCTGGCTCCCAAACTTGGCAAGATATTTAACTACATAATCCTTCAGAGCACTCCTCACTGAGTAAAGCCTTAGAACACCACAGATTTAACTGGAGAGATACTAAAAGCCTTATTAATAAGTAACTTGGTAAAACCATTTGGAATATGAAATACCACACCTATTAAAGCACACTAGTTTTCTTTCACAGAAGCTAGCACTGGTTTTGTGCACATCAGGCTCTGCAACTCAAAAAAACCAAAACAACACCGAAGACAACATCTACAATAGAACTTGTTTATCATAGAGTGTGGCCCTTGCATCAACTTGCACATTTTTTCAAAAAAACATTGTTTAAATTCTTTGTGTCTGACAGATTTTGACAGAAGTGTTGTATTAGGTCAAAATCAACAGGAAAAAGCATTCTTTGCAATCAGAGATTAAACATGAGCAGTACTAGAAAATTTATATTCTGAAAATAAGCAAACAAGCTATTTGCCACCATTCCCAAAAAGCAGTCCATGGAATCATGCATAACAGGTAAATACAATGAATGGAAATTCAGTGTTAATAAAATTAATTTCAAACAAGCAAGCTAAGTGATTGACTTACAGGATCAGCTGGTGCAATGTTAGAATCAAATTGGGTCAGAGTTTGTGAGCTTGAAGAGCGTTCGCTAAATGTCTCCCACTGCTGAACAGACAGAGGAGAGAAGTCAGCATGATGAGGAAGATGAGAGTAAAAGATCACTGAGGAGATTTAGCATAGTAGTTCAGAGGTTGCACTGGAAAGAACCATATTTGCACAGGAGAGTACTTCACTCGGGAAGCATACTAATATATATATTAGGTATTCTATTTCTGAGATTGTTGTGGAACCAAGTTTGTTACCTGTCAATATTAATCTTTATAGCCACATTTTATAATGAAAATGCATTATAAATACTAGAGATACAGGTGCAAAGGCAACCCAGAAGTACCTTCAGAGTTCATGCTTGCCAATGAACATCATACAAGTAAAAAAATTGGTTAAGCCGTTCATATAATTTAGACATAAAAATCAGAGATCCACTGTGTATATTTGTAGTCATAAAATCCACAGAAAGGTTCGTCAGCTTTGTAGCTGCCAAGTTTCAAACCTATTTAGTAAATGCTAATTTTCTTACAAAATCCCAGAAAAATGAACATTGAGCAAAGTACTCCAATCACACCACTTTAGCTGACCAGTGCAACCCCCGAGAAGTGATTCTACGCCGTAAAAGAGCATTTCCACAAGTCTAAATCACTGACAAGGCAAAGAATTAAATCCAAACCTACTGTGATTGCTAAAAGCAAATAAGTCAATCTCTGAACAATTTTATAAGAAGTGGGCATGCTGTACTAATACATGGCTGTCAAGAATCCTCATGCAAACTGTGTCAAGTTATAGCCACAACTGGATCAACACCGCACCAAAGTACGTATAATTATTCTGTGATCTGGAAACCAGATTAAAAATATCACAACAAGAATGCTAAACCTGTTATATTTTGGTAAAATAACAAGTAAATATTAAGCAAGTTTCAAACACTACAAATACAAGTTTCAAAAATTAAAAATCACAAAATTTTTAGTGCTCAGAAAATTCAATAAAAATTATCTTTGTTATAGTTGTGGAAACAACTTGGGTATTGGACTCTATGACCCTTGTGGGTCCTTTCCAACTCAGAATTTCTCTGTGTCATATTATTGTCCCATCTCTATATATAAATCAATCTAAATGATCCCAGAAGACACAGGACAAACTATATGGTGATAGCCAACCCAGTCTCATGTTCTCCTCTATGCCAAACTATATCCAGTGAACAGCCTGTATGTGAACCAAGTCTAAAACAGTAATTTCAGAAATAACTTCTTAAGGAAATTCCTAAGTAACTATTTAAAATCAGATGAAATGAAATTCAGAAAAATATTAACTAAATTTGTAATTGCTGTCATGTGTGGTAAAACTTCTTGTAGAGAAAGAGCTTTCCTCATTTCAAACTTTAAAAGAGGGCAAACATTATGGAATTCTATTTGTATGGGGGTGGGTATTCTGGTTGTTTTTTGTTGTGGTTTTCTGTTGGTTTTAATGTTTTGCTTGTTTGTATTTGTTTTTAACACAAAACTACCCTCTTCATGGACAGAACCTAACAAAACCTTTTTAGTAAGTACTCCCAACTGCTCTTCCCTGTTTAACACTCCCTGTATTAAACTGTTCATTGCTGTGTCACTCCACCCCTTCATCAAGAGGCAGCATTGCAAGCAGTCTGGAGCTCTACAGTTACTAATAAGACTGGCAAACAGACCATTTGATTACAGAAATATTGTTCATTGTTCCAAAAATTCCATAGGGAACACAGCACTTATGTTACAGTTAAGATAAATGGTAAAATATTAGTTGTTACAGATGGATGCTTAATCTCTCTTACCACCCTACTCTGAAGCCAAACTACAGGTACCTTTATTACTTGTCCTTGGGCTCCTTAGCTAGACACAGACAGATAAACACCAACACCTGCTCTAGGAAATATACTGTTGTGCTCCATCCTGAAATAGTACCAGAAGCCAGCTAGTGCTAATTCCCCAGTTAACAGAAAGCTAAATATATTAAGAATCTACTGGACTGCATTTCAAACTCTGCAACTTTTAAAAGCATTGATGGAGTAAAACTCATGCTAGTTAAGCTGAAGTATTTGTCCTGTAGAATTGCAAAGATTTTTTAAATTTTTAAAATTACTTTCAAATGATTAATTACTAGAAACTAAAACTCACAGCAACATGAATCACTATGAATAGAACACCAAGACATCTAAACAAGGTGGAACAGTTGTGAACTTAAAAGCAATCTCCGTATCTGTGTTAAAGCTATTATGACAGCTGCATGACACTCTACAGTTTTCAATAAAAAAAACTGTAGTAGGCTTTTCTATTATTTTAAGCTTTGAAAACTAAGTGCTCAGACTTGGATGGAAAAGACATCTGAAGTGAAAAAGAAGTGATGAGTGAAGAGATGAGAATCTGAAGCATGTAGTATAGCCAAAGTTAGGTAGATTTTCATGTTGCTCTTTATTCTGAAGTTTTAAACTCATGCCTTGGTCTATACTTGGGAGCCTCCAGTAACTGGGCCTAGCAAAAGCATTCTATAAACCAACTATGAGCTAGAAAGAACGGAGTAACCAACAGCTTTGAGACTAACAGGATGAGACTGCCCGGAATGACACACAATACAAAGATGCAGAACTTTTATAAGCTATTCATTTGTTGATGACACTTATAAGAGGTAGAAAAAGGAAACAATTAGACTGGTGCCCGCACCAATACCAGAAATTTTTTCATGGAATTAAAACCTTGAGGACTTTGACCTGACTCATGCTGAAAAGAAAATGCCAAGAAGAAAGAAACATGCACAGCAACATATCTGAAAAATCAGAAATTCCTTTGTGTTAGAACAAAAAGCTAAACATTCAGTTCAATCTCTTATTTTAGTATAGTCAGTATCCAGTAGTACAGCTACTGTGAGAACTCTTCCAAACCTCTTAAGCTATAGTAGACTTTAAAAAGAAAATGCCACCTTATGTGAATGGATAGTCAGTTTGATAAGTCAAGATTCTAGCTTACAGAATTGTAATTCATTTTGTTCCACTGCTGGAATTACCCTATTCAATTGGTTTGAGTTGCATTAGACACTGAAAGAATCTGTTCAATTATGATGCAGGTACCAAATGATAAGCTTATTAAATCTTTATTGAAAACACAAGGGAATGTGTCTGGGCAAATTGTAGTACAGATGCATACATTTACAGCGTTTTAGCAACAACTGAATGAATATCTGCTCCACCTCCCTTCTGAAACAGCTTCCTACCAGCAGTCTGAGTCGCTCTGTCAAACAGAACAACTAAGAATCACTAATGTCCAACATTTTTTAATTTGGTAAGGATGTGACTATTAGGTTAGCATTTGCCTTTACAAGGAACAGCAGACTTTATAAAGTCCTTCCCCGCTGAGGAATGAAGGCAGTTTCCTCTGCTTCTAACTTTAATCCTAAAAATGTGCTTATTTTCTGCTTCATGCTGATTTTCCATTCGTTTGTCTAAATCTTTTACTATCAATTTCCTATTCACTTGAAGTCTAATGAAGAAAGAAAAAGAACCACAAAAAGCTCTTTTAATAGAAGGCAATACGCAGCTACTGACAGAACAATATTAGAGGTTAAAACAAGTTTTCAATTGTTATTGAGTCCCAGGTAATTAAAAAGTTTTGCAAAAATATTTGCATTATTTTTTCCCTTTTTCCCCCTCTCATAAGGAAAAGTAAGCCAACATCATCTTTGTATATGGCTGCAGTCAAACTCATTTGTTGATCTGAAGTAGCTCTTAAAACATTGCTTTATTCTAAATCAGAGGCAAAAATGTTAAAACAGAGCAACAAGAAAAATCTAGGAATCAATCCCTTACAGGCCTTTTAAGCAAAGGACATTTGTGGGGAAAAATAATATAAAAAATACTGCTTCCTAACTTCACTTTCAAATTCTGACAAAATACAGCTCTACTGCAGAGGACAGCTTATATAGCAAATATATATGCTTAAGTATGATGAAGCAGAAAGATCTAACAGTAAAAAATTTATGATTTAAAAAAATTTAGACAATGGCTGGCTTCAGATTCTACTCTGAGTCTCTGCTTCTGAAACAGAGTCATGACTTCTCTATGTTACTGGTGATATTTCAAGCTAAAATCACCTCCAGAATAAGTCTCAATGTCCAGATCTGTCAGAAACTAATTCTGTAGTTTAGCAAAAGTGTCTGCTAAAAAAAGAGGGTTTTTGTTACCACTTCAGAGGTAACAAAAAACTCCAACCAAATACATTCCCTACATGAAAAAAATTAGGAGGTAATTAATTCCAAAACACGCTATGAGATGGATTTTGAGATTAATATAAAGCTTAATTGCCACTAATAACATTTTAAATAGTATCTCATAATGAGATAGAAAACTCAGAAAGAAAGCTTTTTTTTTTTTTTGCATTTTAACAGAGAACCTTCTTGTGTCTATTGTTCTGCTAACTGTTCCATGATTTGTGATCAGCAATTCACTTATGGCAGATTATGGACACATACAGAATTTACTTATAGACTGGCAGTGAAATAACTCTTAGATAAAAGTGCTGACCTCGCTGCTCTGATTCAATTCTGGCCAGGTCTGGTTTAGGGATGGCATTGATGGAGACTTGCTTGGAGGTGCTTCTGCTGGAGAGCCAGAGTAACCTACCTCACCAGTCTGTTCCCCAACTTCTGAAACGACAGGAATCACTATGAACAAAAATCATATATTGCATTCAGTTTATTTTCAGAAGAGTTGCTCACATCTCATGGAAAGTTCAAAGTACCCTTTCTTTTAATCTTTTTCAAGTAAAGTAGCAGACAAAACCAAAAAACCCAAGAACTCTCCTTAAGTTATATACACTGTTTACCAGCTACTACTATTATTTTAAGGATGTTTCTGAAAATCAGACTTTGAAGATTACTCTGTACCATCCTGTCCTCCCAGTACTTAGCCTTTAAGTAGCTTTTTCAGATTTTGCTTACATATAGAATTAAATCGTTTTTCTTAGAGTACGAGAAAATAACTTCACACTAGTGTTTATTACATCATATCCTGCACCAAGCATTTAATCTTACAGAATAAAATACTTCTGTGTATGAAAGGTCAGAGCAAAACCAGTATCTCAATGCAAACGCAAAAAATATGACAACAGATTAAGAAAACCATTCCTCCTTAGATTAGTCCTCAAATAATAAAAATTTCAAGTCTCCTTACTATAACAGGGGTGTTTCCATTCACATTTTTCAAATTGACTACGTCTAGTAGCTGTCACATTGCAACTATCCTGTTCAGTTTTCTTTTGAAGTAAATCTGAACAGCAGATCAAACTGTGTTAGACAGATTATTCTGTCTAACACAGTAAAATCCTGCTTACAATGTCTCCTATTCTAGATATCATAATGCAAGCTAAAACCAGGCATTAAGACCTCCCAAAACCATGAAAGTTCAGATTACAACTGTGCAGTATATAAGCAACAGGAACAGTTGGAAAAGTGACTGATAAGTAGTGAGACATATTAACATGATGTCAGCAGTCACACAGAATTAAAAGTCTGAACAAGACAAAATACTAAACAAAAAAAAAGGCATAATTAAATTACCATTAAAAAGGACTGCTTCATGGGTATGTGATTGAAGATGATGGCCACAAGAATATGCTGTACCAAAACTTCTTCAAAATGTATAAAATGGTCTGGTTTCAGGTTCCTAAAGAGCTGACCTCTGCAGCCTTCTCTTCTGCTAAGGCAAGTCAATATTCTGGCTGCTAATTTTCATTCAGAAGAAGCTAATAACAAATCCAATGTCAAACTGAACTGAAAACACTTGAATAGTCAGTGGTGACCATGTGGACCTCTGAAAAGTAACAACCCATTATTTTCTCCAGAGAGCTGCCAGGGACAGCAAAAGGCCCAGCCAAACCACTGAAGATTAAAAAGAAATTAATTTCTTGAGGTCAGGGGCAACTGAAGTGCTACTACCATGAAAAATCGCACACAGAAACCAGTAACTTGTCAGAGCTTCAAAGGTCATGTAAACTTCTTTTAAATAGCCAGACATGAGGCCGTTTCCATAATGTTTCCAAAATTAGGCCCAGTACCTAGCATCTTGAATTGTTTTCCTCTAGGGAAAGCAATAAAAATAAGTTACATTGAGGTGTCAATATCACAAGTAGTCAAGCTGACATGCTGTGGTCATTGTAAAGAAAAAAACATACTAAGTCCAAAGTATGCCAGTGGCAATATTTTGGAAATACATATTGCATATTAATTGCTCTGAAGTGTAATAAGAATAAAAAATCTCTATTAACTTAAAAACTCAAAATTCTTTTTTAACTGATGGTACTCTAGATAATTGAACTAACTCCCCATGTTAAACACAAAGTCAAAAGATAAGGCTGAAAATTATTATGGACAGACTACAAAGCTACAATTTGCTACATTTGCAGAATTTGTAGGTATTTGCAGAATTCCACATTTGCTAGAATTCTGCAAATACCTACACAAAACATGCCTATGACATTCTATGGAAATTTTAAGGGTTAAAGTAATTGTTTAAGACAAAAGGCATGGCAAATTTTTTTCTTACAAAGAAATGCATTGTGGCATCAACCCAAATAAAAATTCACAAAAAAGTAAAACTTGCTTTTCAGACTGAGAAAAAATTGAGTTTGAAGGAATTACAATTCCGTAGAGATGTACTGCAGTACTAGAAAAATGACCAACTATACAAATGCTTAATTACACAATAAGTCTGTGCCATGTGAGAGAAATACATATCTCTGGTTAGGAAACCAGATGTAAAGTAAAATCATATCTCAGACAGGTTTGAAACATCTGCAGCTCATGCTGCAGGGATTCACAGGGGCTAATGAGAGTCTTTCCAGTCTGAACACTGCCAGAGGGTGCAAGGAGCCCTCTGTTACTCCTCCTTCTGCTGGCCACTTCAGTTCAGAGGTCAAAACAGAAAAAAGCAGCACTTTTCAAGTGCAGAGAAGTGCAGAAGAATAATGGGAAACTTTCTAACAAAAGAACAGGATTAATAATGGTGCTGTTAATGCTTCTGAAATAAAGTTTGCCATCTTGCACATTGGTTTAAAAGACATTCAAGCAAGGAATCTTCAAAAGTTTGACTGTACATTATTCATACCGAGGCATGTCAGCAGAAGATCAACCATTTCTTTCTTTGAGAGAGTTTTATCCCATGCAAAAAAGTGCACTCAAAAAGACACGCTGGTGTCATACTTTAGTTTCTATTTCTAAGATGATTTTGGAAGAAAGCTTTGATAAAACACAACTTTTACAGGAACTGAAATGAAAAATTATTACCAAAATTTAACTGGTTCATCTTTCTAGGCTGATTTACAGCTCTTAAGATGAATTCCTGTAATTCATCATGTCCAGTACACAAACCTATCACTAACTTTTAAATTAATGCATGCTGTTGTAACTAAACATACAACTATAGCCACATCAATAACTTCATCTCAAGTATTTTATTAAACATAGAAGCTTTGGCAATAAATCATGTTATGCACTAGATAAGATCAGCTATTTCCAATGCTGCTGACCAAATAAATAAATAAATATATAAGTAAAATAAAGCTAATTGGATAAAAACCCACAAGTTTGCAAGAACTTGAATTTTTAATTGTAGCTCTTAATAACCACAGAATAAAGTATCAGATTTTCTTATTTTTAAGCATGGCTAACATAGCAAGGTAACCCTATAATACTCACTAGAACAGGGTAACTGCCCTTTAATACCAGAGGGAAAAACTTTTAAAAGCAGTTTTCCCTAAAATTGAAAGACCACTTTGTACCTCATGAAAATAAGTCAGAAGTTTTATATTAACAAAGTTGCCATTAAAATGAGCACAATGAACATACACATAATACTTTCTGGTGTAGTGTCTGATGTATAAAGTTTCCAGACAACTTTAGCTGAAATCTAATACTGAGAACAGCAAGAGAAGATCAAGACAAATATAACTGTTGAGTGTGGAGTTTTGGGGGCTTTTTTAATGTGGTTTTTTTTGTTTTTTTTTTTTAAGTAACAGTGCTTTATACAAAGAAATGTTATTTCCCTTCCTACCAAGATTTTTGCTTGATCACCACTTTAGCACAAAAATTGAGAGAATGGAATGGTTTTAGATATTTGCTAGGTTTTCACCCAATTAACTGCAGCTCTTTCTCACAAATATCTTCATGATAGCAAAATGCTTACTCATACTGAAAACACTTCAGCAGCAGCTCTTTGAAGAGCCAAACTACTCCCACAGAAAATAGGTTCATTATTAAAGCAGAGATAATAAGAAACACAGTATCTAGTTTAAAAACTCATCCATAATTTCGAGATTAAAGTCTCGGCCTACAAACACAGTATGAAAAGAGTCCCCTTGAAGTACTTAGTGAAAATAAATAAAATTCTAGCAAATCATAGTACCTGTGCACTCAGAATATAACCTGACTTTCCAAGCAAAGACTGCTTGTTAAAAAGTAATCTAAAGCAGCTTTAAAACAGTGAGTTTCCTTTATCTATTTTAAAATAGAAAAAATAAGATGGCTACAGACATCCTGGTTTTAAACATCACTTTAACACAGAACAGTCGTTTGTGTTTCAGTTACGGGACTAAGGTTTTGGCACATATTAACAAGCATAATTCATACATTCAGTAGGTTTTCTGGGGGTACCAAAAGGCAAAAGGCAATGCACAGAACAACTAGGTGCCAACACAATGAAGGATAAATCTGCTTTCAAGTCAGGAGGTGAATTAAAAAAAAAAAGGGTTTGTGGTACTGATCCTGCATTTTTAAATTGCAGGATCAGTACCACAGCTCAGTACTATCCTTCCCTTAGCATTGAATCTGTGAATATTTTTTAAGTACCTCTGATACTTAGAAACTCATACCATATTTTCAAAAATGGGGGTGAACAGAAAGTATACTCATTTGAAAGTGAGTCTAAAGTATAGCTAGCTTGGGAAACTGAAATACAATAGCTGGTCATGAATAAAATCCATACTTTGACAATTTTGTTTTCCTTAACTTTTAAAGGACACAGTCAATACTTCCAAATGTAATAGTGTATGTGTACTGCTCCTAAATAACTGCCCTCTACAGAAATATGTACATGCTCTAATTACCTTTGAGCAATAAGACTTCTAAAAATTGTACCGCGCTTTAGTTAGTATTGACAAGTGCTTTCTGTTCATACAAACAAGTACCTCCTGTAACAATTAGACCATAATTTTAAAATACTGACATTTGTATTTAATCCATATCTTACCCGTTGAGTCTTCCAAATCAATCAGTTTGGGCATTAAACTTTCAGGTAACTTTTCTGGCAAATCATACCCATTCTTCCTAGCAACTACCAGATGAAATGCAGCACAGAACTCGTCCAATGTCAGTGCACCATCTTTATCAAAATCTGACAGTTCCCTAAGAAGGAAAACTTCGTGTAAATAAAATTTCTAAAACAAAATTTCTAAAATTTTTTTTCCAAAAGAGAGGCTTCCATTTTGCTACTTGGACAAGCAAAGTTTATTGTTCACTTTATGCTACTAAATACTTCATATTAGGGCTACATGTTTTACTCCTCAAGATGATGAGCCTTCATTAATAACAGCTTACAGATCATTTAAAATCGCTTTTATCTCTTCTGGTTTTTAACCCATTTAAGACAGTACTACACAATTTCATAGGTCTCAGATTTTTGGCAAAGGATACTACTGAAATTACAGTGCTGAGGCAACATGATTTATTTTAAATGGGAAAGTACCTGAAATAGAAATCATTACACTGAAAGAAAAATAGCACCTGCCAAGGTAAGCCATTTAATGATAGCATGCAATGATGCATTACAAATTCCAGAATACAATGAAACAGAAGAGTTGCACAAACTCAAAGCTGAATTTGCCATCATATACCACAAATTGTATTTAAAAATGTGAATGCATGTTTCATTTGAATTTACTTAGACATAAATTAATAAATAAATATAGATACAGAAACAATTATTTAAATTTAAATGCATTTTTAACAATAAAAACCTCAAATAAATTGCTTCTAACCCTGAAGAGTTTGACATTTTCTCAAAGTGCCTTGTAAATAGTACCAGCTCAGGCCCATTAAAACCCACTAAATAATACTGGCATAAATATGAGCAGGACTGAACATACTAGTGTAGTAATGAAATTTTTCTTAATAGTTTCTAGTAAGTAACTACTAGATGTCTACCAGGTAGCTGTCATCTTTCTAAACATTTATCATTAATAAATATTTTAAATAATCACACTTACCAAATATGAGAAAGTTCAAGAATAGGTAGTTTTGACTTAGTGAAAAATTCTTTAGCTGCAGATCCTAAAAAATTGCAATGATTGTTTTTAATATTTAAGGCAAGTGAAATTATTAGAAGACTCAGACCTACTGTAAAGGTGATGAGTTATTTAGCAAAGGTTCTGGCAAAAATGGCACTAATTACTAGGGTTAAATGAGGGAAAAAGGCATATTAGTTTCTAGTCTTTCTTGAATTACACTGAACTATAATAGAACATTATCAGCAAAATGCAGAACTTCCTTCAAAATAGTATGCAAGCCTAAGTACAAAAGAAAGACTTCATAACAGAACTGATGCACCCACAATTATATTTCGTAAAGAATAACTTACCTGGTATAAATCCATTTAGATCAGGTTGAATGGTTTTAAACTGATTAACATAATACTGCCTTTGTTCATCAGTTATTTTCCAAGGGTCATCATAACTACTTGATTGCCTACGAATTTCATTTGCTGTTGTAGCTGATGCTACAGTTCGTACTGTTGTCTGGTCCTGAAATGAAATATTTTTCCTCAGTATTATCTACCTAAAATGCTTCTACAAATTCTCAACTTCTTGCCTTCAGAATATAAAGCATAGTTAAATCTCACAGTAGTTAAAAAAGTGCAGGAAACCATCAGCAGATGGCATCTCCAGGATAACATCAGGGTATTTTTGCACACTGATACAATATGGAATGACCGCAGGTATGTAAGCAGAAAAAAAAAAAGTATGGCACATATGCACAAAAAGCTAAATACAGATGTTTAAAAGTCATAATTGTTGACATTTTTTAAATTAGTAGCTTTCATTTAATCATTCCAAATTAAGGCAACTCAACGGAACAAGTATCTGTTGGGCAAATAGCACTGAATCGACTACAGCACAGATACACAGTAAACAGCTGCAATGAAAATTATGAAGAAAAAAAAAACCCAAGGATTGCAACATCAATCTAAATGAGGCAAATCAAATACCAATAAAGTGTCACACCTGGACAGAAGCAGGATGCATGGCTAAAAGAGCACTGGTTGGTGGGGTATCTGCAAAACTGACCCAATTTTCTTGATGGGGTGGTGGTGAATGGCCAGACCATATGGGATCACTAGAAGTAGATGAGCCTGAAATTAGAAGAAACATTTCCTTTTCAAAAGACAGCCTTGAAAACTGAGAAAGAACTGTGGATATGGAAATATCTCCTGTCAGGAAAATACACTATAGGATGACGAGAAAAATGAAAACCAAAGTGCATCAAGGTGAGAAAGTTCACCTCCTGACATCTCACTTCTGTAGATTTTTACATTACATTACCTTCAATCTGCACTAAAAAGACAGAACTGAGGAATGAGCTTACTGCAACACATGCAAAATGTAAATTGGATTTTATCCATTTAATGGGTTTTAAATGAGTAAATAAGCACTCCACATTTTCATTTAATTGAAGTAAGCAACACTTGTATGGACAAATGATATTTAAAAGTGGCATATGATATTAGCATTTGACTTCATTATCAATACTAAAGTTTTTTTTTTTATGTTTTAGTTCGCCATTCAAAGAACTAAGTCTTGGAAATTCCTTCTAAGAATTGGGGGCTTTGGCACAAACAATCCTTTTCCTCTACATCATTTCTACACTAACTTAATGCAGTTGCTTAAAAACAGGCTAAGAAAAATAACAAGTATCCATATGGAATGCTGATATCTGCTATCTATTAACTATCTGGAACACAACAGTTGAAATTCATCCAATGCCCTGCTATAATCTACTTCTGAAAAACTGCCAGTGTTCAATATCTTAATATTAAAATAACGATGAAGCAAATGCAGAAAGATAAGGTCATCCACTGCTCAACATACAAAATAATCAAAATTCTTTAAAATTGCAGTTGCAAATTAAAAATTTAAGGAACTCAGATCAGAGAGAGAAAACAAACCATTCAGAATAATTCTAGAAGAATCCCAGGACTCCTTTCTACTCCTCAATTCCTGAAAGAAATGCTGAACTCCTTAAATCTAAACATTTGTGAAACTGATGAATCTACTCTTCTTGCACAACTAAATGCCTTCTCTTGAAATATGCCAAATAAAGACATACTTAGATAAGAATTTTTGCCTTGTATGCAGAAGCAGACTTCCTTTTAAAAGACAGGTCAGCTTCTTGTGAGTTTCTGTAAACCCTCCACACAACAAGAAACAGAACACTGATGTCATACATTTAATCCTGCTAGTAAGATTTAATTTCAAGCAATAAACACCAAGAATTTCTTGTCATGATGCTGGCTAAAAAAACCTGCTATGACAAGTGCATTCATATAGAGGTAATCAATTTATGAAGCTGACAAACATCAACAATTTCATGTTCTTGAAACCTTTATGACACTACACTGCAGTATACAGAATGAAGGAAATCTGAGAATCTGTGAGGCACATTGAGGACTAACATCTTAAGTGACAGTATAATTGTTAGTATATAATACTGCTATCTAATACCTGGCAACATGCAATTACTCTTTCATTCCATAAATGAAAAGTAATAAGAAAAATGCTTAGAACCAGTTATCTTTGCTCTTTTCCTACATACAGTAGTCATAATTGTGCAGAACACATTTAATTTTACATTACATTGAGTAAAAAGTAGTATTTGCATGAGGAGAATTTAATAATTTTTTTTTTTTTGTGAAGGATTTTTTCTTTCTAAGTTAGCTTTAATATGATGAAAAGACACTATTAACTACTCATTTTGTCCAAAATTCACCCTCCACTTTTGGAAACTCCTGATGTGGCCTAGAGTTTTTAGTGACTTTTTCCAAAATAAAGGTAAGGCATCTGACAATGCTTTATTTGCTTTGAGGTTCTTCTTCAGTAGCTCACCTAACTCTCAAACACTAGAAAGAACCTCAAGAGAAAAGCTCACTCTCTTTCCACCATGTCTCTTTCAGGACTAACAGACAGTCAGAGGCAGGCAAGACCTTCCCAACAGTCCTTTTGATATGTGACATTCAAATTTTAATTGTGATACACTGACTTTCCCCTTCTGTACCTCTCAGACACTGACATTATTACCATTAACCTTACATATGTTTACTCCTCCTTGACTTCTCTCAACAACTGATCTTGGTACAATTCAATTCATATCTCACTTAGCACAGCATCTGTTCCAAAGCAGTACTTTGACAGCAATGGAAATGCTAGTAGCACAAAACTGTGATACCTTCAGAGTATTTGACAGGTATTGCAAGAACTGTTTCCTTTCTCTCCTGTTCAAATAATACCAGCAAGAACATTACATTACTGTTCTTGTTATTTACTCTCCACTGCAATGTTTTAGGACACAGGATGGAATGGCTGGAGAACACTGGAGAAAGATTACTAGTAACCATGGAGACCTGGAACTACACACATACTCATGGACTGCACCAGCCAGTAACTCGATTTGACAAAACCAAATTGGAAACAGAAAGGTGGAAGAGAAATTGGAAGAAAACTGGGTCACAGAGAAGACTCAAAGCCACTGGTCTATTTTTATTTTATGATTTGTAACCCAATGAAGAAAACCTTCAGTGGTCTCTGTGCATCTTCATCAGTGGAAACACCTGCAACATCACTTTAAATGCAGAACAGGCCCAAGACCAATTATCAGATTTGATCGAGCTGGTGAAGTCTAATGTTCTATGTTTAGCATGAAGACCTAACAAATTCCTGTAGCTGCTATCTTCCACTAGCTTGAATATCTTACCAACACATTGATAACTTATGGAAAATTATCTAATTTCCTGTGGAATAAAAGCTACCCCCTTTACTTTGAGATACGAATGGAAACGTAAGAAATGTTCTATCAAGTTAACACATACTTTTCAATAACTAAACAAATATTGGTTTACTTGAACTAAATTTTCAACTAACACTGTAAACTAAGAAGAGCTTTCCTTATCATCAATATGTGGTGAAACAAAACCAGAAGCTGAATACAATTCTGACAATAAGGATAAAATACTGGAGACCTCTTATGCCCAGGTAAGAGTATTCCATAGCTTGTAACAAGGCCAATTATCATCAGTTACTGAAGCATTAACTAGGGAACAAAGGACTGTTCAGTCCCTTGCAAGCCCAGTATACATCTTAGGGCTCTGAAGAGGCAAGGGAACTGTTAGCACAGTAGACATATTAGCATTCAACTTCATTATCAATATTAAACTTTTTTCCACTTGTAGACATGTTCCACTCCTGTCCCTGAAGTGTTCACAAATGGCTACAAAACCCCTCCCAAAGAGAAAAGAAAGAAGTACAGCTTAGGGCTGCAATTTCTCATGCATATTCAGGTATCAACACAAAACTCTGATGTCATGCCAAAGCTAACAAATATCCTAGGACAGAACAGAAGATCTCAGATTTTTTAAACTTGTTTTAGATCATTATTTGGATACTACCAACATAAATATTCTGCTTTGCTTCCAGTCCCAACAGACTACAAGGTAATAAAAAATATTTTTGCATTCTGACATGCCAGTCAACTATCATTTAAAGTAGGTGAGGGTTCTTTCTCACAAGTTTGTCAACATCATGATCTTATCCTACACTGCTAAATCAAAGGCACCTGAAAGACTTGAGAGGCTCGGGTTTTAACAGACTTGATTCTGACATTGCAGGATGAAACCTGAGCTAACTTTAAATATTCTACACAGGTAATCAATGTCTGTCACTGAATTTTAATTCCTGATACTAAAGTAAAATAAATGCATCCTTTGGGGCTCTCTTTACAAAAAATCTTGAAGAGAGATGGTAACAAGCCTTGGCTTCTGGTTTCGCATTTGGAAGCACACTGAGCTAGTGTGACAGTACCTCAGAAACCAGTAATATACATACAAAGCATTAACACTATCCTAACTGAACTACAGTGACAAGACAACACAAGTGACAAAAAATTGTAAAATCCAAATTCTTTTGCTCTGTTGAGATGAGAACAGGTTTTCTTCCAAGAAACTGATAACTACAGCTATAAGTTATGAGTTTGATTTCTAATGCAACACAATGTGTAAGATTTTTAAAACCAACAATTGATTTATCTAATAATTATTCTACAGCCCAATTCAATAGAGAAAGCACTGTTTAACTTTGTTCATAGTGGGAGTATGAGGATGCAATGGAACACTTACTATGCCTAAGTCAGAATCTTCCTGTTTAAATATATCTTTCTTCAACAAAAAAATTAGATTTGATTTTTGCTCTTCTAGTAAGAGCAGATAATAAACATGCTGTTTATTATCTGACCCACCAGAAACATTTTCACACTTCAGATTCCATGATTACAGTTAACAACCTCATAATGTGAAATAATGCTTGAGAACAAAGTAAAATACAAGCAGAGAGACCTGGGTTCTCAATTGGCTTGGATCACAAATTAACTGGCACAGCCCTACTGAAACTATAACACTTCACCTGGTTTCTCAAAAATATCTTGCACTGGAATCAAGATGAGCTTGTAGTACTGATCTTAAGAAAACTAACCAGCAGTCTATCTGGTTCTAACCGT
This sequence comes from Chloebia gouldiae, assembly GCA_003676055.1. Taxonomy (NCBI): domain Eukaryota; kingdom Metazoa; phylum Chordata; class Aves; order Passeriformes; family Passeridae; genus Chloebia; species Chloebia gouldiae. Next base: position 58,223,711 of record QUSF01000002.1, on the reverse strand, counting down.
CATGAGAACATAATTTTTCTATAAATACTCTCCTTAAAATGTAGGATCAAGAGAGGGGGGAAAAGCTGAACTGCCTATAACAGATGAAATTCATAGTAATAATTAATCACCCGCAGTGCAAAAGGATCATCCACAGTAAATTACACTGACAATTTTTCTTAAAGTAATATATCAAAAACTACTTTAGCATTGCCAGAAGAGACAATCCTTCTATAATAGCATCTTTGAATTACTTTAAATAAACTATGAATGTGCTCCAGTATGGAATATAAAATCAGGGAATACTGAGATAGTTCAGAAATATGCTTAGAGAACTTCTGAACAAATTTACCCATTAAACATCACAGGGGAACCATTATCAAACTGAAATATTAACATGGTATTGCAACTTTATTTTTAAGATAGCAAAATTGAACTCTTCAACACAAGGAAGAGTTTGAATACTGTCCTGGAGTCTGTGACTTTTTAAGTTAGAAAAACTTCACAAGTTAGAAATCAGACACACTTGTATTTCAGCTTTAGCAAAACAAAAGTCAGCTGAACTACAGGAGAAAAAACACTGAGAAACTGAGTGCTGGCAGTGCTTGGATTGAACCCTTAGAAGGGATTATATAAGCAATGAGCAGACTAATTTTTTTTTTTAGTTGTAAACTGACTGGGACTTACTAGCAAACAACATTTACGACACTGGCATAAACCTCGGCATACACCCCACTTCACTTCTGAAGTTTTATCTTCTTATCCAATCAATCAACCAATTCTAATAGAATCCCTGTTCCTCCATGGATGCTTAGAATTAGAGAATAACAACCACTGAAAGGTGGCAGACCAATTTTGGAAATATCATAACTGAAATAAACCAAGCAATCACAGTCCAATTTCAAACTACAACCTACAAAATGCAACATTATTTAGCAGTACCAACAAAATCAAAACCAGAATTACAATTGCTCCCAAATTTATTAAGACTACCAGGTATCAGAAAAGAAAACAGAACTTTTTAAAATAAGACATATTAAGGGGAAAAACTTTTAAATTTGAATACAGTGATACAATAACAGGGATTGTCTTCATGTTAAATGAACATTAAAGGATGAAAAGCTTCACTGAAACAAGTGGTTCTATTTTGACAGATTGGAAATGCAGACGCTTCAGTTGTTTACATACTTTAAAGAAATAAAATTATTTTTTTGGCAATTCAGCTAATCCATCAGAAATATAATTCAAACAAACAATATATTATCTGCTGCTTTCCCTTGAGGTCCCCACATTTTCAGGTATACTGACAGCTTCTGCATTACTTCAACAGGATTATCAGTTTTGATTTTAAAAACTTTCCACTGGATAACTTAAGCACTCTTTCCCTCCCTCCAAACCCTTAGCATTTCCCATGTGACCCTAATAAATGCATCTGCCATATGCAGTACCACAGATTCAACAGTGCTGCTATCAACACAGATACTTGAATCTGCAAGAAAATTTCCAGGACTGGAAAACACAAAGATTAACTGTCCTAAGCTCATTTATTATACTTATGTAAGAATTCCACAACATTGGGTTACCACTGAAGCATAAGAAGACATTGATACCTGCTTGTACTTCACTAAATGGAGCCCAAAAAGGCCCAGGTCCAGCAAGAGGTCGCTCATTATTCCCTCCGCTGGGATGGCGGTTGTGCTTCCTCCAGGTGTGTGGAGAGGTTGGTGGGGATTGCTGCGGTGAAACAACTGGAGATGTGGACTCCTAATAAAACAAAACAATATTTTAAGTTTTTTACTATATAACTAAAACCTATCTAAAACCATTATTTCTAGAAACAATCAGTTAAACTCTCATTTTAGAGAGTGAAAATTTCAGTACTTATGAAAATGAGGGAACAGAAGTCAGGTAAAGTATAACTAGGACTGAACACATTTACATTAAACAATGTAATCTAATATATTTTAAACTTGGCATTCTTAAAACAACAGCAATGCTGAGTTAAATGACTTAGCTACAAAGGAAACTAGATTATAAGACTCACTTTCACTTGTGGTAAAAGTTACATTTGAAACCATGTCTCAAAATAAATACTTACTGTGCAATTTGTTATCCTACCGAATGTTAATCGAATGATTCACAGTTATTTACTTTCGTTTAAAAGAAACCAGAATTATAGATTGGTGGAAAAAAAAAAACCCACCAAATAGCACATTGGATTTTTTAATGTGCAAAAACATAGATGCAATTTTTTAAAAAGAATGATGCCAGCTAGGATATACTTCTCTGCTGTACAAGGCAATGTTGCCATGATGCTAAGGCTCATACTTCTCTTTAATCCCATACTGTACTATATTCTTCCTGAACAGGTGAGGGAAATAAAGAGAATCACATGTGCAATTTCTACATGGAATCAGTTCTCATAAGACATTCAAATTACCACTTCATTTAAAATAAAATACAAAGGAAAAATAATTTATATTGTACAAAATAGTCATGTAGTAGAAAGTAATTTCTTCCCTATATCTTTATCTTTTGAAATTCTTGTTTGCCAGTTCTCCCAATTTGAACTGAACTGTATTAGTAAAAACAAGTAAAGGAAAGTAAATCTTGAACTCCAAATATCCTGAAAAGTAATAACAAAGCCAAAAACCTCAAATTCTATTTCAGCAGTACACAGAAAGTTTGGTTTTCTACGTAAACAGGTGTTAACATATTATCAAGTATCAAGACAGACTAAATGTAGGCTTGCCCAAAATTACCCAAACTGATTTACTTCACTGACATTCAAAGGCCATTAAGCTTTTGAAACAATATTACACCTATGAAAGTCTAAAAGTCTTTTAAAAAGTCAGCAAGTGCCATTGACAAGCTTTTCTCCAAGAAAAGTATATTCTAAAAGTACATGCATCCTAACAAAAAAGCTTTAGAGCCTCAGACTGTTAATTTACAATGTGTTGATATAAACTTTCACCTCTTTTTTGCTCTCTAATTTTCCTATTCCTTGTAAATTGAAGCCACCTTGGTTGGTTCTGCAAATGAGGTATTTTCTGGAAGTTCTAACCATCAAGTTGGATTTCCTCAACTAAGTTCCTAGGCCACAAGATTTCAAACTTTCCATTCCAAGTATTTAAATCATGCTCCTATATATGGGCAAAAAGTTTTACAAAATAGCTGGAAGCAATACTAATTCACTTCAGCTTTTAACTGAGGGATCAGCTGACTGCACAGTCTACGTTACTGTTCCTGCACAGTACCTCCATCAATTCAAGATACCTTTTTTGTTGCAGCTATATGCCTTTCTGTACTTTGCCTGAAGATTTCCCTTATTCCATTTAGCTAAAAGATTTCTTTTCAGTGGCAGGATATTCTGATCCTTGCTGGTGTATGGAGACAAGAAAGGAAGGAGTTAGGGTTTCCAGAGTGCCACTTGCAGGTTGGAACATGGAACTGAGGTTGAATGGCTACTGTGCTTAGCACTGTGCAACAGGTGATAGGAAAACCATGACACTGCATCATTTAAATCAATGAAAAGCTTCCTCTTCCATTAGCTTTTATACAAGCCATCTTTTATCAAAGATTTGAAGGATGTTTGAATTTTTTAGACAAAATATCATGGAGTAAATGTAGAGGAAGCTATGCTTGGACACAGGTGTTATTCATTTAATCCAGTACTCTTACAAATCAGATGGTCCAGAAAGACACAGAAGAAAACCTGAGGCAGACAAATGTATGATAGTCTACCTAGAGGAAACTACTCACTACTTCTAGTAACTGCTTGTGAACATAAAACTTGACACACAGTTATCATGAAGCAGCCCTGCCCTACGCTGAGAACTGACTCTTCAGTAAGCCTCTGCCTAACAGCTGGTCTTACGCTGCCAGCACAGGAAGTAATTGTAAATATGATCCGCAATTTTAATTCTTCTAAATATTTACTATACATGTGGTTCATGTGATTCTGTAAAGCATGTAGTGACAGTAATCAGAACATCAGAAGCACAAACATAGGAAATAATTAACTTTGTTCTCAGTGTGCAAAACAATATTATATCAGAATTCTGAGCATTTACAGATTTCCCACAATTGATCTGGAACTTACAGACTCCAAAATAATTAAACAGCAAAAGCATATCACCAGCTCTGATGTCAAACTTCTGGAAGGGGGACAATCCACATTTTTAATTGTACTGTCATTATAAGGCACAGATCCCCAAACCAGTTAAAACCCAATTTAGTCAGCATTGCTCTGGCACCATCTTTCCCTCGTACAATCCTAGTCACTCACAAATACCACTCATGGCAGTCATTCACCTAGCTAACTAGAATCTTAAGATAGCTAAAACCCTTAGCTGTTTTTAAAAAACATATTTACATATGTTTACACATGGAAATATGTGCATATATAGCAAATGTCTTGGCCAAAATATTGATGGCTTGATGCAAGTGTAAAGAAGGAGAATAAAAGCCAAAAAAGGCTGGGGAGGAGGCAGGACAGTACAAATACTGACTCCCATTCTAAAGCAGTCATGGGAAAACACAATGAGTAGAGATTTACTGAAACTGAAATTATATACAGGTTCATCTAACCCCTGTATATAGGTTATTGACTATGTATCTGCCTTTACACTGGATAAAAAGTTATCAGTTTTACCTAGGAAACATGGTTTGCTGTATAGTTTCCACTTCAGTTTTGTCTTGAGCTTCACAATTTAGCAAACAGAGGCACAGGTTTTTTATGAGAACCAACTTTATTCCCAGCTGCAATACTCATTTGCACAATGTGAGAGTGTTTTGAGAGTTTATGAACGCATTTGTTGCAACTGAGCAAGTAGGGTTGTCTGCTGTCACCTCTCTGATCTTTCAAAGCCTGAAATATCTAGAATCTGATTTTTAAAAGATAATTAGGATACAGAACCTAACTGATCTGCTCTCCCAAAGAGTAGCATGTAACAACAGTTTGCATTATTTAGCTTACTGGTAGCTCAGTCATTTGAAGCTACACACCTAATCTCTTTGGGAACTTTGAAACTTTTACTCAGCGTTTGCACACTGTAGAAGATGCTTATTAGATCAGCTACTATTAAAATGTTATTTTTATAATTTTTTTTAGTATTTTCAGTGCAATTACATTTAAACAACTACCTTTCACTTTCCCTCTAGACAAATCTCTATAAAAAAATCAAAGCAATTACAGCATTCTGTATTTTACTATGTTAAGCCGCTTATTTTATCTCTTCAAATGATTTCAGAAAATATCTTAAAAGCATGTTGACATAAATGGTTAACATTTTCATGTTAAATCAAACTAATGAGGACATCTTTGTCAATAACTAATCAAAATAAAAGGTTATAGCTATCAGACAAAAATTTAGTAGTATATCTTAATTAAGAAAAAAAATCATGTTTAAAAACATTGTAAAAAAGCATTTTTGTCAGACTGGAATTACAAAACTGAGACTTGAAACACTCTTAATTTGGATATTTTTGAACTGAAAAGAAGTTACTAAAAATAGCATGTGAATTAAAAAAGGTGATATAATATATGACTAAAGGAAGAGCCTTGTGAAGACAAGTCAAATAAACTGGCTTAAGGCAACACAATAATGTGCTAAAGGGACAATACTGTCCAGAGGGATCTCAGCCTCACAAGGGCATTATAAGCATACATGAGACAAATGAGATTATAAACCTTTCCCTGGGTTGCACCCATCAGGTCAGAAGAAAACTGCCTAACGAGAATTCCAGAGGCAATGAAGCCAGACATGATATCTAAAGAACAGCTTTAAAGGTGTTGTGATCCAGGTCCTCATACCACCCAGCCTGCTTATGAGTTAGTCACCAGATCCATAATGAAAAAAGATTTATTTAGAGATGGCAATTGCATTGTAGAAAACAGGTTTTTTTTAATCAACTGGCCTTCATACCAAAGAACAACACAGCCCAAGGTTCAATGAGAACTTCTCCATTTGCAACACTATACATTTTTCAAGGCAGGATGTATGGTTCAGCCAATTGATGAAAATAATAATTAAACCAGAGACAAATGAGAAAGAGCTCAATCATAGCACAAGAAACTATACTGGTATTTATGTGATTTCTTCATCAAAGGAACTCCACTACATTTAACCTGAAGCTGAGCATTATCTCAACGGGGTGTCATACAGGATAGTTCCAACAATGTGGAGATTAATACAAGGATATAAGGTATAAAAGAACTGCCTATAGAAGGGGCAAAGCTGGATTGTATTAAAATGGGAATTACAAGGTTGAAGGGAAGTTTCTAATAATCCTCTTGAATGACTGATTTGGACAATAACCTAATCTGATACTTTAGATAACCAATTATGCACACTACATAGCATGTTTATAAATTTTAACAACAAATGTAAGGCAGCAAGGGATGGATCCCTTTCAGGACATGGGGAACAGTCAGCTATCAAATTTTAAAATATAAAATACAGTTTTTCTTCCATAATGAACATTACTACCAAAGGCCATAAAGAGAAGACTGGATGCACAGGTCATGTATCAGACCCCTACGGTATGTCAAATATGACAGATTTGCTTTAATCACAGTTGCCAAGATATATGAGGTGAGACATATTAAGAAAATACAAGAAAGAAGCCTAGTATTAATACTGGTGCAATATCACTTGGACCAAGAAATACAAATGTAGCAAAATATTTTCAACTAATGCAAATTCAAATTGGATCACAGGCAGAGAAGGATTAAGGATTACTGGTAACTACTTTATGAAATGAAACTGAGACTATGGATTGTTTTGTCAAGCAAAACAGAGCTAAAGTAGAATGCAATAGTTTTCCAGTAAATACTGGTAGTTCCCTGCAGCAAATCCTAATGACCAAGTTGTTAAATGAACAGGCTGAGTTAAGTGGGAATTCCCACCATATTCCCATGAATATTGCTACTAAGGCCCTGGAACAGTTTTCCCCAACAAAGCCAGTGTGGAATAAAAGGCTTCACAGTTTCAAGAGAGAACCCTGATCTTTTTAAAAACTTCTTATGATAATAAAATTATATATGAGATATTTTCCAGTTCTGTGCTTGTAAACCAGGTATATTTTACCTGAAATTACCTGTTCAATCCACAAAACAGAAGTCCACAAAAACAAACTACCAGAACTACTAGCAGAACCTTAAAATAAAATCACACTAGTTTTCATACAGTTGAAAGAATTGAAATTATCAAATTCTCTCTGCTACAGGTATCAAATTTGAGCTTCTCCTCCTAAGGCTGCACTGACACAGCACTAAATCAGTATGATCTGGAGTGCCAGTAATATGCTTAATGCACCCGTAGGCAGAGGACTACCTTCAGCTTTACCTTTTATTTTCACAGGGGTATAGCAAGTTTCAGCCTGTAAGCATTTCCAGATGTTAAAGTCTTAATACCTATTGAAGCTAGATACTCCCCTTCCTGGAAAAGGGGTAGAAGTATCCTAAAGCAATACCTGACCAACATCAGATCATACTTAAAAAGCCTGAAAAAAAGACTTGTTTTTTGGCTTTAACAGCAAAAGAAAAAATGTCTCCAACACTGAGAACATTTAGTCACTCGTGAGCTACATTCAGAAGACACAAAATTCTTCCTAATCTCAACATTGCCACTTCTTCTAAGAAAGTTTTCAGTACACTAACATTTTCAGTAACATAGCTGCTACTATCAAGGTATAGATATGTATATACACTGTGGTAGCATACCTATGTCACCAAAGTGCTCGTATAGATGTCACATTGTCAGCAGAAGTGCTCAAATCTACTTAGCCACTATTTTACAGGAATAAGAAATTCTGTCAGAAGGAAAAAATATTTTCACCCAGTGTTTTATCTCCACTAGGAAGTGCAGTTAACATGCTATCCAGTAAGACTTGTAAAATCTAGACTTGTAAAATCAGTTCTGCAGCTTCCATGACAGCTGAGAATGATTTCAGTCACCTTCTAACAATATTTAGAAGATATAAACTTCTGCCCAGTGCTGTATTTATACATTACAAAAGCTACCACAAAATCATTTATAGCTACTCTTTGGAAACACAACCTAACTGCTATTTCCTGATTCTGTGCCTCCAAGTAAAGTTCACTGAGGGAACTGCTGAAATAATGCATTGAAATAGTTTTACCTAGAACATTTCAGTAGACAACATATTGAGTGAAGTTCTTCTACATAAATTATTTGTGATTATGAGATATTATACTATGCATGACAAATCTCAGCAATATGGAAATCTGCATATAAATGAACCAAATTTTAAAGATGAAGATTAAGATACCTTATGATGCCATACAAATTATCTTTCAGCCATAGCATTTTAAGAAATCAATGTATTTTCAAGTGTTGGTCACATTCTCAAAGTCACAAACAGTTTAAGAAAAAACAAACCCCTAAATTTGCTAATGGAGAATCTAACAAGTACATGATAAGCTCCATGAGTGAAATATCCAAGCTTAACTGACATTCTTCTCCAGAAATAAGAGTGATCCCTAGGATGATGATACATTGTGATTTACTTTTTAGACTTCATCTCTTCAAACTGGTCAAAAAGGTGGCATAAGAATTCAGAATCTGAAACTCTTTCTAAATGTTATAAATATGAACGGTATCTCCAGGTCAAGACAACTAAATCAACAATTTCCATGAAAACATGGATAAAAGCAGTACTCATCTTTTATAAAATAACCCAAATAGAGTATTTATATGGTTAAATGAGAAACCTGGGCTCAAACTCCTTTCTCAGTTTATTTCTAACCAGGTATCTGTATCACAAAGTATTAGATTGGGACAAGAAGGCTGCTTGAATGGGTTTGTTGTATAGTTAGAAATGTAGCACTAGCCACAGATTGTTCAATTTTACAACAGGGCGACAACACTTCCCGGATGTTCTACACCGTGAAACTTAAAACTGCTGGACGCAATGCTGTGTTATCTGCTACATTTGTTCCAAGTCTGCTTTCTGGGCCAGATTACTCCAAGGACTTAGATACAGAGTTTCTTATTTCTGAAGATCTCAGACAGACTTGCGTAAAAAAGAGATACCAAGTTGTTTTTATCAGCCAAGACAGAGAAATGAAACTAGGACGCACATACACTTTTGTGAATATGAGTCTTCTTTATTCTAAACTTGAAGACCTCAAACACCAGATTTATTTTTCTTTTTGTTATTTTGACATTATGCCACTACAGATTCCTGTATCAAATTACAACTGCTCACTAAATAAACTCAACATCATGATGGAAGCACGTAAAACACAGTTTCAACCCATCTAAAACCTCACAATCAGATCTAGGAAATCTGCAATGTGCAAAGTGCTTGGTAGCTCTCTGAAACACACCTAACCAAAACTAGACAGCAAAAAGCTATATTGAGACCTACTGCTAGCTCTTTTTTTCATTATTATCTTCTCTTTCAAAGAAAGGAAGTGGCAGCCAAACACTGATTATGGATTTCCTCTACTAATTTACTTTTTCTTTATATTGGATCAGCCTTGGCTATTTCCATAGGGACTAATAAATGTTTATGAGTGATTCCTTGATTCCCACAGAGACCATGGGACATTGCAAATCCCCCAATTCATTACAAAATAAGCCCAGAAAAAAAGCACACTATGGGGAAGAAAACAAGTAATTCAATACATATACCCAGCAAAATTTAGCATTTGTACTCAGTTCTTGTTTGTAGAAAAGATAATCAGAAAGGATTTCCCCATGGACAAAGAGCATCAAAACTGTAAATCCAAAGAACTGTGTATGAGAAGGCACACAGTTCTAAGTCTTTACAGTTTTCATTAATTCAGATATCTTGTCACTGAAGATGAAAAAAAACAGTGAACAAAAAGTAATCCATTTTTTCATTATTAAAACATAAGAAAAAGCTATTTGAAAACTTCGGTCTGTTTTTCTAGTTCTCGTCCTTAACAGTTAAGCTGCTGAACAATAAAACGTGAGGCAGAAAAAAGCTACTGTGAAAATTTACAGACTTTTTAAAAATACAATAGTCTAGATTTGCATGTATTGGAGTATGTTGAAGGACTAGAAATTCAGTCTTCCACGGCACACAGCACCACCATTCCAATGACCAGCAAACTGATGGGAACAATTTAATAAAAGAGCTATTAATAGCATAATGACTATAACTACATATTTGCCATCCTAACTTACAGACTGAATTTCTTTTCTGTCTCAATTCTTTGTCCATTACTACCAATATTTTAAACACAGATTTTAAGACTTCATAAAAAATGTCTCCTACATGCAAATATTTCAGAGGCAGCTATGGTCTTTGTGTATAATATATATCAGTATAATTTTTTTAAGAAACTATATTGGAAGTAACCTAGCTCAGAAGCCCTATCAGACTGACATCTACACAGCAAAATAGTGATAAAGAATCCCATTTAATCTTTTAAGTTAATTCACCTGTTGATCAGTTGATGTACGCTGTTGAACTGTGTCATGGCTCACAGAGCCTTTTTTGACTTGTATCCTGCCAGGCGGAGGAGGAGGAATCACACCTGAATATGAAGCTGGGTTATCAGCATCTGAAGAATACAAGGCTGTGTGCCTTGACTCTTGTTCGTTCTTTGACACAACAAATCTGGGAAGAGGGAGGTCCTTTACTGTTAAAAAAAAAAAAAAAGCAGGATATTTACCATACATAAATACGAGGATTAAAAATAAAAACACTGTTCTATTTTGAAGTTAAAATTTCACACGTGACTCAATTCCTTACACACTGAGACTGCTGCTATAGTCAAGCCAACACCTGGCAGCTGGAAAAAGCAAATACCTATTCTGCATTAGACTTTGTGATTCAGCTACCCAAATTTTGGTACACAAAGATGACCTCACATTGCTCCATTACAGCTTTGCACCACAACTGTGCACTAAACGCAGCAGCAACCAGATAAGCTGGATTTAGCCATTTTTTGCTAGATTTGTCAACATTTAATTCCTGAAGCATCATTTTCAAAATTTTTCTACCATTTCTAGCACATGTAAAGAACTAGAGTCTTCATATAAAATAGTTCATCAGGAAAACCAATGCTAAAATACTGCAGTATATTCAGCATCATCTTTGGTGAGCTAATGTCATGTTCGTATTTACAACAGATAATATAATCTAGGTGTACCACAGAGTGTGACAATTGCTTAAACACATCTATGCATACTTTTTTACAACAAAAGCTATATTAGCTCATTTGGAATGCTGGAAGTACAACTGGAAATATTCCAATGTCACCTCACTTTGATATGAACAACTAAAATGCAAAGTTTCTACAAAATGCTAGGAAGCCCATTAGCTTAATGTACCATGGTTCAGAGTAACCCAACATAGAAATGAGACTATGTAAACCTTCAATTTCCCACTACAAGACCTCTACCATTTTTCTCGCAACTGCAATCTTCTTAGTGCTCCAGTTTGAATAAACATAAATTGTGAATTTGCTGTACAGCTTATTTGGAAATTATGTCTCAAACACAAAACAAAATTACAAGCGTGGCTCAATTTAATTTCTCTTGCTGACTGCTTACGTAAATTACTTCTGGTACTGAGAATGAGTCAGTGGTACTACAACTATATTAAAATACAAGATTAAATTGCATACTGTTTATTACATGAGCATTGTACCCCATGCTGCAGCAGGAAAGTAACATAACTAAACAGAAAAACATGGCCAGCCAAAAGTGAAAAAGCCATTGCATACAAGTGAAAATGTGTATGTTTGCAAAACCAGGAAAATAGAGGCACCAGATGATCCAACTGACACAGGGGAAGTCTGTGCAATCAACTGTGCCAGCATGAGTCACAAAATAATAGAGAACTCAAAAGAAACACAAAATACTCTACTGTCTTCTTTAAAAGAAAGACTAGATAAATATAGGTTTGTTTAGCTGTACTAAGCTCCTACATGACTAACCTGCTATTTTTACCTCTCTCATCTCTGACTTTTTCCAGTAACAGCAGAAAAATCTCATTTCAACACTATAGCATTTGTTACCATTCAGAAATCCCTCAATTATAAATGTGATAGCTGTCATGAATGGAACTAACCCTTGACATTGAGTATATTGAAGAGTTCTCTGTACTTTTCATGCCCACATCCTTCCTAATATTTTTTTCTAGCAAAACCTGTATTCCATACTTAAAAAATAAATATTGCCTTGAAATAGACACTGCTCATTCATGTCTCAATTTTTAGCTTCCTGGAAGGAAAATTTTCTGAAGGAACAAGAGCTTTGGAGGCTTGTAATATAATAACTAATGCAAGTATTCTTACTCTACTGCCCATCTGAGTAATCAAAAGAGTACTTAAGAACCAGCTGGCCCACACTTATGTTAGACTTGGTATTTAAAATTTGACCGAGTTTCCACTCAGCAATTCAGATAAAGTAAATTTCTTGTCTACTGACAAGACACACAAAAATACAAAAGGAAAAAGTAGGAAGGTGAAAGAAATTCCCAAGATAAAAGAATTAAGAAAATTAAGAAAATCAATGAAACATGCATAAAATGGAGAGCTAAAAAATAGATGTTCAAAAATATAAGCTTTAACTAGTTTAAAGTGTCTGAAGAGACAAAGAGTATACAGCTTAGTTTGGGATGGCTCTAACAGTTTGTCTTCAAGACATCTTGAAGTTAGCAAAGCTCAGAATCATTTTATCAGCCTGCTGCATTTTAGTTGTTGAGTTAGCTGTTACAACAAGACTTGAATAATTCTAGAAGCAGGAAATTCATAGATAGGACTGGAACCACTGCAACCAAGGCAACAGACCATAGCTAAAAACAGTTAGGGTAAAAATAAATGTTCTTTCTCTTGTACTTGGTGTATTTAGTAGCCTTGGAACCAGTTACAGAAAATTATTCCTAGAAGTTCAGAAATCATTACAAGTAATTCTAATATTGTCATGAATCAAGGAAATTATCAATGTGAAATTAAAGTTCCAATCACTGTTAACTTTTTAGCTGCATATTTTATATTTTGAAATTAACTCTGTACCTTCATTTAAATGTTTCCTTCAAAATTCTTGTGATTTCTTTTTTTTTTTTTAACAGAAAACCTACTTCTGGTTAAGGTACCTTGCATTAAAATAAAACCAAGATTATAAAATCCCTGTAAAAAGCCTACATACAGATTTGGCTTTCCCTTCTCCAACAGGCATTTTATGAGAGAAATTCCACAATTGCTTGATCAAGTTCCAGTTTTATCAATATTAAGAATTGAAAGTTCTTTTTCCACTTTTCCGATTTTAGGACATTCTGCTACAACTTGCTAAAGCTTTAGATTAGGGAACACATAAGAAAAACTAGGGAAATGCTTTATAAACACCCAGTGTCTTATAAACAGAAAGGGACTTGAATACTAGCAAAATGTTGACTATAACAACGCACTTTTCCAAAAAACTACAAAACCCCATGAAATCAGTATAAACAGTTTGTATGAACCTAGAAAAAACATAAGAGTGAGAGCATACAAAGTGATTAATTTCTTTTTTATAGCTGTGTCAAATACTTCAGTCATATCAGATTGTTTACAACAGTCTCCTTAACTGCTGTTTTTAGACACAAAAACCTCCTAAGACATCTTTTATTTATTAGCATATTAAAATCATAACATTTTTCTACAGACATAAAATCTATTAGGAAAGTCACTCTAAGGCAAAACTGTGTTCCAAAGATACTTTTAGCTTTTGAGTTGTGTCCTATAATGCAAGGGCTATAGTGCCTTAAAACTCATTACTTCATCTTCCTAAGTCTCTTTTCATCTTACAGAACAACAAGGACAAGGATCCACTTATCTCATTCAGAAGGCTACAGGAGAGCCTCACATCAAAGCTCTTCCTGCAGCTCTAAACCATCTTTCTAGAATATGCCTTCCTTCTGTTTCACCTATTTCACCACCCACACCACAGCTGACCTTTGAAAAGTAGGGTAACAGGTGATATGGCTGACACAGACTTCAAAAATCTTTTACAGGTCATGTTTTTCACTAGGAAAAAATCTTAAACTAATCTTCATATCTGCTCTTAGAAGAGAAAAAACTGTCAAACCAAGTGAAAAGAAATGCAATGTTAGAAAAGATAACCTTCTGTTTGTCGCAATCAAGGCTCTGGAAATCCAGCAGCTACAAAAGTCTGCAAATACTGCATTCATGTTCTCCTTCCAGTTTACATTACTCCTCTTAGTACTTCACTCAGAGGACATGGCACACAATTTCTCTCATCAGTAATCTATAGAATTAACTTGCTCCTACATAGTAGGTACAAATTGTTCATTCATCCCATGGTGAATGCAATACTTATTCAATGAGTAAGGTATTTCTACTTGTATTAACTGCACAGTAAGAAAATACTCTCTCAGTTTCTCCACATTTTTAAATTAACAACACAAATAAAGATATATCCCACTAATTTACAATGTTACTCTGTAAGAATATGTAAGCGAACTACCAATAATTGCACTCAGCAACTCAATCCCCACTCCCTCAATCCTGTGATTTACCTGTATTTAAGCTTTCCACTCTTAGAGGGCGACCAGATTGGGCCACAGCAACAAGTTTCAAAGCAATGTAAAATTGACTTCTTCCAAAATAGCCAAGTCTTGTTGCACCACAGAGCTCCATAATCTGAAATGAAACACAATTACTTATAGAAAGAAATTTTAAAAACAACAGCTATACAGATTTCATACATTTCAGAGGAGCATGCCATGTTTTCAAACATACTGAATCCCACTCCACAATGATGACCTGCAATCTTATTGAAGGGCATTCCAGCTCGTGCCAGGTCACTGATAAGATACTAAGCACGACACATTCCAAATCAGACTCTCAGAGTTAAATTATCCAGACTGCCTTTTATCTACTGAGCAGTCTCATCTAGACCGCAATGCTCCAAGTGAAACACTTGTTGGAAGTCAATGTAGATGGCATCACTGCTTCTCTTTCCTCAACCATAGTTCCAGACAATCTGGTGGTCAAGTACTCTTGGTAATCCTAATTATTGTTTTCACCTTCATAGGCCTAGAAATGGCTTCTAAGCAGACTGGCTCCACAATTCCTCAGGGACCAAACTGCAGCTGACCAGCATGCAGTTCCCCAAATAAATCTTCCTTTACATTCCTGAAGATGACTGTAACATCTTTCTCCTGTCATTGAGACGCAACTCTCTACAACTATTCAAAGAGAAAGATGGCTTGTAACAACATTAGCTAGCTCTCTCAACATGCTCAGAAGGACCCCATCTAATCCCATGGATTTGACAGTTCTCTAGAGACCCTTCATCTTTTTTGTAATATTACTAGTTTCTCTCCTTCAATCTTATCCCAGGCATGAAACTTTGCCTGTGACCATAGGGCAGAGACTCTCAGACTAATTTACATCCATGGGCATGAATTTCTGTCCTCACCCTTCCCACATGAGCTCAGTCATGTTCCCTTGTTGGCAAACCTGGTCTCTTGTCACATTTGCACGTTTTTGTAACTACTAGCATGTACTATCACTGGACTTAGAAAAAGATGTCCTGAAAGGTTTCCCAGCTTTCAGAGGACACAGTTGTAAGTGCAGAGGGGCCCTGCCTGCAGGCAAGTGAATGAAGAAGTGAATTTTCACATAGCAATAACTGAGCCATCCAATGCACAAAGCTGTTAGCCTGTGTGCTTCAGCACCACCGGATCAGAAAACGGACTTCAGTAACTCCATCCAATGAATCAGATGAGTTTATCAACTACAACTGAACCAGATGCAGTTCAACAAAAAACTATTTAGTTATCTCCTTGCCATGCACCACGTCCCAAAAAGGTGCAGGAAGTTGACAAACTAAGTATTTGTGTTCCAAAAAAGTTAGAAGAGGTTTAGGGCTGTACAGGCAGCTCAGATCCTGCTGGACAAAAAATACTGCATTAAATCAGTTGTCTGATTCTGCATCACACTTCACACAGTATCCCACAGCTCCTGTTATATGCATTTTCCCACCATAATATTTCTGCAATATAATGTCTGGAGAAAACTCAAGGAATCACAGGGCATTTCCTAAAATCCATTGAATACAAAAAAAAATTCAATACAGTTGAACACAACACTAATTTCAACAGGTTGGTTGGACTACAGAAAGTTCCACCAGGAAAGAAGTGACAGTGCAAACTGACAGATGACAATTCCAATAAAAACTGAGGCATTGACATCTAAACCTTTACTCAACCTAATGCCAAAAATAATTATCCTGAGTTTAAATAAATAGCAGAGCTAAAGCAGTGGAGATCCAACAGAAGCTAGGAATCAAAACCAGTGCGACAGCAAAAGCAATTCTTTTTTTAAAGCACTGTATGCTGGAAGACTGATGGAACATCCACATACTTGACTACAAGCAAAATAGAAAATGCTTGTGGATTCAGCACAACAGAGGGGTTAACTAGAGTCTCATGAGTCTTATGAAAAGAAGCAATGATAGAGGCATTTTGAGCTTATGGAATCATTAGGTAGTAATGGTTTTGTGCAATTTCAAAGTCATGGCTGAACTATAAACTACCTTTTGTTGGAGCTTTTCAGTACTGCCAGAAAGGAAAAGAAAAAGTTCAGTTCAAAACTGAATTAATAACTAAGCTACTGTGACAGGTAAGTATGAGAAAGGAAATGCAAGCATGGATGCAAAATAAAAATATATAAATACAGCAGATATAAGTATCATGAAGAGCAAAAAGCTAATAAAATACAATACAAAAAAACCCCAAACAAAAATTATTTAGTCCACCCCACCCACTCCCCCTCAAAAAACTGAACAAGAGGTGTCAAATCCACCCATAGCTAGCTAAAGGAGTCCTCTGTTTCAAATACAGAATATAACCTAATTAGAAACATGACTGAAGGTTGAGTAAAATCATTAGATGCAAGCATCTAGTGGAAACTCCTCTACTTAGTGACACCATGCCCAGACATACTCAAAACAGAGTACCTGGAAATTCCCTGAAGCAGGATTTAAACGTGAAACAGGTAATAAGCTATACTGAATGGGGGAATAATAACAAAAATTATCAAGGAACTGCTTCTCTGAGATTTAGGACTTTCATCTGCTTAAGAAGAGAGAGGATAAGGAATTTCCCTAAACTCTTCAAGGAATGCAGAGCCATCTTCAAGACAAAATGTTTCACAATTGTTTTAATCTTTTTAGATATGAAGAACCTGAGGTCACACTACTGCAATTTACTAGAGTAAGGCAAACTACTCAGTAAAGCTCCATAATTGTTGAAAGCCCTCCATAAAAAAACACCAAAAAAACACCCCAAACAAACAAAAAACTCACAAAGCCACACCTCTGTGCAGTAGCTGTGAATTATTAAATTGCATGTTCAGTCATCATACCACAAATATGTAACAACAGCATCAGAAATACCAGGAGTTGGCAGAAACCAGACATGGCTGGGAAGCAGTATATCGTCAAAGGGCACTGTTTCAAGCAGATACCTTCTAGAACCCTTACAGGTTTCAAATAAGAGGCCCTTGAACTTCAAGAGGTTTGTGGACCTTTACAAATTCCAGGTGAAGTGGAACAAATAATTTCTCTATCAAATGCAGTGAAATACACTTCCCAAAATTCATGAAATCTCTCTGGGAATATCTTCCAGAATATCACAGTCTCCTTGCCCCCAGGCTCTTCTACAAGGCAAATGAAGCCCATTATCTGTAAATATTATTCATGCAAAAGTAAAACAGTATTTAAACGGGGATGACATCAATGCTAAAACAATAAATGAAGCAACATGCATGCCACCTACACGGTAAAGATAAAAATATTTCATCTGCTTGGAGGGAGTTACTTAAGTACCTACTGTTCCATACCAGAGGGTGGCAAGAGGCAAGACCTGAAGACAACTTTAGCAGGCTGGAAGCTAAAACACACACGCTGTGTGCTGATGGGAAGGGGAGTGAACAAACTTAGAGGAGAAACTTTTATCATCTCATCCAAACTAGGACATTGTTGATTAAAAAAGAAATCTTACACCAAGAATATAAACATGAAAATTGTTAAACACAAAGAAACCCTACACAGAATCAAACAATAGTTGAACTTGCAAAGGTCCTCTGTAGATCATTTGCTCCACTCCCCCTGCTCAAAGCAGGCTCAGCAGGTTGCTTTGAACTGTGTCCAGTTGGGATTTTGAGTATATATATCCAAGCAGGGAAACTCGTACAACATCCCTAGACAACCTCTTTGAGTGATCACCTTTACAGTAACAAAGTTTTCTCTTAATTTTAAATTTAACAAAGACCATAAACAATTTCAAGTAAACCATGCACCTGAAATACAAAACAAGTTCTCACATTCATTATACACATTTGATACAAACTTGAGTTAAACCAAATCATATGAACATACCTGTGCTTCAATATTTAGAAAACAAATTTGAGTTTTACTGTGCATATTAACAATAACCTTCAACTGAAAAACAAGTATTACATTAAAAAAAGTTGTTTACTTAAGATAAAAAATTAAATATAATAACTTGCTTTTGTTAGTTAATGTGAATAGTTAGTTTTGTTAGTTAATATGAATGTAACTGATTATGGACTGATTTTAATTTATAGTTTAAAAATTTTAAATGTATCATATCAACAATATCATTTCTGTATCTCATATGCAGTAGTTCATTAATGAGTTTCAAACTAAAAACATACGACAGAATTTTTTCCAACTTAAAAGTTTATTGGAATACAACCTCAAATTGGTTTCTAGAACACACTGTCCTACAACGATGCTGTCCTGAACTCATGTACTCCACTCACCTCAGCTATAACAAAAATTAGCCACATCTCTAATGTAATTCAGGGATGTGTGATGTAAGATGAAAAAAATGTTTCCTAATCATTGCTATTGTACTGGAAAAAAAAACCCCTGACCATCCCTACACACAGAACTATGAAAATCTCCTTCACTCATTTTTTCCTAGCTTGAATATGTTTCTGTCCTCCCAGTTTGTTATCTTCTAATCACATTATTCTGCAACTGCTGTTAGATCAATTCCTGTCACTTCATTTGTCTCAATCTATCTCACTAATTGCTGACTACAGCCTGGCACAGTTTTCCAACTACAGACTCTCACCTATTGTCAACTGGACAAAGCAATACTGATTAGTCTGCTAATATTAGTTAGAATTTGTAACTTCTGTTCAACGATATCCGTTGACAGGTAGCTTCACAGATGCAACAGGTGTTGCACTGTGCAACAGGAACAAGACAGAGAACTGACAAAGATCCTTCTTTTGATGAGTTATTTTTAACCAAGTCAAGTCTCTGACCCAGTTTTTCAAAGGGCTCCACAAAGCTTGGCACAAGGTGGGACACAAATAAAAAACAACTGTAGACAGATAAAAAAAGAATGTAACTAAAAGAAACAGTCCAAGTATTGCTCTGAATTCTATGTTTCAATACACTGCAAACATTTCAACAGTCTTACTCCTATCCAAAGATCATTTGCAAAATGTATCTGTGAAGGATAATGAATACTACTATATTTAATACTCAGTCAGTGTGAAGCAGAAAATGTTCATGTGCTGCTGAACAGCAAGTGTAAAATTACCTCTAACATATACATTTATCTTATTAGGTACTCAGGCATTGTAGTAAATATAGTTAATCAGATGATACTAAGAATTCCAAGGCACAGAGTATATATTTAGGGCATTGCTGTTCTCTGTTGCATAACAAATAGTAAGGTTTACTGATTGTTCCATGAAGATACATTTCAGTCAATTCCACAAACCTGGCTTCAGAACACAGGCTTTGAAAGAAATAAAACCAATAGTGCTGGAGGACTTCCAAGACAATACACGCTCTCTGGCAGTGAACTATTTAGAGTCTTATTGTCTGAGCTTCTCCTAATACTTCTCTGCCCTTGATTTTCACACTACACAGATCCACAGTGGAAGGAAGAAAAAGCTACTCATCTGCTTGGACAATTAATTCTCTGTCGATACTTAGAACTAAGACTTCCCATTCTACAGGTCATTTAAGGGTCAAACATACATCTATTTCACTTAAATGAAATTTCAGAATTAATCACATCAGAAATAATTAGCTGTTCAAAAAATGACCCAGTACTTTAAGGCTCAGAGGAATTATTCTGCCCCTGTATTTGGGATCTGTTTAACAAGCATGCCCACTCCCTGAGTACAGGTCGTCAGATCTGGAGTCATGCTTTCACTTTGTTAATAGAAAAGTAGCAAAAACCACTGGACATTTAAAACTCTGATTCATGACAGATAAATTCTTAACAAATGAATATGCTGACACCACATAAGCACACAAAAACCTCATAGAACTTTTATTACTGGTGGTGCTTTTTGAAACAGTTATATTTGGGCAATTGCTGAACTTGATCCATTGCAAAAGTTGTCTGCAACACTTGTTGTTCTTGGTAGCATGAAGATTCCCAGTGCATTAGCCCCATTTATTAAAGACACTTCCTAATGCAGTAGTAGCTTTTTTGATTTTTCCACTTGGAATCAAAATTTGTGGTCTTACTAACAGCTTCTGCAAAAGCTGTTACAAGCTCTACACATGAATATGACCTGCAGAGCCTCTTATGTAGAGCTCTGTGGCTCTCCAGAGGTCAGCAATTCCCTTCTGATTTGGTAGTACATGGCAACCACTACCCATCAATCCACAAAAATAAGGTAGATGCACCCTACATGCAACTACAAGACCTTGACTAAGAGAAGTGATTTTTCCAAGTATCTAGAGAAATAGACTGCCCTACTTGACTACAATTAAAAAAAAAATGCTGTAATATACCCTCAAAAACAGGGCAGAATAAAGAATTCTACACCCTTCTGCTATGTTCAGTAACACCAACGAAGGAAAACACAGATAGCCAGAAGAACACCCACTTAGAAAGCAACTACCATCCTCCCAAGTAAAAAAAATCACACCTGGAGGACTTCAAGGCAGAGCTGCTATTTGTTTGTACTAAGACTTTCTCTACTGCTTTTTCTTTGGCAGAGTAGGTGCTCATGAGAAAGATACTTTACATGCAGAAATGGTAATAAAGCAGCCAGAAGAACTGGAAATTAAAAAAAAATCTGAAAGAGCAAAAGACAGCCTGGGGAACTACAAGAACTATTTCTTATTTTTGATGCCTAAAGAGAGGCTTGTTTAAAGTGAGATATTCCACATACCTGTGTTCTCTAACTATGTAATTTCACATTACTGCTTAACCTAAATAGCTCCTCCCTCCTGTGCTCTCAGCTGCAGTTTCCCCACATTCCTGAGCAATAACTGCTGCGTATCTGTCTGGGTACACAATGTGATTACTCCACTCAGTAAGCCAAAAAAAGTTACTGTGTTAGTTATTTTCTCTTTTATTAAACTGAATCTGTCTACTATACAACCAACAAACACCTCAGCAGAGTTTCAGAAGTTATTTACTCACAGGCTTTATTTACAACAGAAAAAGTACAAGTTTTTGTGAACAAACTGCAATGACTCTTATAGCATATATCACTCACTGGTCAATATCAGATAGATGAAACTTGGATTTCAGGTTTGCAGTTTATGTTTTTGACAAGCAAAGCCTGAAGCAGAAATGGCAAACAAGCCCCAGCTGGCACACACAAAATTACATTCTTCATCTGTAATCTTTTGAGGCACTTGGTCTTATTCTTGCAATAATTGAAAGTCCAGCTGAATACTTATGAAGACTAACCAAGTTTGCCCTAACTTTATGTGTTGTTTTCTTCTTCTTATGGTTGAAGTTTATGTGAGTAAATAACTTCTGAAGCTCTACCAATCTTCAAAACATAACTTATCTTCCTTAGCACAAACAAATGAATGGAATCACTTGCATATAATTATCAAGAAAGCATCTAGCTTCAGCAGGCACTGGAGATACTTCACAGATATTCTAATTGTGGGTACTCCTACCATGTAGCATTAAGTTGAATACTTTTCCTGTAATACTAAAAGCTGAAGAAAGGAGCATTTATATAGACATTTTCATTTTGAGATCTTCTCTGTAACTGAACCATTCCAGTGATTTATATTCTTTGCTAATAATTATTTTCTTTCTTTTCCAGTTTTAACATTTTCCCCACACATCACCTTCCATTATTTTGCCAGAACAATACTAACAGAGAAAAAACCCAAATGAGCACAAGCTTCTGGTTCTTTTGCTAATGTAAAACAAATATTAAGGCATTCTCTGATCTCAGATTTAGTGGTCATGCTGTGGCCTGGACAAATAGGACTGTCCTGGTCTGTTCCTGTAATTCCTGAGCACATTCATGAAACTTTATCTGAAGATACTGTGTCCATTACTTTACACTCCTTTCCCATATCAGTCTTTTTTCCTCTGAGTATCAATCTGAGCACTGTTAATTAGTTACTTAGCTTTGCACAGCTCTCCTCCTTCCACTGAGGCCAAGAAGCCTTAATGATGTGTCTATCAAAGTTTAAACAAACCTTGGTTAAAGTTCTAAAAACTGCACAATTACTATTAGTGGAGCTACACTTGAGACTCCACTGTTAACATTAGGTCTTAAATTTTTAAAAGATGCTTCAAATTAGAAAAACCAAGTCATTCACACTATGGTAACAATAATGACAGTTTTCTACAAAATTCCCAACTACTAGTCTGTAGCAGGAGTATGTCAGCACCTAATGCTAAATTTTATACAGCTCAGTCCTGGTCATCCTTTTCTGGGATTAGTGAAGTTGAAAGATATATTCAAAACTGAGCCTACTCATTACTCTGTTACCATACTTCAGAAGCATTTTAGAAATCAGAAGTCAATCATTCCAGAAATTCAGGTCAGACTGTCATCTTTTCCAAGTCTTTTAATCTTTCAAAACACAGTTCCTATACATAGTCAGACATGCCTAAATTATGCTGTATTTTTTGTATAACAAATGTAGGGATAATTTAACTCTTCAGACACTAACCCCAGGTGGTTAGTGTCTGAGAAATAAGCAAGTCATGAACATGATCACCAAGTTGGTTCCTTTAATTAGACAGAATGACATTCTTGGCTTAAGAATATCCTTATGGTCAACAGAAATGCTAAAGAAAAGAGAATAAGAGGGAAATATCCTCTTACATTAATCATTATTGGAACTCCAGTGAGAAATCTGATAGTCAACGTATTTCTCCCACACTCACTTTTGACTTCAAACTAATTTAAAAGAACTCCAATCTGACATCTAGGAATTTTATACGAAGGACTAACCTAAAACAGCAAATATTTATGACCAAATAGGTAGGAAACTTGTCTGCAAGGACTAATATTTTGAGAGCTAGTAAATACAATTGAAAAGTCACAGAGACTGCCAGCAAAGTCCTGTAATTTCACAGTATCTGCAAGTAACATTTACTGAAGATTAGACTAAGATGAAGGCATGTTTGCCATTTTTCACAGTTAGTGAAGTACTTAAAGTTTCTAACAGAAAAGAACTGCTTTCACCAGTAAAAGATCAAATTTACAATCCATAATTTTGTACAGCCAACTTGAGTCTAAGACGGCTACACTTGCCAAAGGCCCTGACATTTCCAATTCTAGAATTCTACCCAGTTATGTCAGAAAGGATATTAATCACTCCTCCTGTCATGTGTCTTTTAAAAAGAAAAGAATAAACTGTTTTCAAACTAAGCTGAGCTGGGATACTTGAAATTATCTGAGTGCCGTGTTGGCACATGGACTTATTAAGGAATTATTTACTATGTAAGTGACTGTACAGTATGGATATCAATTTCAAAGCCTCAAAACCAATTACACCAAGAAATCCACTAAAAGTAAATATAAGTCTAGTAGACTTAAAGTCCTACAGTTTTGCCATAACTTCCTGCCTTTTGTTTCAAAAAACAATGACTGTTCTCTTCCTAAATGCTGCTGAGATATGAGACCACTCCAACTAATTAACTGTAAAAATAAATTAATTTTCAGCCCAGCATAGTCTCTGTGAACGTAACATGACTTAAATAAACATTTTTACCAGAATTCTGCAGAAACTCAAAGCATAATTCACAGGATCAACAGCAGATTAAAAGCCATTCCTGGCAATAACAGAAAGTACACTCTTGTGTATCTCATCAATACAGTGAATCAAAGCCAACCTAAGGCTCAGCTAAAAGATGCTGAATATGCTATTATAGTGACATTTGAAGGGAAAAAATAGGTGATTCACAAATCAGGTATTTTTAACTGCAGATCCGAGCACTTACAACAGGTTTTTAACAACAATTGTTTACTAAATGAGGACTGGGATATAGCATAATATGTGCGTGCAACCATATTCTATATGAAAATATATAAAGATGGAAAATTATAGATAAGTTAGGTAACATTATAATCATAAGTCTACAGAGTCATCAATTTTATGGTGCTCAGGCTAAAAAAATACTACATATTACTAAGAAAATTGCTATAGTTAGAGGAATCTACACTAGAAGAGTACCTTGATAATGACCTGTTGTGAACATTGCCTCAGAAGAAATCAAAACTAATATTAAGTATTTTCTAAGTGACATTTTAATATAAGATTTAAAATAATAAAACAAAATGTATGAGTTGGAGTAAATAAAGTGATTTTTTTTTTCATTTGGGCTTGTTACAGACTAGTTATTAGTCAGTATTAGAGAAAAAAGCTTTTTACACAGTATACATTTTTTAAAGATTTAAAAGTGCTATTATTTTAAATATACTCCAAATTCCTATGACTGAAAGGAAGACATGAAATTTGCCATGTATAAGGAATTGTGATTTCTCACCCCATCAGTTCGGGGAGAATAATAAATTCAGCAAATTAACCAGAATGAGTTTGAGTCTTCTGCATATCTCTGCCAAAGAGGAAATCCTAAGCCCTGGTTCAGCTTCCATTCAGTAGACTCTACTGATTTGACAAATGGGTAGTCTTTCTGTAGGAAGATTCACTGAAACAGTAACTGCAACAACACAATAATTGCAAACAAGCTGTTATTTTCTTAGATCCCTTTCTCTCTACAGCCATTTTCCAACAAAGAAGCCAACATTTTAAATCAAGAACCTGCAATTTCATTTTGTTATGTTCTGCCTATGGACTGTAATTCCATTTATAATTGTGCTGCCTGTCAGCAAATAAGCTCTGGCATTTGAGAAAACCACCACTGCATCTTCTGTTCCCTCTGTCTCAAAAAACTACCACCCCAAGAACAACAGAACATGCCTGCATCTCAGAGTCTGGACTTCTCAACGAGGCAGCTGCATCACGGGGTATGCACTTTCTTACAACTTCTGATGTGAGGGTAGCAAACTGTGACAGAGACTTCAGGTAGACAACCAGAGTGTAATTTTGTCAATGAAATAAGAAGAAGCAAAACTAATCTGTCTGTAACAACTCCTTAAAAAATAAACAAAAAGCTTGAAAGTGGCTAACAAGAGCCAAAAACAGCTTTACACTAGGTTTTTACTGGACTAATGGAAGCTTACTGTAATTGAAGTAACTGGGCATAATTGTGTAATTCATCTGTCAAAGACTTTCTAACACTTAATTAGAAGCTAGGTAACATTGCTGCACAATGCCAGCACTAAAGATGATAGTTCATTCATTTTAGAGAAGATACATGCCAATACTCACACATTTGTAGTTATATAGTAATGTTGTATTTTAAAGCAAGATGCTCTGACTCATTAATTTCAGATGAGTATCACATGCACCACTGACTTGCTTCTGGTCTGGTGAAGTTTCTGTGATTCATAATCAAGAGTACAAATTCAGAAAACATTCTATGATTAACTCAACTAAGTAAGAATTCTACAAATCAAATGGAATATCTAATATATTCATTCCATACACAAGCAATGAGTTTCACAATGCATTTTTTTCACTAATTGTAGTTTTTACAAGCAATTTCCCCACCACTGCAGAGACACCAAAAACTGACTTTATTAGAGTACATACATGAGTGTTTTAGGTCAGATAGGAAACACGCCACTGAAGCCAATTTCCCTGAGCATGCTCCTCCCTGCAGCCACTCCAGAACAGGCAACTACGTTTCTTTTGTATCGAGGCACTTAACGAGTGCCAGCTAACATCCAGTGCACAGGACCAGGCTGGAACTCTAGCAAAAGGAAGCTCCTGAAGTGCATAAATAGGGTGGATGACAGCTCCTCAGGATCACTCATGTTGTGTCATGCTGCTTGCACATACAAACAGCAAGGTACACGCAACTGAGACACAAGATGAGGCAAGTGAAAACTACATTTGACAAAATCTTCCAATTTTTTTGGCTGAACAAGCTTCCTGGACCAGCTCACTGTCTGTTCAAAGTAAAGCCAGAGCCAGCTCCATCTTCCACTGGTTTAAGCCAACAAACCCCATGCCAGGTCACAACTAAAATATCCAATTGCTCTAGAATAAAGAAAGTTCTCTACTTCCCCTCTGTCAAAGAGTTTTCCTGCCTCCTTTCTTGCGCTAGCACTGATATTCATTCAATCCCACTGTCACCTGATACAGAGTTATAACCAACAAAAAGCTGTGATTATTTTTCTGCCCACAACAGCATTGGACAGGCATGAGTGTCTTTGCAAGAAGGAACACAAGGCTGAGGGAAGACAGGAGCCCCTTCTTCCCCTTCTTCAGTGCCAACTCACCATTAGATTTTTGTCAGCTGCAATGTGAAACCACACCCTGAGAGCAATCTGAAGACTCATAACTGCTGTGAAGTAGCTGGACTTCTTACCCCAACACACGTACTATTATTCTCTCCTTTATGCGAGTCTTCTACCTTAATGCTCATTTCAGGGATGTGCATAAAGAAGAAGAAATGTGGGTTAAAAGAGACTGGTGTTCTGACATATGCATCTATGTATTTTGTTCTGATAATAAAGTTGTCCTTTTGTAGATGTGTACAAAACAGACATTGAGCTTTTCTTTTCCAGGACACTAGTATGGTATACAACACCAGTAACTGTTTCAGTCTTCTATATGTTCATTATCCCCACTAAACAGGGAGCTGACAGTGTCCCTCAGAGGGAGAAATGAAATTGATTAAGAACAATGAGACACACATATTAACTTTTGCTGCTGTGAGACAGATCTCTTACAAGGACATAACTCTTTGCAAAAGAGGCTGCACATATATCCAGCCTTTAGACAACAGATTTGCAAGTAAAACAAGTTATGAGCCTAAAAATGCAACAGTCAGACATTTTCATTCCCAATGGAATTAGTTCTGAACTATTCAGAGATACCTACCAACAGGTAGTATTGAAAAGGAAAAACTAGGAAGTAGTTCCTC
This sequence comes from Chloebia gouldiae, assembly GCA_003676055.1. Taxonomy (NCBI): domain Eukaryota; kingdom Metazoa; phylum Chordata; class Aves; order Passeriformes; family Passeridae; genus Chloebia; species Chloebia gouldiae. Next base: position 58,196,450 of record QUSF01000002.1, on the reverse strand, counting down.
AGGACTACTTGGTCCCCATGAGCTTGAAGAGCGACCATTTTACGCTATGTTTTGCACACCTACAAAAGTACTTAGCATTCATGTGACCAGTACTACACTTGCATTCCAGGATTATGTAAGGATTGAGTAACTGAATCAAGTTCATTTCCCCACAAGCATCAGGTGCTTCAAATGAACAGGTAAAAACACAGCACTCACACAGTCAAAAAAATTCTACCTCCTTCACAGGGTTTATTTCTTAAGCTACTTCATCTTGAGGTTTAAGTTACATAGTCTCAGCTTTCAAAGCATCAAATGCAACTTCCCTTTGAAGAACCCCAATACAGTATATTCATGACTGTGTTAACCTGGTGTAGAGCCATTCTTTAAGAAGAATGCAAAATAACTACACAACTAAATTATTTTCAAAGTACAAGGTACTTTACAGGTGAACAACTGTGACTGCACAAGATACTCATAATGGGTCAAACTGCTAAGGGCATTTCAACTTTCTTTGTACTATTTACAGTCTCATTCCTCGGGCAATCTAATATCTTGTTTGCTATTTTAACTGCAAGGTTCTCCTTGAGATCACCAGAGTGATAAGCCAGGTCTGCTTGAGTTAATTTATTTAGAACCCATGGAATGACGCCGAGTAGTCTCTCTTCTTCAGATGCAGTCTACTTTGCAGGAAAATATCTGACTTCCTCTGCAAAAGACCAGGATATAATCTGTGGACACTTGTTTCCAGAATTCCAGGTCTTTCCAAGTTCTTGCACTAAATTCCTGCATAAAGTAAAATCTCTAGCACTAGCTTACTATACACTGATTCAGACAAGTTTTATGTAAAAGAAACTTCTTAACATAGCAAAGATGTAAACATTCACTTTCCCTGGGATGATTTTTCTGAAACTGGCTGGCTACACACAAAAAGCAGCCATGGGTGGCCCTTAAGAAACCTTACTCATAACACTGAGCACGCAGACTCTCCTATCATTAAGTCCAGTACAGCAAGTTGTCCAATAAGAGATTATTGGTTTTACCAGAAAGAACCATTGCTTATTCAGTCCTCTTCCACCTCATTGTGTCTTAAACTCATTTCAACTAACCAAGCTGGGAAGCCCAAAACACACCAACAGTAACCTTAGTCAGTAAGTGTTCTCCTAGCACCCAATTTCAGTATCCTGCAATTTATGTTTCTACCAATAGTAAGTTTAATACTTTGTTAAAAGGACTGCTTATCTCACTAGGCTGAGGATGAAACCGCACAAAAGGCAGCACGGCTTTCTAAATACAGGTTTACCCACAGGAGCTTAAAAGACTACGCACACTTTAAAGCACTGAACAATGACAGAGGGAACTGCAGAAGCAGTAAGTTATTACAAATAGCTGTTCATAAGAATGGTTCACTGGGAATACGTTCCCCAAATGTGTACCTACGCACACCAAAGCAGACTTTCCCTTTCCTATGCAGGTAGCTCTGCAACACTTCTACACAAGTCTTAGGCATAACCTGACCAAGGAAGTGCTAAAACTGGGCACATACATACTGCAAGTATGGGCCCACGTTAGTCTTAACACCACATTTTTTGTTATTAGAAACATTTGGCTGACTACAGGTAAGTTAATACCTGCCAGCAAGTGATGTCCAAAAAAAGACTGCATGGCTTAGGTGAAGTGGACCAGTGTCAGTAGCTCCCAAGGACACAAAACTAGATTTCCTGCTATGCTCCTCTTCACCAGCAGATCATGGGGACAATCTCACTCATCCTAAGTTTTACACTCTACAGTTCTCACACTGTGGATGGCCTCTGTCGGCATGGAACATGTTCCTACCAGTTGCTGGAGGATGCCAGCAGAGACACCACCAGCCCCTTCCCAGCCCTACAGTCGGAGGTGCATAAAGGGAGGGGAAGCTGGCACAGAGTGCACGGTGCACAACTCGCTGTGCCCCCTGCCCTTCCCTTGCAGCTGGAGGGGTTCAGGTGGCCGGTCAGACAACAGCTCCATCCTACTGGGTCCAGTCCTGGGCTCCTCGGTACAAGAATGACAAGGAGCTAACAGAGAGAGTCCAGCGGAGGGACACAGAGGTGATCAGGGTCTGGAAATCTCTTATCCGGACAGACTGACGGAGCTGGGCCTGTTTAGTCTTGACAAGACTGAGAGAGGATCTCATTAATGCACGGAAATATCTCAAAGGGGATGGTGCCAGGCTCTTTCCAGTGGTGCCCGGCGACAGGATGAGGAGCAATGGCCATAAACTAAATCACAGTAAGTTTCACCTGAACAGGAGGCGGCGGAGTGACTGGAGACACTCATACCCACCCGGGCGCGTTCCGTGTCACCTGCTCTAGGGGACCCTGCCTGGGCAGGGGTTGGACGAGAAGACCTCCACAGGTCCCTTCCAACCCCGAAGATTCTGTAACCCCCGAGGCCCCGCCGGCGGGACGACCCCCGCCCAAGGGCTGCGGGGCGGGCAGGGGGCGCGGGCCGGGCGGAGGGGAAGGGCAGGGCCGGGCCGGGGCCATCTCGGCACGGCGGGGCGGTGGCCGGGCCCGCCGACCCCGGGGGCCCCGCGGCGGCGGCCGTACCTGCATGACCACGTCGTTGGGCAGCTGCGCGGCGCGGAAGAGCTCCAGGACGCGCCCGTTGGACGCCACCTTCTTGGTGCTCTCGGTGTCGCAGTAGGAGAAGAGGTCGCAGAAGTAGCGCTGCTCCGCCTCGCTCAGCGTCAGCCCCTCCATCCTTCAACGCCGCGGACCATCCGCGCGCGGCGGCGGGGCCGGGGCAGGCGGCGGCGGTGGGGGGGGGGCACACTCGGGACACACGCGCCGCCGGCGGCCGCGCGCGGGCGGCTGCTCGCACCTTCCCCCCGCCGCCCGCCCACGCGGCCGCGCGCCTGCGCGCCTCCCCCGCGCCTGCGCACGCCGCCGCCCG
>QUSF01000002.1:58145854-58188534 GCA_003676055.1 Chloebia gouldiae | reverse complement strand
GGCAGCCCGCCCCCTCCGCGCCGGCGGCGGCGGCGGAAGCGCCGGGCCCAGGGGCGGGGCTGGCGGGCGGGAGGCTCAGCGGCGCTCCCCGCCGCCCCCGCCCCGCCCCGCGCTGCCGGCGCCGCCGTCTGCGGCGCTCTAGGGGCGGGAGGGCAGTGGCGGCAGCAGCAGTAGTGGCAGTCGTAGCCGTAGTCCGCGCGCCGCGGCTCCGCTGCGTGGCCCGGCCGTGCGCCGCAGCGCCCCCTGTGGGCTCGGCCGGGCGCGGCGCTCGGAGCCGGTGCGGGTGTCTCGCTCTCCGGCCCGGCCGGGACTGCGCAGGGCCCCGGGAAGCTGCCCGGTAAATCTGGGGATGCTCAGCGGCGCGACTGGCCCGGCCGTCCTGGCTTAGTGAGTCGTGAGAGAGGCTGAGGCAGCGCCGAGCGGCTTCCCGAGCCTGCCTTCACAGAATCGCAGAAACAATTAGGTTGGAAAAGACTCGAGGTCATCGGTTGCAACCTGTGACTGGACACCACCATGTCAACTAGACCATGGCACTCAGTGCCACGTCCAGGTTTTCCTTGCATACGTCCAGGGACAGTGATGCCACCAACTCCACGGGCAGCCCATTCCAATTTCTGGTCACTCTTTCTGTAAAGAAATTCCTCCTAATGTCTATCCTGAGCCTTCGGTGGTGCAGCTTGAAACAATGTCCTCTTGTCCTATCGCTGGTTGCCTGGGAGAAGAGACAACCCACATCTCCCCACACCCTTCTTTCGGGGAGTCTCCCCTGAGGCTTCTCCAGGCTAAATATGCCCAGCTCCCTCAGCTGCTCCTCATGCCCAACTTTGGACTTGCTCCAGCACCTCAATGTGTCCTGAATTGAAGGACCCAGAACTTGGACACAGGACTCAAAAGTATAGCATCACCAGTGCTGAGTACAGGAGAATAATCACTTCTGTCAGGCTTGGGGCACTTGACATCATCTCCAGTGCAGGTTCTGCTGATAAAAGGGCAGCTTATTATGCCATATAGGCCCAGCTATAAGTGGTTGCCCTCCTCTGTATGCTTCCTCTTTCCACCAGCACTACAGTATTCATCAACACCGCATGGCACACAATAAGTGGCTTGGATAATAGCTCCATACATTGGCCTTGCAAGGAAGAATAGGCAAGAGCTCACCTATCTCCACATCAAGAGCTCTTGCTCCATGTGTCTCTCTTGGATATGTTTTCTGAGCTTCTGTGCATTTCCTTGGGTAGAATTGTAGAATGGTTTGGGTTGGAAGGTTCATTAAAGATCAGGTAGTTCTACCCCTCCTGCTGTGAACATTCTCCACTAAACCAGGTTGCTCAAAGCCCCATCCATCCTGGCCATGACCATTTCCATGGATGAGGCATCCACAGCTTATCTGGGCAATCTGTTCCAATGCCTCACCAGCCCCACAGTAAAGAATTTCTTGCTTGTATCTTATTTAAACCTACTGTCTTTCAGCTTGAAGCCATTCCCCCTTGTCCTGTCACTATATGTCCTTGTAAATAGTCACTCTCCATCTTTCCTGTAGGCTTCTTTCAGATACTGGAAGGATGACATTAGGTCCCCCTGGTAGATCTATGCTTTTCCTGCAGTACACTAAAAGAATTGTCTCCAAGCTCCTTCAGCTTCTGGAGGGCATCTCACAAATGCCATGGTCTCCTGCCTGTCCTTTTGACTACCTGGTCTGATTTAAATCCCGTTGAGTTGGCAGTCCGCTACTTCATATATTTCTGTCATTCTTAATTTATATTTCTTTTCTTTTTCCGCTTCACCTTCCTTCACAACTCTTCCAATGTTTCTCTTTCCAGATTGCTGTTGCTGACTGCTCTATTTCCCTTAAGCACCTCATCCTTTCTGCCTCTTAAGATAGTTACATTTTGAACTTAGACATTCATCTTTCTTGCTATATGAAACAGCTAAAGTTTTCTGCTAACTAAAGTTTCTGAAAATCACAGATACTTTAGCTTAGAGTTAAAATAATAGACAAAAGGTTCTTCCCAGAAATGTACCATTATCAAACTTATGCAACTCCAGTGATACTAATGATGAAACCAAACAGATCAATCCCATTCAAAGTTAAAATTCCTTAAAATAGCCTATATTAAAGAAATAACTTTTTAAAAGTATTATATCTAATTATTATGATTTTATAGACTTAGATTAGGCCAATTTAGCATCATTGGTCACTTACTTGGAGCTATTGTCACATCAGTATCTCTGCAAGTACAATGGTTGTGACTACCCTGCATGGCTAAATTGCATATTGTGGTTCTATTAGTTACACAGAGGCATGTGTAGAAGAGGTTTTTTAATCACTTATCAGTAAGTGTTTAGGTTCCACGTGCCTTTGCTTCTTACAGTGATTGTGGGCTAGTTCAGGCACTGGAGTTTGAAACATTAATATATGCATATATCTTTACCTATAAGTTAGTGTAAGGACCCTAAAATACTTCTATTGTCAAAATAATTCTGAGGTTTATTTGTAAGAGTAATTTGGACATTCATTATTTTGAGTTGCTATTTTATTATTTGCATCTTTGCAGCAAGAACTCTCTTTATACATTAATGGAGATCATTTGGCTGCAGTAGTTTGTACAAGATACAAAGACTAGTACAAGGAGGAAGCTCCCCAGCATGAACTAGTCCCACATATCCAAGTGTCAAACAGTTCTGAAGTGTGTTCAATAACTGTACATTTCACTAAATCCATCATATGTCACATGAAAATGTCACGTCATTGCTTACTGGAGAGATGAATGCTTTTCCCTGTGGTACAGCAACTCTCTGAAGCTGTTCAGGTAGGTAGTTTGGGTAGTTTGGGAATCAGGTTGTTGGGTCTCATTTCCAACTCCCGTACCATAAACTTACATAATTGCTTTGTGCCAGTTCAAAGACTGAGCAGAAATAATAAAAAAGACATAATGTGTAGCAAATTAATTTCTACTTCCAAAGATCTACAGGTGAACGCAGCATCTTTGCCTCAGAGAGTCCCACTACAATGTTTCTGTGTTTGACTATGGGATTGTCCTTCCCTCCCCTGATCAGGCCCTGAAAACCTCTAGCCCAAGGAGGGATTTTCTGTTCAGAACTTTACTGGTGTCCATCATGCCAGCCTTAGCATTGAGATAAATAATTAAAACTTTTCAGTGGCTTTTCAATGACAATTATTTTGTTGGTCTGGAAAATATGCTGTTTGCCACAGGATGAACTGAGGAAAATAGTATTCATTCATATTAGTAAGAAGTAACTTCTCTGTACTGGCAGTTGCAAGTGCAACTGACACAAACAATTTAGACTTGTAGGTCTTTTGGTTTGGGAAGATTTGTATCACAGCATTCCCCAGAGCTCATATTAGATACACAAAGAAGGTTTATGGTAAAATACCCACCAAAACGTATCATTAGTGATATACCTTTGATACAGTAGATTCAGCCTTCAGTACATTAAACACTTTATTCAAGTATCTTGATTTATATTTTAAACAGAACAAGAAAAGGACCTTTTTGTCCTGGATTTTTAAGTATTGTACCTATTCTTGTCTTTTTAATGTACCTTCTTAGAATTCAGATTTCTGAATAACTAAGAGTTAAACTATTCTGCATGTGGTGCCTAATTTTACTGTATTTTTTTTTGTCTATGAAGAAACGGTTAAATTATATATATTGATATCAAAGGATTCATCCTTTTAAGAGATCAGAGTTAGAGAAAATCATCATTGTCACAGAAAGGCTAAGTCCAGTGACCAAGGGGATTGAAGTGCCAAGGTTGTTTTACTGCCCATAACTCTTAGAATCAGACCTAAATTATACATCAAGAATACATTCTTCTTAGACATACTTTTACAATTTGATATGTGACCAGAAGTATGCATGTTTATTAGTACTATTTGTTATGGGGCAATACCACTTAAAACTGGTTTCAGTGTCTTTTATCAGCTCTGAACTTACTATTGGTTTCTGAAAACTAGCTGTTACACATGTTGAGACCAATTCCTAAAAGTTAATACAACCCATAAACAGATGCAGGGGCTGGTGCTCATCAGGTGATGGGGGCATGCCATGTCTACACTTATGTGCTTTTGATGTTCTTATTACAGTTAGTGGGTCTCACGTACCACTGATTTGCACTGAAGTAAGATATATGCTCAGATTTTTTTTTATTTTTTATTAAAATGCCTTCAAATAACTTTCAGCCTTTTAAAGTATGTATTCAGGTCCAGTTTCCATTTTGCATCTGGTTCTACAAGTTTAGAAAAATGGCCCTGAGGTTATTTGTCATTGCCTTTCTAAATTCTTCCGCATACATAATGCTGTGGAACAGGTTTTACAATCTCTGTCAATATACTCCCTTTACTTGCAGCTCATCAGGAGTTCTGGGAACTTGTTCTATCCTGATTCTTTAGTGTAAAGACAAGTAAATTAGGTCTAGAAATGAATTGGAGATGTTTAAAAATATTTGCTGTTTCAGACTTTAGAACTGGTTTGTCGTTACTGCCTGATTTTTTCTCAAAAAAGAAAATACCTTTGGACATAAGGTATTTATTCCAGACAGAAGAAGATTTTAAGAACAGTTAACTATTACAAATGAAAGAAGTCCCCTTTCTGCTTTTCTAAAAGCATATGTATTTTCTTTGTATAGAAGCAACATTTTAGTGGGAATATAGCCATTTTACAGACATTGTACCCATACTTTTTTAAATTTCTGCATGTATGCTCTGTGTTACAGTTTACAACCTCTTTCTAACCTTACATTTTTGCAATTTGGAAAAACATCAGTTTTGTCATGTGCTGGTTTTAGCTTCTATGAAATGGCATCCATATTTCAAAGAACCTACCAGTTCTACCAGTTCTGTTGGGATTGTTTTTCCATCAAAAGGGCATCCTACATTTAAGGCTATGAGATTTTCCATGGTGAATGTGAAAATCCTTTCCACACAAAGCCAGGCAGCAGACATGAACAACTGTGGGGGTTTAGTTCCTTTCCTTCTGTACAAGGAAAGCACCTTTGCAAGGAGCATTTGTCATGTGAACAGTGGATCTAAAGCAATGTGATTACTCACCAAAGTGAGTGTGCAGGCACATCCTAGAAGGGAAAATAATAACTTCTTTCTCAGCAGCCTCCCTAGAGTGTTGTGTCAGCACTGACATATGCATGGGATCCTGGCTGAAGCCATTTACTGTCTCTAAACCTTCTTAGTTCTGAATGAACAGTGTCCTTTCCATATTGTTCACTATTACACCAGTTTTCCCCAATCTCTCCTTTAAATATTTAATTTGTATATGTCTATCAGGGTCCTTGTAAAAGTTGCCCATATTTAAAAAACTGAATTCTTTTCTCTTTCATCTGAATACTTCACCTGATTGAAAAGAGACAGCAATCAAAAGAAAGCATTTAAAGGAAAGGGTTTCAATTAAAGCAGTCAAATTGAAGATACTGGAAAAGAGCAACTTTTACTCCTTATGATTTTGGCAGATTTCTACAGAAGATTTAATCTCTGCATGTCAAAAGGTGGTGAGCCCTCTGCCAGACCTACATGTGTTTGGTAGTTTTCAGAGAGGCATTCCTTTACAAAATATATTGAAGGCAGAGTGATTTTTTAATGTTTACCTGCCTGAGCAGCTGATTGAATACCACTTCTCTCTTTAGATTTTAAAACTATCTTTGTTTCTCCCAAAAGGAAAGGATGTCTCTTGCTTGAATGATACTATCAAATAAGTCTCTTATTAAAATGAAAACTCCTTTTAGATCCTTCCAATATTTAACTTTAAATTCGTATTTATTTAGAGTTTATTCATAACAATGTCTACATCCTCTTTTATAAATATATTCTCTATAATTTTGTAGAGTCAGGAGGGATGAGATTAACTTTTCTTTGTACTTTTTGACACTAACATACATATTTATTAATAAAATTATATATTGACAGCAATTGCCTTGAAGTATTATAAGGCTATATTCAAATTACTTTTTAAAAATTATTTTGAATACCTTTGTAGTCCTTCAATAGCTTTTTTTCTTTTGAAGCTCTAGAATTTTCATTACTGAAGTCCCAGCTAGTCTGAAAACAGTTTTAACCTCCATTACCTTTGTTACTCAGCTTCCAGTCACCCTGGATTCTTGAGCTACTCTCATTGTTCTCCTACCTTTCACTCTTTCCTCTTGCTCCTTTAATGTGGAAGTGCAGTGTAACTTGATGATGAAACAGGATGTTATCCCTTCCGGATGGGATTATTCCTCATTATTCCTTCCTAATTATTCGTCATTATTCCACTGAATAATGATCTCCATCTGTGAGGGTTGTTAATAGATACTTCAGGAAACTTCTGGCACATTACTGAATTTGTCAGAAATTGGTTACGAGGTGGGAAGAAGTGCTGAAAGAAAGATTTCACATCTCTCCCATATTACACACATACTCAACTCTCCCTTCTTTTTATATTCCTTGCTTTTAGCTGTATATATAAATGCATCTATCCTTTTCCTTACGGTTACATCACTTACATTTTCGTTTCCATCTTGCTATTTTTTACCTAAAGAATTTTCAGTTATAATCAATTATGCATGATTTTTAAATTCCCCCTTTAACCTTTTGTTCTGCATATTTTTCCCTCACAGACAGAAATACAGTTCTGCACAATTGTGATAGTCATGGGGTTTGTATTCCAGCCTGTTCCTTGTGCTTTGGTACCTTCTCTATTCTGGATTCATGGGTTTGCTGTTCCACAGAGCGATTCTCCCTCTTGGTCAGAATCTGACTCAGCCTGTTCTTTTAGCTATTTTCCATTAATATCAATTTCCCAAGGAATTGAATTAATCCTTTTTTTTTTTGTCCACAGCGACATTCTTTGTATGTTAAGATAAATAAAATATAAAATCCCTCTGTGTCTTATATTTTTTAAAGATAGCTATAATCTAGTTTATTTCTTAAATTCCTCTAGAGCAAAAACACCCCCATGTGCTTTCAAATATGCTTCATTTGTTAAAAACAACACTGTTGTGACATTTCTCTGATTTTCAGTCAGGTATAGGAGGGATATTAAGATGCTGTGTGCTCCATCTGTGGTGGCTCTAAGAAGGAGTCTGATAATTAAAGGTCTTCCTCTCTATATATAGCTTTAGCTTTATTTTAATGTATTTTACAGACTCTCATATCTTCACACTTTCTAATTTTTTTGCTATTTTTTTCTGTCCCTTTTCTTATGTTTTTCTCTTTTTCCCTTCTGAACAGCTTGACTTCTCTTGAAGATCTATTTCCAACTGCATCTCCTTATCCACTTTTATTGTGGGGGATTAGCAAGGGAAGCTGGGATCCATGCATGATCACAAGACAGGCAGTGACCCCCTTTGCTGGCAAAAGCCCCATGCTGCGGCCCTAGCCCAGGCAGTGGGCAGGACTGTGTGGTCTGCACCAGCAGCCCACAGCCAGGGACACGCAGGGCAGCAATGCAGAGGGACTGCAGCTCTGGCCAGGCCCTGCAATGGAACCTGGAATGAAAGCAGCTCCCTTGGGACAAGGTTGGCCCTGGCTGAGGCTGCCCTTCCAGCAGCTGACTCAGACCCCCACAGCCAAATCCCCATCTCCTTTGATCATTGACCTCACCTACACATCCCCAGCTCACCTGTATTCTAGGATAATTCTGTCACATTGAGGAGCATAACTTGTACTTACCTCGCTGTACTTGACAGCAGAACTTGATTTCAAAATGCAGTAGCATTTTCGTTGTACTGCACAGAAACCACTCACAGACCCCATTTTTAAAATTTGATAGTAAAATACATAAAATATACACAGAACTGAAACTTCTGTTTGCATTGATAATCTCAAGATGTCAGAGAAGAATGTCGTTTTCCTTTCAGTGTATAAATAATTTCTGAAGAAAAGCTATTACCATCGAAACTTGACTCAGTTAGCAAATGCTAATGACAGTCCTGTAATGTAAAATCAATACAAGTTATTTGAACTAAATCTGTGATTTGAGGAGAGTGGAAATACACTTAATTAACACACATTCAAGTATTCTAAATAAATGCAATCTCTTTATTTTTGAAACATCATGTTCTGTTCCAGTCATTTTAGCGGGGCTATATTTGGTAAATTTGGGCTAAGCCTACATAGTGCTACAACTTTCTGAGTTTAAGTGGAATCATAGCCAAGTGCTTTATTTCTCTCTGTTCCTTTAGGGAAAAAAAAAGTTCAGATCTTACCGTTCTTTAAATTAATCATAAAATGAGTGTGTTATAGACGGGCAGGATGGAATGACTATATGTGCTTAAATACAGAGAGATGATTGCATCTTTTGCTATCCACACATTTTCATTGAACTGTCAACTTGTGTGTGTTTTCCACCAAAATGATTTTCCAGACTTTGTGTCTTTGACAGAGGAGAGAGAATACTCTTGAGTGCATGAAGCACATATCTCTCTTATACTGGAATATGAAATAAAAGGTGAAGAAAAGCAGCACTTTCCATCATTACTCTTCCATGTGCCTTTTCTTTTAGGCTAAGAGCAGTTTTGACTCTCTTATAGAAAAAATTAAATCAGGAAGCTATTAGAATGTACAGTCACGTCTCTGACTGAAGGGCTGTGTCCTAAATTCTTATCTCTTCTGTGCTCCCCAGTAAATCAAAAACCAGATGTAATAAAAAGCAGTGCTGATTCTTTTCAAGAACCTACGCACTGTTGCTACCTGGCTAAGGTAGCAGCCTAGATCTTGTAGCCTGAACAGGAACAAAAAGGTTGCAGATTGTCTCAGCCTCCTTGTCCTCTTCTGACCCATGGACTGATGTACTAGGAGTTTTCTTCATGGGAAATATCTGGGTAGTGCTTCTTTTTATAGGTGTCTTCCAAATGGCTGAGAGACAGTGAGGGCAAGCCTCAGGCACAATCCCTGCAATTCATTTGTAAAGGATGTTGTAGAGATAGGAGGAATAGCACTGGGGAGCAAAGCAAGCCAGGAGCACACAGTGAGCTTGTGCTTGCTTCCCCACATCTCCATCTACAGCTCATCTTCAGAGTGAGAACAGAAATTTGTTCCACTTCCCAGTCCATTTCAATAAGAGTTGCAGCTGTGGTAAAAAGCAAAAAGCCTGGGACTAGGGTGGCCAAGAGTGCACCAAATGTGTTTTGTAATGATGGACTTGATGAACTTTAAGGTCTTTTTCAACCTAAATGCTTCTATGATTCTATAACTCAAAACCTTTCTCTTGTTTATATTTGATCATACTACTCTAGCCACTCAATTGACTGAAGAGTTAGGAAGAACAGCTGAGAAAAGGAAACCTAAAAATAGTTTATTGAGATTTTTTGTCAGATTATTTATTTGTGTAGTTTGATCTTATTAACTTGAAAGAAAGAGAACACTTTTAATGCAGAGCTATAATACTTACACAAAACCCCCATGTACCTTCCACATACAACCTTTTTATCAATAAGGGCTTTTCTGATATTATCAATGTACTGGAAAAGCCATATATATATATATATATTATTAGATATCCAAATACACTAAATCAAGATGATGCACTCAAAGTGCAAACCCCTGCTTTTTTGAATGAGGCATAGTGGAAAAGGATGCAGGAAACTGTAAGAACAATAGGTCTGGTCCCATTTTCCTCTTCTCTTTATATAGAGATTATGAAGGAAGTGAAATGGTTCTGTTTCCTCACATCTGACCCATGAGAAAAATAGCCTGTGCAGTCAGTTTTAACTTGGGAACACATACAAGCTCTATTTCCCAGTAATGAAATAAAGGATATGTATTCCTCAGAAAGGGAGTAAACAAAACTATGCCTTCATTTCTTCTGGTGTGAGATGCTATTCTCAAGCCTTCTGCTTACCTCTGTGATGGAAACATTTTGATCTGAAGTAACCAGTTAACTAACATACCAAATATTTATTGATGACTATTTGCTATATGCAAGTGGTTAATACTGAGCCTTTGTTAACACTGTTAACTAATTATTAGTTAACACTGATTTACTTTGCTGGGTCTGTGATACAATTAATTGTTTGAAGAAAAAAAGGAAAAAACTACCCCTCCAATTTGTTTCCTGTTAGCACTGTAATTACAGTTATTTCTGGATTTTAGAGCAGCAATAGGTATAAAAATCATCAGCCCCCTTCTCACCCTCATAATTTCTGCCAAATTTGCAGATCAACAGAAGCTACTTTTATGTCCTCTAATACTGTTTTATAAGATTCTCAATTTATATAAATTGAGATTAATTGTTTACAATGGAGTAATATGCTTGTTCCTAAAACACTACATAGCGATGATGCACTTAGTGGAAAAGCTTTGCTTTTTTGAATGATGCATTGTGAAAAGAGGAGGCAGGAAACTGTAAGAACAAGTTGGTGCAAACTTACTTAAGGAAGGCTTGGATTCAGAGGAAGTGCATTGAGAATTTTCTGTAACTGTTCACAGAGAAAACACTTGCCTTTGTGCAAGACAGCTTTTGTGCTTCTTTCAGTAAACATAAAGGAAGTGGGATCCATCTGTGTTATTTGTGTGACAGAATAAATAATATTGGCTTAAAAATATGACATCACAATACCTTCAGAGGCAAATATTATTCATGTACATGTAACACAATCACATAGGATAACTATAAACCAAGGGATATTAACTGTATTTTTAAATCTAAGCTTCTGCTATGTGTCAGAGATCCTTGGACATAATTTCCTCAAGGAAAAATAAGAAAGGGTAAGCCTTATCACAGAAGCTTGGGATATTCAATTGCAATTCACTTTGCAGATGAGAAATTCATAAAACTTAGGTGTTAGATGCAGGAGAAAATTGTCCCATTTGTAATCAAACCATGTGTCATAGATAAAAGTGCAAATTAATTTGATATTCTCATAGTACTTCCCTGGTAGATATTTATCTCCTCTCTGAAATCAACACACAGTTTAACCTTCTTCAGCATCACAGAAATACTCCTAGGCTATTAGGTCAATATGTGACACCATTTCCAGTGTTCCATGGGAAACTATGCTGGGAGTCTGATCATTGTTGCCTCTTGCAGTTTCACACAGCAGGAAATCAAATTATTTAGGATCAAATGACTTGTGGCTGCAGTGCCAGTGAAATTAATAAAATTTGATAACACGTGAATTTGAACCTCATTTGGATTTCAGTGCTGGCATTGTATGTATCTTGAAGCCAGAAAAGAATTCCTAAAAGGCAGTTTGTATACAGATTTTACTCTATGCAGGAAACAATAAAGTGTTTCTGTATGTGACTTAAAAATATAATATAAATTCAGTGCAATTGCAAATATCAGATTTAAATGGTGTGATATGTGCCATAAGTAATGTTTTTCAGCTAAGAACCTGGAATGCAGATAAGCAACATTACAGACAAAATTGATCCTTAAAACTGCCTATGAACAAGAATCTTGAATTAAGTGATCATTAACTGTCATGAATCCATAAAGAACATTTTATTCCCGGTTTTACCCAACTGTAAACTTCTGTGAACCATGATTGCATGGTCAGCAGGTCTTGACATTTCACCAATTAAAAAAATCACTATAACGACTTCTGCCATTACACAATTTCATATGCTAAGTAAATGCATTCTGACAAATGCAAATCCACAGTTCCATTTCAATAAGATTTCCTTCAGGAAAAGATTTTATATACTTCTGCCATGACTCATGATAAATGCCTGAGCTTTAGGGAGGAAATTTATATGAGACCAAAAAAGAAAGATATTACATTTACAACTGTATTTGTTATGAATGTGAATAGTAATTCCATATTAATGTAACTGTCATCTCTGCTGCCATTATTCGACATCTTTTATAGAAAGCCTGTATTTTTGGTTTTCTGAAAAACTCCCCAAAATATCGGTATGTGTATGTATATATGTAGAGGGAAAGGAGAAAGGGAGGTGATTTTTCTTTCATGATGCATACCCAACAAGAGGACAGAAGGTCTGAATGATTCAGCTGCTCCCATGCTGTCTGGAGATCAGGAGATGTGCTGCTGTTTTCTTGCCACATGGCATTTTTTGACACCAGGAATATGAGAAAGTATTTAGTCTCCATGTGGCTCTCTCAAATATTCAGCTCTTATAACAAAGAACAATCTAAAACACATTATATAAAATCAGCTATTTATATATTTTTTTCTCTTTGTAAACTGTCTCCAAACACTGTTTGATGCACTGCTCTCTCAAAACATTCATGCACATCCTCTTTCCTTCACATCCTTTTGTGCAGAAAAGCCTCACCCCCCAGCTAATTTTGCCTTACAGTTTTCAAGTAACTGCTCTCAGACACATGGTTTGCTGTAAAACTAATGTTATGAGCCTTGTCTTTTAGCTTGTATTGATACAGAATCTTTCTGTTATTTCATGCAGAGGTTTACTCCTGGCTTAGAAGTGGAGCAAGTAATTTCAGTGATTTACTTCAAGAATTTAAATACTCCTCTTTTTTATTCCACTGTAGTAAAGATTTACATGCTAAATTTAGGAAGCGGCAGTATTATGTTGTTTGAGACACCTAGTGAATAATAAGAAGGCTGTGATGCACTGAGGCCATTCCTGAAATAAGTCCTCTCTCCTGGACAGACATCAGTGAGCTTAAGTGACTCATTCCATCTACCTCAACTGAAGTGCTCATTCAAGAACACTGTCAGCAGTCATTGTGTTTGTATTTGTAGTCTCTCTTGTTCTGAGGCTGGTCTGGTGTAATTTGCTTTTACATTAAAAGAAATGTTTATGTTTTGCTAAGTTACTTTTTCAACTCACTGAGAAAGTAAAAAAGAGAGAGTGTTGGGTTTATTATCTATTTTCTTCTGGTTTGGTCTTTTTTGGTCATTATATGAAAATTAAAGCTAAGAACCCATATAAATAATATTTTTAAATGTGGCTCTACATGCAAATTTATAGAAAGTTTTCCAGAGCATCACTATGCTTTTCATTTGGCTAAATTACTTTCTCCCTTAAAACAATTGCTGACTTAAAACAGAGAGAGTGGTCAAGGAAAACTGTGATTGGACCAAAAACTATGAAGATGCTTTGGATATGGAGTGCTGTTGTCCTCATTGATTGGCTTGTCTCAAAAAATATGGCCATTCTTCTGACTGCCCCAATATCCATACTCTCTGAATACTACTTATTCCCCTCAGTATAACAGCCTTGACTTGAATTTTAATTTCTCATTGTACCCTGTCATGTTCTAGAAACAGATATCTTACATTTTCTGTGGGGTTACAAAGTCCACAGGAAAAAGGAATGTAGTAGATCCTCTACCACTTGAAATCTTTAAATCATATGAAGACTTTTAAGACCTATTTTAGCCTGGGCAGATGTGGCTTTTGAGTCATAACCCTACAACACACCCATGGTGAGAAGTGACTCAGGGCAGGTCGATGGCACAGATACCTGATGGGGCTGGGTTAAAACAAGACACATCCTGTTTGAATCACAGCACCACCGTTTCCATCCAGCTTTGGAGATTATAAGGAGAATCTGGCAGTCTGAACAGGTACAAGTTACTGGTGTTAAAGCGAGGGGATGGGACACAGGCACATGCAGCAGGAATTGATATCTCTAGTAAATCAACATGTAAAAAAAAAAAGTGTTGTAAAATGAAAGTAAGACCTGGATTATGTAAGAAGGCTGTTAAGATTATCTCATCTAGCAGTGAAATCTGCAATCATGGTGTCAATTTTAACGGTTTTTAGCTGGGGAGGATCTCAAAAGAAAATACTGTGTATGCACATGTGATGCATATGCCTGCCTGCACATAAGCATATATAATACAACAAAAATTAAAAATAACATTAATATACAAAACAAGAACAGCATGGGTTATCAACATACACTAGTAAAGTGAGACTGTCTAGTGCTGGAAAACAATATAAATGGCCATTACCTAGCAAATGACATTATAACTTTCCTCTAAATTTTTCAGGCTTGGTCCTAATGGTGTTACACACCTCTCTCTGGAGAAACCTGTAACAACAAATATGTTTACCATGTGTTTACTGTAAACATTAAGTACTTTTATAAAGCTAATTTCTCATGGGGTGAGAAGCTATTCAGATTCCATTCAGAATCAATGAACAGCTGAAAGGCAGAAGAAGACAAAGAGGTAAAGCTGGTAATCAACTGATAGTCATGAACGAGAGAGGTTACTAATTACTAGTGCACTCTTAATACCATTTCTGTTTGGACCTTCTGTGCTGCTCAAAGCTGTCACTGAAGACATGGGAAAAGATTAATTACCACCACTTTGGAAATAGTTTTTGAAACCATTGTGCATAGCACTTAGATATTTTCAAAAAGTCAAGTAAAATGTTGGGAATTTTTATTATTGGGAGTGACAACAAAACAGAAAACATTCTTACATCTTTTGTATATTCTATACCTACATGCTGAATAATACTGACAGTTCTGCTACTTCAGTCCCAGAAACTAACACAGAATTGTTTGAAAAATTATAAAGAGAAACAAGAAGGATCAACAACATGGAGACACATTCATCTTATATGAGATTAAGTTAGGGACTGTGGTGGAGGAAGGAGAAGATAGAATAATTACTTGCTCCAGTAAGTGCCAGGAGGCAGGAGAAAAACCGATAGTTTTCATTGATTGCACTGTTTTCCAAATGTCTTCTCTTGGTCCCTGCTGGAGGCAAAATGTCCAGTTAAATTGATGGTTTGATCAGATGCACTATGTCTACTGTGTTGTTCTCAAGTGATATTTTTTACATCGTACATAATTCCTGTTTGGCTGCCTTCATGGGCATCTGGGGGGACAGTAACAATGAAGTGAGATGCCAAGGAAGGTCAAATCAGAATAGTCTGTTTTGAGGCAGAATCTCATGAGTTTTAGGAAGCACTCTTACACAGCTAAAATGCATAATGAATTATGAGTTTGATTATGACCTTCTCGAGTTATATGAAATATGTATGAGTAATATTTCCATGTCTGTCCTCTGAGCTTGTAAAGGACAATTTTGCACTTCTTTCATTGTTAAAACAGCATCAGTTTGTGGAAGCAGAGTGATGGGAAATCACCATCTCCATAATTATCATGTTTCCTGCTCACTGCTGCTGCCCCTGTAGTGACATAATCAGTCACTGAGTTCTGATGCTGCACAGCTAATTTTTGTACTTTGGCAGTATCTGTTACCTTAATTGTCATGGTAACAGATGGTTTTGACTTCTTATTAACCTATTTTAACATTACATGACTAGGAAGGGCCATGAAAGAAATAGTAACAAAAGTGTTTCAATAATCTCCTGATGCCTAGAGACAAATACTTGGAAATAACACTTCCTTTTCTAAAGAGAGAATAAAACCAAATACATTAGGCTTACTAAAAAAAAGTTAAAAGAAAATAAGATGAGGAATTACAGAGTTTTCTTCATCTTTCTCAGATATATAGTTCATGTTTCTTATAAATTAGGGTCTATGAGTCAAAACTGAAAAGAATTTTTAACACAGATTTCATTATCAGCATAATAATAATAATGCCTTTAGTCTGAAAGGCACAAACTATTACTCGATCAAACAAATTATCCATAATAACAATCACACTGTGCAAAGGCCTACATTATTTGTGCAAATGTAATGAGGTTTTTTGATGATTAAGAAATCTAGATTATGTGCAACTGAAAGCATGTAGTTAACAACAAAATCAGAAGATACGCATTTTTATTCTACACTGCTAAATAACTGGAATCTTTGATGTATTTGTATTTTTTACTGTAGCATTTAGCATTTTGTCAGCCAATATAACAAAGACCTTAGAAAAATAGTACACACATATGGCATCATATGCACAGAGCATCAGTGCTCTTCAGATACTACATTCTCCTGGGAATTTTCAATGCCTTTTGATTCAATTCAGAGAGATTAAAATTTCATTTATTTCCTTAGCAATTTAGGAATGTAGCCCTTTTAATCTTGTTTTCCTTAATATCAAGGCTTTTTTTTTTTTTTTTTTTTTTTTTTGCAAAGAGCACCCCTTATTGATGCAAAATATCTTGATAGCATATCAAAACCAGAAAGCAGTATGGTTTTGAGGTTTTTTTTTTAACTACCAAAGACTCTGTAACTGTGATTGATAAGTAGTGATTAATCAGTGGAAAAGTTAATCTTTTCATGAAAACACCATCCAAAATATCCCTTGCAATTCAATTTATCTAGCTGCAGGTTTGAGCCCTAGCAGAGCTTGCTGTAGTGGTTTGAGGTGCCATCACCTATTTATTCCTATTCACACCTGGGATGGGAGAATGTAATAGGGGACCAGACTCCACTGGCACAGCTCACAGTCTGAGAAAGAATCTCAGCCTCACCTTCAGAAACTAGCGCACGAAAACTGTGAATTGCAAGGGCTGGAAATAGCTTCTTTTGTCAACTCTGCTTTAGGGGCAGTCATGCCTGGTGAGGAGGTGGCAGAGACAGCTGGCAATGGCAATGCCTTCAGCTGCGGCAGTGAGAATTTTTGGGAGAGCCTTAGTACGAACCTTGACTCTGGGGGGCTGGCGACAGCTTCATTGCTTTGTAGGAGGTAATGCAGCTCTCAGCTTAAATGCCTGACTCCTTGAGAGGACGTACACGCTGGTATGAGGTGAAGAAGAAGAGAGACAAGAGTAGCAGTGAATGCCATGAAACGAGACAAAAAATTAAGTTGCATTCTTTCTGCGGGGTAGGGTGCGATGATATGGGTACTGAAGAGAAACGCAGATAACACTGCATCACAACTTAATTGACGGTAAATGGTGTTAACTTAGCTCGTTCATTTTCTTTGGAAGGAGAACTAGTATTCTAGGAGAAAATAAATGTGGGGAGCCTAAGGAATGTGGCATGATATCACTCGGGGAAGCCAGCGGAGATGGGGCATACGGGGCATGAGACGGTGAAGAAGAGTGACTGAAGCAAGACGGTAAATTATAGAAAGCTGACCCACAGGAAGAGGGGCAGCTGCTGAAGGGCTGGCCTTGGAAGGCGTTTAGGCGTTTTACCTGGCGAACTCAGTGACGCCCGTGCCGCGGGAAGAATTCACCCACGGCAGGGCACAGAGAGAGGGGTCCCGGCAGGGCAGGGCAGCAGCAGCATCCCGCCCGGGCAGAGCCAAGAGGGCCGGGAGCGCCGCCCCGGGGCGGCGGAGCTCAGCGCGGGAGGCGGCGCGGCCCCGGCGGCGGCAGAGCCACCTCCGCCCGCCCCTCGCCGGCCCCCGGCCCCGCCCGCCGCTGCCCCGCGGCTCCGCCGGCTCCGAGCGGCCACAGCAGCGGCAGCGGGTGAGTGCCGGCGGGCGGGAGCGGGTCGGGGACAGCCGCCCGTCCCTCCGTCCGTCGGTCCCTCCGTCCCTCCCTCCGCGCCGGGGCAGAGGCGCCGCCCGGGCAGCAGCGGGTGCGCGGCCGCTCGCCCGGGCGGGGCCCGCTTCCCGGTGCTCCCCGCGCAGGCGGCGGCGGGAGCCGGATCCCGCCGGGATGTGGGGAGGGAGCCGCGCTCTGCCGCCCGGCGCGGTCGGGCGCAGGGGCCATCGGTGCCTGCAAGGGGACCGGTCGGCGCCGTGGGTGACGGATGCGTCTATGCGTGTGTGTGCTCGCAGCGTTCGGCGCGCTCCTGCCAAATAAGGAGAAGTTTAATTTCCATACCACGTACTGCCTTGCAGCAGTGTATTGGCGTCAGGAGTACCAGAGTAATAGCTGGCGTGCGCTTTTGATAGTCGGTGTGTTGAGCATCTACAGTACAAAGCAAATATTTAAGTTTTGAAATACCGAGTATCCCTACTCCTTGCTCGGTCAGCCACGCTTCTCTGATCTCAAAAGTCTTGCCTAATAATGTAGAATTTAACTTTTTTTGTTCTAAATAATGCTGTTTATATTGATAATGTACATGTATGAAAATAATTAGAAATCAACATGAATTTAAAGAGCTGAAAGTAAAAGAAGAGCCTTTAAAGTGAGAAGAATGTCTTCAAAGAGAAGATAATTATGCCGTTGTGATGGCCAATATAAAAACTGGCAGTCTGACAAATAAAAGGAGTGTAAGCTTTCTAAGAGATGGGTCATATTTTCCTTGCTGACTTGAACTGTTTAGTGCAGTGTCCAACAAAATCCGGAAGTTCGTGGAGTTCACCTGAGGCAGTTGCAGCTGTGCAGCCTTACTGCCTGCCCCTTGCAGCGATGGTCCCACGGCAGCACATCCAGTGCCAGTGTCACCTGTCGGTCTGCAGCTGATACCCGCTGCAGTGCTGCTGTTACCGTGCACTAGGGATGAACTTGTGGTTCACCTGGGGCTTTGCCCAGAACCCGTGCTGATAATTAAACTTGCTCAGTTTTGCATGTTAAAAAAAAAAATAAATAAACATTTTCTTGCCTGTGAATTTTGGATCTAAAAATCAGGCTCTGCTGCAAAGGTTTTTTTGCCTCTTCTGTAAATCATAAGGGGTCAGGAAGTGGAACTATGTCACCCTTACCTATTTTAACTCAATTAAAAAAAAAAAAACAGAGGGGAAGCTTTTCTCTTAGGAAGAGTTTGTGATGCATTCAAATGTCTATTTTTTAACTCCACTTCCATACTCGTGCAGAAATCCCAGTTTCTTGAAATACTCACTGAGCCTTTTTTAGCTAGTGCTCAGCTCCAAGAAGCTCTCAGTGGCTTTTGTTCCAGGCTGCATTGTTGGCAGCAGCCTTGTGGAAGCAGCATTTGATGCTTTGCTTTGTCTGTGATGCCCAGTTTCTTGTGCTTACCTCAGTGCCAGTTTTTACTTAAGGACTTCAGCATCTAACAGTTTCATTGTGTTGGTGCTGTTTTGCACAGGATAGGCCATAAAACACTGTTCAGGTGTCTGCAGTTGTCAACCTTGGGCGCTTTGCAGCCAGGTGGTGTTGTGTGTGACTGTAGTGCTGCCAAATGCTGTGCCACATATGGCTAAACTGTTGCAAGGCATTGGTACACATTGGTGCAAATTGCTGCGTTTCACGGCAAAGAGGTGCCCCATATAGGTTTGGCAGTAGAGTAGATTCTTGGGGTCATTTTGAAGGCCAAAAATGTTGACTGCCTAAGGTCACTTGCATAGTTTGGATCAGTTCTGCTTTCTGTAGCAGGTATGCAGGAACTGCTGTCCTTTCAGACACCATGTGTGTCTGTAACCAGCAATAAGTGTCTGCAGTATGTTCCCAGCATATGTAGAAAGCTGTGGTGTGGTTTAAGAAACCAAACCTACCACATATCCCAGAGAGAAATTTAAAGGCAGATGTTCCATTTTAATTGAGGCCATCAATGGAAAGTTGCAAAGCCCCTGAAGATGTGTAATGTTAGTGAGTTGCTCTGATTCTGTGTCAGCTTAAGCTCATTCCTTAAAACAAACAACTCTCCTCTTCCTTGACCTTTCCACATCTGTCATATTTTGAGATTGGCTCCTTATATTTATGTACAGAATGTAAAAAGATTGTAACTTCTGTTCTCTTCCCTTGAAATGCAGAGGTGCAGAGGCTCTTTGTTCATGACTAAAATCCTAGATTATCCTGTAGACATGCATCTCCAGGCTACTGGGATTTATGAAGTGTTGTGACATTCCTAAAGAACTGAGAACACGCCAGAACGGTGCAAAGGATTTACAGGATTCCTAATAACTTTCTAATTTTTTTTTTCCTTTTAGATCACAATGAATGTGGAACATGAAATTAGCCTGTTAGTTGAGGAGATTCGGCGGCTGGGAACCAAAAGTAAGTATTGTAGAATCTCTGTATGGATGTGGTCACATTATAGATGCGTGTATGTACATGCATGCCACCATGCATACGTGTCATACAGATGTAGTCATGTTACATCAAACTAAGTACTTGGCAAATTCAAATCAGCAGGTAACCTGAAAACCTGCATATGCACTTCATTTTGGACTGTAAGGTACTGCCTGTATTCCATCCTTTAAAGTAGTTCTGTTATAAATTTAAACATTTAAGCCTCTGCAGCAGAGAGGATATAGGCCTGAAATTCTGCTCCCTGAATCCTGAATCAGCTACAAGAGTCACCTTTTCTTTAGGCTTTCAATACTTGCTACAGTCACCACAGAAGAAAGTTGCACCTTCTCCTTCCACCTCCTTGCTTGGTAATAACTTCTTTACTTCAGAATTCATACATTTCAATTTTGTTCATGATCTTACTACTTGGAAGAAATTGGTCCGTATGCCTAAAGCTAATCCAGGAGTTATATATGTAGTTTCGAACTTCCTTAAATTTGCTTAGAAGGTACTATTTTCTCTTAAGATTGTTTTTCTTTGCTAAAACTCCTATTTCTTTACAAAAATTTATGCAGTTTGTGGATGTGCTACCTGCTCCTATATGTCAGTTCTGATGCCATTTGTTCAGTTCCACTTGTTTTTCAAAACCTGAATGCGTATGTACATCTTGCATTTTGTGTGACTGTATCTGCCTTTTAGGAATAACATACCTTTAACATCTTTTTAAATTTTTGCTTTGTGTGGAAATTCTCATTGCAGCCTTTTCAATGTGACCCTTAAAGATTAATGAGTGAAAAAAATATTTTAATGTATGGTTTAGATTTAGGTTGGAGGAGCAGGGTATTGGACTTAATCCTTATAGGTCTCCCTCACTTTGAGATACTCTAGGATTTTAATTATTTAAAACTAATTTCCTCCAAACACTCTGAAGAGGTTCAATAGCCTGTGCTTGTCAGATTTAAGAAAGTCATCAATAAAAGTAAACAGAGCAGATATATGGTCCTTGATACAAGTCTCTGGAAGGAAAGGCAAAGTTAGATAGGCAGGAGTTCTGCCTACTGTTTATCATCAGCATTCATAATATGATCCCAAATAAACTGGGAAACACAGTGGAGTTTGCTTTCAATGTTCTCTGTGTCACCTTATCTTCCCAGTAATCTCCTAACTTGAAGGAAATCTATATTATGTCTTTTATTTAGATGCTGATGGACAAGTGAGCGTGAAATTTGGTGTGCTGTTTGCTGATGAGAAGTGTGCCAACCTCTTTGAAGCCCTGGTGGGAACGCTTAAGGCGGCAAAACGGCGGAAGATTGTCACTTACCAAGGAGAGCTGCTTTTACAGGGCGTTCATGACAACGTGGATATCATGCTGCTGCAGGACTGATGCAGTGCTTCAGCTCTGTGTTCATGGAATTGCTTGAAACAGTTTGATCAATCAAACAATTGTTTGATTTGCCACATACTCTTAATAAGGCTGATCATTCCAAGGCATTTTGATGTATTTTCTATATCTTTATAGTCAAAAGAAAACTGTCCTTTTTTGGAAAACATTTCCTTTTGTAAGTCTTCCTAAAATAGTACTGTATGTGAGTAATGTAAAGGATGCCAGATCTTTTTCTCTCTTTTTTTGTCCTTTTTTTTTAAATCTCAGGTAATTCTCTCAAAGATCTGGTTGTTATTTTCAACATGTGAAGAAGAAGAAGACTGGTCATTTAATGTTTACAAATGAAAATGTGCCATGAAAGTATAAAATAAAAGCACACGCTTAAATTTCTGTTATTCTTACTGCTTTGGTTTTTCTTTTTATTTGCAATCTGAAATTAAAGCAAACTGAATTACTGCAAGGAGCATATTTAGGCAACTGTTCAGAAAGCACAACAGTGAGATAGAAATAATTTGCAGCGTGATTCAATAGAAGATTGACTGGCCTTTGGATTGACCAGATTGTGCACAAAAAAAGCCATGAATGTTAAATGTACCTCATTCATCTGTGGCAGAGTCATATGCTTTCATTTTCTTGTCCTCTAGACTTGTGAAGGAAATTGGTGAAGGCTTCCTGAATGCTTTCATGCAGTGTTAACTGGAAGTTAGTACAGCAGCTTCAGGCTGTGATTCTTTTCCTTATAGAAATCCTACTTTCTCTAAATCTCTCCAGGCAGAAGGTGGCAGAGGAGGGGAAGAAAAAAAGCCCTTTGATTGTTTTATAGCTTACTGCCAATTCTTTTTATCAGGTAGAAGTGTACCCTCCAGCAGGGAGAAAGAGTTGCTGCATGAGAAAAGCAGCCATGGGTAAGCAAAGTACTTACTGCTCTGTGCTTACACTCCACAGCTGCAGTTCTTAAAGTTGCAGGATAGGTGAATTTTCCTTGGCAGCCTTTTACAAGTGCAAAATGTTTGAAAACTGTTTCCTCATTTACAGATTCAGCAAATGCATGCATTGTTACAGAATCTCTGCAAAGCTGCATAGTTCAGCTGCTGCCCCTTTCCTCTTGTTTTGTTCTGCTTTGTGCAACAGGAAAACAGCTTAGATCCTGTGTGCAAACAGATCTGGGCTGCCTCTGCTTGTGCTGGCCCCAGAATCTGGAGAGCAGGGAAGTGATACGCAGAGAAACTTGAGCTGTCTGGGTCCAAGCCAGCTGGAGTGTGGGATCAGAGGAGGAGCTCAGCACAGCTTTCTGGCTCCAGTGCTCTGCCACTCTGGTGTAGCTCTTCTGCTTCCAGATCTGAGCTGGCAAGTGCCTGCACCCCTATGCTCCTCAGGTAGAAAGAAGGGGGACAGAGATCCATGCCTTCTGCCAGAGGGGTGAGATCAGACAGCTGTGAGTTGCCAGATAACTACAGCTGGTTTTTCTTCTGCTTCTATTTTGCTGCAAGGGACTGGATTGTCTGGGTTCACAGCCTGAGTATGCTGACAGATAGTAAGTGCTTTTTGATTGTCTGAGATGCCAATTTTGTTACAGAGGGTACCAACCTGTCCCAGACAAGAAGTAGCTCTCTGTGCAAGCCCATGACAGCTCTTGAAGCACTGAAGGGCTCAGCCTTGAAAATTTAGTAAAAACCAAACTAGTAAACATAAGGCTCAGTGCTGAGTTGGAGCCAAAACAGGACTATGGAGAGACCTTTATGTCTCTCTTACTTTAGATTTATTTTAACAATACTAATAAAAGTGTTCAGGGCTTCTGGGAACACCATGTAGAAAGAGACAGAGAAACTTGGAATTAAAATAAATCTGTAACAATCAGAGGAGAATGTGGCTTGTGTATTGCCTGAGGCAGTTGAGTTTCATTTTCTCTCTGATTCTGAAAGCAGAAGAGGAACAACAGGAACAAGGATGTATATCTAAGAATTTGCCTCCAGTGCAAAGTTTAATCCAGTATCTACTGGCCTCAGAATTGTGTAGGGTTTTCACTTCAGGTTATATACAAGCACTGTTGACTTTGTAATTTATTTTTTTCTACAGAGAAAATCAAATACTAACATTTCTTCCCATGCATGGGACGACACATCTGTTAAGGAAACAATTTCCACAGCAAATGGCCTGGGCATGAGATGTAGTTCCTGAAGCACTTGATACAATAATAGAAAGCTGGGGGGAAGAATTACCTATTTCTATAAACAGTAATACAATCAGCACTCCTCTGCGATGCGTTTGTGATCTTGCCAGCTATGGGTCTGAAGGAAGTTTGCAGGTCAGCCAGGAGCACCAGTCATTCCAAAACAGAAATTCTGACTGTGGGGAAGTAGGAAGAATCAGAGATTTTTGACAACAGCATAAGAGCTATCAGTGATTGTCACCTGCCTGTGATAATGCTGGGAAATCAGTGGAAGTGTAGCTTGGCTAATTCAGTCTTCATAAGATCTGAGAGCATGGTGGAAACTTGAAGAGAGGTTGGATGAGCTCCAGGCAAAGCTAACTGATACAATTTAAGATGTCACCTGTGCATGTCTTCAGCTGGGACTGTTAGAGTAGCTGATGGAGTGTGTGCACTCACACTCACTCAGCTGTTTCCATACAAAGTCCAATAACTGGAGATAAATGTGCTTTTCAAAGGAGTTTTAACTAAGCTGTGAAGGTGCTGAGGTGCAGGTCTGCATAACCTCTTGTGGGGGTGGTGACATCTTAAACTTTGCAGCTATTTCTTTTGTGAGCATAGTTTTTTTAGTTTTGTTTTGCTAGGAGCATGAGCAAAGCAAGGATTGAAATATATGCAACAGTATGTCCCTCTCTTATTGGAATGAATTTTGAAAATGCATGTTGTGTTTTGCTTGTTTCACATGTTGCCTCCAAAGCTTTGCTGGAGATAGTATTTCTGCTCTGAGGGATTTCACTTGATGACAGCAATGTCACTTTCGCCATTCATTCCTGTGTAAATCTTTGCCACAAAAAAAAAAAAAAAGAAAAAAAAACCAAAAAAAAAACCCACTTGAAGGAAATAAGAAGAAGAGAAGCAGGAAGTTTTTACATACTGAAAACTTATTATATTGCCACTGATACTTACTGGTTTTATTTTAAATTAATTGGATGTTTTATAAATAGGCTGAGATTCTCCTCTGGCAGCACAAAATATTAAGCATGTTTAAACAGTTGCAGAGCCTTTGCTAAGATGGCACCACATGATTGTCACAGGACTGGCCTTATGGCTCAATACCAAAGCACTAAAGCTTAATGATATCTTTGTATATCTCCACTTAGTATATAAAATAGTCCTAAAAGTTTGTTCCGCAGTCTCCAGCATAAGTTATGTTCAGAATTACCTGAAAATCTTTTGTCTGATAACATGATAGGAATCATGCTTTCAAGGACTTAAAAAAATCACGTGTTTCTTTTGGAAACTGGTGAAGTCAGTAATTTTGCAAAATTCATTCTGCCTTTTCTATCAGCAGCAAAACTCACACCAGTTTAGATCTCATAATGATTTGATTTTCAATGCAAGATATCTTCAGCATTTTGATCTGAAATGGCATTCCCAAAGAAAGTCAAGAGCAAGTTGAAGAGCTACTCCAGTGCAACGATTTCCAGGATTCTGTATGGTCAGTATTTCCAGGTACCTCTGGTTTAAAAATAAGTCAAATGGGTTATTTGAGGATAAGTGCTTGACAGTGTTTCTGGAAAGCAGTGTTTTTATCATCTAGTTACATAAACTGCCTAATGTGAAATTATTCTCATAAAGTTTTCCTGAGGGTGGTGGTTCAGTTTAGTTCTGCCACTCTGAGTACAGCTTTAGCCACAAATGCTTATTTAAGCAGCCAAAACCAGTCTGCTTGCACACATTTTGAGTAATACACCAGAAGCAGCATTATCTTCTGGTGTAGCTTAGATGTCATCCAGATTATGCTTATCTCTGCCAGAACACCTGAGTGACTCAAATACCAGCCTGGTAACGTAGAGAGGGATCGTTCGACCTACAAATGCTCTCCTGAGTCTTGTCAGATCAGATCCCAATCAAAACTCCTTGCAGAGAAGTGCTTAGAGTCAGACCTGAGCATTTTCCAGTACAGCATTTTCACAAATATAGAGCATTATGTCCATGACCTTGTTCCTTTTAGAAGCTTCTTCCTGCACAACTATTGAAAGCTGAATGACACTAAGGGTTTTGCTGCCACCTTGCCATGCTTACAGCTCTTCTGCAGAGAGGACAATGGTAGGTACCCTGTAATTGTATATGCATACTATGCATACTTATTGGTACAACAGGTACTGAAAACCTGACTATTTTTTTCCCAGTGGGGAAACACACAATAAAATGACAATTATATTTGACTATAGTGATCTGAATTTCCTGGTCTTTGCTAAGTCTGCTAAATTCCACAGAAGATCATGTTAGTAAAATTGATAGTCTGTATCTTGCAGAACTAGGTCTTTTAAAAAGTTTTGGTAATAGAAGACATATGACTGTCAGTACTTTATTAGTCAAGAGGCCTTAGTCCATCTCTGCAACTGATGTTCTAAAAAGCTTCCTTTATAAAATTATATTTTGCAGCCTAGTATGATTTTCTTGGAAAGCCGCTTTCAGTTTTCTTAGGAGAAAAAAAACAAAGTCAACAGTTACTGAAGACATTCACCACGATTCATCAGGACTTCAGCACCCTGAAGCAGTTCACACAGAAGTCAAGATACAAACATAAAAATAACTGTGTTCCAGGTAACTTCAGTGGCATGGGAATATTTAAATTTTAGTATGTGACATCTGCAAGGTACTCCCATAGCTCCAACACATGCCTAAAGTCAACCAAGGATGTGTGCTGGGAAGCCAGGACACTGAGTAGTCTTTTGCTTTATACAAAAATATCTGTAATTTTCACCCACTCAGACATCTTTCATTATCTTGATGAATAGGTTCTGGCCTGAAAGGGGTGGGAGCATCAGCAGTGGGTGGGTGCAAGTTGCTGCCAGGCCCCTGCATGGCACAAAAATCATTGCTGTGTGAATAGCTGTGACTCAGGCTCCTTGGGAAGCTGCTCTGTGCTTCTGTGTCAAGCAACACTGAGGCTGAACAGTTTGCTTAGCACCAAGAGTGAGATTCCTTAACCTGTGTCTTTGTGTCTGGAAATCAAGGCCTCTCTGTTCACATTTGCATTGTGTTCCACTCAAGCATGTCCAGCCAGCTGGCCCCATAGCAGGAAATTGCTGCAGTGGGACTTCTCAGAGTTGTTTTCTTCTCTATGAACACTTTTGGCAGTTTATAAAGACATAGAATGTTTCAAGTTGGAAGGCACCCATAAGCTTGTAGCACACATTGCTTGGTTCCCTTTCAGACACCTTGCATAGTGAGAAAAAGATCTCCAAGTCATGCCTGGGACCCCATTCATAGATTTGCACCCTAGTATGGGTCTTGATGGCTTTTTTGACATTACTGAACACATCTTGTCTTAAAAGTATAAGAACACGTGGCCCAGAGAATGAAGGCTTAAAACATGGCAACACCACAGTCTCACTGCCTTTGCTAAGTTTAGGCCTGTACAGAACGTGCTTCCCCTACATTTTGAAAGCAGCCAAAGACAGCAGGGTTTGCATTTGGATGTAAAAGTCAAACCTTCCTCCCTGCGGTCTGCAGCCCGCGCGCCAGCAGGATGTGGTGGGTGACAGGCAGGGGTGAAACCCTTCTGCAGAAAAGAAAACAAAACCAGTTCATGTCAGCAGAAACAAGAGGGAGTAAATGATACAAACACAGCAAACTAAATGATACTGCAAATTCTTGCTTTATGGCAATCAAGACTACTCGTGATCGTGCAAGCACATATTTTCAATTTCTATGTTTTGAACAAAAAAAGAAACATCACTAAAGCTGTCTAGAGAACTCCTGACTTGAGCTGTTCCTTGCAAGTTGAATGTGTTGCTGTCAAGTCTCATGACAGTCTCCTTTAAATTTTAGAAACAAAACTAATCATCTTTACATTGTTAGTTACAGACAATGTCAATAATCTTGGCCAGTTAATGATGTCTTTGGGGTAAAATGCAGACAGTTGGCATTTTATTCATTTATAATAATTTTTTAAATGGCAGTGCCATCCTTTCTCTCCCTCTCTGCCTCTCCCACACACACTCAGCATTTTATGAGTCAGGCTGCAAGAATCTCAAGAGGCTGATGCAAAAATTAGAATTTGGAAAGTTCTTTTTTAAAGAATGCTTGAGGTGCTTTTTCTTTGCCTTCCTTACTTTTCTGGTAATATTTCCAAGCTGCTGTCTGCAGTACAAGAGTAATGTTTTCATTAAATCTAAAATCTTGAGGGTATTGTATGGCTAAGGTGAGGCCACAAAAGAAATACATTTTCTTTGCATCAAATTTCTAAGAATGCTTCTGTATCTTATAGAATCTTTATTTTTGCAAGCATCTAGAAGCCAGTGGGGCAGTTCACATGAGATCAAACCATGTATTAGGCTGTGGATATAGAAGCAAAGAAGAACTAAGTGTGAAAATCTTGAGTTTTATTACTGTACTCACTATCTAAGCACATTCCCATCCTCAGTACAGATCGTGTGTGAGCCACCCATGCGTTACATCATTATCCTATGGCTTCACAACCACAGTAGCTGGGGCTACCATACCACTAAACCAGATGGTACCAAGGCCCCAGCTAGGACATAAAATCATACTCTAGACACATCTGTCTCATGAGAATGGTTTGTATTACCAGCTTAACCCATTACCATTACTGTTTTAAAAAATCTACCTGGTATGAGCTGTGCTTCAGGTTTAAAGGTTCACTGGGGTGGTACAGCTGTGAAGACTGCTGGGTGATCTGGTCACCTGGTTGATGGAAGGCAGCAAGCCTGGGGGAGAAGCTCAGGATGAAACATCTGAGAAAATCTGAGGTTCTACCCAGGCTTGCCCATGGTTATGAGAAGAGACTCTGCCCCAGAGACACTGCTGTCTCTACCATGGATATAGCTATGTATTTCCTCCTCACCTGGAGGTCCAGTGTGAGGGGTGAGCATGATACTTCCACCTCCCAACCCTGAGATGTGCCTTTTGGGGTGACTATCCAATAGGGTGACTATCTCTGCTCTTGTTGGAGAAGGTAAAGTGTGATTTTGTACCTCTATAACACCAGCAGTCCATTTTACAGGTACCTATTCTCTTTTGTTTTAGTATCTCTAGGGTATGCCCAAACAACATAACCGTACCTATTATACTAAAAAATATCTCCATCTTTGCATAATGGGTAGACAAAACAACCTTTTGAATTCTTAGCCCAAAGATCCCAGAAGATGTTCTCATTAAGGCATCTGTTTACAGATCCTATCCCTATGGCTTTTCTGATAGCACCAGGGCTTTTTGGTGGAAGATCTCCAAAGTATTGTTCCTTTGAATTTGTCCAATTATGCACCACAAAGCCAGTCCTGACTGGAACATCGGTTTTACTGAAGTAATGGTGCAAATGACAGTATCATCTAGACATTCATTTGCTTTCCAAATATTTTTCTTTTCAGACTTTTTTTTCCACTATTACAGCAAAAAGATTTTTAAAACTCCATGTAAGATATTGTTTTGCACTGGGTTAGTGGTAAGGTGTGAGAGAGATGGAGAGAAATACAGAGCAGGGCTCTTTCTGGATTTCAGAAAGAATGGCTGATAAGTAGATAAATAAAAGAGCCATTTGAATAAGAGAATAAAGAGAGAAACGTAGTAAATAATTCTTAAGTCCCCGCAGCATCAGACAGGCCCCATATGTATTTTCTCAGGGCAGAACCTTCTAAGGAAAGGTTCTTCCTTTATGATCCTTTATGAGCTAGTAAATAATTTCCTTATAAAAAACCCAAATCTTTTCCTGAAGTATGATTTCACGAGAGCTTCTCACAGCACTTTCAGATGAGGCCAAGGCCAAACAGGATGATATAATTGCTGGTATCAAGGGCAAGCTGCCCACAGGCTCCTCTCTGAATAATGAAGTGGCCAAGTTTGTCCCATGGTTGAGGTGTCAATCTGTGCAGCACAGCTAAGGCTGAAGGCCATGGTGGATATGCAACGTGGCACAGCACAGGCCTGGGACTGCTCAGGTTTGCTGTGGAGGGTGCTTGATTCCTTGATGCACAGCCTCCTCCTGGTCAGGATCACTATACAGATGAATTTTAGTTGATTCCTCCTAACACTCCTCCTTGTCTCACTTCTGAAATGAACTAATTTAATATACCAGTGCAAATGGGAAGAAAAATTGGGGAAGTACATTCGGATGTTGTTTTCAAGTAGAGGAACTGGTCTTCATGAGAGCTTGAGTGTTTCATGTGTTGGCGTGGACATTAAAAATTGTCCCAATGGGAATTTTGCCAAATACAGATTTTCTATAATGTACGAACTACATTGTATCACATAGAGTTAGGATATCAAAACTTACCTAATCCTGCTTGGTGTCATGTGTTGTTTCTGGGCCTTCCTCTTGCAAAATTTTGGTCTTTTCTGATTTTCAGAGCTGCCAGGTACTCTAATGTTGGCCCATTTTTTACTGACCCAGACTCTTCTTCTCCACCCTGTCATGTCTAAATGGTCAATTCATCACCCATGGACCAGACTGAGGGAGCTGTGGTTACAGTCAGGGAGGAAGTGTGCAGCAGTGGCAGGGTTTCATTTTGTAATATTCACTTGCTTTATTCCAAAAGACATGCTCTTTCCTTTAGTCTTCTGCCTTTATTTTTCACAGAAATTTCATTTCCTACATGGTGGAACAAGTGAAGCAAGGAGCCTCATTAATTCTCAAACTTGCTTCTTTTTCTTATCACTGTTCTCCCTGTATGACAAGATCCCTGTAGAAAAAAAAAAGAATAACATTTAATTACGGGTTATCTTCCATTGTACAGACACTAGGATCCAAATTAAGGCTCTATGGAAGATGCCTTTTATAATTCTAGAGTGTTTAACCTCATTCTAAAGCATGTCACGGAAGTCTTGTATGATGAATCTATATACTCATTGATAAGCGTTAGCTGCATGTTGATAAGCATTTCTACATACAAATCCTTCACTAGGAAGATGGAAAACAGGATCTCACTCCTGATCTGTGTGTGAGTTGTTGGTGACACACTCTGTTCCACCCCTTCACAAAGGCTTGTGCTCCATTATTTTGGCAGGATACTGATGGGGCAAATGCAGATGGCCAAAGGACTGTAGTAACCTGAAAAATGCTTGTAATCCTAGCTTGACTGGAGTTCCAGGGGAGGCAAGGCAGCACACATGTCACCACTCCCCACTCCAGACTTGCAAAGGCCTGCCACAAGGCAGAGGTAGCAACTGAGCTCCTCCAGAAAAGGCCACATATCTTTTGCAATAGCAAAAACTAATCAAGCTAAATATGTAGCTTCTCACAACTTGCACATACAAGTTCAGTTTGCTCTCTCTTGTCATTCTTACTGTTAAACTAAGTCATGGCAAAAGGCAGGGAAATTTCTTCAGAAGAATGATTTTGGTATGCATAAAATTTGGTAAACTTAGAAATGTGTTTTATTCATTTCTTTTTTTCCTTTTCAATTGGCTTTTAGAAGCAAGTGTAATCTTTAAACACACCCTGTCTGATCCTGTGTCATTAATGACATCTTACTGAACATCACCAATCAACAGCTGTTTGTTCCTAAATCATTTTTTAGAGACTTCCTTTCTTAGCATTTCATATTAGCACAGTACAAGATCTCAGAGAGCGTGAGACTTTTATAAATAATACATAAACTGGATGCAAAATTTGTTTCCCCTCCAGTCCTCAAGACTGCCTATGATCAAGGTTAGAGAATGAGATGGTAAAGATTATAGTTTTCCTACACTCTGGCTGATGTTGCTTACAGGAATGAAGCTGCTGTGCTCCCACGTTTTTCCACTTCCATTTTATGTAACTTACACAATTTTCTAAGTGTCCTTGATCTTTCCATCTTTTTTTTTCTCTCCTTATTACAGTAGGGCAGTCTTGTGGAAGCAAGAATGTTGTCTCTCCAGCTTCTTTCCCCTTGCAGAACAAAGCATGCTTCCATTGTGGCTTTGCATTTCACACAGATGGCAAAATTACATACAATATAAGTAGATCAGAAAAGGTGTTTGAGCTCAGTTTGCACAACAGCAGGTGATTACATCAAATGCAAACTGCTGTATGATTAAACCTAATATTTCTAAACATATGCTGAGCTAGAAAGGGTGAGTTTTATTGGAAGTTTTCCAGAAGAAATTATTTGATTTTGCAGCTTGCATTTTGATGTTTATTGAAAATGTCTCAATCAGAGTTGTAAGATTTGGCTTAATATATTCAAAGTGGTTTGAATCTTTCAAGATCATGTCATTTTCCATTTCCAAACCCAATGGCTTCAAATCATCACATTCCACCACAGCTGAAGTGATTTATGTATCTTAGCAGTGCTGCAAACTGCAGTCTTCTATCCTGGAACTCTCTCCACAAAGTATTAATGTTCCCCAATGATTTCAAATCACTTCACACACTATAAAAAGGGCTAGGTGATTAACACTCTTAAAAACTCCTTATGCTTGGCAGAGATTTACATTTATATCCTAGACATGTAGAAAACCAGGTTGATACTAACCAAAAGATGCATTATTTTGTACCTTTGAATGTAAAAGACATTTCCTAAGCTTTTTTGCTCTGCTAGTCAGCTAAATGTGTTGGAGTCTGTAAAATTACACTCTGCCTCTCAACTTCAGCAAGTTCTCATAAAAAAAGCTGAGAAAACTGGTGGGAAATTTTTGGCATAAAATGCACACTCTGCCACTATTAAATTATATTTCCCTAAGCTACTACCCTTTCTTCTACCCTTTTTCTTCTCCATGACCTGTAGAGAATCTCCTTTTCAGCATGGGATATTGTTTATGTAGACAAGGGGATGGCTCTGAGACCATACAAAGCAGATCCAAAGCTGCATTCAAGGATTAGAGTAAATCCACTGGATTTCTCCCTCCTCCTCCCTTTCTATGATCTGTTAAAATGAGGAGACACAGAATAAGTGCATGTGAGGTGGGATCAGTGGGTGTTGATGTGTTGGCTAGAAGCAGATAGACCTTCCAGGTTTGTTGCCAATGGATACAAAAGTATTTGCACAGGTGGAGTAAGAACAGTCCACTGTGGCAATTCTCCTGTTTCCTCTTTTCCTCTTTTTTATTTATTTTCTTTTAATGCAGAACAAGTTATCCTTTCACTTTCTGGAAAGGAAAGGGCAGAGCTTATTGCCTTCCCTAACTAGCTTAGAGCACATACAAAATCTGTCTCCTCTATTCTTGTGAACATAAATACAACCTTCACTCATGCTGGTTCTATCTTGGAGATGAACTCCTCCAGTTGGTTCAAATTATTTTCTCTTCCTTATATTCCTTTTGCTCTATCCCACTTTTTGGTGTTAGCTCTTGCTATTAGCCCTCCTGAATGGAAGTGCCAAAATCTGTGAGTTTGCCTTATCTCATCAGACTGGGGCTAAATTCAGTTGTCAGCACATTGCTGCCACTATGGTCAGTCCCATTCAAGGCTATAATGAAGGGCAGTATCAGCCATGTACAATACTTGTGGTGCAAAGTGCAAAGCTTCTTGATGAAAGGATTCCTTCCTGAGTATGTGGCTAGGGGATTTCAGGCTAGCAACAACCCTGAGAGCAAACAAGCTGAACCACATAGTTCTTTTGCAGCACAGAGAATTACTGATGTGTTGGTAAGGAAAATCAAACATCAGCTCCCCCAGAGCACTAGGTTTGGCCAAGCATCTTATTTTCTCTGCTGAGTTTGAAGGTTTAAAAAATTATTTATTTATTTTATTATATTGCCTTTCTTTGTCCTGTAGGGAAATGAAAAGTCTGCAAAGTGAACTATACCTGCATGTGTATATCAAGACAGGCAATCTCATGGTCCTACAAGCAGAGAGTCTGTAGGATGAATTGAGCTATAAAAACAGGAGCAAGAAGTTTGTGTTGGCCTGCCTTTGGAAAAAGTAGTCAGCTATGGGATCTGTGAAGATCTCACCGTGATACCTCTGAGATTAAGGAAAGTCCAGGCTGTTGGTTTTATTTTTTAATGGGAAGCTTTTAATTTTCATATGTGTTTTGGATGCACACATAGGAAATTTGGGAAATTAAACAGAAATGAAACATTAGCTGGTCTTCAAAGCTTGTCACTGTTATTTCTTGTGCCTGCTATTGTGCCACTATAGAAGCAATCAGAACCCCCAAGAACTACTGCATGGGGCTCTTCAGTTCCTCTCAGCAAAGAACAAGTATCCAAAAGCTAGGAAGTGCAATCTGCTCCTCCCAGAGAGGGTCCAAGGGATACCATGGCAGGTGGGCTGCCACTTTCCCCTGTTCCAGAGGAGCTAGCTTGAGTTTAACTCCGATGAAGATCAGTTGTTTTGCCTGAGGGAAGCAGGATGAAAGCTAGTGCACTGGAGAGCTTGGATAGCTATTTCCTGGTCCTGGCACCAGCCCCAGCTCTTTCTGTCACAGCTTGATGACTCGTTTTTCCTATATGAAAGATGAATGTTTCAGTATTTACTTACTTGGCAAAGAGAAATGATGATTAAGTTGTCTTGGTTTTTGCAGTCTGATGTACAGAGTGTGATTAGTTGCAATGTGTGTACACATCACCCCCCAGCAGCATGAGCATGAACCTCAGCAGGAGCAGCTGCTTTCAACCATGCAGGGAGGTGCCTGGATTTTCCCTTCCTTGTTTCCACACAAAGGTGGTTGTTTGTTTTTTATCTGAAGGTTTAGTGCAGGTATCTGAAATCCCATGGTTAACCATTCCCTAACTTCTGGGCTGGCCCTTTGCATGGTGATGAAGATCTAGTGAATGTCATCTGGCAGTCTTAAGGGGCCAATTGTATTACAGATTGCCCAGGAACATCATCTTCATCCTTCTGTCAGGGCTATACCTCACATGAAGACAAATTTCAATCTAATTGTAACAA
Source organism: Chloebia gouldiae (assembly GCA_003676055.1). Taxonomy (NCBI): domain Eukaryota; kingdom Metazoa; phylum Chordata; class Aves; order Passeriformes; family Passeridae; genus Chloebia; species Chloebia gouldiae. The sequence goes on along the minus strand of QUSF01000002.1, from coordinate 58,154,436 downwards.
TATTCTTTGAGTATAATGAGAAATGATACAAGAAGTTTGTGATGACAACAATATAAATCAGCACAGCAGTCAATGGGAACACCCCACAGGCCACTCATCCATTTACTTCCATTAACTGGTGTTCATTCTGTGACTTCATTATTTTTCCCTGCTTTACTGCAAAGGATTTACAGGTCTGGACATTAAATCTATCTGACTTCCGTAACAGAGTAGTAAACAACACTGCAATCTAAATTTAAACTAAATACCTGAGAGACCTACTCTTTAAGATTAGAGATAAGGGAATTTAGAGGGCAAAAATGCTCAGCTCTTCCAAGACTCTTCATCTCTTCTCAGTATTTCCAAAGACTAAATAACACACTTTCTGCCCTTTTCATCATGTGCCTGGAGCTATACTCCATAAATTTCATATGGATTCACTACAATTGCTAGAGCTTGTGGTTCCAATACCAGCTTTTCCTTTCTCTAATTCAGAGGCCTATATTACAGAAATGAGAGAAGGACCCTAAATGATCAGCTCCCTTAGTCTTACTAAGAGATATCAAGGGATGATGGCAAATTAGAGAATAAAAAAGACATCTCCATTTTTTTTTCTAGTGTCTCCTTTCTGGTTGTTAGCAGATTTTCTCTGCTGGAAATTACATACATACTACAATTTCTTATTATCATTTACAGTGATTTCATGCATGTTCCCTGGTTTGGAACTCTGAGATATCCAACACCCTTCTCTTTTGGAGGTTGACAAAGACTTCTTACAGAAAGAAAGACCTTTCAGCCTCTGACAGGAATGGGAAAGGCTGTGCCAAGTGGAGATGCTGATGGCATTTGTGTACCACCTTCATGTTATTTATGACTTTTACCCATCCTCATCGTGCCCAAATCATCCCAAATACTTCTTGTGGCAGAAGGGTACTGAATTGTTACCTAATGGAGTCTGCTCCTGAAAAATCACAAACCTCAGATGTTCAAAGCAGGCCCAGAGTAATGAATACCCTCATATTATGGGTATGTTTCTGTGGCAAAGCAAGTTCATTGGCATTGGGCATCCTCTTATCTTCTCCTTTTTGAGTTTTCAGGTTGCCATGCAAGCTTTTTTTCAATTTTTCACTAAAATTATCTGCAGTGGCCTCTTTTAGCTTAATGCTGTGCCCAGCAGTGGGGGCTTTGAGAGAGGCATCAGTTTGCAACACCCACTGCTGGAATTGTGTCTCCATGCAAGCAGCCCAGAGGGACTCAGGAGGGAGGGGGACAAGCCAAACATAAGCTACAGTGTGAATAAGCAGGGAAGATGGTGCTGGGAAAATCTCCTGGGATCTTGCTGTTCCGAGTGTTGGCAGGTGGCCATGCCAGACCCCCTTCTGAGAAGTTGTCTCCAGCTTGCTGGTTTTGCCTTGTTCAAGGAAGTAAAGTTTTGTACATTATTTGTAAACAAGTGGAGCTGTGTCAAAAACACCCACTTCTCCTATCATTACTCTTCTTACCAGAAAATTACTACAGAACCTTGAATTTTGGCTATGCATGGAGGTTAAAACACAAAAAGAAGATAAATTCTAATTTAAATACACAAGATCTGCTTGGTTCTCTTCAGGCGTCCTGCAAAACTAATTTTCTTTTCCTTCTTACCCCCTGCCTGAGGCACCCATTGTCTATAATTCAGGATTCACTTGGGAAGGTAATTTCTCTTGGAAGCCATCCTTCCTTGTTATTTCTGGTTTTTTTTTTCCCCTGGAACTTGACATTTCTGGGAAATACTAATGATTTCTGAGTTTGATATAATTTGGGTCAAAGCTGAAAATGAAAAATAAAAAAATATATATTGTCCTTGAACTGGGAATATGGCCTTTTCCAGCAACTTCATGTAACTAGAACACTCCTGGATTACTGTATACATTTTTGTGTAATTTCAGGATAGCATTCTGAGAAGTTCCTCTGTAAATGCATAATGCCATTGATTTTTCAGAGTAAGTCTTGATTTTAGCCATGGATTTAAAGAAATTTTACAAAGAACATCCATATAATGGTCCTTATTCTAAAGAACGTGAGATTTTAAACTTATGAGAGAGGATGATTTGCTCGACATCATACCATAAATGTGTGGAATTGTTGGGAAGAGAAGGCAGAACTTCTGTAAGGAAAGTCAATAATTCACAGAAGATATGCAGCAGACCCTATCCCTATATCTCAGCATGAACTGAGGTCTTAGTTGGCTGTGTACACAATTTTGAGTCACTAATACAGAGCCTATTGGAATTAAAGCAATTTCTGAATGACCTCTCTCAAAGCTTGCCGTTCCATTTATTCACTAATTTTAGTTCTGTTTAGATGTTTACAGCATCCCATTTGTCTTGTTCTGTTGTCCTGTAAAAGAACAAAATGTTCTTTATATAGACCTGAGTCTATATAAAGAATGACGCCCTATTGGCATATAAAACTGGGAAAATATGAAATAACTGTGCTGCCTTTGGCATCTACTGATTCAAGTTGGATTAGTAGAAAGAGAAAGGTCAAAGTACTGGCAAATTCCTTCTCTCATCTGGAGGGAAGTGAGCAGAAATCTCAGAGGCAGATGTGGAATTCTGACTGATAATATAACAGACTGAGCTGAGAATGTGGGGGAGGAAAATCCAATCAATTTAAGTAAAATGTAACAGACATAGCTATGAGTAGGTTTTGTCTCTATTTAATAATAATGAAAAAGGTTTAAAAGTAAAGCAATTAGTTGAAAATTATTAATTTAAAGATAATTAGTTGGAAGAGATCTGTGAATGACATCATTAAGGCTAAGAAAATATTTCTGAGTTAAAAATAAAGAGTATTTTCTCTTTATTTTTACATTGCTTTCATACAACTGCAAATTATATCTCTTCCTTTGCTACAACACATCTTGCTCAAAGCCATTTTTAAAAACATCACAGTTAATGGTTTGGTGAACAATAGGACTTGAAACCAGAACCAGAAATTCCCTTAAAACCAGGAAGGTCTTGTTCACTTTTTAAATGGGAAATGATGGATTTCATGCTTCTGAAAGCAAATGACTGCATCCTCAGTCCAGGCTTCAGAGGTCTCATGACACTTAGTACACAATTTTTCTCTTCTTTTCTATGCCATCAGTTAATTATGAACCTCTCCTCTCCACTCCTCTCCTCTCCTCATCCATGCCGTAAAAACCCAGAATCGACATAATCCTAAAACCTCTAAGCTGCCTGGTGCAGACCAGTTCCTGTGGTTACAAGCAGACCCAATGGAATGGGCTCCCTGCTGGCTCCAGGGTCTTTGTAGGGCTGAAATATACCCTGGGCTCCTTTTTGGTATCCATACATTTTTTTATCAGGCACCGGCTATTGCTGCTGCAGTTAGTCAGAATTTGACCTATATGCTGGAACACAGATTTTGGTGGATGCTGATAGAGGGGGAGTGATGCACTACCTGGCATTATCTGACTGTACCAGTCAGCAACTCCCACGAGTCTGGGGGGATAAAAGCCCTAAAAGTTCACACAGAGCTATAAGCTATTCTGTGACAGATTTAAAGCCTGGAACGCATCTTTCCACAAAACATACTTACCCCTCGCTATACTTAGGCATGTTCTCAGAATAATCATTTGGAATTAGCTCTTGAAATAAAATTAAAGTTGCAGCAGCAGCCATACCAGGGTTGTTACCAGCAGGACCTAGACTGGGTGCATGCTGAGGGTAACAGCTGGTGCAGAGAAATGAATAGCCAGCCATTGTCCCTGCACCTGGCCGGTACCGGCTCCCACAGCCGGAGACGATAAACAGGGCAGCCACGGAGACGATTGGTGTATTTTTGTGGAGAGAAATGAATTAAATGGTAATTGTGGCAGAAGTGTGGGATGTGTAGGAATTATGTATAAATGAGATGTGATGAACAAGATCTTCCACTTTCGCCCTCAATGAAAGTGTTTTAGCTCTCTTGTCTTAGGGACAGAAAGACAATGGGGAGAGGGCCCTTTCACAAAAGGGAAAAGAGGGGGATGGCCAGACCAGGAATGCAAATGAGCCTTCCGGCACTCTGGATGAGACTTTAATCCTCATTATTCTTTGTGGGTGCAGCGGAGATTTGGATTTTTGTTAGCTTTTGTTAGCTAAATGCAACCGAGACACAATTTATACAGGATGCCCATCTGTTTATAAGGATGAAGATGGTGGGAGAGCGGCAAGTGCTGAGCTCAGCCTGCCCTGCCGCTTGCAGAGGCAGGCATAAACAACTGCTACAAACCTCAGTGATGTTTTCAGAGATGGAATGTGGAATAGCTGACTGTTATCACCACAAAGGACAGGTAAGCCTGCTGCACTGGCTGTGTTTAGGAGTCTGGAGGAAGGAACCTTGTCCCTGCGCTGCAGCTGCCCTGGTCCCTTCACCAGGAAACAAGGTCTGGGTCAGTGGGACTGAGTTTCAGCACGAGCAGAACATCATGCTCATGCTTTGCTTTGGAGTTAGGACCTTCACCTTTGATCATAAGTGCTCAAACTCCCTTGAGTTCAAGCTACTGCATACAGCACCACTTTCCCATATTTCATGTACAGCTCTGCATTGCTTTACAGTGTCCCTACCACAGATATCTAAACCAATCTTCCCATTCAATTGAGTAGTAGCAATTAGTAATAGCAGAACCCATCTCCTGAGATCTCATTATAAATCCCCAAACCCGTGAGTTTACACATAATTAGTGACAGCAGGAGAGACAGGAGAGACTAATCCCCTGCCTGTTGCTCATCCCAGGGATGGCAAATGTTTCCCCACTGGATTTGTGGAAACTCAATTGAGTTTTTCAAAAGTAAACACCACAAAAAAATAAAGACTTTCCCATCCCTTCTCCTTCAACAACTGTTGCTATATCACTTTCCTATAGTTGCAGAGAAAACTTGCCCATGCTGTCTTGGAGTCTTTGCACAAAATAGCATCCATTATTCAAAGAATGAGTAACAGCTGACACATTATATGCTGTGTTTCCTTTTCCTTTTCTTAAGAAATGGCAAGAAGAAATGCTAACTAGCAACTTCTTTGTAGTAAACACTCATGGAGAACTGGGAAAATTTCCAAATTATGAATAATTTTGTGTTTTGCAGCTTCCCAAAAATCAGGTGTTTTTAACAGACACGTGATATTCCCGTGGAAAATCTGTGCCCTGCCTGTAATCTCAGCAATAACTATGTGAAATTGATATATTTTTCTTCAGCTTCATTACCTACAAACTTCTGAACAGCAGCAGTGAAGGTGAGAAATGCCACCAATTTTCTCTCAGTAGTTGCAAAAGCTATACATTTGATGATCTGGAAGCAAAGCTCCCAAGACTTAAAAAATACTTGGGGCTCACAAGATTCTGCATTCAGTCAGTTGTCACTAATTACTTCTGAGCTGAGAAGCTCACATTTTCCCTGACAAACTTCACTGGCCAACTGCAACGAGTCTGCCATAATTCCACACTAGGGACAGAGAAAGGTGCTTCAGGAAACCCAGATTTTATTGTCTTTGAAGTTGGAAGGCTTCACATAACACTACTTAGGAAAAATGGTAAGTGACTTCTAGGACCAAAACTACTTACTGAGACTGGGTTGAAGAACCAAAGTCACTTCATCTCTTGATTTTGGAGTTTGGGCCAAAGCCATTGAGGAAAGGGGAGTTGCAGCACAGCCCCCTCAGCGAGGGGCTTCACTAACAGGGATGGGAGGTGAAAGCGGCACCAGCGGAAATCACAGATGGGGGATGACAGAGTGAGAGGTTGAGGGACTCTTTTAAGAATGGGTACTTGTGAATGGCAACTAACTGGAGCCCAGATGTGAGTTTTTAGTCATCTCAAGCAGCTGGTTAAGAAGTAATCTCTTATCTGGAGAGGTGACAATAATAGCTAGCAATAAATCAACCAAAGTATTCCATTTTATCTCCCACAAAGGACGTTTTACTTCTATTTCTTCTTTATGGGCAGTTCTATTTGATCAGCTTGAACCTGGACATGAATGAACATTTGTTGTTCAATTCATTGTTTGGAGAACTGGAGAGGTCTGTGTTTGAGTTTTCACTATTTTAATCTAATTATTTATTTTTAAACTTATGCTTACATAAAAGCACCCAAATAAAAAGTTTAGAATAGTTTTTTTTGTATTAAATATTTCTGAGAGGAAGATTACAAAATGGTTCACAACATCTTCCTGTTAGCTCTCTCTCACACTTTTTGACACTCATGGAGTGGAACGTCTCTCTGTCAGCAATGTATGTAGAATGGCACTATTTTATCTTCTCCCATTTCTTGTCGATTGACCCCAATTTCAAGTGTCTAGTCTGTATCTATTGAGAAAGTCTTGTTTGTTCCTATACAATCATGCTGATTAGGTGCAGTAATTTATTTCTGTTATTGATGTTCTCAAGCTCATTTTTTAACCTCAAAGAAGAGTACACCAAGAATGAAATACTGGCCAGTACCTGTAAACCTAAAACACTTTGCTTTGGGTAACTTTTTTTCTCTGTAGAAAACAGACCTTATACATTTTCTCAGCCTCAAGATTCTATGTGCAGCTCTTTTGATGCTATGGAGATGTCAATCAGGCCCCTATTTCACATCCACAGAGTTTTCACTGTTTTATAGGAACTTGAAGACTTGAAAAGTTTTTCTTGGAGGTCTGACCCCCTGTTACAGCAGTCAAACATCTTTATGTGCCTGTGAAATAGTGGAAAGGTTCTTTTCTTGTTTCTGATTTTTTTTTTCCCTTTGTAAACCTGTAGTACTAGGAGTAAAATTTGCTCTTGCCAGATTGAAGTCCTGCAACTGAGGTGGCTGGAATCAGGATTTTCCCAGACTTGTGGCCTTGGAAACTGGCCACAGTTTCACCATTCCTCTGGTTTCTAGATAGAAATGCAATTTATAAGCTTCAAAACTGTGAACTAAGGTAGGCAGGACATTTAACTGTGGGAATGCAAGACACTGGAAAGCAGATAATTTCAGAACATTTCCACCAACACAAGAACTTTTTAAAAATATCTCTGAAATGCTGACATCTGCAGGCAAAGAAACTAGGCTATTTGACTCAAAACTTCTTGTGATAGTTGCTTCAAGAGTATTTGAAAATACAGCTGCTAATTTTCTTGGGAAACAGAGGTCCTGGCTACAGGTACAAGATGATACAGAATGCATGTCCTTTTTAAAAGGAAAATATTTGGGAACTGTTCCAGTCAAAGAGTTTGACCAGTTACTTCAGACAAAATTGTGGCTTAAAAATGTTGCACATTCCTATCAGAGAGATCTCACTTATTTTGACCCATCCACTTTGATTTGATCTCTAGAGCCCAAACAGCTCAGGCACGGCTTTTTCCTCCCTATCACAGACCAGTAACATAACTGCTCAATTTCTTGCATGCCTGTCTACTTCTTCCATAAGGAAGTCATGGATCCTCTCCAGGATCTGGATGAGAATGAAAAAAAGTTAATTTATGTGCAAGGAAAAGCTTGCCAAACTCAGAATAACGGCTCATCCTGAGAACTGGTATGATGTTCTTATGTCAGGCTGCAGGTTTTTATTCCCAAATTGGATAAACTGGTAGGTACAACGTGAGCATATGGGCAGGTGACACCTATGAGCAGTAAGCTGCTGCTCGTCGGCCAGGAAAAGGCAAGTGGCGAGTGCTGCTGTTTTGCAGCTGACGGGCAGCATCTCGTGTTCCTGCGTGCAGGAATCCCACCATAATCAGGTACCCATTTTCCGCAGTGCCTCCCACCGAGCCCACACTCCTGGAGAAGATGAGGCTGCTGCCCCTCGACAACGCCTCTGTGGAGGCACAGTGCTTCCAGCTCCGCCCCAGAGGAGCGCAGCACTCGAGTCCTTCCGTAACTCACATCCAAAAGGTTCGCGCCCGCAGTCCGTCACCCACGGAGCTACACCACATGAGCTGAGAAATCCAAAATCGGGGCTGTGCTGCTGTAATTTCTGCTTCCCACCCCCTCCCCGAGACTGCATTGTTTTGGTTTCCTTCCATCTCCTTTTTAATCCTGCACGTTCAGGTGACATTTTCCAAGTGCTCCCCGCTGTTGGGGCATTCCCAGCTCCCGGGACGCCGAGGCGGGAGCGCCTTCGGCGCACGGCCGAGGCCGGGGCCGGGGCGAGGGGGGCGCACGGAGATCCCCGTCCCCGCTCGCCTGTCACCCTGCCCCGGCTGCGGGGACACCGGCGGCAGCTCCGGCTCCCGGCGGCAGCTCCGGCTCCCGGCGGCAGCTCCGGCTCGCTCGCGGCGGCAGCTCCGGCTCGCGGCGGCAGAGCGCGACCCGCCGCTCCCGGAGGCGCGCGTGCCCGCGCCGGCGGCAGCGGGGCTTTCCTCTCCCGACAAGCCCCGCCCGCCGCCCGCGCCCGGCTCGGCCCCAGCCCCCCCCCTCGCCGCGCACGCCGCTCCCCGCTGCCGCCCGCGCCTGCTCCGGGAGGAAGAGGGGCGGCGGCAGCGGGCGGCCGAGAGGGACACGCCTTTCACCCTCCCCGGGCCGGCCCCCCGGGCCCCACCGCCCACCGCGGGCGCGGCGCAGCGCAGCGCGGCCGCCGCCGCCCCGCCATGAGCCGGAGGTAGCGGCGGCGGCGCCT
>QUSF01000002.1:58054826-58140854 GCA_003676055.1 Chloebia gouldiae | reverse complement strand
GGGCTGTCCCCGCCCGGTGACCTGCCGGAGGGCGGGGGCCGCCCGGCGGCGATGCCGAGAGCGGCGGGATCCCGCGGCACCCGGGTGCCGTGGCTGCGGGCGGCCCGGGAGCAGAGCGCATCCCCGGCGGCCGGGAAGCGCATCGCTCCCGGGCAGCGGATTCGGAGCTCCGTTGAAAAATCCCCGCTTTATTCCGTCACGATTAAAAATGGAGTCCCTCTTTTCGGTCAGTTTTGTTTGCCGTTGTACAGCAGTTGGGTTTGTCAGGGCAACGTGCTCACTTCGCATCAACCATTTTATGCTGCCTTTGGTCGGTGGGTTGGATTTTGGTTCCTAGCGGTTTTGGTTAAGGTGGTGTCTTGCAGAAACTTGAATTGCTGTTCGTGTTTGTTTCGCTGCAAAAGGATGTGTCAGGTTAAAACGAAAGGCAGACAAATATTTTATTACAGTTTTGCTAAGCTAAAAAAGCCCACCTCTTAGTTCTGCTGCTAGGTTTGCAAACTGCGGTACAGAGTCCCTACTCTTCACTTTTTTCCTCTCCCAAGTTCGATTTCAGCTTTTTACTCTCCATGCTTTTCAAAAAGTGGGAGGGTGGCTACAACTGCTATTATGCTTTGTGACGGTAGTTTTGCCTACTGCTGTTAGAAAGACACTTCCAAGTGTCTTTGGTTTTCAAGATGTCTGATTCCTATGTATTATTTAATGGAAACTTTTCCTTGGAAATTTTATCAATTTATTACGAATCACTTTAGCTTACAAGTTCTTTGCCAGACTACTTTTGTAAGAGTATTACTCCAGAGAATCATGGAGAATGACTAGAATTTCCTTTTTGGGTTTGTTTGAGGTTTTTCCTTTACTATTTGCTTTAAGTGAGTGAATAAGAGGAAAAAAAGAGACGTTAATGGGAGTTAGAAAATTGCTGGAGTATTTTTATCGTGATTTCAGTATGGTAATGTAGTATGTCCAACATCCACATTGCAGGTGGTGTCTTACACATTGGCTTTTGTTTGGATGGGGAGAACGACTGTTTTGAATTTTTGTTTTGCTCAAGCACAAGTGGCAGCAGTGGTGCATCTCTGGTGTGGCTGGATTGCCTGTGGATGATGAGGTGATGTTCCATCTGCAGGTGCTGCAGGAGGTGATGCCAGTGAACGCTGGTAGTGGTACAGTTCGCTACCCGGACTGATTATCAGTCTTTTTCTGCTGTAAGACTTTGTGTCCCACATGCTTGGCATAGCCTTCCCCTGTGCTGGCCAGCGTCCTCAGAAGTTGAAGTTGCCTTTCTGATATCTAACCTGAGGTGCTCCTTTATTCTCTCTCCCTGCTTCCATATCACTTCAGTGGTCAGAAGCATCCGTTCACTCTTTTACCAAATCCCTCACTTCCCTTTTCTTACCCCCTCACCACAGAGGTGTAACCTTGGCTTCAACATTTGTTGTACTGTGCCTCGTCAGCACACCTGATCTTTGCCTTGACAGAATCATTGCATCACCATACTTTTACTGTCAGATAGCCATAAAGGCTGGAAGGGTAAATGTGGTTACTAGCTTAATTTTACACTGGCTACTACCCATCCGATAGTCCTGAGCTATGCATTTCATAAATTGTATTCTCCCTGGTAAGTGCAAAGCTTTCAACAGTTTTGGTTCAGGCTGTGCTGCAGAATTGGGAGTCTGGCTCATGTGCAGGCAAAAGATTATACAAGATTATACAGATTCCCTCAAGTCTTCAAACCCAGCGAATCTGAAATGAAGCTTTGTACTGTAGCCACTGCCCTGGAGGCAACTAGCCCATTACTAGACTCCAGACATTTGTAAGAGAGTGTGCACTTGAGGGTTGCTTGATCACTAAGCAGTTTATGGAGGATGTGGCCTGCTGCAGTGAGTGGTGGGGTTAATAGAGTTGTGCTGTGCACAGTCAACGCTTGACTGTTTGTGGGAGACTGTCTGGGTTGTGGATTAAGTCCACTGGGTTGCTGGGAAGCTCGTAGCTGTGCTGCTTTTGGACACTGCAGCTGCATGCTGTGACTCAGGCTCACTGCTGCCCAGGCTCACTGGTCCTGTGAGACTCTGGGCTCACTCTTCTGCATTGTCACCCTCTGCTGCTCTAGTGTAATTTGTGTGTGCCTGGTGTCACTGCTCTCCTACTCCACCTGTACCCTGGGAATGCAGTGCATGATCGTAATGACAAAACCTGCTCTCTTTCATTAATGTGGCAAGACAGAAGTATGCAGAGATGAAAGCAGTAGGTTTAACAGTTGAAAATGTCTATGCAGACCTTGGCTTTGCATTGTAATGTCAATGTGACAGTCTAATTACACAGTCACATCGGGACCCTACTTTGCTCATGAAGAGACAGTAATTCAGATATCGGGCTTTTATAAGTCTTCACAGTTCGTTATGTGGTCCATGTATTGTTTCTGCTCCTCATCCATGTGGCATAATGAAATAGAATTTTTTATTTCCTCTGGGCTTCTCTGTGCAACACTGACTAGCTGTGCCATGTGATTAGGATCTGCCATTACAGCATCCCTTTATCATGGAAAGTTCTTGTTCACTTTTACATTTTGATAAATGCTTGCCTCAATTCCTGCACTTTTTTTTTTTTTAAACTATCAGCTGGTTTTTGGCATGATGACTGAGAAATGTTTGCAGACTTTTCTCCTGCCCCAACAGAGCATTTGTTTATGGTTTTTTTGGTGGTGTTTCGTTTTTTTGGTGGTTTTCAATTTTTGGTGTTCAGAGCTCAAACTATGCTTGAAGGGTTCTAGAGTCTCACAGGGGAATCAGGAAAGCAGAGAGTATAACCACTGACCAGATGTGATGGCTTTTTTTACCTTGCACTCTCAATTTCTCAGCAGGTATTGGGATGATGCCTACAAGGGGGATTCACATTCTCTGGCTATGTTCTCTGTTCCTATCTCTTCCATCAGACCATATGATAGTTTAATCGTTCTTGATCAAAGTGCATCCATTTTCTGCACTAAGTGATGCACAGGTCACGGAGAGGGGGTTATAAGGTGTGGGTGGACTGTTTTAACAGTATCACAGTGCACAGGGAAAGTGAGATATGATATCACAGAAAGTCTCATTTCTTAGATTATGCGTCTTCAGACTGATTGAATGATGTTTCTAAAAAAGATTTTAATTTTCTGATTTTCTAGCTGGTTTTCTGCATTACTTTTTATAAAATCTGAGCTGTTACTGTGCTAAATTATACCAGCAACTGCATGGGATTTTGCACTTACCCCATTGATGGCAGTGTTCCTGATGGCAGTAGTTGGTTACCTTCATCTGCAGACATAAATGAGTGTAGCACTTTGTGGATACTTTGCCCCATCATCAGAAGAGGAGAATCCACAGGGTTTACTTTCAGATCTGAGGCTTTGAGGAAATTCCTATTCTGTCTCTGCCTTGCTGAGGCTGGACACTTTCAGACTGCTCCAGCTGTTTATCCTTTTATCCTCTAAACGTCTTGCTCTAGTCTTGACATAGAGCCGTTTCTTACCCTAATATTCCTTATTCTGTCCATTTTCTTTGCCTTGTTTCCATTCTTCATCTCATTGTCCAGTAGAGCCAAATCCTCTTCTTTGGCTTGGTGATCTCTATCTTAACGTCTTGCTGCTACATCCCTCTGTCATTGTCACTTTGTTCTCTCCAGCACTGTTGCTGTGGGAAGACTAGAGAAAAGAAAAATCTGTGTCTCCTTAGCTGTGCTTTTTCCCATTAACATGTAATTCAGTAAAGCCAGCCAAATGAAACTAAAAATACAAATACCTCCACAGCATAACTGTCTCTAAATCACTGTCCTACAGTGTACTGGCCACCTGTTTTAAGATCTTTTTTTTTTTCTCCTCTGCCATAGGTGAGCCCTTAAACTGCACAAGTGTCAGGGCTGGTGAGTTGCTTGGTTGGCAGGTGGAGCTGGTGGCAGTCTGATCGGCGTGCTTTTGAACACTTTGCCTGGGTTTCACAAATTTGTAAACTGATTTACTTTCAAATAAAAATGCTGATGTAGGAAAAGTGTATGGAGAGGGAAATCAGTAAGCACAACAGTGACTAATGTGTTGAGCGCTATGACTGGCCAACAATTATGATTTATTAAAAAAGAAATTATTATGCCCTGGATATGGGGTAGTTAAAGATGGTCATAAAATTCATCAATGCAATATTTAATTTAAAAATGTGTTTTCAGAGAATGAACTGTTAAGCCTGGATTAATATTTGCTGTCAAATGTTCCCTGCTGCATATAACATCCAGTTCCAGTTTGGCACTCCAGTGATGTTCAGTATTGGCACCTTCTGATTATTTAGCCTGAGGGAGTCCCACTGGTATCAGAGAGACCACTTGGAAAATTAAGTTTCTGTTCTGTTGCAGTGACTACAAAATTTAATACCTATTAATTTACTAAGGGGAACTCATTTTGCCTTATAATACCATTGTGTTCTTCTAACTGCAGAAATCAATTGAATGCAAATTTCACTGTCTCTGTCAATGCAAATCAGGTTCAAAAGGACTTTCATGTTAGTTTTAGGATTTGAAACATATGCAATTACATGCTTGGGTAGCAAATGAAGTTCATGTTTTGCAAATCTTTGCAAATGGAATCATGTTCATGGTGTTACTGAGTAAAACAAATATTATCCTTTCATGCAAGCAAGTACACACCTATTTAAGTTTGGGTTTTTTAAGTTATTTGCTATCAAAATGGTTATCAGTGCCCTGACAGCATTCTGTGTTCCTGTGATTAGTTATTGCTCAAGTATAGTGCTTTCATGAGTAAAGTTTAAGCTTGATGTTTGCTCTTTTTCATACAAGGAAATACAGTTTTTGAACTCATTGCTTTGCTTTGTCTGTACTCATCCCGTATCTTACTCACAGTGATCTAACAAGTAGTGACAAAATGATTTCTAGCTGTTGGAGACATTTGTAAGTTTTCTTCAGCCTTGCATATTGAGACATTTTTTGGTATTAAAGGACTGTCATGGCTGGCAGAAGTCCATCCTTCTCTGCTTTTCTTCCTGAAGCATGTGTAAGGGAAAAAAAACCAGAGGAAAACATTGCATTCAGCTCAGAGTAAAATACTACAGCTAATCTTCAAGGTGTCTAAATTATAACAGGATTAGTAGAGCATGGGCTTTCTTTAAACTCTTTTGATAGAAATTCAAATAATTTCAAAGAAGCCTCTTGAAGCAGTAATCTAGTCACTGGAGTGGGTAATTCTATTTTGAAAGCTTGTGGGATTTCGAGTGGAGCACTGGCATTTCCTGGTAGACTTTAGTGACATTTATCTTGAGAGCATTCACTTCAACCTTTATGTCTTTCTGTCTGTCTCTCGGAGTCTATCAGTCCTCCTTCCTGGGCTTGAGAGGGATATTGCTGTTGTTCCTGTCTCCCAGGATGCCTGCTGGGAGAGGAGGCAGCTCCTGTTGGAGCCTGGCTATTGAGTGTGCCTGGCACTCCCCATCTCCCCTCGTGTGCACTGCTCCCATTATGGGAGCAGTGTCCAGCTGAGGTCTCTGTGCCACACAGATGCCAGAGATGGTACATGGCAGGGCTGAGACCCAGCCTGGCATCGTGAGGGAGATGCCTGTGGGAACCAACAACTCCACATCAGGAGCTGCTGTCTTGAGGGGATGCTGGGTACGGCATCTTTTGTTTCCCACGGAGTTTCTACTAGCTTCTTTAGCCTTTAGCATGGAAAACAAAATACAGTTTGTCTCAGTGAAACTTGGGAAGTATAGACCAATGACACAAATATCCCTAGATTTGAAAATAAAAGAGGTGTTGGTACCACTTGATTCAACCTGCTTTCCTTTCTCTCTTGCCTTCTTGTGCTTTTGGACTGGGTGTGGTGGCTAGCTGGCTCTTGGACTGGGCGAGTCTCACCTGCAGTGTTTACATCTGTGCTTGGCATTAGGGCATATACTGCATGCCACAATTATCTCTATTTCCAGCGTGACTTGGAGTTTGCCACTGAAAACTTGCTAAGGCAGGTACAGTAGAATCTGCATTAGTTATTATTAGAATGACTGTTTCTTGAAACACCAAGGTTAGTTCTCTGTGGCAGTTCAAGTTATTAAAAGCTCTTGGAAGGCTAAAGTGAGAGGATTTAATGGTTATGGTGCTTTTCTGTGGGGACAGTTCATGTGCAGGCTAAGCAATAGCCAGTGTTCAAAACACATTAAGGCCCATCAGTCTAGAGATAGTCATTAATCTCTGCATTTGCCTTTATAGAAGTCATCAGAAAAATCCACATGATGCTGAGGAGTCTTCCTAGCTGGGGCATGATTGCTTATGGCACAGAGAACCAATTGTCTTCTGACCTGGTTAAACCAAATCAGAGTTCACATGGGAGTATTGGGAGTGCATAGTTGTCCTGGTACTGGTACAGGTAGAGGCTTAGGTCTGTTCTCTGGGGATATTTCCAGTTGGATTCAGGTGTTACAGCACAAGCCAGGGCAAGATTTCTTCTGTACAGAGAGGGTCTATACATCCCAAGCAAAAGTTGCCAGCTTTTGTTTGTGATTGTTTTCTGTATTTGGACAACACATATTAAATGGAAAGAAACTGGCTAAGTTGTGTAGATGATAATTGTATTGATGATGGTGATTTCTACAAGACCATATGAATTCTCGTGTTGGGTTTCAGCAGCGTAGGCAGTAGGTTCAGCTTGGAGTGCAGATGGCTGCGTAAACAAGCTACAAAATTATTGTGCACATGTAAGTGCCTATTATCCTTAGTTTGTATAGTTTCAGTCTTGATTTTCTGCCTTACTTTATTGAGGTGATGGTTGAGCTGGGAGTGGGTGGTTGAATGAGAGCTGCAGATAACAGTATCACATGCTGGTTGCTGATTTCATAAACAGGCATTAGCTCAGACTCAGCTGTGAGTTAGAAGGTGTTAATGTGGCAGGTATGAGTTAAGCCTTCATGATTTCCATGGTATTTTCCTGCTGCTGTGAAGTTGCTAGGTGTGTTTTTTTAAATTTATTTTTTATTGTCAAGAGATTGGTTTGGAGGTCAGATGTGAAGTTAGCATAAGTGAAATGCATGGAGATGATTCTAGTAGCTATTGAGCCCTCTGGGAGTCTCATCACCTAAATTCTCAGCCTGGGTTTAGCAGCGCCAAATTACCAGAAATATTTTCTAGGGGAAGGTGAGCAACTCATGTTAATAGAATTAGTGACATCTTGCACATGGGGTAAAACATGAGGGAATGGGGCTGCTTATGGCTTTGTTCTCCTTAAATCCCTTCTGAGTAGGTGTTACCTGGAGCTGTGTGGTCCTTGGGGGCAGGATTGAGCTCTGGATTGGCACCTATTGACAATGTCAATATGTAGGTGCACAGTAGATGTAAAGCTATCAGCCAGACTGACTGCAGACAACTCCTCCTTGCAATGGCACTGGCTCTGTTGCTTACTCTGTTGCTGGCCTTAGCTTCTCTTTCCAAGAGCATGAGGGACTCTTACAGCACAGAAAAAAGCCTGTGATAAGAGTTGCTTATCAGGTGCTGCTGTCCTGGTTTTTTCCTTTCCCTCCTAGAAGCTTTGGTCTTGATCATTTGGCAAAGATTGCTTAAGAAGTTCTGAAGAGATATCAGTCGTCATCAGTGAGTGTTACCAATATAAGCCCCAAGCTGAGCTGTTTTGAAAGACTTCTCTTACTGTTTGTCAGCTGTTAGTTGTTGTTGCTGCTGCACTGAAGATCCAAGCCTGCCTTTTGGATCAACTGGTGAAATGATTTTTCTTATTGCATTCTTCTGCTGCTTTTAGGCTCTTAGGAAAGTGGCCAGTTATTTCTGTGTTGCCATATTATTTGTACTGTTTAAGCAGTTATGAGTATAACAATACCATTTTGTCACATCTTGGTAATCTTTGGAATATTAGATTGTATTACAAGGTTCAACAAAGCACATATATCAGACACTGAATTCAAGTTTTCTCTTTCCGTCTGTTTTGTTGTAGTGGTGATGGTTTATTTTCTACAGCTGCATTACAGTATTGCTGCGGTAATATTGTATGACTTCAATTAAAATAAAGCTATGCTGATGGCAGGGGAAATTCAGAAGATTCATGCAGATGGTTGGCAGGGAGTGGCCTTCCCCAGGAGCGACTCAGCTCTGGTTCAGGCTGGCAGAGTGAACAATTCCTAGCTGTGTAAGGTTGTGAAGAGAGCAGTGTTCATGGGAAAGCAGGCTAAAGGTTAAAGTGCTTGGTTTGCAAGGTATCTGTCCTACAGGAGCCCTTCTGGCCTAGGTAATGTGCTGGCAACTAGTTGTCCTTGGCATAGATAAAGAGATGCTAGAGTAAAAGTAGACTGAGAGCAAGCCACAGTTAAGTGTCTTGCAGCTAATCTGGAGCCAAGACCTTTCCCTTTTTGGGGGGATAATTTCTTTTTACAGGTCCCTAATAACCTACTGTTCCCTGACAGTTGTTTTAAGATGACAGTAGGGCCATCTCATCCAACCACCACTGCACTTCCCTCTCCCTGTGCCCCCAGCCTCACCTCTTTAACACCTCCCTTGAGTTTTACCAGAGATGGCAAATCTGTGCAGTGAGCTGCAACCTATGCCGACGAGTGTGGGAAATAATTATCTGTTTCTGTCCACTGACTGAAAAACTCTGGTGCTTAACACAATGGATAATGTGGGAGCATAGCAGGAGAAGTGCAAATTTTGCTTTAGGCACCTGCATTGAGGACTTGGAACAAATGAGAGCAGTCACGAAACTGAAGCCATGGAATCATTACATTTGGCTTGCTGGGTGCATCTTTGGTTTTATGATGGGTGTGTAAACAGAAGTAAACAACATTCTCCTTAATATACTTCACCAGAGGGGAGTTCCTCAGGCAGCTCTTCTTCTGCTGCTTTCATTTGGGTCATAAAATGGGAAGGATGGTCTTCATGTACTGCCTTTCTTTTTTATTAAAAGGTACAACCAGTTTGTGTGAGAAGATTTGTTTTGTTGAAAGAGGTATTTCTCAGATGTTCTGTTTCTGTTCCTATTCCTGGCTTTTATGGATGTTTATAAACCTCAACAGAAAAAATGACAAAAAGCCAGAAAAATCAATCCAGGTTCCTTGCAGTCTTCTGTCATATTCTCATTTTTGAAAGAAAAGTTAATTTTCTTCAAGGTTGTAACACAACCTTGTTTAAATAGTAAGCTATCTTTGCACAAATATATGTGTGTTTTGAATGTAGTATGTTATTTCTGTTTTAGAAGACATTTATGTATTGCTCCTTCCAACTATTTTCAAAATCGCTGTTCCAAACCACTACAGAGGAATATGAGAAAACATTTATTTTTTTTATGTGGAAACATAATGTATTGAAAGAAGCAGCACGCGCTTGTAGTTGCAACTTGACAGCCTACGTTGAAGCTGTTCTGCTACACAAAACTGCACGCTGTTTTGTTTTGTTCTCTTAGGCTGTGAGAACCATCTTGAAACTGAGAGTTAAATAGAAATGATTTTATCGTTATTTTGGCATTCTTTTGAAAGGAGCTGCTGGGAGATTAGATGTTGCTCTGATACTATGTAATCTTTCATTTTCCCTGAAGTTCAGTTGCATAGCTTTGGAAATCAGAAACTTGTTGAGCTGTTAGCTACTTGGAAGCAAATTATATTTAGGTGATAAACCAGCGTGGGGCTATAGGTGTGGATGGGCAGTTTGGCCATGTGATTTCTATTTACTTCCCATCATAATCACTCTTGACAGTAATCATTAACACTGTCATCATAAAACATTAGGATAATGATTTGAGCTCTGACCTTTTGAAGAATATCTTAAAATTTATTTCTAATTATGGGAAGTACAAGGACTTGATAACAATAATTTTTTTGAGTATTGAAATACTGAAAAAAGTGCTCTTCCCCATTTATAAAACGGTGATTAAATAACCCAGACCACTTTCAGGGATGTGGATTGATGGGAAGAGCTCTTCACATTACCTAAAAGGAGCCTGCCATACTGATCTGAATGCTGTCTCTTTTGCTTGTAAGGCATATCTGTTGCCATGAACTGGGAAAATTGCACAGAAATTGCTGTTTTCTGTTTCTCATTTATTCGTTACGGAGGAACATGTGCCATGGTTATGTTTGGCAGGAATCATGGGTACAGAGAAGTCTGCAAGGGATGTTTGGTCCTGCACAGTCTGTTTTGTACAGATAATTTGAAATGTGTGGCAAAAGCAAATGTTGGCTTGAGGTTTTTATATGCTTTTCAGGTAGTGGAATTTTCTGCTTTTTTAAATAGAGGAAAACTGCAGAAAGCAGTAGAACTTTTTACTGAGACGACTTAAATTAGCAATACTGGGCTTCTCAGTTTCTGTTTTGGAACTATTGCAGCAGTTTAATCAGGGCCTTCTCCAAACCAGCAGACTTGACAAAAGCAAATCTGCATCAGTGAAAGCAGGTGCTTTGACTCACATGGCATAACCTGTGCTGTGGAGCATGGCCACATGGCAGAGAGACCTCTTAGTTTTCTGGAGTATTTCCTATGCAGCTACAGTGACAGTAGTGAAATGTCAGATGAGTCCCCAGAAGAGATGAGTAGACACCAGCTTCTCCTCTTAGCAATGATGTTTTCCAAAGCAATTTCAGTGGCACCATTTAACAGTTTACTGGGGTCTTTTGCATGGTGGAAGACTTTTGTTAATTCTTTTGCTGTCTTCCAACTGCTCTAGACCTGCTTTTGCTGTGGTGGTGATGTGACCAGCCAATTCACACTGTAGATAGCATATTAGATGAGGGAATATGTGAAAACTTTGTAATCATCTAGTTAACGTAAGTGTTGAAGAAGACATCGCTGTCCAGAACTTGCAGCTTTGCCTTTTCTTGCCTGCAGTTCTTCTGTGTGGGAAGTTTCTCAGGTAATCTGGTGTCTGTAAATTCTTAAGGAGAAACTGGAGAAGGTCTCATTCCACAGTATTTCCATTGACTGACTAGGAAAAGGGAAAAAAAGGTCTGTTGAAAGTAGTCTTTATTTTAGCCTCTAGACACCAAGTACATAATGATAATTAAGTAATTGCAGACATATTCTCTGGAATACATGCGCTCTGGTGATGGTTTTTGTATTTCAGTCATTTGTTTTATTAATTTCATTTTTTGTCCACATAGTGAAGAAGAGTCTGTAAACTTCTCAGGAAACTTGAGATCATGTGTTTTTGCATACAAACTCAAAAACGCGTTCAAAGGCTGATCAAGGAAACACTTTCCTTTTTTTAGTCAGTTAACTATGCAGGTATGGATGAACAAGTATAGTGTCTGTCTTCAATTCTAGACTTGTCTGTGTAGTACTTTCTCAGATGTCAGCTATAATTATACCTCCAACTGTTAGAACATTTACTCTCTGAAACACAGTGAGAGTGTAAGTGGATTTTTGGCATGTTCTTTTTTTCTTTTGCTGCCTTCTTGTAATGGTGGAAAGGGATATCTACCAAAACAGATGAATAAAGGAAATGCATAAATGAGAATTGTTCATATTGGTGCCTCTGATACCTTGCTTCACATATGACTTCTGACAATTTGCCTTTCATGGGTTCAGTTTAATTGGCCTTTAATTACCTAAGGATGCTGTAATTGTGAACTATACTTTCAGACCTTAAATATGATGAAGGAGAGACTGACAATGAAGAAAAGCTTTGCAGAGATGCTTGCTGTGGTAGTGTGACTTGAATTGAAGTCTGGGAGAATGGGGGGGAAAACTCTGAAGTGTTAAACTGACAGGTTGTGTTTCAGAGCAGGTAAGTTATTACTCACTTCTGCTCTTGGCCAGCAACATTTGTAAATAATAGCAACATTATGCTTAATAACACTCAGTAAAAGAGTGGAGGAAAAATTAGTCACTGGTAGCCAATAAAATTGTTGCTTCTCAAAGACATCTCCAAACTTGCAAGTTCTTAGCAGGCTTTTCAAAGATGCAAGACAACCAAAAACAAAATATTTGTTGCATTATAGAAGGAACTTCCAGAGTGTCTCGAGGAAAAGCCTCTCATGTCTCTCTCTATTCTCTCAAATTTGGTAATTTGTTTTTAATGACTGAAAAGTCCATATTTTGAAATGAAATAGGCTTTTTCATCTTTGAAGGAAAGCTTTTGGGAATGTGTTCTGCTTGCAATTTACAGGCCACTCCCTGAATGAAAGGTATTGCAAAAGACCTGTTCTTGCAAGTGTGTCACTTATGGCATTAGAAATGGAGACAGAGAAATTAAGTGGAGGATGTGGCATCTTCCAGGGGATGGCTCAGGAAAGTTTTTCTTGCAATTTGTGCCTCTTTCTTTGGTATAAGTAAGTTTTAAGAACTTCAATAATCTTAAATTTATTGAAGGTAGCTTTGAACATTCTGTTTGTTTATAGCCTTTTCCGAAAACTTGCTGGGAATGGGACCACTAGCACAGCAAAGATCTGTTGTTGCAGAGCATCTGATTTGTATATTACTGTTGTAGGACAGGTCATGATGGATAGTGGGTGTCTTACTGAGAGTCGGGGTCAAAGTACATCTAGGAGCATTAAACCTCTCATTCTACTGCAAGTTATGCAGAGTTATTTGTGCAAGCAGTGTTAAAAATGGGATTAAAACCAATGCATCAGAGTGGTGTTTTTTTAACCTGCTCATCAGATGGAAATTTAAAGTCCTAAGGGGAAAAAACTTCAGTCATGTCAGTCTCTCTCCTTAAGACTGTGCACCTCTGCTGTAAGTCCTGGGGCTCTGGCTGAGACTTCAAGGGAACTTCAGGAAGTTGATTGCTGTGTTTTAGATAGGGTGAGGCAGCACTTGACCATGGAAGACCTGGAAGAAGCCTGCTATTATTTGAAAGCAGCCTAAAAAGGTTAAAAGGCAACCTGACAGCCCTGTTGGATCAGTGCTTTCTGTGAAGCAGAATAGTTAGGAAGACAGAAATAGAAGAAATACCTGTAATACTTGAGTAAGCATCTGTGGTGGGGGTCAACCTGCTGCAGCATCTAAAAAGTTCTTACAAAAACTCCAGTAGAAAATTTCCAATCTCTTTGAGCCTTCCAGCTGCAGCAGAGCAGCCAGCAATGGGAGTCATATGTAGTCTGTGGTACTTTGGTGAGAAACTGGAGAACGTCATTGGTTGACAAATATAGAAAATTATTTTGTAGAGCATTTTTTTTAGGTGGAAGTTGATATTGTTGCTGTGAGATAATTGAAGTAAACTATTCTTTGCTCAAGGATATAGCAAAGCTGCTATTGCATTTGGATTTTTTTTCACCTGCCTGTGCTGCAAAACTGTTTGGTTTGTGAAATTTAGCTATCCAGAAGATCAGTGGTTGTGATATAGTCTGTATTTGCCTAAGCAATGTTATGAAGGCCCTCCTTTCTGTGCTAGGAACGTAAGCTCTTTGTCATGCTTTTCTAAGTTCTTTGCTCCCTCCTTTTCTCCCTAGCTGTTGTGTCTTGCTCAGTCCCTAAAAAAGAAATTTCTTTTCTCTCAGAAAAGATCAATTCCTGCCTCTCCCCATGATTGTAAAGCTGGGCTTACTTGCTTACTTAGGTGTATTGCTTATGTGTTTTTCAAACAGACATCTCTGTGTGTTCTCCCCCTGTTGCCTCGCAGGCTTCAAAGCAGCCCTCCATAAAAATTCACAACGCTTTCTCCTTACTTCTTAACACCTTGCAACAGTATCCACAAATGCTTGAGGAGGGCTGATGCTTCTGAGGTGCTTTGGTTTTGAATATTAGACTTGTAGTGTCGTCTTGTTTCTTTATTTGTGTATTTCATTTTCTCTTTTCACATGCTTATCTTTTTGGCAAGTACTGCTTTTTTGCACCGACCCAGAGCTGATGCTTGTGGCCTTTTAGTAATACAGGTTGTTAGTAAGAGCTTGCGTGTGTTTGTCACAGTGTTTAAAGAAAGTGCTGCAAAAAATGGGCTATTAAGTTATTATTGTATCTGTTTTACTTTCTACAGAAGCCCCTTGTGCTACTCCACTGATCTGTAGCTTCGGGAGGCCGGTGGACCTGGAGAAGGATGACTACCAGAAGGTTATATGCAACAACGAGCATTGTCCCTACAGCACTTGGATGCACCTTCAGTGCTTCTACGAGTGGGAAAGCAGCATCCTTGTCCAGTTCAATTGCATTGGCAGAGCCAGGAGTTGGAACGAAAAGCAGTGTCGCCAAAACATGTGGACCAAGAAGGGATATGACCTGGCTTTTCGGTTTTGCTCCTGTCGGTGTGGGCAGGGTCATTTAAAGAAGGACACGGACTGGTACCAGGTGAAGCGAATGCAGGATGACAAGAAGAAGAAATCAGTGTTGGAGAAGAGTACGGGAAGGTCCATGACAGAGTCAGCAGAGGAGGCCAAAAAAGGCAGGCCGGCTAATAAGCCGCAGAAAGGCTTGAGTAATGACCTCCAGCGAAGGCACTCTATGGACAGGCAGAACTCGCAGGAGAAGGGTGTCATGGGTGGCAGCTACGCTGTTCGCTCGCCCTGTGTCTCTCCCGGCCAGTCCCCGCCCACCGGCTACTCTATCCTCGCCCCCACGCATTTCAGTGGCCCGCGTTCCTCGCGATACTTGGGGGAGTTTTTGAAGAATGCCATTCACCTGGAGCCCCATAAGAAGAACATGGCTGGTGGGGGCATGTTCAGGAATGCACATTTTGATTATGGGGCAGCTGGCTTGCAAGCGCATAGATCAGGACACTTCGATACCCCAGTGCAGTTTCTGAGAAGGCTCGATCTATCCGAGTTGCTCACTCACATCCCCAGGCATAAATTGAATACTTTCCATGTGCGAATGGAAGACGATGCCCAGGTGGGCCAAGGGGAGGATCTTCGGAAGTTCATCCTTGCTGCTCTCAGTGCCAGCCACAGGAATGTTGTAAACTGTGCTCTGTGCCACAGGGCGCTGCCAGTGTTTGAACAGTTTCCGCTGGTGGACGGGACCCTGTTCCTTAGCCCATCAAGACATGATGAGATTGAATATGATGTTCCCTGTCACCTTCAAGGTACAGGTTGTCTGTCAGTCATACCAGGTTTCATTAAATGATGGAACTGCCTTCTGTGTCCTGTCCCTGCCATTACAGATTTTCATCCCGGTTGTGTATTTTTAAGCAGTTCTGTAAAGCTTGAAGTAATGTCCAAAATATTCATGTGGATCAGATTGAAACCCTCAGAATGTTGTATAGAAATATGCCGTATAGAAAAATCCATGCCTTATGTTTGGGCTTACGACTAAACAAGTTCTGATCCGATTTCTAGGTAGACCATGAGAAGCTTTTCCAGCCAATCTGTTCTGGAGCTTATGCATGCTCATTTATCTCTTGGGAACTTTATTCTAAGATGCACGTCAACCTTTTAAAGAACCTTTTCAATTTAAGCATGCTGTGCTGCAGCCTGGGTGAAAGTTGTATTAGTACCACTGATGAGGGTGATGTACCTCTCATCTGCTTTCAGACTAGAGAATATCAGTTTTGTTTTATAGCAAAGTATTATTTCTTAAATACAGAAAAGGCTGTAGTCTGGCCTGTGTTAACACAGGTCTGGAGAGGTTGGATGTAGTAAGAGTCAGCTTTTAATATGGTGTGTTAAAGAAGCAGTATAGCAGTGAAGGTTTTAGACTTATTTCCAAACTTGCAGGTTCTTGAACTGTGTCTTGATTATGTCCTACCTCTCAGATGAGTTGAGACCATAGCACATGTTTCTTTTTTCCCTCTTAGAGAGACAAATGGATATGGGCCAGCACAAACTTCAGCTGTTCCTGAAAGCTGTGGCCCAAATTTAAGTGATCAGGGTGGTACATGGCTGGATGTGACTGTCCTGCAACCTGCTGGCAGTCAACATGGCTAAAATAAATCAGAGAATGTATTCTGAGTCTGGTGGCTAAAAGCATAGGATTATATGTTGAAAAGTGTGTTGGTAAGGCATTAACCAGAGATATTTTAACATTAAAGTTTCTCACCTTTCAATAAAATGCATTGTATGCCATGCATGGTCATAATATATGTTATGTAACATACCTTTGCTCAGTAAACTTTGTATTTTATTTTTTTTTCTTTCCTTAAATCACTATGCACTAAGTCACTAAACTGTATTCATGCTAACATTATTGTTTCTGTCTTGCCTAATGTACCTGAAGGGGAAAAAACAATAGGCAAATATACAAGCCAGAAAAGTTCCAGGATAAGCAGAATATACCTATGTGAGATAACTATGCTTATTTGCTTTGATGGGGAGTCACACAATGTTCTTGAGATTTTTTTCAGTATAAAAAGCTGCTTTAGTAATAATAGTGAAACTCATTGTTTGTTAACATTTGCCTCTATGAATGAAACTGTGAAATGATTTTTTTTTTACCTTAATTATTTCTTAACTGTTGGATGATATATCTGAAAAACTTGTTTAGACAAGTTGCTGTGAATAATTAATTGTTAAAATTTTTGCTTCCTTGTCCTGGGTAAGATGGTTTCTTACCAGAAGTACTCTCTGAAGTGAAATTAAGCTGCAAGGTGCTATTTCAGGCTGTTACTTTCTTTTCAGTACAGAAAGTCATTTGTGTTACTTCAGGCATGTTTAAGATATTTCCTCATTTCCAATATAGAAAGTATCCTGAAAATATAATGGTGGGGGGATGTAGTATTTTAAAGCACCAAAAACGGTGCAGAACTTCAGATGGGGAAAGATATTTATCTTCCTGCTCAACACAACTGTTGTGCATGGAGTTGTTTGAACATTACCAATCTTGAGTGTTCACTTTAGGAATAGAGTTAATGATATATGTTATATGTATATTACATACATTTTAGTTTCATCCCGTCATGTTTTCTAGAGCTGAACATGCCAGTGTACAATAACTAAATTTTTACCAGCTCACACTAGTAAGTGTGTTTTGTATGTATATTTTAAGAAGAATCTGTTTTTCTTGTTTTTCTAAAATAGTTGGCTTAAAAACCAAAACAAGTAAAAACACAGACTATTAATTTTGTGTCTGGTATAGACTAATCATAAATTATTAATATTTTGTTCCCATTTTTGTAGAAGAGTTACAAGATATGGGTATGTTGAATTACAGTTTGTGATGTGTTCAGTGCTCTGATGCTAAAGAGCACAAATTGCAATCCAAGGTGAACACATGTTGAGCACAGTCCTCTTTTGTTGCTTTTCTGTAATGTCACTACTGCTTAGCTCTGTCTTACACAGCAGTGCAAAATCTGGTATGTTATAGGATTAGTACTCGGTGTCAGGCCACTTCTAATAGCCAACTATTAAATTGCAAATCAATTTAGTCACTACAAGTCAGGCATAATCTCTGTACCAGATCTTTATAATTTATGTTGGAATTTTGGTTTTTTATGAAAGCCGGTCTCAGATTTTGCATTGGTTAGTTCAGTCACATGTATATAGTGAAAATATTTGATTTTCAGGTGTGAACCACTTGTTTTTTATGGACATAAATGTAGCTCAAGTTTTGAAAGCATTGTGCATACAGAGCCTAAGGTGATCACAGAGCTCATTATATTGATAGTTCTGAATGGCATGTTAAAGTCTTTGTATGTGCTATATATAATGTAAATATACTTGTTGTTAATGAACAGTCAGAAGAAAGTACATGAAAAAAATTTCTTCTTCTGACTGTTGCTTCTTTTCCATGGGGACTGTTAATTAGGTTGATGGTTCCCTCTTTGCTAGAAGATACCAGCAAGTTGTTAAATGAATCTGTACCAAGTCTGCTAATAAGCTTCAGTGCTTCTCCATTTCCTATGTCAGGTGGGGATGAAGCTAGGGCAATATTCTGGTTTTGGAAACACAGCAGCTGATTTTACAGCTTAACCTGGCATCACTTCTTGGAGGTTTAGCAACTCCTTTTATAAAACATTCTGACTTACCAGCAAATGATGTAAGGGAGAGTGGGCACGGTGATGACTAATTCCTGAATTCTGCATAGCTTCAGTCAAGCCCTGTGTATTTCCTATAGAGAAGTACCTTTTACTTTATCATTCAATCTTTATAGAGAAAAAAAAAAGTGATTTGTATCACTAAAGGTCAGATATCACATTGCAGAAAATGTCTGTTTTAATCTTTTCTGCTCTTTAAGATGTGTCTTTTCTGTTCACAGGAAGGCTTATGCACCTCTATGCTGTTTGTGTAGACTGCTTAGAAGGGGTTCACAAAATTATCTGCATTAAGTGCAAGTCCCGATGGGATGGAAGCTGGCATCAGCTGGGCACTATGTATACCTACGATATTCTGGCAGCATCTCCCTGTTGTCAGGTTAGTACCATACATAAGTAAGACTCATAAGGTGACATTCTAACTGTAAATAAAGTCAAGGTTGTGTGTCTTTTCTCCCTTTCCTCCTTCCATCCTTCTTTTCAAGCCTGTACCTATGAGTGCAATACAGGAGGGCTGACAGGTCTCTGTCCCTTAGCCTTCAGAGGTACAATGGCCTTTAGCTAGACTAAAGTCATTGCAAGGGTCAGTGGTTAATACACTTACGTTATTAAATAAAGCCCCCTTTAAATGCATTGGTAATTAAATCTGATGCTTCATCACTAGTATCACTAGTGTCAGGTATAGTTCCACATTTTGAGCAGATGTTTCATGTTTCCAGGGTTTTTTAGTTCATAAATTGTGTTTTATCATAATTGTAGAAAAAAAGTGCCAAGGGAACAGAAAGGTCTAAAGTGTCTTTGTGCTTGGAGGTTACTCAGCTCTCCTTAATCTTTGTTGTGGCTGACCTTGGTGATGGCACTCACCCACCATAGCCTGAAGCAACTTTGTGTTCATTAAACACTCTCCTACTCTATGCCTTGAGAGAGGAAGATCCAAGGCCTGGGGCTACTCCAGAGTGTGCCTGAGACAGCAGGATTGTTTGCTTTCCAGAGAATTAACTGTACTGATGGACAGAGCACTTCTGCTGTGCAGGTAGGGGTAGGCAGCTGTGAAAAAAACATCTGCTGGGAATGACTCAGTGCTCCACTCCAGATGCTTGCTGGGACACAGATGGTGTTAGTGGGTCAGGAGGGGAGCCTTGCAGAGATACATCCATTCAAACTGGGATCACTTCATGGTAATGTGCATACTTTAAAGCCATCTGAAATACCAGTTTGTCAGCATGCAGACGGACCATTTAAATTTAATATATTTACCAAAATGTGTTGCTCAAAAGAGAAATGATATTGCTGCTGCTGGTTAAGGTGACATTGGTAGCAATTATAACTACAGACTGATACATTACCTCCAAGTTTAGTGTCTCTTGAGGCTGTAACTTTCTTCTGAAAATAGGAACTTTTAAAGGTAAGGAAAGCTCTGATACTAACTTGCTACCTAAAGTCAGCAGCTTCAAATCTGAATTGCTTCTTTTGAATGTACAAGAAAATATTTAAGAGCTCATTATACAAGAGCCTTAATTACATGATTAATGGACAGTGTGACAGTACATGGTATAAGAACTCGCTGTGAAAGCATTAGCTGCAGTGGCTGTGATTGCCAGATAATAAGCATTATTGTTTCACCATGATTGTTACAGATGGTTCTGTGTATACAGAAGAATGACATTCAAATATGATATATTATATTATTCCAAATTGCTGTTCTGGATTTATTTTGAATAATTTCATGCCTTTCTTCAAAATACTTAATTCTACATCACAAATTTGCATGTAGAATAATAAACTGGAACCATTCTCAGATTACTAACTCTTAACTGATGTGCTGGACAGTAGTAAAGGAAAAAGCACTTCAGTTAAGAATTCCATAAAAATTCATAACCTAGTAGATGGTATATCTTAAATTTTTTGCTTTTCAAGCAGAGCAGATTGCAGTGAAGCTTTTGATTTTTTTTTTTTTTGAGTCTGGTCTCAACAGGGATAGTACTTTAATAATTTCCTCCTCTCCTCATCCAGGAACATCCCTTAAATCAAGATGGCCTAGACACTACTTTTTGTTCTTTTCAGTGGAGAGCTGAAGCTTTCATTAGTGTACTGTGCTGTGAGGTTAAACTGTGGTGCAGCTCAGGCCCTTGCTGCTCATTTGCCATTTTTACTCTTTAACTTCTTTACAGTCTCAAATCCTTTTTGCTTCTCTTGATTATTCCAAAGGGCTTGCTGTGCTTTCGTGCTGCCTGTTGCTTTCTTTATATCAGATGGGCTGTGTTTCTCAGCTAGATTTCTTCTGAAGTCTCACTTTTTTGCAACAGCTGAATATTAATAGCTCTGTCCATCCTCACCTATGACCTTGAATTATTTCTCATATCCACCCAGTTAATGTTGCTTCTTTCTCAGTTGTATTTTGTAGAATATTTTTTGTATTGAAGTAATGTTTAGTTTGTATAACCTGATATGTATTAAAATGCTTAAATAGACACTTAAAGTGACACAATACCATGTTGTGCTGATAAAGTAGATCAAGTTATAAGTTTGTTAAGCCAAAAGATTAAAATGCTGATGTATTTCATAGACAGATGATGTTCAAATGTGAACCTAAATGGTTGAATTGCATGGCACAAATGAAATTTCTCTCTTTGCTTTGATACTTCATTAATGATTTATTGAGACACCATGTCTTGTGCTGGGGGTTGAGGTATTGATTCAGAGATTAAGCAGCACAAAATAAACCTTGATATTCTCTACCTTCCATCAATCAGAGTTGGGAGGTGACTCACTCCCCTGGATTTGGTGGTGGTCTTTAATCTGAAAGGCATGGTGTGTGCCTGCAAGTTCCCAGTCCGGGTGAGGAATGTCCTTACCAGCACATCCCATTACTGCCAGTTTCCTGACTGACCCCTTCTCCTGATGGGGGTACAGGGGACTGCCTCTGGCACCTTCTTTTCCAGAGGTGAGAAGCTGAGGGGAGTGTGGTTATTTCAAAAAGGTTTTTTTGTTTGTTTCTTTGTTTTTTTCAGGCTCGACTGAACTGTAAGCACTGTGGGAAGCCAGTAATAGATGTGCGGATTGGCATGCAGTATTTCTCTGAATACAGCAACGTCCAGCAATGTCCTCACTGTGGAAATCTAGACTACCACTTTGTGAAGCCATTTTCTTCATTTAAAGTTTTGGAGGCTTATTGACGAAAGCTTTGCTTTAGTAATAGCTATTTTATGGATATTTCAACTTTATTACATATCTTTTTATAGGATTCATTCTGTGATGAAATCTAATTTCTTTTCTAACTGAAAGAGCAGCTTCTTTGTCAGTGTACATATTAATATGTATATATACATGTTGTTAAAACCAGAATCCTCCTGACAAGATCTCTGTGAAGGTTGGAGGCAAGCCAATTTAATGGCCTTTAAATATATCCCGTGTGTGGGGTAAAGTTCAGCTAAAAATCATTTGGGTTTATTTTCTGTATAGTTGCAATACAGTTTATAGGAAGGGTGTGGGGAGACATAAAGGACAGAGAAATATGTCCAGTTGGAAAATGGGTAATTGCATAGGGTTGTTCCTCCAGCTTGGTGGAAATGAGAAATCCTTGGAAAGAAATGTTTCTGTTGCTGTTGAATTTGTTCAGCCTTTTGCATTGGTTCCCAGGGGTGCAGGAGCTGGACCTTTGTTGCCAGTCCCCTTGGCAGGCTTTCTTTCACATTTCCCATGACCAGGGTAAACTGAGGTATCATGACAAGTGAATGTAAATGTGTGCCAGAAAATGCAATCTTGAATGAATTCTTTCAGCATCGTGTCTTCCTGCTGTGTGTGTTTGATGTGCATTGCCCTCACTGAGTTATAGTGCAGGCAGTAGTGCTGCTTCCAACAGGGCTGTCATGTGCCCAGCTGGGTCACCTGCTCATACCAAAACAAGCTGGAGATCTTAAAATGCTTTATTTAAAGGTATTTCTTCACAGACGTTTTAGGGAAGGAACTGGCTGAGCTGAATGGGGATGTGATTGTATGTGCCTGCCGGGACTGAGGCTTTGCTGTCTGCTGCCGGCTGGTGTGGAAGGAGAGCCATGAAGTGGGGTCTGGGCCCTCAGACCTGTATGAGCTGACAGGTACTGCGACACCGTTGAGGCAGGACAGTATGAAAGGACTCCACATCAGAAGGTTTGAGAGTAAAACTCTGATTTGTTTCAAATACATCTCTCCTTTATAGAGAGTATAGTCTAGACCCATTCTATTGGTCCTGAAGTAAAAACATCTCAAACCATTGATGTGCAGTGAATGACACACAGTGGCAGAACTTATCTATAAGCAATGTGAAAAACAAGAAAGATAAAGAATTATTTACATTCTTTCTCAACTGTTTCCCAGGCTTCTGCCTGGTTAGAAACCTTTGTTTTTTCTCTCTTGACTGAACTGAGACTACCCACAGGTACTGAGTACAAAACTTGTCATCACTTTTTAAAACAATTAAATGCTGCATCTTCTTCTTTCAAAATTGTGTTCAGTCTAGGATCTAAAAACAAGGAGATGTTTTAAGAAAGCAAATTTAGCATATTTACTTTCTACATGCCTCTGTGCTGTACATAATAGACTGCATTAAGCAGTGAATCTGTATCAGAGAGCTTGGCCCTGTAGATTCTGCAGTTGTTGCTTCTTGACTCCCATTTCTCCCTTCCTTAAATAAATTTTTCAAAATAGGTCATTAATCTTTTGCTTGGTTTCTCAAATTGGTTGAGATTTAAGGGACATTTGGGTTTTTTTGCTTTTCTCGATAGTGTATTTATGAAGTGTTTGTCCACTGGAGAAGTGTGGGACTTTTTTTTCTGTTTACATGGTGGGATTATTTTTTGTTTCTTCTGAAGTCTTTTGTTTTTCCAAATTAGAATATTTTTAGAGTGTATCTGTTAAAATCATGGTCTTGAAAAGGACCCTGATAGTCTGCCACCCTGGGAAAGAAAACAAAAAAGTCAGAAGCCAAAATAGTGATTTTTTTCCTGTGTTGGACTGAGAATTACACTTTCTACTGAATTAAGAAATTATTATGGACATAAAACTCAAGCTGAATATCCATGTTTCTTTTTGTGTAAAAATGCTAAGTTCAGAGTTTTATTTCCTGGCTGTCTCCACTGCAGAATTAGCTCTTTTTAGCATTAGCTACCCTTCAAGAAATACCCAGGCTGCACAGAGCACTTCTGTTGGCACAGTTTGAGTGGCAATGTCCTTGGGTGTCACCCAGCTCATATGGTCCAGTGCTGCTCTGAACAGCTATGCTGGCAGGCTGAGGTAGCCTTCACCACTGCTCTCCTTCTGTGCAAGTTCTTGGGCTTGGTTTTGGGTCTGGAGCACGTTCTTGGGGTTTTGTGCAGTTGTCCTGTTGGCAACAGTTTTGGGAAAACATGTTTCTTCTTCTGGGATAATTAGGGGAAAGACATTGAGAGACTTCTAACACGTTCATGGCTGCTACAAAGTTATGTGAAGCCCAGTGCAGTGAGACCAGTTCTGCCCCCATTGTCCCTAGGAGCAGGACCTGGCCTGGGCATACCCGGGCAGGAAAGAGATTTCTCACAGATAAAACCTAATTAGCTGTGCGGTGTAGACTTCCCTTGTGAAGAGCAATGGAATTATAATTTGGATTAACTCCTCCAGAAGGCTGAGCCCTGCAGCTTTGATGGTGTGTTGAACAACCTGCTGGAGTTAGGGTGGCTAACAAGTTTGGAGTTGTGTTGCCTGGCAGTCCTATGAGAACCAGACCAGACAGAATGCAGCGGCTGTCGCAGCGACCTGAAATCACACAGCAAAGACACAGCTCCTGTAATTAAGCAATTAAAGAGAGCAATTAAAGCATACTTCTCTTGCTGTAGGTTCAGTCTTCAGTGCCAGTCACACATTACGAGTCTGGGGTGTGAGCTCCCACACAGGATACATGGCATTGTGTGCCCACTTCTTGTGTACAGTGTTGGGAGGAGGTGTCACTGTACAGTGCACATAGTAGGGGAGAAGTGGGCTCTGGAGTTGTCCTAGATACTCGTTCATTTGCTTCCCTTAGAGTAGCTTAATTTGCAGTTCTGCCCTTTAAGTTCTTGGATGCCTCTCTAGACCTGTATGTGTGGCAATCAAAAATGAGTAGACGTGGAATAAAGGAAATATGGTCAGCTTTAAAAATAAGTGTTTGAGAGATTGTGTAATACATTCAAGTCAAAACCAGGAATGGAACAGACTGAGAAAATGGGAAGGGAAAAGCACATTAAAAATCGTAACACTGACAAGGAATTACATACAAATCTCTACAAGAAAGCAGTTTAGTTCTTTGCCAGCTTTTCCTTTTAATTCTGCTGTTGAGTCTTACCTACTGCTTAAGGAATGCATATTTTCTTGTAAAACACATCTCTCAGCTGGAGACTAGCAGCATACATAGCACTGTAAAAATGATCCTCAGTGGAAACCAGCTGAGCTACAGAAAAGTTCTTCTGAACTTTCCCTCCAAAGTAAATTATCTCTGATTTGTAAAGGCTTTCCTTGCTTCTTGTTGGTGCTGAAAGCTGCTCTTGAGTCACTGGAAAATGCATGATTTTCTCTTACATGCAGATTCCAGTCAAGCAGTCAGCCCTCACCTTTGGCCAGGAGAATTTCCTGGGCTTTACTGAAGCAGAAGTGCAAATGAACCTTCTTTGGGACCTAATAGCTACTTTGGAGGTTAAACTAGACCACAGTTGCTCTGCTTCCTGTCTTGACAAGCACTGGAAGTAGTCATGAGCTTACAAATGCATCATAAAGGAAATTACTTCCCAAGCTAGGGAGCTGCTTGCTTTGTTTATTTGGCTAGTTTTTTCTTTATTACCTTTATTTTCTCTGATGCTGTGTGTTCTTTTTAAGCTGGCCCATTGTCAGATTAAATTTGCCTGAAATACGTTTTGTAAATGAGAATGTATTCCTCTGGATTTGGAGGTTCATTCTGCTCTTAAGTGCACGATACTCCTTGTGATAGCAGTAGGAGTTGCATGTGCAAATGCTTTTCTTTCCAGTAGTTAACTTTCCTTTCCATAGGAGAGGCTTGCATTTAGGTAGACTTCTATTTTGGATGTGTAAAACTGAATTCATTCATCACTAAGATGTCTAAAAATAAATTTTGATAACCATAACTAACAAAATAGACATCTTTTACATGCTGATGTGTGATTTGACATCTACCAATGTGAACAGCCTGAAATTGTTGTTCTAATGCTGCAGTCATTAAAACTACAGTATTTTATAGCCAGACCACAGACTATCCTATAGTCTATTTACATTAACATCTCCAGTAATGAGCTGTGTATTCATAATGAGTATAATTGGAAAAATAATGAATATTCCTACAAGGGAGGCATCTAGCCCGATATTTTTCTTTTTTCCTTTTTTTTTCTCCCTCTCATGTGTTCCTCATTTTGCTGTACCAAGTAACTAAGGACAAACATGTTGTAAGGCCACTGGTGAGAAAACCCCTCAAAAATACACTCATTCATAAAGGTTTCTTGTTGAGACATTCTTGGATTGCACTTTTGCAGATGGAAGAATATGTACATAGCAAATGAATGTTGATGAAATTAAAATAATTGGTTATGATATCATTTACATGTGTTGTTAGAGAATATTTTGTTGTGAGTTCTCTGTATTAAAAAGTAATAAATACCAGACAGCTGATGGTGTGGGTTCTTCTTTCCCTTTTTCTTACACCTGGTCTTTATAGAATTACTCCAGTTGATTTAAGTTTAAAGGGCACAGTAAAACTAGGTTTTTGGTGTTAGTTACAATGGAGCTTTGTTGTTGTAATTTTGAAGACTGTTGTACTACAGGGGTCACAGTGGGGTGTGTGTGATGTGTCACCTTGCCAAACTGAAGTCCTGTTCACTTTGTTGATGTCAGAAGTGCTCCTCCTGTAGCACAATCAGTCCTGCAGGAGCAGTTTTAGGGATGCCGGTCTGCTGTGCCAGCTCCTGCCTGTGGGGCTGAATGGAGAACAGAGTGCTGAATCCTTCACTTCTCGATGGAGGCTGTTAATGGAAAAGTATCCTGTGATGCCTGTGAAATACCAGAAGAGCTTCTGGAGGGGAGAACACAACAGGGTAGCACCTAGGGCAGAAGGGTTTCCCATGTTATGACAGAACGCTTCATTGCTGAAACCTGACTGCAAATCTTGCTTCCTGTCTAAGGTTTTTCAGCAGTCTGACTAATCATGAAATCTTCCATTTTGGCAAACCTTGCTCCATATGCTTATAGCATGATTTTTCAGCCTTTATGTATTACCACAGAGAAGTTCAGGAAGGATGCAAGTGATCAAGGCCATCTGGACTTACAAAAGGTAAAGCAAATATTTCTGGGAGAGAAGGAGTGCCACAGTTCAGGAGGCATGGGGTGGGATTTGGAGATTTGGAAAGACTCTTTAAGAGCCCACTGTAGCTGTGTAGGTTTAATTTTGGAAGCAGATACTGCGGCTGGTTTGAATAACCTTGAAACTGACAACCTGTATGTTAATTGTGAAAAACCTTCTGGATAACTGCTGCTTAAAATACAAGTATCTGCTCATGGGATGGGAATGTAAATAGCTGCCATCAGCTGATTGCAAGTGACTGCAGTGATTCCATATTGATATTTTGCGGAAGGGTCTTAGGTCATGGTTTAAGCCTTAAGCCAGTGTGGGGTAACTAAATGAGAACTAATGTTTTGTAGAGACTGTTCCCCTAGCATAATTACTGCAGTCTTTGGTACTGAGCACTAAACTGCAGAATTTCAGGTTTGATCTGCTGTGTTACTGTGTTGCTAAAAGAAACAGAGTAATACTGTGATAATGTAAAGGAAGGAAAAAGTCACGGAAATAAAAAGATTTTCAAGCCATTACATGATACAGTATGTAGTTAAAATAGGGGTGGCACAGGCAGATTGGGTTAGGAGCATGTCTGGGCTCATTTTCCTCTTGAAGGCATCCCTGATTGTGTCAGAGGAGGGGAGTGAACTATTCAGGCTGCATATGTGTGTGGGTGTGTGCACCTAAAAATACATGCCCAGGTTTCACACAGATACATTTGTATTTGATTTCTATTCTGACAGTATTCTGTGAAGCAATTTCTGTTCCTTCTGAACCTGGACATATAAAACAGAACAGCTGCTGCTGCAATATTTTAGATACAACAATATTTTTGTGGCCTTAAATACATCTGTTAGTCACTGAGCTTCCTGCACGTTTGCTTTTAATTCAGTAATGTCCAACCAAGATCAGTGGGATGTGGAGAGTCCACAGACCACCTGATCTGAAATTCATATGGGCTACTTTGCAGATCCAAACCAGCTGTGGTGGCATCCAGGAAGGACTCTCAAGTCATGTTTCAAGAAGATACTGTCTCCTTCCTCGCATGAAGAAAATACTTTCCTTCTTGTACCTTTCCTAATGTACCTCCTGAGGCGCTATATTGAAGAGTTTGCATTCAGCTCCATTATATAATGTAACCCTGGAGCTATTGCCTTTTGTTAAACATGCACTGTACTTGTTTTCTTGTGAGAAAAATGCGTGTGCAGATCACATCCATCTTAGAGTTTTTGTGTCCCATTTTCCTGGCTACATACTCATTTAATAGGCAGCTGAAAAAAAGTAAAAGGCTCTGGCTGAATCTTCAAAACACATTCTCCCTGGTTATGCAGATAGAGTTACAGAATAACAAATCAATGCTGACTTTGCGTGATGCTTGCATGACTCTTATTAATACAAGAGTCATAACTGTGGAATGGAGTCTGTGGAGATAGAAGATAATCCAGCCATAATACCTAGGGACCTTAATGTATATTGCCAAATACTTCAGCCTTTTCCCCCTAATTTTTTTTCCAGTGCCTGAGCTTTTAAATGAGTCTGGCTCCAACCGAAGTAATACTTTCTGTTTGCAATGTGATTAATGTAGGCTCAGTTTAATTGCCTGAGACTTGTTCTGAGATACATCCCTGCTAGCTGATTACTTTTATAATGTTTGCAAACATCCAAATCCCCACATGACAACCTGATCCATTTGTATTTGTGTATTTAGGAAGCATCATTCTATTGGCACAAGACACAAGTACTACCTGAAGATACTTGGTGTCTCTGAGCTGAGTGCTTCCATTTCCATTTATTTTATAAGACCTGGAGGCAGACAGCACCTCTGAGGTCAGAAATGAGGAAGATTGAGAATCAGAATCTAGAATCAATATTTTAATAATGAGGGAATATTTTCTTTAAAGCTTTGTTTAAGTGATTGCTGTGGTTACAAGTCCTGTAACAAGGATATTCCAGTTATACAAATAATTGAATTTAGCCTGCCTTTAAATCTGTTTTCTGCAAAGAATATATTGAACTTTGTGGAAGTCTTTCCTTACCATTGGACAGCCTCTCCTTTTGGTGCAGTCATGGCTAGTTTGTCTGCCAGGTTCATGGCAAAAAGGGATCAAGCTGCAAACCTCCAAATACAGCTGGGTGGAACATGGAAACTGAATGGTTGGGAGCACAATAACACACAAAGTGTAATCCACTGCTTCAGGCAGTGCAACAGCCAGGTTGGTTGAAGTAAAAAGTGCAGAGGAAGGGCCATTTCCAGTTAGAAGTTTTACTGCAGTTCTTCCTGTTGATTTTGTATTCAGTTCTTCACTTAAAAATTGGCAATGCTTCTGCCTTGTTGAATTTAACTTCCTTTGCCCCTGGCTGGAAGAGTCCCTGTTCCACTTCTTCACCTCTGCTGTCCCACCCATGCTGGAGTTGAAAGGATGCTCACAGCCAGGGTATCATGGACCTGGCTTCTTGCAGACCCACTGACCTGGCTCTGTGCACTTTAGTGCTTGCGGGTACAAGATGCATTTGATGCAAGAGTTGGAAGCCTTGGAAATGACCAGCATGGATGTGGCTGAGCTGAATTGTTTTGTTTCTGTGTTCTGCCTCTGTCATCTCTGATACGCTTGTGATCTTCTGAGAGCTATTTGTCTAAAAGGCTGTCATGGAAAAGCAAGTCAAAAAGCAGCAAGCATTTAGCTGCCCTTGTTGCTATGTGTCAGTGATGTGAGACTTGTTACTCAGGGAACCTAAAGCATCATGAGCTTGCTGGAGTTCCCAGCACCACGCAGATGTCTGGAGAGGGTCCTTGCTTCATTAATCATGCACTGGAAGATTGGTGAGAGCATGCTGTCATTACCATGGTGTGTGTGACTGCTCAGTGCTCATGGAGAGGAGGCAGCCTAGCTCTGCAGCAGGTGGAGCAGGATTGCCCACCCACCTTTTGCTCTGTGGGAAGAGCCTAATAGAAGTAGGTTTCCAGCCTGTTTGTGGCTGGAAAAAAGTGAGAAGTTAGTAGCTGCAGCAGTCTGGGAAGCCAAGACGGGATTTTGGCAATGTAGTTGTCCTATGTCTCCTTAAGTCTGTGGAAATGGGGTTGTGCCTGTTTATGCCAGATTGTACCAGTGCTTTGGATAATTGATGGACACCAGAACTTCACAGTACAGGTATTGCTGAGAACAAGCACTGTACAAATTAGCCTAGTCATGTGTTTCGCAGATCTCTCATTAGCAAAGAATTCTTAATAAGAATTATATTATTAATGAGGGTTTATCCACTAAATCCCTTTCACAGGAAGAAAATAATCAGAAATCTGACTCATATGGTAAGGTGAGGATATTTGGCTGAAGGCGTGAAAGAGGTGATAGGAGAATTAAACACTGCAGTTCCTCTCTGGATTGTGTACAGCAGAGCAGGGCTGGAGGGAGAGACATTCTGACTCAACAAACTGGGGGAGAGGTGGAATTAGCACTTTGGTGAAGACTAAGAGAGCTTCACTCAAGCTGTTTGATGACTCATTTAGTTTATTTGCAATCTAAAGTTTAGCTGCTGAAAAACCGTTGTCAAATACAGAGGGCTTTCTCTGGTCTCTTGACTCATCATTAAGGTCACTATTGCTGGTGGGAGTCACCACCCATAGGAGTGGTCACAGCCCAATGCAAGGACACTGTGGGATGGGAGTTTGTGTGTTGCAGTCAGCTTTCACTGAGGACGGGGTCTGCACGCTGGCACTTGCCTCTGCAGTGTTGTCTTGGCCTAACTGGAGTTCTGTTATTCATGTAGATTTTGATGTGCTTCATATCTGGCCTCTGATGAAAATGTGCTGGCAGGAGAGGAGTGCCCAGGTCTGCTCTGATTCTGGGTTGAGAGCAAGGCTGTCCTGTTGTCCCATGACGACTCAGCTGCCACCTCAGCACAAACACACACCTACGCTTAAAGCAGCTGGACTTTCTAGTTCAGATTGCTGCTGAATCCTGTCTTCCCTCTCTGCGCAGCTGCTGAGTAGTGGAAATGTAGTTTTGTGAGGTAAGCCAGACAGAGTAAGCCAAATTTTAAACTAGGTGTGTATAATCTTCAGAAAAAAATACTCTGTAACTGTGAATTCTCATTTTATTATTTTGATAATAAGGCTGCCAAGGCACAATAAATGTTCATGTGGGAACTTACACTGGCTTGACCGTGTCAATTTGAAGATGCACAGGACCCAGAAATGTCTGCATTGCACTTTTGGAAACCTGTAGTGTGGCAGTGAGGACCCCAAAGTAAGTCTGACTTTCCTCCGCAGTACTGTTGCTCCCTCTGACTGCTGCAGTGGCACACTGCACACTGCAGCAGCATAGGGGAAGATATTTCAGACAGGCTTTATTGAGTCTTGGAGTCAGTAGTGCTAGGGCACAGACCATGTGAGAGCTTCATCATACTGACTTAACCTTTCCCCTGTCTTTTGGGACCAAGCTGATGCCTCACAAGTCCTTGCAGTCACGTAGTTCATCAGCCATGACTGTTAGCGAAATTGTTTCAGCAGTTTTCAAAATAAAAACATGTATCAAACAGACTTCAAAAGGTTTGTCACACATATATTATTCAGACTTTGGTAGTTGGAGAACCTCTGGGAGATGGATACCCTGTGGGGTCTCTTTCTGTTTAATATACTTAAAATTATCTGGATGCAGCAGTTGAATGTCCTGTTGGCAGGTTTGCTGATAGTACTCAACTGGGAGGTGCTGATGACTGTGGAGGGAGGAGAGGCCTTGCAGAGGGATCTAGATAGATTGGAGTACTGGGCAATGATTCATGGGACGAAATTCAACAAATCCAAAGGCTGGATTCTGCACCTGGGGCAGAGTAACATCAAGTACAAGTATAAATTGGGAGAGGAGAGTCTGGAGAACAACTGTGCCAAGAAGGATCTGAAGGTGTTGGTGGGCAGCAGCTCAATGTGGGTCAGCAGTGTGTGCTCAGCCACGAGGGCAAACTGTCCTGGGGTGCATCAGACATGCATCACCAGCCTCATCTTGAGCACTGTGAGCAGTTCTGGGGCCCACAATTTAAGGAGGATGCAAAGGTCCTTAAGTGCATCCAGAAAAGGGCAACAAAGCTGGTGGAGGGGCTGGAAGGCATGTCCTGTGAGGAGTGGAGGAGGACTTCGGGCTTGTCTAGTTTGGAGAAAGAGAGGCTGAATTTTTGACCTTGTTGCTCTGTGTAGCTGCCTGAGAAGGTGACAAGGAGAGGGAAGTGCTGATCTCAGTGAAATCCAGTGCTGATCACTGAAATCCAGTGATAAGACGCATGGGAATGGTTCAAAAATGCAACAGAGACTGGGTGTTAGAAGGCATTTTTTTTTTAGCAAGAGGGTGGTCAAACACATAGAACAAGCTTCCTAGAGGAGTGCTTGACGGCACAAGAATGTCAGTATCCAAGAGGCATTTGGACAATGCCATTAAGAAAGTGCTTCAATTTTTGGTCACCCCTGAAGTGGTCAGGCAGTTAGGCTAGATGATCATTGTAGGTCCCTTCCAGCTATTCAACTCTAGTCTAGAATGGCTTCTCAGTAATAAGCTGGTGTGACAAGACAAAATGTCTTTACAAGACAGACTTAAGCTTCTTAACCTTTAAGGATTAGAAAAGACTTTTGCTTGTTTTGCTTTCTCTGTTTGAACGTAGCACATGTGGGTGTGGTTTAACTAAGTTCTCATGCTGCTGCATTTTTCTTCTTCTTGATCCTTGTAACATTTTGCTTGGCAAGCAGGAACAGTATGTGTGGAAAGTTCATACACCTGTGTAAATGTTATTGTTAACAATTACTGTTCTGCTGAGGACTCACAAAGTTTTGACAAAACCTCAGGAGAAAAACTATCAAGAACAGGAACCTGAGCCTATGGGAATTAGTGCTCAGGTAGCTGCTGCTATGCCACTCATCCTGTGGGAGCTGCAGCTGCAGAGGGATGAGGATTTTGCATTCCCAATGGACCTGGATGAACCCACCTGTTGGCCAACAGTTTTTTCTCTGCTCCTCTGGCACAGCTGCCTACAAAGTCATCCCCTGAGCAAAGCCAATTCAAAATGATTTGCTTTTCTCAAGCATTTTTTTACAATCTAAAGCTGCATTTTCACCAGGTTGGCTTAGAAAATGATAACATGAGCTGCCATGCTGGAAAAATAGGTGAGGGTTTCCACTCTGATGGAGTTCACGGTGAGGTACTGGGAAGACCGGTGGATGAATGGGGAGTGGTGGCTTCTTTACTTGGATAGCAGCAGTGTGAACAGGCAGGGAATGCAGTTAAACATGTACTTGGGTACTCTTGCTACGAAATGAGAATGCCCTATGTCATCTCAAGGGCTGGTTTTGTCCAGCCTGGAGAAGGATCAGAGGGAATCTTAAACTAATGATGGGAGGTTATAGAGAAGACAGTGATGCATAATGGCAAGGAGAGAGGTAAAGGACATGGGCTGCACCAAGGAAGATTAGATAGAAAGAAAAAAAATTCACTGTGAAGAAAAATCAAATATGGGAACAACTATCCAGAGACATGCAGTCTCTATCCTTGGCAATACTCAAAAACTGACAGGACCTGAGCAACCTGATATAGTTTCAAAATTGATCGTGCTTCCCTTAGGAAGGGGAGGTGATCTCTAAAGTTCCCTACCAATATAAGATGCTACATGATCATAATTTTTTCATGGCATCTTAAATTAGATGAGAGCAATTAGTCTTACTGAGAAGTAAATATTACTTGCACTCAAAATAATTCACAACCACATTCACTGCCCACATTTTACAAGCAGCAATAGGAAGCAGAAAGGTCATTAATTTGTGTGAGACACAGGGTCTCAAGAGCAGAGATCATAGTGCAAAATTTGCAGGAGTTCCAGGTGTACCACCACCTGGTGTCTGCATTCTATGTCTCCCCCTGCTATCCACTGGTACCTGTGGGATTCTCCAGGGTGCAGCAAGAAACCCAGGTCCTCTCTGGAGTAGAAGGGCACCAAGCAGAGCAGCAGTGTCCCTGCAGCTGTGGTGTTGCAAGGCTTATACCACTAAAATGTCTTACTACAGCTCTGTGGATCTGTAACAAAACACCTGCATCATTCAGTGTGTTACACTAATACATAATTAGGATGTCAGTATGGGATCTGTTAATTCACCAGTAACTGTAGCTTAAGCTGTGTTTCATTAAGAATCTTTATTGTTATGTGTGTAATAGAGACACAGAAATAGATAACAGCAAGCAAACTAATGACGTGGAAGTCCTGGGTGGGTTGTCAGCTGCTGATCTGCAGGCACAAGGTCACTGTGATCGTTTACAGAAGGAGAAGTTAAATCTTCTTTTGTCCTAGCTTTGTCTGGAATGGGGTTAATTTTTCTCCTAGTAGCTGGTACAGTGCTGTGTTTTGGATTCAGTATGAAAATAATGTTGATAATACACTGATGCTTTAGTTTTTGCTCTGTAGTTCTTATTCTAAGTCAAGGAATTCTCAGTTTTCAATGCTCTGTGAGTGAGCAGGTGTACAAGAAGCCAGGAGGGAGCATGGCCAGGACAGCTGACATGAACTGTTGAAAGGATTATTTCACACCACAGAGTGAAATGTGCAGTATATGAACTGTGGGGAGTTGGCCAGGAGCTGCTGATTGCTGCTCAGGGACAGACTTGGCATCTCAGTGGATGGTGAGAAACTGAATTGTGCATCACTCATCTTTCTTGGGTTTTATTCCTCTCTCACTCTTTATCTCCTGTTTCATCACTATTATTATTATCATTATTTATTATTATTATTGTTATTATATTTTAATCTAGCTCAGTTGTTAAACTGTTCTTATCTCAGTCCATGGGTCTTAACTTTTTTGATTTTCCTCTCCATCCCACTGTGGGGATGAGGGTAGTGAAGGGGTGTTTATGTGGTATTTAATTGCCAGCTGGGGCTAAACCATGACAACTTTCTGAGGAGCCAGCTGAACATACCATGCTGTTGTGAACTATGCTTGTAAACTGCAGTTATTTTCATCTAAAGTGTTATGGGTGTATTTAATGATGCAGAGAATGCCAGGTGAGATAAATGGGTTGACTAAGGCAGGTGAGAGATCTGCTGCTAAAACATCTCTCATGGTGGCAGGTCCATCTCTTTCCAGCTCTGTGTCAAGCTGCTTTTTCTGTCTTCAAGACTTTTCTGAGCAGACTCTCTAGCTGTGCAGAATAGCGCCAGTTAAAGGTGTGGGTTTGTGCAATGGTCTGGCAGTCTAGCAATGGTCTAAAAGCACAAACTTAAAATCAAAACTATCTTCAGATGATGTAATTCAAATCTGTGACCTTTGATTTCAGGAGGTAACACTGCATTACCAAACCACAGACAGAGGCTGCTTCTAGTAAAAATGTCACGAACTTCTTCACTGTTTCTCTTCTTTCTGTGAAAAAAATGCCTCATTTTTTTTGACATTACATTCAGCCTCCAGTGTAACAGAAGCAGAGTCTTGTGTTCTGAGATGCTGTGGTCTATAAACTTTGATTTAATAACATTTTGAAAGAAAATGAAAAAAGAAAAGAAAAGAAAAGAAAAGAAAAGAAAAGAAAAGAAAAGAAAAGAAAAGAAAAGAAAAGAAAAGAAAAGAAAAGAAAAGAGAAAAGAAAAACTCAGTACATGCATACTGATGAGTCATTTTGCCAATTAGCCTCTACCACAGCGACTGGGACCAGAGATGTGATCCTTGAAGTTTGAGTGATCACCCTGCTGCTGGCACTTGACCTGTTCTCCTGTATGAGATCCCAGGGTGTCTGTATGGAAGTGTGAGAGCTTTCTTTGTGTGCAGAAGATGTAACACACAGTTCCAAAGGCTGCAGCTGGTCATTATCAATGTGCATTGGATATTGTGTCTTCACTGTCTTTTGTGGGGGAGGTCAGACTGAGATTTAAAAAACAACTTTCAAAATTCTGTATTTGGTCCAGTAATTGTCTGTTAAAATAGTCAATGGAAAGGCTACCATTAACTCTGAGAACAGCATTGTACTCCAGAGTTAACATCCAAATGTGTGGATTCCTTTATGAGAAAAGGATGGGTGGAGTTCAATTAGCAGTTATGGTGACCATAATTGAGGTCATGTTTCCCTAGATACCATCAGAACAAAAACCCAACAGGATCACTGCAATGATCTGAGTTAAAATTAGCTCTTCTTGGTGATTGTGGAGGTGTATTTTTAACCTGAGTTGTTTGAGTGACCCAATTCAAATGCAGCCATGCAGTAGCACACTAGTGAGGGCAGTGGGTGCAGAATCTGAGTGGGAGTGATGCCTTGAATGGAAGCACAGGGGACAAGATGTAGCTAATTTCTGCCAGAGAT
This sequence comes from Chloebia gouldiae, assembly GCA_003676055.1. Lineage (NCBI taxonomy): Eukaryota > Metazoa > Chordata > Aves > Passeriformes > Passeridae > Chloebia > Chloebia gouldiae. The sequence goes on along the minus strand of QUSF01000002.1, from coordinate 58,105,357 downwards.
GGCATTTTATTTTTATTTCTCTGGAAATTGGTGGGAAACACATGGAAAGAGATAGCATGATGACTAGCAGCACTCTGCACTTGGGACTTAAGGTTCCTTTCTGTGTAGGATTGGCTGTGACGCTGGAGGTGTGTTCAGCTTGCAGCTTTGTTTTTCAGAACCTGAACTAGCTGGCAGTGTGCAGGCTAAAGCTTTCTGGTGTCAGCCATAGGGCACCTGGACCACCTAACCTGAGAAAACAGAAGTTCCAGAGACCAAATGAATGTCAGAAAATACTGGTTTTAAAAAAACTATTGCTTCTTAGTAAAGAAGATATAGCTACCATCACCACCTCTCCTTACCCCTAAATCTGTGCCTGATGGTAAGGGAATAACTGTGTGAAGTAAAAGCAAGACTGAAGGAGGCAACCACAGAACACACCAGGACTGATGACACTGCTGGATTAGAATAATGATGATAACAATTAACACTGTGGAGGCAGGTCTCACTGCCACTTGCTGCCGCCAAATGAGTGTTGAAACCCACAGAAGTGTGGGTTTCTGTGCCTTGAGTGCAGAGGCACCTGAGGAAGTGCAGCAGAACTGTTGTGCATACTGCCATCCCAAAGGCTTCTCACAAGGTTACTGTGCATAGTCCATTTTATATTGGGTACCAGTGGAAGAAAAGAGCAAGGGAGGCCAGGAATTAATGTTGAAGAAGAATGAGAGAATCTAGGTTAGCACACAGAAATCTGTGATGGTGATTTAATCTTCCAGTCTGATGCAGTGGATAGTAAAGAGGTGCTTGGTTATGTTTTACAGAGTTTCCACTTTTACTGAGGGTACTCCAGCTTTCCACAGCTCTAGAGGCCATGAGATTGCACACAAACCATCTCCATAGTTCGACTCCAAATACTCTATACAGACCGGGATCAGCCAGAATTTTCCCTGCAATTCTCATTTCCTGTAAACATGTGAAGCCAAATCCTGAAACTAAAAGCTATGGAAGTCACTCTCCTGTGCTTTCAGTACTGTATGTGTGAATACATACTGAAAATGAGGAGGAAACTGCTGGGATAAAATTCAGTTGGTACATGAGAAGTGAGGAGAAGCAACAAGTATGTGAGAGAAACTCATAGTAATAGGAGCTGCAAGTATGTGAGTGCAGTGTTAGAATTTCAAGGGCAAAAATTAGGAAGGTGGAATAGAGTGGGAGTAATTTTCCCAGAAGGCTGTGTATTTATTCATAAGGAATGATGCTGTAAGAATAAATCATAACTATGTGGGAAGTTTTTATCTGTAGGATCCTTGTCTCTCTGCTTGCTGAAGTTGGAAGGTATGAGACATGAATTACATAATTAAAGATGTGACCATAATGGTTATGTAAAATGGAACCAACCTAAAGTTGCAAGGCATTAAATTATTATTAATTAAATATTGCATTAAATATTTGAATGTATAAGAAAACATCAACAACTGAAGGCTATTTGAAGAAAAAAAAGGGCGTATTTAAAGAAAAAGAAGTCGGTTTCATGCAGGTGGTTACTCAAATGGCAACAGAATCAAACAAGATCAAGAACTAAAACATCAACAAGTATATAAATTGCATTAATTTTAGAAGTCACCCTGATAACAAACAAAACTTGTAACAGAAACTATATTTCTACCAACTTAAGTCAATGGAAACCAAAAGAAGTGTATCAGTGAGTATAACTTTTTCTCTTAGGATACAGATTTGTTATAGATTAATGTTTTCACAGGCACATAACTGGCTTGGTTTTCAGAGATGGCCATTCACTTAGAGCTTTGAATCTGAATATTTGATGGAATTCATGTTGCCTAGTTTAAATACCTCACAATAGACATACTAAATTTAAATTAGTTGTCTAAGGCTGGCTCTAGCATCTGAAGAGAAATATCATCTTCAGAGAGAAAGTTAATTCCTTGTGACTTGGATGCCAGTCTTATCATGGGATAACTTATCCTCAAAAGATGCTTTTCCTTCTCCACTGCTTATAAAAGGAGCTTAAGATAACTAAGACTCAAGTTATCTACTTTCACATGATTGAAGAGATGAGATAAATCCTGTAGGTCTTGTTATCTAATGTAAGGCATTCACAATTGAGAACTGTAGTCATGATAGCTACAGGCCATATCCAAACACACTTTTGCAGTTTATGCTCTGTATACTCCAAGGGTTAGCTCTGTAACCAATCAGTTCACAGACATTTAAACAGGGTATGGACCATCTTGGCAGTAAGCAAAGATTCAAACCCCAGTTTTGGAGGGTGGCATTCTGGAAAGACTTTGTGGCCAGTTTCCCACAATGTGTCAAAGATTACATCTTTCCTCTTGGTTCACCTGTATTTCAACTTTGGCTTGAATGAGTCGCTTTGTCTTTGGGGTCTTCTTGGGATTTGTCTATAAACATGGGTTTCTTTGATTGTAAGATTTCCCTTTCCAACTTCTAAACATCTTGTTTAATTGCCCTTTTCAAATTCTTAAGCCGTCCAGCTAAGACTCTGAAAGGCCTGGATGGAATTCAGAGGAAATAAATGAGAAACAGGGAATGTCCCCCAGGATTATTTTAACCTTCTTTCAAAAAGCTTGCTTACTCTTCTTGCTTGAGATTGTGGAGCTGTCTGGGTAGGTATCCTCTCTTGCCTCCTTCCTTCATCATCTCTGTTTTTGGCACCATAATAAACCAGTTTCTGACAAAGTGGCTACATTATTAAGCAACAGCTGTTGTCAGGCAGATGGGAAAAGCCGGTTAGACAAGAAAGGGGATGGGAATCTAGCCAGCCCCTGGAGGCGTCCGTGAAAGGGATTCCTGCTTTCCTGGTTCCTCTTTGCTTCTGGCTTATTGACTTGTGCTCTGCTTCCAGAATGGGGTGACTGGTGAGTCCTCAATCTTCTCCTGGGAGCATGAGCACATGCAGCAGTTCCAGGAGGAAGCTGTGGTTCATGTGGCTGTTACTGGGAGGGACAGCACTGTCCAGAATCACGATCTCAAAATTATTCTCCTGTATTCTTCTGGAATACATCCTGATATTTTCCACTCTGTTTTCTTCTCCTTGCCTAGCAACTGGGATATGCAACCAATTTCTGAAATTCTAACCTCATTTGTGAGATGGGAAGAGGCATGATCCCCACTGTTGGCCTTGTGATTCAGCATAGTATGATAATGTAGCAGTTTTCTGTTGGATGTAGAAAGAGAGTTGTGCCCTCTACCCTGGGAATTGCCATCAATTTGGAAATTGCTGCTGTTTTCAGTTATTTTATGTGAATCTAGAAAAGATCTTTTCCCTTTCCCTGTAGTTCTGTTAAAAAACCTATTCTAGAACACTGAGCAGAAAAGACCAATGGAAGATAAGGCTGAAAGCTTGTGGGTGTTTAGGTTACAAGTGCTGAGTGGTCATTTCCTTGCCCAAAAATTCACCTCTGGTTGTAGCACCACTCCTTGGATATGGCTGACCACATTTATGGTTTCACTATTTCACTTTGCAATTACAGATTCCTTTCATCTAATTTATTAAAAACACTGTGTGTCCAAGTAGGCCACCTTTTATGCAATGTCAAAATAAATAGAATTAATTATGAGTCTTTAAATATATGCATGAGAACTGCATTGGTTTTTGAAACATGGAAGTGCAACACTAAAATTATTTTCCTGAATGAGATGACTCATTATGCCTGGGAAAAAAAGGTCCTGTGATTTCATTGTATTTCCACGTCATTAAGAAAATATTATACTTCAAGCAGATGAAGGACTGCAAAATTTGCAGACCCATTATTACTGGGTAGTGGAAGCAAAAAGAAGTGCATTGCATTTGCATACAAATACATGAGTGTGTTTTAGGAATCGATTTTTGTTTCTTAAAAAAAAAGGTATCTATTTAGAGGACAAAGCAGAGCTCTGGTTTGCGAAGACAAGCCTGGACACATGGTGTCTTCAATCCACTGATTCCATGTCTGTGTCCCCTGTTTGCTCCACAGACTGACCCTGGACAGATCTATCTGCTGGGTCATCTGCACATTCTGCAGCTTTTGGTGGACACTGAATGGGTACTGGCATATTCCCAAGGGAGATGGGTGTGTTTTGAGTGAGAGTTGGCACATTTTCGGGGGTTGCTGGCATGCTTTCAGTGGGTATTGGCATATTCCCAGTGGGTACAAGCACATTCTCGGGAGGCATTGGCACACTTTCTGTGGGTGTTGGCACCCTGTCTGGAAGTGAGGGCATGCTTTTGGTGGGCTTTGACACATTCTCTGTGGGTGCTGTCATACTTTCAGTGGGTGCTGGTGTGTGTTCAGTGGGTGTTGGTGTGCTCGTGCTGGGCTGCTCACAGTTTTTCCTAGCCTCTGAATGTGGAATGAGAGGAGCAGGAGGTTCTGGCACCAGGACAGCATTACATGTTTGAGTGTCACAGGTCTCTGGATTGCTGCTGTTGCTTGGGAGGGACTCCTCTGCCTTGTGGGACACCCTGAAAGCTTCAGCCAGCTGCTTCAGCATCCTCTTGTCACTCTCATGCAGCTCAATGCTCGCCTGCTCAGAGGGGGAAGGGGTTGTTTTATTATCATGTTCTTCATCGTCTTCTTCTTCTTCTAAGATGCCATTTCCATTCACCTCTTCTGGGAACTGTGCTTGCTTGATTTTTTTGTACAATTCATTTCTCTCTTCCTGCAGAGCACGGCAGAGGTTCTCTAGTCTCTGGATTTTCAGCATGAAGCACTCATACTCCTTGGACCTCATGGCTTTCTGTAGTGAAAGAAATCAGGCAAAGGTACAAGCTCAGTTTGGGTGCATGCAATTCATTGGTGGAACTGGCAATTAGGAAATTATTTGAGCAGCCTTCAGAGGATGCTGCCCAGTGGCTGCCTTTCACCAACTCCTCTTCAATAACTATGGTGTTTTGGACCAGAATTTCAAGAGGAAATTCATCCCTGTAACTACAGTGTATTAACATTCTGGATACACATTCAGATCAATTTCACTCAAATATATTTGCAGAAATACCTGCTGATGAGCTGGAGAGTTAGAAAAGCATAGTGGATGTCCATACAGATAAGCAACCAAAAGCCTGCTTAGACTTTTGGTTGGTGTGGGTGTGAATTTGGAGGCAAACAAGCTACTTTTTTTTGTTTGTTTGTTTTTTTATCTTGCTTCTGGGCTCTGTAAGAGCATCCTGAATTGGAACACTTTCTACATCCAATGAGGAAACAAGAGATACAGAAATCCATAAAAATAGAAATAAAAATAACACAGAGTTACAAAGCTAGCCAGAAAGATCTGGTCCAAGTTCAGCTTATATTTGGGGTGAAACTTCAGGCAGCCTCTTATCTTATTTGAATGAATTCCAATGTGCTTATGAACTTCCTTTGCAATGCCCCTGGGACACCACATTTAAAAGCATGGTGAGACACAGTACTTGCTTTTGACTCTTAGAGTCTGACTACACAGGAAGTTTATGAAAGGCGTGATTTTAAAGTTCATTAGCTAGAAGACATTAATTCCCTGGGTGGATTCTCTTATGCAGAAAGCAGCATGAAGTGAACTAATGCCAATTTGCTTGTATGAGAGAGCATTGAGAATCACCCATTTTTAGAGCACTTAAAATTCAGAGTTACATAATTCAGTTTCTCATGGATGTAGTGGATGTAGCCTGCACAATCTAAAAGCAGTTGGGATAGTCTTTTTCTCTAAAGACAAGCAATTATCAAGATAGCTTGAAAGAAAGACTCTTAGATTCAAGAAGAAATTTTTCACTGACTTCTGGGATTATCTCATCTCCTAGTTAAAGCTTTACGTGGAGAAAAGGATGCATCTTGAGATGGAAAGACTGCTCACCTCTTCAATCATATCCAGTAATGCTCTGTTACAGTTCTCAAACCTGGATTTCCATGTAGCAGTATCCTTTTCTAACTTCTTCATTTTCTTTGTCATCTATAGAATCAGAAAAAAAAAGCTGAATCACAACAGAAATTCCATGCTGAAGATGAAATTAGGACAGCCCATTTATTCAAGTCTTTGGCTCTACTCAGAGCTCTGCTATCAGCGGCTGTTGTGTCTGTGCTAAGTAATAATTTATGTTAAGGGATGGATTTCATATGAAGTAGCTGCTATATCACTTTCAGCCTCTAGTCTGTAGTCCCAAAAGTAGGACCAGCTGATTATATCAAACTTCCAGCATACAGACTACCACAAAAACAAAAGACAAAGAATTTGGTGAAATCTGTTTGTCTGTTTACCAGACTACAGTGTTAGACTCTAGAAAGTTAAAGATGGGCTCTTCTGAGGCCTCAAGGCCAGGGAAATTCCCCCTAGACTAGTCACCCTCTATATTACCTCCAGAACACACTACCAGCTAAATAGAACCATTTTTCCTGTTGGTTTCCTGAGTTCTGTGGGCAGAAATCTCTGTGACGAATTATTAGTGCTGCCTGGATCAGGGCATGAGGATTTTGAGCCTTGGTGGCAGAGCAGAACATTGTTTATTATGAAAACAGGTACAATATGTAGATGTGTTTGGTTTTTAACTCCCACTAATTATGGGAAGGAAACAGTCTCTTGGACTGTTTCCACATGGTGTAAAGAGGTTGCTGGGCTTCAGCTCTGCCTGCATACTCTAGTGGAAAGATGTGTAGCCTATATCAAAATTTCTGTACCAGTGTCAGTCACCCAGAAGGTCCTGGGCACTGCTGAGAACATGTTCTGATACACATGGCTCCCCCTGTGGTATGTCTTAGGGATCTGTTCCAACCACCACATTATATTTTAGGTAAAATATTTATTCTTCCAGGTGTTTTCAGTTTTAGCTGAAATGGAGAGCTTTCTACTCTCCTTTCTGCTGTTCAGCTTGCAAAGCTGGAATCTAATGTCAGTTGTGGCTTAGTGTGTCCTAAATCTTATTTGCATGTTGATGAAATTATTCTTCAAAATGTGCAGAGATGGTCTCATCTCAGGTAGAATTATTAGAGTGAGAAATATCAAAATCTAAAAGGAAAGTATCAATTACAGAGTTCAGGCATGACCTCCTACTCACTTTTTCCATCTCCTGTTTGAATGTGGCAAACACTTCATTGCTTTTGGCCAATGTTTTCTGAAATTCTTCAAATCTTTCAGAGTAGAGAGTGATCTGTATTAACAGAGAAATAATAAAAAGAAAAACCTCAGTCATTTCAGAACATCCAGGATGGTGAACTTCTACTTTGGTAGAAGATAATAAAATAAGGATTGTGTTTGGACATGGAAATTAGTTTCAGAAACTCTTAGCAACTTTTTATGGTTGCAAACTATTACGATTCCTCCATTGCAGAAAGATAAATTGAGTAAGAATAGAAAGAGCCAGACAAGTGATTTTAAAAAGACCTGGGAGTTAAGGATGCCCTACTCTCCTGAATGTTGCAGCTGTGGTATTCCTATAGAGGGTGTCCTGAACAAAAGTAATTCTGTAGATATCAAGACTTCTGAAAACATTTCCCTTGCTTTGATCCCATCTTGCTTTGGCTCATCTCCATGGGCAAGGACTAACCTGAACTGTTCCAACCACTCATACTGGGCAGGACCATTCAGTGTGATTAACTCAAGATGAGAGCCAGTGTGAGCAGAGCTGTGCCTGAGCTCTAAGCCTTGCTTCACCATGCAGATGTCACCAAATCCCAGCTTTAACCTGGGGGTTTCAGCCCTGACAGAGGAGGTCAATACTGCATGGCTGCCTGGCTGTTCACCTGCCTTGTGGATTTCTCAGAGTACTCTTCCAGCCAGGCTGGGACCTGGGTGCTACTCTAGCTAGGATGCTTTTGACGTCCAAGTGAGCTGGGGGAGAGGCATCTCCACATCACACTGCAGTCATGGTTTCCCTTCTTCCATCTTTCCACCTGGTGGCTCAGGCTGTGTCCAGGAGCTGCACAGGCAGTGCTTCACTGGACGCCCCTGTTAAAGAGGAGTGTCACTGCTCACTTTCTGTATTACCTGGCATGTAAACAAAGCCCATCCTTAACTTTCACACTGCTGTGATTCTGCACTGGATTCATTCAGGATGCATCCCTGCACCACAGCTTGAGCAAGCTGAGAGGGCACCTTGTCAGCTCTGTTTTGGACTGCAGCTGTAGGCAAGGCCAACAAAGACAGAGCAAGCCATCCCCAGCCAGCCTCTTCTGCCAGTTTCACTTCACTCTGCAAAACAGAGCATAAGAAAGTTCTGTTGCAATGTCCCAGATTTCAGACTACCAGGGCTCCATATTTTGCTATCAGTTTATACCTGGCAGCCATGTGAAAGTCTATCTGTGGCTGTATTTTGTCATTATTACAATTTTTTTGTCAATATTACAATTACAATTTTTACAAAACCATCTCCAGATGGTTTTGGGAGAACAAATGTTCTAAAAATCTGAGGTTAGTTTTTCTTTAAGATTTTCTCGTTTTTGGCTTTTCCTGTGTGGTTTGTTTGTTGTTGTTGTTTTGTTTTGTTGGTTTTTTTCTGTTTATTTATTTGTTTGTTGGGTTTTTCCTCTTTGGAAAAGAAGACCAGCTCCAGCTTGTCCATTCCTTCTGGTGCGGGAACATCCCCAGCAGTGTTTAGGTCATCAGACATTTCATCTGTCCAGCCTGGCAGCTGTTAGGAAAAGTGATAGTGTCACATGTGGTGGCTGAGGCAGGGTGGCTGCAGAACACTAGGAGGGTCAAGAGCAGCCTGCAGTATTCCAGGTGTGGAATACTGGGTGGAAACTGGCTGCCCTCTCTCTCCACACCAGCAGGGAGCTGGATAAAGGATTACCTAGGAGTTTTTCTTTAGTGTAGTGCCAGCCAACTTACTCCCTCCCTTGATACTACTGTGAAGTTACTAAGGAAAAGAATATTTAGAAAATGTTGCTAATAGTGGGGTGGGTTTCATTCTGATTTTGAAATCAAGTACAATTATATTATGTATCATGCCTGTTCAAGCTAGTTGTTATGGTGCCCCTTGCCACAGTCACAAATGCAAGGTTCCAGCCAGGTATAACCTGGGCTGTAAGGGCCTCGGAGGCTGAGAGGAGGGTACAGGCTGCAGCCCTTCCCCATGGAGATGGGTGAAGACACAGGAAGTTAACTTGTTCAGAGCACTCAGTGCTGGCAGTATCAGAGCTAGCTGACATGAAGCTTGCATGTTTGTATTTATACAAGGCTGTAGCCAGAGCTGTGGCCTAGGCACAAACAAAAACGCAGAGGGATTTGTTTTAGCAGCCCAAGTTCCACAGCCTAGGTGGGACACTCATACCAGGTATAACAGTAGAACGCTGGCATTTGGAAGAGATGTCTCAGCTCTAAGGAGAAATGTCAGAGGTTCCCAAAGCCAGATGATGGAGCTAGGGTGGGAGTCAAAGAACTGAGGCTCCTAGCCCAGATCTGTTTTAAAAAAGCTCACCTCAATTCTGTCTCTGCTTTACCTTCCAATATTTGCATATTGTTTAATTAGGTCAAAAACATTTCACGTTTGAACAGGGCAAGCTCTGACCTCAGCTGGGGCTCTAAGCAGCACCACAACACTAAGAATATCTTCTGCAATTTAAACTGAATAATAAATGAATGTTTTCATAGTGGCTGGGAACAGGCTCTGAGAGATGTCACTCACTGGGAGCATGCCCTAGTGCCCCAAGATCAGGGAGACGAGGACCGCCTTGTGGCATCCAGCAGGACTGTGTGAGAATGGAGAGCACAGGCAGCACTGCTGTGAGTACAAGGCCTTGGGAAGTGGGGGCTCCTCAGCACTGCCATGCTGAGAGGGTGCTATGATGGGGACACCCCCTTGGCCTTGTTATGTTCTTGGTTGCCATGGTTTAGTGGTTGCCCTGTGCTGGCTACCAAACATTAGAAGTCTTGGCTGGCTTCTATCTTTTTATTTGGCTTCAATGCATGAAGCTAAAATAGTTTGCCTAAGCATCATGCCCGGGGAGAGCGTGTAGCATCCTGGGAAGCACCACCACAGTTTAGGTGTACCTTCTCAGCTGGTGCCAGATCCCTGTTACCATTTGGAGTGCTGGATTTGGCTGTCTCTGACACACAGTGCCATCCAGAGATCGGCTGGCATGAACATGATGTCCCCAGTTCCTTCCAGCTCAAGGAAGAAGTGGGTGTTTATCACCTCCTCTGAAACAGAGTGGTATCTCACTGTGAAGGTTATATTATGACTTCTCCCTATCTCACTGACCCAACATCTTCTTAAAAATTTCTGTGCAGCTGTTCCTCTGTTAATCATAGAATGACTTGTGTTAGAAGGGACCTCAAAGACCCTCCTTGCTATGGGCAGGGACACCCTCCACTAGACCAGGTTGCTCAAAGTCCCATCCAACTTGTCCTGGAACGCTTCCAGGGATGGGGCATAATATCTATTTATTGCTTTGTGTTGTTTGTATCAAGGAGCTCTTCATGCTCTTTCTGTTCTGCACTTGCACAACACCTTACATTACAGCATCTGGTTCATGAGGGAAGTCCTTTGATGCTACCATACTGGAAACAATAAAAAGTTTTAAAAATAATATTAATAATGTTATTTCCAGTAATTCCAAATGAAGGCTGATATGTATGTGACAGAGCCCTCACACTTGAGCAACACACTTAACTGCATGTTTTATTTCAGGAAATGAATCACCTAATTTTTGTCTGCACAAGTCTGCAAGAGGCACATGTATTCTCAATGCCTTTACATACTTGACTGGTGTTTTCTAAAAACACCTTTTCTGCTTCAAATGTTCTAGTTTTTATCAGTACCTCCAGCTTCATTAAACTGGCTAAGACTTCTGCCTGCATAATATTTTTTTCTTCTGGTTGAACAAAGAAGTTTAATTAAAACCACTCTGAGAAAATTGGGAGCAGTCTTGCAGTCAGGACAGACTCAGTTGGAGGTCTTTGAGGCTCCATTGCAGAACCTGTCAAACTATTGTCAGCAGCAGTTTATATGATGTTCTTCGGTGTGCCGCTGGCTTATCTCAGCCTCTGAAAAAACATATGAAAAACAAAACCCCTCTTAGCATGTTTCCAGGTTATCAGTTTAATACTGAAATTTCTTGATGGCTCAACAGGTAGCAGTTAGACCATCTGCAAGAAAAAAGCTGGGACAACTTGCCTGTATGATTAACTATGAGCAAGAGCTAGAAGGGTGCTTCCTGATGGATGAGGAGATTGGCAGCTGCAAGAGGGGCTGACAGACTGGCACCACTCCCCTCAGGGTTCTGCTTGGGGGGACTCTTTCTCACAGACAGGTCATCATTGTGAATCTACAGAACTGTTTCTTTCATGTAGAAAAATCTACTGAGACTCTCTCTTATTGATGTCATCTAGTGTTCTCACTCATTGATTCAAGGTCTCATTCGACTATTAAAAGTGATTATTGCATTGCTCCCAAAGGGTAGTATATTCTGCCTATGTCTTGGTTTTACTGCCTTTCACTTCAGCTTGAGTTCTCGTGTAATTTTGGCAAGTAATTTTATTTTATTGGAAGTTTCAAATTACACTGAAGCACTGAAATCCTAGAGACCCCTCTCTATAAGCCCTTAGTAGACAGAATTCCTGTTAAAGTCAATGACAATGCTGCCTTTGCACCTCAGTTCAGAAAAGCATATGGGCACACCAGTTCCAGTTTGGTAAACTTTTTTCCTTAAATGTATGTACTCCAGTGCTTTGCTGTATAAGAAACCTGCCTGACAGGTAGTTATGGTGAATAATCAAGGCACACACGTTGTTCTGTGGTTGAGCACTGTAAACACTCATAAATCAACACTTTAGAATTATTAGGGTCAGAAGGGACCTTTAAGATCACATAGCCCAATCCTTCTGCTTTAGGTGGGGACTCTTCCCACTGACCAGGTTGCTTCAAACCCCATCCAGCTAGTTTTGAACACTACCAGCGATGGGGCATCCACAACTTCTCTGGGCAACTTTTTCCAGTGTCTCACCATCCTCACAGCAAAGCATTACTTCTTCATATGTAAAAGAAGTCCCTCCTCTTTCACTTTAAAACTTTTACCCTTTGTCCTATCACATGCCCTGGCAAAAAATCTCTCTCCATCTGTATAAACCTCTTTTAAATACCAGAAATTTGCAAAAAGGGCCTCCTCTTCTCCTCTTTAGACTAAACACCCCACATGTCAGTATGGTTTGCAATATGGGCATTACCTTACAGTTAGTTGGCTTGAAAATAACCTCCTTCCTTTGCAATAGTCTATGGGATGTAGAATGAGGCTAGAAGGAATACACAGAAAGTAGTTTGGATACTTTACCTGGGATGTGCCTCACGGGTTAAAACCTGGCAAACAAACACACACCATGCAATCACCTCTCCTACATCACCTGTGCCTGTAGGACAGTCTCTTGCTCCTTTAACATTTTGGCCTGGAGCTTCCATTCTGCGGCTTGGTTCAGGAGCTGTGTTTTGGGCAACAGAGAGAAAATTGTTAGGTCCCTAGATTATCAGGTGGAAATCCTCATCCTCCAGCTACTCATGTTACTGTGATAAGGAGTGATCTAACTTTCAGCTGAATGTAGTTAGAGCAGCTAGGTAAGGCAGACTTTTTAGTGTTATCCTGAGACATGGGACTGGCTATTTGCATTCCAAAGGCATATTTGAATTTTTGAGTTCAAAACCTACTTGGAATTACATGGGCTATAAAAAGTGTGGTATTTAACCATATCTTCAGCAGACTTCTAGAGAATGGTTATGATACTTTCTGGCACATTCATTTCAGCACAGTTCCAGCTAAATTCCTGTTCTTCAATGAATGGCAAACTTCCTTTTGCATTAATGACCATGAGTTAGCATGTGGGTATGGTCACAGTCAGACCTGCATCAAAAAATCTGTGAGTTTTCAGAAAGCCAGTGCGTAGTAAATGTCATATATTTGCTGCTGTCTGTTATTTTTGGCCTCTGCAATGACAAGTGGAGAATTACAGCTCAGGGTGATAAATGTCTCAGGTTAAGTAAGCAGCCAAAGAGGAGCTTGATTGCAGTTTCTTTCTTGGCTTCTCCTGGGAAGGTGTGTTTCCCTACTCCATGTTGTTTGGCAAAATCACATTCTGATGTGCAGGCTGCAGATAAAACAGGTGGAGGATTGGTCAAGGCTGAACAAACTGTATGAATGAGGTTTGCAGAGACCTTTCCTGGCTACAGTTCTGAGTCAGCACTTCCAAAGTACACAGTAATATTTTAGCTATTGGTTTAATCTGAAAGCAGGAAACATTTACCAGAGTGTTAAAGAAATGTCCCTGTCGTCTGCCAAGCATTTATAAAGTGTTTTATTAGTCAGGCCAAATATATTTTAGAAAAAGAATGCTAATGATAGCTTGAGAAATGAGACATAAAGAAGTTATTTTACCACAGGATTTTGCTCTGTTGGATTAAATTGAACTTAAATTGTACTGTGAATTGTATTTAGAATAGCACAGCTGGGCTCTGAAAATATATTGATAATTAAAAGGACTGTGTACGTCAGTGGATCTTATACTGGAAGTGAAAGGTAAGTAGAAGCACATGCAGAAAATGTATTTGATCCCCAATAAAAGTTTTTATTCTAACCATTTTATTGGAAATAACACATGTAAACTATGCAAATACCACCTGGTAAAAAAGCTGAGGATGAACCCTAAAATGCTGATGGTCTCCAGCTGTTTGTGGCACAGTGACTATCTGAATTAGACTAGCTGCATAAACATATATATATTAGCTCTAGAAAAATATTTCTTCCATCAGTTTGGCCCTTTGATTTGGACCTGCTGAACTTATACCATCTAAATTTTCCTAGACAAGAAAGTTTTGCAGCTCAATTATGAAGAAATGACGTGTTGTACTTGTATTATACCTGCCTCTTAATATTTATTTTGAGAATTTAATTTGATGTTTGATTCCATGGAGATAAATCAAGTTCTTTAATTCAGATCTTGTTGATTAAAATTTCAAAAAGGATATGCCATAGCCAGTAATAAGAGTTGGTATGGGTTAAATGAGCATCAGTTTGTGCATTTATTTTCTCAGAAAAGGGTGTGTTTTACATGTCCAAAAAAAAAAAATCTATTTTTTAAAAGTTTGGATGAAATCTGGATTTTTAGGTTTCACCTTTCTTTGATATCTACTTTTTTTAGAGTGTCTTTTAGAATTTATAAGGCTTGAACTATTTAATGAAAAGTGCTTGGAAAGCCTTCAGAGCTACCCAGGCCCTAGGCCAGTCATTGCTTCTAAGAACTGGACTTTTATCTGAATTGCTTTAATCTCAGCTAGGGTTACCTCCATACCCAGTGTGACTGGAATAATGAAAACATCCCACCTCTTGCACCATATCTTTGGACACAGCACAACACATGGACAGAGAAGACAAAGAAAAGTGGCTTCTTTTGCCTCTTAATGAAATCCCTCTCTCTTATTGACCCACATAACTTCTGCAGTCAGCAAAAATCCAAGAGTTAATAAACCCTTCTGTAATGGAAGCAAGCCACAGAGAGGCTTGTTCAAATTAGCACACGTTCTTATGCAGCCTGAGGTCATCTCCAAACACCAAGCTGGGAGAAAATGAATCAGAACTGATACATTTATTAATAGATTATGAAGTGGTAACAAGGAGGTTGAAGTATCCAGAAATGAATAAATATTGCATGTGGTGTTTACAGAGCAGCACTTTAGTGAAGGGTGATGATGCCACACTCTATTATTAGAGCTATGATAGCTGCTGGAGGCCCAGACAGTCACAGGGGCTGGCTTAGTGAAAATTAAGCTTCTCTTTTTGCTGTCAGACTCTGTAAATTCCAATTATGTAGTGCTGACCAGTTGTTGGATGGTGATAAAATTGCATCCTTAGGTAAAGTTTTCCCTTTGTGGAAACCACACATTAGGAACCACTGCTGCTTCAAAAGGGAATTGCATTATTTGATGCATGTGTAGAATGAACTGTGCAAGCAATGATATGACCTCCTTCTGAGGTGTACAGGCTCTGCAAGAGGGAATCTCTCTCACTGTCTGAGGTAAAGAAGTTTTGCATAGGGGCAAAGATTCCCTCATAGAAGAAGTGCATGGGAAGGCATCAAAGTGAGCCTTCAAAGAGTAATCAAATAGATAAAACCATACAGTAATTTTCATTTAAGAACATTTGCAAAATCCTGCAGCAAAGGTCATGCACAGGGATGACAAAATCCTATGGATAGAAAGGTTCTGAAAGCTGTTCTAACTTTGCACATTACTGAGCTGGAGAGATTTACAGCCAAGTGAGAGAACTCCATCAAAAGCACCTTGATTTCATACACACATGTATATACATTACTCCCACAGGCACTAGCACAATAGCTGAGTGGGTGGGACTAAGAGCACATCAATAGGATGGAGGTGGGAGCCAAGTGTAGGCCAGCTCTCTAGGTGCTGGGCTACCTGTGATGAATCGTGACATGCCTAATTATGCCTTGACTCATTGCATGGCTTTTGGCCTTAATTTCTGCAGCTAAATCTACCTTGCTTGGAGGTGATGTTAGCCATACATCACCAGCCTACCTCAAGGATAGGATTTTTAAGCATTTATTTGGACAGTGGGAAAAATATTCTTTGTACACTGTGCATACCATTATACACCCACTGTGTAAAGGTTTTGTAGCTTGTTTTCAAACCTGTTATTTCTTATACAAATCAAAGCCCAAAACAAAATCTTCCTCTCCCAATTGTAGACAGTGATGACTTCCAGTGCTTTAAAAGAAATGAAAACACTAAATTTGTGCATACCAGTTCTGGATAATACAAAGAAGTTTTGGCTAAAACAGGGACAGTCATAGATGACAAGCAGCACCAAAATTCATGTTCTGAGAGATGCAGCATGAGAAAGATCATTGACACAAGGCTGTATATGCCAGTTTTCCACAGAGACAATGCCTGGTCTTTTATATCTTCTGTTCTGAGTTTTTCTTTCCCTTCTCAGTATTTGAAATCTGGTACTCATTAGCAGAACTCCCAGTGACATCAGCAAAGTAAGCCCATATTTGCTTTGCCATTGTAAGTTATTTCTTGGACATCTGGAGATTTCTGGAGTTTAAATCTGCCAAGAATCAATGGTCATGAATGAAATTTTGGGGTTTGGCTTTATGTAGGTTTAAGAGTGAAGGAGAATAAGTCAGCTGGACAACAAATTGTCATGCAGTGATATGCAGATTTGCACAGAGAAGCCCCAACTTGTTTTCACCCTCACTCTTTAGCAGGCAGTAAAGCTGAGCAGGAGTGGGTGTTCCAGCTGCAAGATTAAGTGCAGAGAAAGAGCAAAAATGCTCTTATGGGTTGGTTTTGGTAAGAGATGTATGCTGTGTTTCCCCTGTGCCCTAATGACAAGTCTTAGAGCCCTATATTTTCATATATTTTGCGTATTTTAAGATAACTGTTAGTGCCATGCTTGTGCTAATATATCTGTTTCTAGACATGGGGAAGGGATAAATGTCCTCTCTTTGTAGAAATCTCTCATGCTGCTCCTGAGTTAGCTGGAGGACTGGTGAAAACTAAAGCTTTCTTCCAGCTGATGAGAGCCTGTCAGTCCCTCTGAGAGCTGCTGCCTCCACTGAGAAGAGGGACCACGCGCCTGCATTGAACTCTGATCCTTTGTAGATGTGAGAATTGCTGTGAAAATACCAGGCAGTCTGAGAAAATTAATTTTAGTCTGATTGAGTCACAAAATGTGTGAGACTACAGATGGAGGAGTGCCCTCCTTCCATCCCAGCTGTGCCTGCAGAGGACATCCCTCCTGCTTTTCCCTGTCCCCCTGCTAGAGATGTCCCCACCTCCAGAAGGGGAGGAAGAGCAGACAAAGCTGCTAAACGGATCCAGACCCTGCCTGCCTGAAAGAGGCACTGGCAAACCAGTTCAGGGAGGGAAACAGTGAAGGGGAGGCTTTGTAAGAGCAAGTGGCTCCTGTGGATTCCTCCACTGGCAAAAGTGCATCCATGGCAGGATACCTGGGGAACCTTGGAACCTGGGGGAATAGCAGCCTTCAGCCATTTCACTTCAATTCCATATTCTTGGTCTCCTCTCTGATGGTTTAGATGTGTGCATTCATTGTGTGGGGAGATGAGTATCAAGTACCAGAGACAACTGAAAACCAAAGGCACCTGACCCAATATCACGATGCACCAACTGCACAGTAACAGTGAGTTAGCTGAAGCAGTGGGCTCTAACCCACTGCTCTGCAGCAGGCCTCTAAAACTGTAAATGTCAATGAAAACAGCCTTTCAGAGGCTGCTCCTTCGCATTGAGCACTAATGGTAGCTACAAAAACTTCTCAGCTACTGTACCCCAGACTGGACCTGCATATGTTAGTGAAATAGCATGCAGAGCTCTTTTTTGCCTAAAGCTAAATAAAAGACAGACACCTTAGAAGGATAGGTACGTACATATTCTTTCTCTTTCTGGTGTCGCTCCTCGGCTTCCTTCATCATTTCCTGAGACTGTTCCAACTTGGCATCCACCAGTTTCTGTTGAAGTTCTCTATGCTTAAATATTTTGTCAAGGTGCTGTAAAAAAATAAATTATGCTGAATGTGCAGGTTTAATTATCTACATAGGCCTTCATGCCTGTACATGTACAGCTATTTACTGGAACACTTAAAAGACAAAATCACTGCAAAACCAGAAGACACGCAACCTATTGCAATTACTTAAAAGTTACAGCTCTGATAACAATAAACTGTGTCAGAATTACCATGGGAAGAGAAACTAGTGTACAATTCCAATTCTGATTTATTGTAAGAAAAAGAAAAAGCCTTAGCATCTTTGCCAGTTCTATGGTCTGCACATGCAGACATCAGTACAATCTAGTATGACTGAAGATAAAAAAAATTGCTCATCAATAATAAATATGCTGGGGACACACTTTTTTTAGCTGTTAAATGGCCATTGCATCTGAGGCACAATATGGATGATGGTGTAGACACATTGCATCTGCAGTATTTGGGAGCATGTGCACAGCTCATGACATCCTCTGTGTAAATACAAGCCCAGCACATCCCCTTTGTTCTGGACACACCTGCACAGTGGAGGGCCTGGGTGACAGGACATGAATGGGGATCTGGAGATAAGACCAAACAAACCAGAGGCCTCCTCTAGCTTGTAAAATGTCTGCCTTCATGGTGATTTTCAGGAGATAAATGTTGCTGATAGCCTTCTTCACTCTTAATTCATTTAGATAAAATTCATAGGAGCAATTATTCTGCATGTGTCCTTCTGGTTTACTTTTTCTTCTCATTGACACCACAAGAGAAGAGTGTACATTTCCTTCATTCAGTATAGGAATTCATATATGATTCAACAGATTTGGAAAAGCAGGTATTGTATCAGTCATTCCAGAGTGTAAAGACAGATAACTTGTTTTATTCACTATGATAATGTTATCTGATTGCATTAAGGCTCACAGTAAATGTATTTAGAAACTATAAAAAGACACACTGTGATATTTGTTGATGTTTATCATAAAATTTTTAAAAATGGTAGTTTGGGATTTTACTGGAGGATTTCTTCTGGTGTCAAAATAAAAAAAAAAAAAAAAAGAATATATTTCAATTCAAAGTGTCTCCTTTATCTGTCATCCTAAATTTATGCTTTGGGAAAGGGTCAAATAGTTTACATCAGAGCCCTTCTCAGCAACTTGCTTCTGGAGGCAACAAAATATATTGGTTGTCACCTGCAGAACAGGCTGTCTAAAGGAAAGGGAGCTGGGATGTACTCAATGGGAGCTTAGTGGGAAGGAGGAAAGGGATGCTGGGGGAGGTCCCCGGGGATTTGGGAGAGCTGTAAGGGGGCTGGGGCATCTCAGCAGGCAGCTGGCACGTCTGGCTGCTCGGGTGCCTCAGCGCCTCTCCCCACAGCGGCAAGGCTGCCCTGGCTGCCGCAGGCAGAGACCGGAGGGCTTTCTGCAGGCACAGTGCTGCTCAGAGGGCAAAGTATGGAGGGCTCTACCCTGTGAGACAGCCGAATGATGGCCAGGCTGCTTCCTGCTCTCCGTGGGACAGCCGGGTGTGCTGCCCGCCCCAGCCCAGCCAGGGCACCGCTCACCTCCTCCCGCAGCTCGTACTGGTCAATGATGCTCTTCAGCTTCTCCGCCAGCTCCGTGTTCTCCTGGCAGAGCTTCATGTTCCTCTCGCTTTGCTGCTCGATCTGAGCCTGGATTTCGCTCAGTGTGCTCTGGAAGTGATTCGTTATTTCTTTTCTCTTCTCATCTTCCTCTCGTGCCCGCTGGATTGTTTCCTCCTGTTGTTAAATGGGAGAGAACAGAGTAAGTGAGAGGCATAATAAGCAGTTCCTGAAAAATACTGTTCCAGAGTAGCATAAGGCTTCCCTTTGAAGAATTATATGTATTTGCAGTCCTCTTTGGAGATTTTCTTGCTTTCATCTGCTCCAGCATTAGGCATGATTCTAAATTTACAGAGAAAATTACACAGTGGCCTTGAAAAAATTAGGGAACTAAGAATTTGCATTTATAAAGATGGATGTAGAGCAGAGCTTCAGGTCAAAGCAAGCCTGAAGGAGAGGAGATACATCCATGTCTTGATTCATGATACTGCATCCAAGCTTTTTTTTTAAAAGATATTTAGTGGAAACAGTCAAAAGCTCTTTTATCACAATTTTCTTTGACCGAATTAAAAAAAAATCACCTTTTACAATGCCTTGTTTTAAAAAGGAATCTCAAATTCATGGCCTTTGGGATTTAAATTTTTAAGAGAAATCCATCACTTGCTGAAGAATTCCTTCCAATTCCTCAATTTTCCTTCCCTAACTTTTTAGCTGACGTGAACATTTGCACTAATTTACTAGCTAGTGAATTCAAGGAAAGCTTTAAAGTTGTTTCCCACAGAATCAAAGCAGATATTCAGATTTAATTTTTTTTCCTAATGTTGAAGTTCTGTTTTAGATTTGTTCATATAAAAGACAATGCGGAAAGAACCTGCATTCACTGCTTTGGATCCAGTAATGCAGACAATTTTTATTCCTTCTTCATTTTCTTCCAGGGCAGTGTGCCCTTCTGGGGAATGTAATCCTGATATAGAATTGCTAGACCATATCTGCTGTAGTTACAAATCAGGCCAGGACTGTGTTAAAAACTCACTCTACAGCATGCAAACAGCATACTCTAATAAGGTTTCAACTAGCATAGTAATTTGCATAAAAATCTCTGCTAACACTGCATATGGATATTTTCTATAAATATATTTGAATAAAGCCTTAGCTGACTCTAATAAGGTATAATTTGTATCATGAATGTGACATAGCAGGTGTTGATTCAGGCCCTGCTCATAAAGTAAGGTGAATACCAAATGACCCAATTTCTGCTTAGCATGCACAACACGAGCCTGATCTAGGACAGCTGCTGTTCAAGGTAGGGCATGTTTGTCCTTTTGCTGTCCGGGGAGCGATAGGGAGGCCAACACCTTGAATGATGGGAGGAAGGCAATGAAACCATTAATAATACCCTAGTGCACAGAAATTAATAGTACCCTGGTGGACAGAGCCCTGCTGTGCTCTGCAGTTCACACAAGAACCTGTGTGTGTATTCATAAAGAGTAATACAAAGTGTGAACCCAGAAGGATTCTCTCTCCTAATAGGAAGGAAAAATTTCACGTGGAACTGGGCAAATGACTTGGGAGTTGTGTCCTGGTTCAGTACCTGGCTTGGAAATTGGACACACAAAATTTGCAGCAAGATGAAAGAGAATGTCTTCAATTTCTTTTTTTCTCAGTTGGTGAGAATGATTTTGAAACATTTTGCTTGGCCAGCAATTGAGCTATTTGTAGATATTTTTTGTTTAAATCCTTTTAGCAGAAGATTGATCTTCCAAAGTAGAGTTAAAAATGCTTCTCAGGTGTTTTAAATCCATTGCTTTAGCATTCCCAAAAGGAAACATTTAATTTTCTTTTGAAAGGGCATGTTTACAAACAATGTTATCCTTTTAATTTTTATTTGAAACTTTTTCCAAATTTGACCTGAATTCCTAGGTAGTTTTGATTAAGTCAGAATTCCATTTTATCTCTAATATGCTGTTTAAAAAACTCCTCATGCCTCTCCATTACATAGATGCAGCCCTGAGCAGGCAAAAGAGTGCAGGTGCTTCACTTTCAGAAGTTAGAGTGAGAAATTGAACTTGCATGTGTGAAGTCCTCTTTCTATGGCTTCAAAACATCCTTCCTCAAAAATATTTCATTGTTATAATGCAGGTAGCCGTATAACATATCACAACCATGATTTAAAGGTCTCCAGAGTAATAAGTCCATATGAATATAAAACCAAATAAGGTGGATTGTGCATATGTCACACCAACCAGTTCTGTTACAAGGTGAAATGAGACATCCTGAGACTACCAATCACGCAAATGTAAAAAACCCGACCCTCTGCATACGTGTTACTCGGAAGATCTTATTTCCTGTTCTTCTGAGGTAGAACAATGATACAATACACAGCACAGAGACAATATAGAGATTTATGGTTAAATACACTGAACCAGCAAGCATTTATTTGCAGGATGCAGGATTTCTCTGAACCTGTTCTGCTTTGGAGAAAAATATATTCGAGAAGGATATTTGCTTGGGGATGGGGGCTGGTATGTGTCCTGGAGAGCTCCTCAGAGGCCCTCATTTGTTAAGTCCTTGAGATCTCAGTCACAGATTAAGGGTGGATAGGGGTAAGGGGAACTGGCTGAGCAGTCAAACAGTGTAGCTACAGCACTGAGCAGAGACCAGCCATAAACTATTGTTCTCTTTTCTCTGCCCTTTTCTGAACCTTTGCACTCCATGTTTACCCTTTCAAACATATGTTCTTGTCCTAGTGCAATACTGCTTTTGCTCTCATGTTTTGCTGCCAAGAGTGTAAGAATGCATTGAGTATAACCTTGTTAAAATTAATACAGGATACTTTGCAGTTTGGGATTTAGTGCAGGAATATAAGATCATTTGTGAACAGAAGAGTGTGATTGATGCTGGAATTGTTATTGTGCCTCTCTGGGGCAGTTCCAGAAGACTATTGGTCTGCTGAAGCCATATCAGCCAAGATGATATGAGTGAGAAATCCTTTTTTCACTGAACTGTGCTCTTCATTCCCAGGCACCACAGCCTGAGCCAATTTGGAGCTGAGCCCATAACTGAAGCTGTTGGCTTTTGTGACATTTGTATGAAAGTCATTGCTTAATGCCTGGTGGCAGGAAGGACAAGGGACCCGAGCTGTTCATGTCACTACAAGATGCTAAGTAGCTACCAAACTGCCAGATAATTGGCAGAACATGGACTCCATGCAGAGAAATGAGTTGCTTTTGCTCTTAGCAGAGCTGCTCTCTATTGCAGTGGGAGCACATTCCGCTATTTTGCAAACCTTTATTCTGCTTTTCTTGGAGGGAGAATTAAACATCTATGTAACTGCAAGGAAATAATCAGAATAGCTGGACTGTACGTAAGTGACAATTTGAGGCTGGTATCCAATACTAACCAGAAATTTTTCTTTTCTGTGGATTTTTAATGCATCTCTGCATTGCATATTCATCACCACTTGGCTACACGGATCTGCAGTTAATGGGAATTCCACACACCAGATGAGTGAAGATGACATTTACATGACATGATGTGCATATAATGTACCACATGGTAAGTCAGAGGGGGTTTCTGATCTGGGCAGGCCAGCTTTCTCCTTTGCTATTTAAATGACACAAACAGCTAGATTCTATTTGCCATGTTTTGAAACATAATCAAACTGCTAATCCCAAGCACTAAAAATCATGAATCTCTGTCCTGCTAAAACCAAAATAAAAATATTTAAGCATAAGCTTTTAAAAATACATGTGATGGATTTTCTGGTTTTGGGCCCTCTCAGTACAGCCATAAGTAAAAGAAAATTGCACTCATTCAAATAAATAGAACATGAATTTCTGAACATTCACAGATTCCCAGGAGTATGACACATAAAGGCAAATATTCCAAGAACTATACTAAAATTCTTAGAGAGACAAAACTGGATAAGGATAATGAATGCCTTTGTTTATTATTTATCATGCATTCTGCAAGTGTATTTTATCTTACTGTCTTACTTAATTTTGGTCTTTTTTTCCACACTAATTGCATGGGAACCAGAGGAAAGATAGTATTTGGGGTTTCTTAAAAGGTCTCCAAATTTTCAGAAAGAAGTTATGAAAATTTGAACACTTCTTCCTAATACCAGATCATCTTGTGCATCTTCCCTGGCTCACCCAGCAAAAATACATGATAAAAATAAGAACTGAGCCTGAAATTTATAGGTTTATTTAGAGAACATATTCACAAAGTAAAGCAGTCCAACAGGTAAAAAGATGTTGAAAAGAGACTTTCCTAATTGTAAAGATGAAATATGTAAGGAAGTATTTATATACAATGAGAATGGAAAAATCATGCTCTCTAGTAGAAAGATTAATCAGCATAAAGTAGCTGGGAAACTGTATGAGGAATTCAACAAAATTTGTTCCAAATATCTTTTCCAAATAGAATTAGTTTTTCTAAATGCTCCAGTCTTCACTCATTTGTTCCACTGATATGATTTGCTTAGGAATACCAGTTAAGGCTATGCAAAGCACTGTAACTGTATCCTTAATTCACTTTAAAACTAGCTTGTATTTCTTTTGAAAGATTTTACCCACACATGGCCTGGTAAATCACTATGGATCAATACTGAGGAATAGCTAAGTCTAATACAAATGACAGGCACAAATTTAATTTTCACTACCAGTTCTGCGTGACTATAACTGAGCACAGAGAGATTTTCTTCTAGCTTCTCTATGTGTTAAACTACTTTTATCTTTCTACTAGGGCACAGTTTGAGTATACATGTGACTATTCCCTCTCCTAGCTGTATTCTTACCAGCACAAAGTAAAAGCCAGAGCAAGACCCTGAAGGCCCACTCCTGAGCTGGTGGAAATGAATGAAAATGCATTTCCAGTAATAGAGGTTATATCAAGTGGAATTCTTGCTGCTGACAATTCCTATGTGTAATTCTATACATAACTATATCCCCATAAAGAAAGGGCTTGAACAGATCAAAGCAGAGGCCTTTTGTATACTAATACCAACACCATAACTAACATGTATTCAGAAAAAAAGGACGACCACAACAGAAATATTCTTCTTGAACATACGTTTTTCAAGGAGCATAATCATATTATAAATTTCACATTTAAATGGTGTGATGCACCAAGCAATTGGCAGACATGGTGTATGATCCCAGCATATTGACACTCCTGAAAATTTTCTCTTTTAACTGATTCTTATAATCAAAACAACTTCCACAAATAATGTTACCATTCTTCCTGTCTTGACATTTGGTGTCTTTAGGCAAATGTCCTGATTGACTGACCCTCATGAATCAATTGAAAAAGTCCAAGTGCTCCAATTACATGAAAACACCCACCAGCCTCCTGTGAGTCCACTGGAGCAAAGCTGGTGTTCCTGTGGTTCTGTCCATGCACGTGCATTTGCCTCTGCACTTTGAAGGACATGATCTGTTAGCCCTACTGCTCTCCTCTGCACTGAGCTCCCGAATAATGCAAGGAGGGCTTAGAGCTAGTGTGGGCAAACCCAGTGTCCCAAAGTGCTGGGATATTTCCAAACGAGAAACAAAGGGGTCTTGGTGTAAATGGACCTCAAGATTAGAGCATATATATAATTATTACATATTGCATGTGCAGATGCAGAAGTCCCTTTGATTTGGTACTAGAGGGAGATGGCAAGGTGTCAGCATCATCTTTTCCCTACTGCTGGGTGCTGTGATAAGGCTCCCACTCACCTTGAGGTTCTTGTTGTGCCTCTGGAGCTCTCGGCACAGGCTCTCAAGCTTGCTGCGAGCGAGGATGGCTCGGCTGTGCTCACTCTGCAGCTGGTCCTTCTCCTTGGTGATCTGAGCCTGTCTCTTCTGTAGATACTTCAGCTTTTTCTGTTCAGCACGATGTTCTTCAAGCTGGGCAAAACAGGGAAACATTGATTAAAATGAAACAAAGAGGGATAGAAAAGAAAATAAAGTGAGCTCTTTTGGTTTGGGGAAATTCTTCACATTTTCTTAACTTCTTAGGAAATCTTTTATATTTACCAGCACTAATGTGTTAGGAGAGAGGAACCTGGAGATTCCCAAGTCTGCTTGCTGCAACAGTCCAAAGTGTGCTATAGTGTGGGTGGGTAAATAAAATTTTTAACATTCTTGTCACACCATTTTAGCTCTTCCTTCTTTGGTTTGAATTTCTTTGGAGGATATCTGTGAGGTTTTTATTTTTGTTTCAACATTTGGAACTAGAGCAGTCAGTAGTGCTTTATGTGGTGAGATTTCTCCAGATCATGAGGTGATACAGTAGTTGCTCATTCTATTTTATTTTTCAGTTTCCAGAAAAAGAAGCAGTTTCCTAAATATCCAGGAACCTGATGGACAAAACAACAGAAGAAGTGCATGAGGAATGGTGTTCATGTGGGGACTTTGTTGCTGATGGAGGAGAATTCTCTTTGAGTAGAGTTTCCCAAAATGACACCAAAATGTGGCACCTCCTCTTGCCAGGCTCCTCTGGTTCATAGGACCATGTGAGATGTCTCTCAGTTGTGTTTCTGAAGGTTCTGTCATCAGTGAGGCTGGGTCACGGTGCATCAAACCTCTTTTGGGCTCTTTGTCTCCATATAATTCATGGAGGAAACATGGACAATCCCTGATGTTCCCCTGGGAGCCTGAGGTTCTGTGGGTGCATGACTCCTGCCTTCCCTAGAAGGCTGGTAGGGAGGGGGCTGTATTTGGAGGGAGCAAAGAGGACCAGCAACATAATTACTATTATCACAGTCTAGTTATTTCTTTTGATGCATGTCTATCACTTTTCCAATTATTTGGAAAAAAAATTCCTGTACTGTAAATTAATACCCTAACAGTGAGGTCAAAGAAATCTTTCACCTCTGAAGCTTTTAATGATTTAATCTCCTTTTCCAACACACAATAACCCTCCTCACTGTATCACAGATGTGCATACATTGCAAGTCCAAATATTTTCTGATTGAAAAACAGTAGCACATGAATTTAAACATGTGAACCTTAATAATAAGTTGCTGTTAGGACTACGTTATCTAATAATATGGTACCACATGTACTAATTAACCCCAGTATGACTGGGAAAGTCTGTGAACACTGGGGAATGATGTGCAACTCAAACAAGATAGCAACAGCATCATATTTTACACTTTCATCTGTTTTCTACAGATGTTCAGTAATTTATGCTTACAGTAGAGAGATCTATGTATTATTGATCAAATCACAGCTAAGTATATGACAAAATAATGCTCTCACCAGCTTGGAGTATATTTACAGTTTGTGTCCAACTTTTAACATGTGTATTGTCTATTTTTGTTCCTGTGGATCACAATATGGGCTTTTGCATCTAATCAAGCTGCACTAGCTGAAATAATCTTTCTAGTATTGTAGGAAAAGAAATTTCTTTTCTCTAATGAAGGCTGAGATCTTTTTCCTTCATAAGTTTGTTTTTGTCCCCTTCCCCTTTCTGCTGAAAAACATAAAAAGTGTTCTTTTTGCTTCACATTTTGCATGCACAGCCTCTGCTCAGTGGATAATGATTTATCCAAATTTCATAATTCACTCAAACTGTTCTTGTGATAGGGGGCTCAGAATAAAGTTGGTCTTAACCATGATATGAGGAGTCTTCCATGCATTATTTTGCTTCTTTCCCCTTCCATTAATATTACTTGCACTGGAAACTTATACCTCAAAGTTCTCAGGAATATCTAAGACATGGTCTTACTTTTGCAACAAAAAAGGCACTGGTAAATAGGAATGCCAAAAGCGTCCCCAGTGATAAATTTTTAAGAATAATTAATGAAATAGAAGCTAAAATTAACTGCAAATAAAGCAATTTTGATTTCTGAAAACTGTCCTAGAGAAATAAACAGTCAATTTAGGAAAGAAAAGTTTTATCTTGATCCCACTGTAGACAATGTCAGAGCTTGTCTTTATTTTTTAGCATATTTTTCTTGCATCCAGCACTTGTGAGACTCGCAGGATCTTTGAAAATAATCCAGTTATAAACAGTTCTGCAGCAACTGTTTGTAAGCAAAAGCTGTTGTAAACCACAGTCTGCTTTACTAACCCAACACACCAGATTCAGTGAATGAGATGTCCTTTGTTGGCGAGGAGCGTGGCAGAGCTCGTGCCCAAATTCCCCTCCTGCTCCCCATTCCCACTGGTGTGGCTTCTACCTTCACCAGCCCATGCTCTGGCCTGCTGTGTACCTACAGCTGTACAGACTGTGCCAGGGCGTGGGCTGGCAGGGGAATGACCTTGCTGGCTGGCCTCTTCAGCTACAGCCAGCCCCAACATGACTTGAAGTGGGGGAAGCACTGCCAAGCACCCATCTCCATCACGCGGCTACACCTTCCCCTGAGCTGTGCTGCAACAAGTGTTTGTGTCACCACACGGCTCACCAGACCAGGGAGCTGATCTGGCTGGAAAATAAACTCAGCAAAAGCAAGACATAATCTGAAGTGTGTGATGGGGATGGACAGGAGGGAGCAGGGAGAGCGGTCACAGCTACAGCCAACTGCTGACAAGCCATTAATCACCATACGCCCCTCAGCTGCTTCGAGTGAGCAGGGTAAGGCTGTCTCCAACAAGGTTTGTGTTGTATTTAAGGAATGATTTATTTCAGTAACATTGCACAGTATGTCAGAAACAAGTGTTCAGTACTTTTGTTTTAACACCTTTCTCCTGCATGGGCTACTGGCAATACAGCCCCTGTTTTATACAGTGCTGCAATACCATCTGAATGCAGTAGAGAGTACTTTATAGAGGAAGAAAACCTATTTCAGTTAATCCATGAGCATGAAGTCCCTCTAAGCATGAGATAAACTACGAATAACCTGAACACAATTTATGAAATCAGAGGATTTTACATGAAAAATAGAAAGCAAAATGTCACTTCACATTATAATGAGACATGGACACATCTGTGCATAAAACCAATTAAAAAGTCAATGTTCTGCTTTGCACATTTTTCAGCACTCCACAAAGCATAAAATGCTGCAGCCTTGTCATTTGTAAGATTTCCACAGGTTATGGTCATACAGTCCTTTGACTACAAAGGAAAATATCCCTTCATCTGAAAATAACCCGTCTTAAGTGTGCAAAGAACAGTCTGGTAGGTGGCATTGTTACAGGAGTGACATTGTGGTGGCAGGGGCTTTGACTCTTCACTTCGTTGTGCTGTGGCTTCTCTTATGATTAGTCTCAGTTGTCTATTATCTGCTTCCTAATACAGGAAGTTTTATACTAAATCTTGTATTATTTTCATTTTGATGAAATCACCAATACATAACTTAAAACAATACCCACAACAGAAACATGCAAAACTCCTGCAGAAGGTAAGAGCAGGAGTCTAGACACCAGTCTCCAGTATGGGTCAGTCTGGTAGATTTGCCTTTAAGTACAAATATTCTGCCTCATCAACTTTCTGGCCCTAATCTTATTTTCCTCACTTTTTACTTTTTTTTCTCTTTTTTACCCATAATTATCTGACCCATACTTATATGACAACTGTATTAGGATTCACTTATCAGGACAGACACTAATGGTATGTAAGGTTGACCATGCTGCAAGTCATGTACTTTTTATACCTTTTTGTGTAGGCAGTTTGTACAGAAAAGAGCCAGCATTGTACTCACCAGCTCAGCATACTTCTTAAACAACAGGTCCAGCTTCTCTTCTGGAGTATTCAGCTTATTCAAACTTTGCATCAGTAGGGTGGCTTCTTTTCCTTAGAAAAAGAGGAAGCAGAGATTTGATGCTAGAGGAAGTTTGTAGTTGATGTACTGTTATGAAATTGATTGTTTGATGCATGGATCTGTAAAAACACAGGGTGAAATGAGGCATTTTGGAAGGAACAGAATAATTTTTGCTACAAATTTCTGAGTTTTTCTTTGCCCCATAAGAACAAACATGCTAGGACTTTTCTCCATTTCAGACCTCAGTATTGTGCTTTTTTTTCTAACAAAAGCATTGTCTGTGAAATGCTTTTGTCTGTGAAATGCTTTTGTCCTGTGAAATTTGATTTTCATTCAATATTTTTGCAACATGATTAGGTCAGACACATGGCACATTTGACTGAACTAGGACAGAAAGGGTCTGGACCCCAAAGGCTCAGGAACAGCTCTCTTTTCAAGAGAAAGTGGATCAAGTCTGGTGTATTTATCTCCTTTGCTGACCAACCCTCACAAGACATCAGGAATATCAAGTCAGATATAGAGACTATGGTGTGGCAGTAAACAATCAGAGAGTGGTAGGTGCTGCCAGCCAGGACTGGGCTGCGTGATACTTGTGTGAATCAGTTCCCTGGCTTGGTGGAGAAAGCTTGTATTCCAGAGAGAGTCTAATAACTCCCTGGGTGTGCAAAGCTAAATCACTGCACAGCCATTTAGGTATTGCCTCTCCTCTGATACCTCTTGGTTTTCATTTCAGCCCCAGGTATGAGCTGGAGCTTGAACACTGCTTGTTAATCAAATACAAAGTATCCCTGACAACCCTGGAGATAACCCTGTGGTCCCAGGGGCTTGGACATGCTTTTCCAAATGCTCCTCTTTCCTTAGACTGTGAGATAAAATTTGCTTTCTGCTTTGGGCTGGATATTTTCTACTTCTATTCTAGTGCTGTCCAGGAGAACTGTCTCTGGAGAAAATCCTT
Organism: Chloebia gouldiae; assembly: GCA_003676055.1. Lineage (NCBI taxonomy): Eukaryota > Metazoa > Chordata > Aves > Passeriformes > Passeridae > Chloebia > Chloebia gouldiae. The sequence goes on along the minus strand of QUSF01000002.1, from coordinate 58,075,682 downwards.
TATTTCATAGGAAATTCTCTCTACAGCATCAGCATAAATAAGTGGAAGTGAGCTAAAATAAAATCCTGAGCAGATGGAGAACTGTGTGTTGGTAGGGTTTTCACTGAGCTTACTGAGGTACCAGTAACAGCACCAAAGCCAAGGCAGTAGAAATTGAGGAATTTTCTTCTGGACATTCAAAGAAATTTTGAGGAAAAAAAAAAATGCATACTGTGTTCTATACTTAGTCCATTGTCTGTAAGAATGTCCTGTAGTGATTCGTTTACAGGTTTAGTCTGCATTTGGGTTTGGGTTCTCCTGCAAAGGACAAGCTCGAAGTTTGGCTGGAGTTAAATGTAGGAATAATTTACACCTATATTAGATTGGAATGTAACTACACTGCTCTCTAGTGGCTGCCCAGCAGAAAGTACATGTATTCAAAAACTTACTGAGACTTCTTTCGAGCTCAGCTGACAGCCCTACCGGGGCTACATTTGTTAGAGAACAAATGTATTGGCTTATTTCATATATATTATATGATGAGTCCAGGGGTTTACTAAATGAAAAATAATCTGGTCATAACAGTAAATTTATTCTGCAGGTCCTCATGCCAAACAGTAGCATCCTTATTGCTGTTGTGACCAGTGAGTAGTTATATCTGAGCAGACAGGAGAAGAAAACAACCACAAAGGTACAGACAAGAGGCTGGGTTTTCCTGGGTTTTCCTTCTTCTAAGTGACTTTGTGCAGTGTGTCATTCGACTGACAGCTTTGGCTAACCAGTGTGGGCAGCCCAGTAGTACATCAGTGTTGTGTGATACAACTTTTTTTTTAAAGAACTAATATCTGATATAGCCTACATGTTGGGTAGTGCCAAAAATAATTATCAGTTATAGAAAATTTGTAATGGTCACAGTAATTTTCAGTGGTAGCTGGAAGTCTCTATCATACATACCAGTAACTTAACATGGTAAAGAGCAAGGACCAGGGAATTCTCACTTGTGTTTGCAGAAGGGCTGTGTGAGTATGTAAGTACTTACCTAGTCCCTTCAGGATTTTCTTCTCCAGCTTCTGCTCCTTGTTGCCGCTGGGCTCCTTTGCTTTGGAAGTATCTCCAGGAGCCAGCTTCTCTTTCTCACTCTCTTCATTTCCATCTTCATACTCTGCATCCTCCAAGCTGCCTGGCTCTCCCTTCTCAGGCCTGTCGGTTCCTGTAGCAGTGCTTTCCTTCTCCATCAGGCTCGTGGCAGACCCGTAGGTTTTAATGATGTCCTCCAGCTGCCGGCTCAGCTCCTCTGAGATGTCACACACAGCTGCTTCGGGCCAGGTACTTGGCTGCACCATGGGGACTGCTGCAGGGGATGCCAGGCCAGGGGCAGGTTTGTCCCCACTCTGTCCCTGGATGTCCTGCCCAGGTGAGGTGGAAGACTGGTCATTCTCCATGCTTAGTGCAGCCCCTGACAGAAAAACAAATGGAGAGTTAATTTAAAGGCATAGAACTAGCCATATAAAGAATTAGCCATCAAGCTGTTCCCAAAGCTTGGCCAGCATGTGAGTGATTTTGTGTGAAATTTGAGATGGCAGCTTATCCACTGGTTCTGGCTTGACAAATATGTCACACTTAGATAAATAACCAAGGTGATTTGCCTGCAAAGAGAAAGGCAAATGATATAATTTCCAAGAGAAAAGCCTACCCAAAGCTAACACTTCAAAAAGGAAAACCTCTTACTCCCACTGCCAGAAATGACACATGAAATGACACCCCAGTCACTTATACCATTTTCCTTCTTGAATAAAATATTTGCCACATGTTTACTTTTCTTGATCTGTTTACCTGCAACACTGTCTTCTGATATGGGCAGCTTCACTTCAGAGCTGCATTTAGTTTCATTTCCTGTTTCTCTCCTGTTGACACATCTTAAGTCAATAATCACAAAAAATATTTTAAATTAAACTGGTGCACTGCAAATTGCACTGTGCCCTTGAAAAGCCCAGCATGGTGCTTGATCTACAAGTGACGTGGTTTGGTACTGTCACAATAATGGCAAAGAATAAGATTAACAGCTATAAACCACCCTTCTCTTGTACTTGCTGCATGCTGCTGACAGCTTCTTTGACAAAGTACAAACTACAGAATAAATCACAATGAAATAAACCCAACCACACATAACAGAGTTTGATTGTCCATGGTGTTCTGTGGGCCAAATTTCAGCTAATTTATTCCCAGTTTGCAAAGGGAAGCTTTTGTTTTCTCAGATTTTTGAGCAGCTGCACTCAGCCAGGCAAATACAGAGCCCCCAATATATCTGTGTTCCTGCTCTGGCTTACCCAGGACCTGGTAATGAGGTTGTCAGCAAGGGCATCCTGGGCACCAGGAAAGCTCAGAGTAGTGAAGGACCCTTCCCTCTCAGAGGGAGAGGCTGCTGGCCCATCTGTGTTGCCCTCATGAAGTAGTGCAGAGGTGTGGGGTGCACAGCTGGACCTAGATCTGCAGCTAACCCCTACTACTGCTTGACTGCAGACTCTGTACACTTCCCAGCCATGAGTCCTTTCTCTTGCTGTTCCAGACTGATTTTTGTTCCTCTCCTTAATAACATGATTTACAATGGTGCCAGTGGGGAAGAGAGGAAAAGCTTACTTGATTGGTTCTTTCCAGCATCCGAAGTGGTTGATTTCTTATTTTTTAAAAGATTTTGAAAACATGGAGCTAACTGGGAAGCATTTTGTTCCCTGTTCAAACAGGCTGTAACATATGTTTTCTATAGTGTCTAAATTTCTACAGCTTTCAAAACTGCAAACATGACCAAAGGCATTATATGATAAAGAGATGTCATTTACTGTAATAAATGACTCAGTGTTTTTACATTCTCCACAGTCAAAGTGATATTTGTAAGTGCAGCGATGACCATCACTAAGGCAACATTTTTGAAGATCTGATTTTCTAGCTATATAACTGGGCTTGCAGATAAGATAGTCAAATGAATTATCATCTCTCAAGCAAATAATTGAAAGCTTTCAGTGGGTTCAGGAAGCGCTTGAAAACTCTTAGCTATAAATACATGCCCCTGCAGTCCACCCATAGATATAACTTGCCAGCAGAAATGGCTCAGGAATGCATCTGGAGCTGGTCTCACAGATCTGTCACACAATCTTGTCCCATTCTTTCTTCACTCCTTGTGGCATAGTCATTATATCACTGCAAAATGATTGTAAAATTATAGCAATTTGATTTGATATCATATTTTGTTTAATCTACATTGATAAATTAGATACTATATGTGCAATTTAAGTAAATAATTCCAAATAGCACAAATTTTAGCCTCCTGTTTGTGATCTGTTTTAACTAGAGGTAATTGACTGCCAACTAATTCAAGGTCAGTAAGAGTATTGTAAAGGCTAAGCCAGACACTCCACAAAATATGTGTTTATCTCTGACATGTTCAGGCTAGTGTTTACTGTTGCAATCATTAATTTGAGATAATTGGCAGTTGGCAATCAATCAGCTAGGAAACCCAGGACTACCAGCTCTTGTTTAGGCAGAATAAAACTCTCAGAAAGTATATCCCAATTCAAAATAGCTATTTTTGTAATATGTTCATCACAGACCAGGACTGAAAAATGCTCCGTTTCCAAATATTAATTTATTTTCTGACTATCTTCCCCTCTTTGTAAGAAAGTACAAGCTGATGTTCTCTCTGTACCCCAACTCTCTCCCTTGGCTGCCTCCCAACTTCATCACTCATGTGGTAGCACTCTCTGGCTAAAGGTTTCCTCTTATGTGAATCACAAAGCATGTCTCCAAATACTGTAGGCTTTAAATCAACTGTGGCAATTGATCTGTGCATTATGTGTCTCAGTAACAAGGGAAAAATATGGGTGAATGAAAGAGAAACTAGATGATTAGAATCAAGGACACAAGATGTTTACAAGCTGGCCTTGCAGGACATCTTCCCTAACATACATTCCTGGCTAGAAAGGCATTAGTTATAATCAGTCTGAAACCATGGCAATTCACATCTGCTGAGTTTCCACCCACCAGCCCAGAATGGTGAGCAGGCAGGAACCCTAGAAATACACAGTAATGAACTTCTAACATAAAGGTGCCCACCTGCTGGGTCATATTAGCAGTTGTATTTACACACTCAAATAAATATCCTAATGTTTTATTTTGTTCTTCCTCAGGCTAAACCAGAGGTCTGATAACTGCTTTCCAGCACAAACACAATGCCTGTGAAGACTTGTATACCTTGTTTTGCACAACAGCTTCAACAGCTCTGCAGTTGAGGGAGTCACATCACCTGAGAGTTGCCTGCTGACAGCCTATGATGCTGGGAGTTTTTACTGCAGTTGGCCCCAGATGTCCCTTGTACTCCAGCCTGCCTAACCTTGATGTACACAAGGAATTCTCCCTTATCAGGCCATAAAAGACTTTTGGTGCCAATTTCAGCAAGACCCAAAGTGTTTACATTATGCTCTATCTTAAACACAGTAATGCCTAAAAATTAGGTGACTGAGTTCAGAAGAGGAATTCCTTGGTTTTTCAGACTTGCCCAATTTTAGACTGGAGACCTCTTCAGTTTTGCAACTCCTACTAGCATTACTGCTGCCTCCAGGCACCTGAATTTCCAATGAAGCCTTACTCTGTTTTATGGTAAGGGGGAGGATTGGTCAGTCTGACTGAGTCTGAGCATTGCATCTTTTACTTTTTACTCTTTTTGTCCTGCATTCCCAAATCCTGGACCTGTTCCACAGCTGTGAGATCAGCACCTTTCTTGGCCCTGGTGTTTTGGATGGAAACTTGACACTTGTGGTTGCTGCCTACAAATAGTAGCTGTGGTCCTCCTCTCCTTCAGTGGGGAACACCCCCAAGAGTCGGAGGGTGCTGCTGCCTCCCCACGGTGAGAAAGACTCTACTCCATTCTCCTTCCTCTGCTAAGAACTTGGGATAACTCAGGACAGAAATGGAACTTTCAGCATAGCTGAGCACACAGCATGGCCACAGGTGCACCCAGAGGCAAGAGTAAAAGGAGTGTGCCTCAGATCAGTCTGGTTACATGCTGAGTTTGTTTGTCTGCAACTATATCCCTCAATATTTCACATTTACAGCACAATTTGCCTTCACTGTGCTTTGAAAATAGTCAGTATTTCCAAAGTAAAAGGTCAGTAGACAAGGGCCAATGACTGATTTAGCAGAGCTGCAATAGCCATCCCACTGCTGCTGGGAAAACTGCTTGGGGCTGGGGTGTGCCAGTCCACCTCTCACACTCCTGGGAGCTGGCTCTGCTGCCCAGGCACCCTCGTGGCACGATCAAAACACAAACATCTTCTTAGCTTGTCTTTCAGGCTGCCTTGAAGACTGTCACAGAGTTTTGTTTAGCTTTTATAAACAGTGTGCTTCCCCTTCTTTGTCATGGAATTTGCTTCCTGATTTCTTTCTTGCAGCTTGAACTTCTAGAGGGTTTACAGACTGGTCTATATTTAGCTTTTGCATCCCCATGTATTCAGCAGAAGGACACATGGCACCTGCTCTGAAGCCAGGAGCTATTTTAAGCTCTTCTAAAATGAGTGATGGTATTTAGCACTTTATGCTCAAAGTTCACACACACACACATTTCTCTAAAACAAAGCTTTACATATATTTGCACTAGCCAACACATGCTGATAAAATCTGTTTTTTTATCTTCATATAACACCAGATTGGTCTGCAGTGACACCTCAAAGGAGCAAACATTAAAACTGACACCTCAAAGGAGCAAACTCTGGAATTGCCCCTGCTACTGTAGCTCAAATCATCCTCCAGAAAAGTACAAGTACCTTCTTACAGTCTAGATAGATACTGCCCTATGTGTTACTTTAGAAAGCAGAGATAAAACCACCTGTATCAGCTACCCACTGCATTTGAAGAGCTTTATGATTTATGTGAAATTTTCTAGTACAAAACTGAACAAAATTTGGAGGTTTTGTGGCAGTTTTCCATACAGGCTCAGAACCACAATTGGAGGCTTTTTGAAGCCTCCTGCCTCACCTCTCATGTGGCATCTGAATCTTGACCACTAGTCTGTTGTAACAGACCATGCATGGCCCCTAGTCTCAATTCAACACAAATGCTACCAAAGTAATCTTAAATTTCTCTGATCACTTTTAAGACAAGAATTTCTTACTTTCACCAGCAACCTTGGATACCTTCCTGTTTTCCTCAGATGTCACATGGTGCCCAGACTTTCCTAGGACTGTTCCTAGAAAATGCAGGTTGACGCTCCCAAAGGGAAGTACTTACATTAAAGCCCTTGTACCATGTCACCAAGCAGTGACAGCAAGGAAGGCGTTCATCAGACTTACCAGAGCAAAGAGAAGACCTGAGCAGAGGAAAAAAGTCAGGCAGAAAGCTCAGACAAGGGCATGCCAGCAACAGGTTCTGTAATCAAGCCGCTGAGGAAAGAATGACGGGAAGACCAAGTGAGGAGGGAAGGACAGAATGACACAGGAGGAGCAAACAGTGCAGGGACTGAGTGTGCACTGTGCAGGGACCGTCTCTGATAGGCGCAGGGGAAGCTGCCTGCTGGCTGGCAGCATGAGCCAGCTATGTTGGCTATTCCCTGCTCTGACAGAGATAGCATGACAGATTAGAGACTTGGACCCTCTGAAAGAGAAAATAAAGGAAGGATACTTACACAGCTGCTACCCTTCAAATTTAAGTCTTAATCCCTCAATGACTTGAGGGGTTGTGCTGTGTGAAATTTGTCTGTATTGACAATGGATTGGTTGAACTTGGTTGAATTTTTCTGTGTCTACCACAAAGACTGGGATGGATTTCCATAATGTGAACTCCAAGCTGTGACTGCCCTTTGCAGTCTTGGATTTGGGCAGGATTTGTTAAAAACAAACTGATTCCTAATCATAGACTCACTGGCTGGAAGAGACCACAGGACATCTTTAATTTAAGCTCTTGCTTGAGGGAAGCTCAGCTGTGATCTCAGACAAGGTCTCTTAGGGCTTTAAATTAGTCTTCAAAACCTTTGTGGATGGAGACTGCATGATCTCCATGGGAAGCCTCTTATCTGGCTTGACTGTCATGGCACTAAAAAAGTTTCCCTTTCTGCCTAGCCTTAACTTCTCTTGTTCCTGCTTGTGCCTATTGCCTCTTGTCTTCCAGCTTTACACTCCTATAAAGACCCTATCTCTAGCTTCTTCATAATCTCCTCCAAAGTTGTCCCTTTTCCAGGCTGAATATCCAGCTTCTTCTCACAGGACAAGTGCTCCAGTGCCAGCAACCATGGTGGTCCTCTGTTGACCAACTTTTCCATTAAGGCTAATGCTAAAAGAGGCAAGTGATGTAGCTGCCCCCGATCTCAGCAGCTCCCAAACAAAAACTGCAGCCAAGATAACCTTCCTGACCTACTTTCTGCATGTGACTGTGCTGGCTTATGTTGGCCCAAAGTTGTTGATACAAACATGCAGAGTGCTCCCCAGGGACTTCAGCTGCACGCTGTTTATGCAGCAACCATCATTTCACTCTTCTGTGACCCACAAGCCACTCAAGCACCATCTTGAGATGCCATATCACCTAAGCACCATCTGCTACCCATTCCCTAGAAGGAGATGTAGGTCATTTTAACGCACAGATATGCAAACAGTGGAGAAATGATAGGCTGGTACTGGAAGTGGGAGCCCGGGCTATGAGAAGAAAGATGGGACTTGGTCTCCAGTGAAAAACAAAGAGGCTCAGAACAAAGGGTGGCAAAACAAATGTATACTATAATGGTTTGGAGTCAGCTTCAGATTAATCCATGACAATAGAAGAACCAGAAATGCTTTGTGCCTGATTTACAAGGGATGTCAGAGAAAGCAGTACTGGGCAGCTCAATATCAAGAGGTACCAGCTCAGAAATAGTCTGTATGTTAGCAGCATCTCAGACTTTTACTGGAGAAGACTGAAGGTCTTGCTATATTTGTGGAGATGGTGGGGCAAAAAGGTCATGCTTGAGGTGGTTTCTCATTAGTCCTATGTCTCTGCTTGGAAAAGGTAGCTCCTATAATTTGGGGATGCATGGGCATTGTGGATTCAGGGAAAATCAGTTCTTCCAATTTTCTTCAGACACTGGTAGTGCCTTGGCAGTATTCCTAAGGAAGTCACTGATTTAGGGGTAATGAAAAGGAGTGAGCTTGCAAGTTCTGGGGCTTCTGTAGAAAATCTTTTGGAGAGGGTTGGAAACTGTCTGGATGTGTTTTGAGAGAAGATAAAACTCTGGCAATGTTTGTGATAGGGCAGTGTGAGAGATCAGAATACCAGTGAAGATAAGAGTGTATGGGCTCTTTGTGCTCCTCCTGATTTGACTGAAAAATTCTCCTGTTCCAGTCCCTGTTCACTTTTGAAATAAAATCAGTTCTGAGATCAAAATGCACAACTGAGCTACCAAGGAGATGAGTAACAGCTGACCTGCAGAAACTTACTCTGGCATATTTTCACTCCTTGGCAAACACAAGGAAAGATGGGTTCAGCTTTGCTCTCTTTCACTGGGGTTAAAGCTATTATATGTCAGCTCGTTTCTGCAACAGCCTCCCTTCATGTGTGGTAACCCTTATCACAACTCAAATGAAATGATGGGATTCACTAGGCACTGGGATCTTGGTCATGTCCCTGAGACATCAGAGTGCACTGATAATGGGAAATGAGTTGGGGTCATCATTATAACAACCAGCTACAAGTAGTACAAAGCCATGTATTCTGAGTTGTTCCTAAATATGCAATAAAGCAGTCTGCGGTAGAGTCAGGAAATAGAAAAGCACAGATAAAATCAGTGCGACTAAGTTTGTGGGGAGTATGTGGGTGTAGCTTCAGAAGATTAAAAGAGATCTGGATTTCGGGCTGTGAATTGAAATAACTATCCTAGGAATGGAAAGGGAAACTCAGGGAGATTTAGAGGAGTGTTTTGAAACTGCCATGCAGGCAATTTACCTGCTGAGGACAACCAACTGACTGGTACTTAGACTCTGCATGCTGGGATGGTTACATCTGGCAAGCTCAGGAGAGAGTGGACTGAAAGTGCTTTCTGTGAAGCCTGCACAATGACTGAGGTTTTAGCTTTTGCAATGTTTTAGGCATTTCATGTCCCTGTTTTGGGGAAGAGAAAGAAATCATTCCCTAATACATGCGAAAGAGAAGAAATATACCTGCTTCACATTAAAGCTAGATGACTTCTTGAGAATTTGCAGGAAAACCAAGTTTATTTTACAGGTGTGTTCAGTTATGAGCTGGATTGCATATCAATAACCCTATGTTCTCTTTGCTGGCAAAGAGAGTGGCATTTCCATCGTGGCCATAGGGAATATCACTAGCAAACTGTCTATTTCTGGATTAAACATAATCATCATCAGCATAAATCTATTGAAGGATAGACTTCCCAAGGGAGGAAAAAAATTTCTACCTGTATTTGTCATTTGCTCTATATAATACTGAATGTGTTCAGCCTTACCAAATGGAAGGACAAGCTCATCATTAAGTCAATGCTATTGAAGCTTTGGGGTTTCCTTCCTATCATCCTCTGACATACCTTTTCTCTGCTTTGCCTAGGCCATTTTCCACAGCTGCAACATTCAGCTCTCATATTTTCCTTCCTCTCCTCACTCCCTCCAGCACTAATGTTGTTTTTGGGAGTTTTGTGTGTTTTTTTCTGTGTCCCATGGGATAGTTTAGGTGAAAGACTGATGGTTCATGTTTAGGGTCTCTCTCTCAAATGCTCAAGGTCTTTAAAAAATGCCAACACTGAAGCCAATACTGTGTTGGATAAAACCACTTGAAAAAGTTTTGGGGGTTTCTTTTTCATCACAAGCAATGGCAAGCCTTAGCTGTTCTTCCACCTAAATGAACACTTAGATTCTGCAGAAGCCCTAATATCCCCTGGGAGCCACACAGACTGATTTGTCCTGCAGGCTAGTCTTTTGGCAGAAGGCAAAGAGGCTGAAGAGGTTCTCCTGCCTTCTGCACTGGCAAGGAAAGGGCTATTTGCACCCCTCTGCAACTTGTAGCTGCTCTGCTCTATGACCCTGCTAGCCAGCAGCAGAAGGAAATTTGGAGACTAGCAATCCCAGTCCTGTCACACACAGGGATGCAGATGTCAGTGGACTGCCATGGTCTGCTACTTCAGTGCTAGTTTTTTAATTTTTTTTATTCTTGTGCAGGAACTTCTCTAAGAATCTGAATGAGTTTTTCATGGCTTTCCTCCTGAACAGTTTTTGGTTTATTTTTTGACAGATACAAGTTTTTCAAATTACAGTGTGCAGGGACAGTAGCACTTGCTATCTGAAATATCACTATTTCTGTAAATTATAATTATAAACATGATTAGAAGGCCAAACACATCTCTGGACTGCATCAAAAGCAGCATGGCCAGAAGGTCAAGGAAGGTGATTCTCCTCCTCTATTCTGCCCTCATGAGACCTCACCAGCTCAGCACAAATAAGGTGTGGACCTGTTGGAGCAAGGCCAGAGCAGGGCCACAAAAATGTGGGAAGACTTCTCCTATGAAACAACCCCCTCCTGGGCTTGTTTAGCTTGGAGAAGGGAAGATCTGGGGAAACCTTATAGCAACCTTCCAGTACTTAAAGGGAACTTATAAATGAGAAAGAATGGCTTTTACATGGACAGATAGTGATAGGAGAGGGAGAAATTGTTTTTAACTGAGAGATGGTAGATTTAGATAAGATATGAGGAAGAAATTCTTTACTGTGAGGTTGGTGAAGCATTGGAACAGGTTTCCAGAGAAATGGTAAATGCCTCATTCCTGGAAGTGTTCAAGGCCATTCGGGATGGGGTTTTCAGCAACCTAGTCTAGTAGAAGGTGTCCCTAGCTGTGCCAGGGAGGTGGGACTAGATGGTCCCTTCCAACCTGAACCATTCTATGATTCTGTGATTCTATGAAATAGTATTGATCTGTTCTGTTTAAATATCACCATAATATACTTATGTCATTACATAATAATATAATATACTTATAACATGATAATATACAGTAACAAGCAGGCATACAAAATATAGAATGAAAGTATAGTGTTGATGAAGAATTTAGAAATGCCTATAAACATAAAATAAAATTTGAATTTAGAAAGAGCCCTCATAACAGATCTTGAGACACAGAAGCACAGTGACATGTGAAGAGTGGTCTAGAAGTCAGAGAGCTGCTGAATTTGGCAGTGTTTCTCTGCCATTGGCACCTACAACTAAACCAGTATAAGGAGTGTCCTACGATTTTCCAATGAAAAGTTTGTCAAGACCAATCTCCACTGGGTTTAATTTACTTGAATAGAAATGTTGTAAACACCAGGACCAATAGGATGTTTTCCATAGTGGTCTCTTGGCAATAATTTCTCTTCTGTTTGGTCCTGTGTTAATGTGAAAAAAAGGAGGGGAGGGGGAATAATATATTTGCATTCTACACTATATCAATTTTCTACAGATTTCCTAGCTCCACATCAATCACAAAAACGTTGGAAGGTTGTGATTTGCCTTCTAATAAGATTTTATGGCCTGAAGAGTTTGTCATATACCTAATGTATGGCAGTTTTTTTCTTCCAGAGCTCAAAGATCCTGGCTACAAATGGGACTTAATAACACAGCCAAATTAGCTAACACAGAAAACCCCAATAGGCAACAGACTCAACTATTTTAAGCAAATAATTTAATTCTTAATCTACATCACTAAGAATATAATTTCTGCAGTGTAGCAAGGAAACCACTCTAAGAATCTGGAGGGAATCCCCATGGTCTGCTACTGAACAGTTTTTGATTTATTCTTGGAAAGATTCAAGTCTTTTGAAACTTTAAGAGCTAGCAAAATCAATTATCAGGGTTTCAATTTTCTCCAGGCAATTTCCACCGCTTCAGCTTGCCCAAGAGACAGACTCTACATAAATACATTATGCTGTGTTCTACTTGGAGAATTTGGCAGAGTTGAGGATAGCTCCACTTGAAAAATACACAAAAGGTAAAGAAAACCCTCAGGTGAGGCATATGCTGACACCTGAATGCATATCAGCAGTTTGAAAATAACTCTTCTCCATATGTAAAGGTAATTTATTGGGAAGGGAAAGAGCAGTATTAGCTGTTTCTAGTTATTCTGGTACTGCAGTGAAGTTACTGCTGATTTACACCATTATAAGTGAGCACAAATCTAGCATGAAACTTCAAAAAGGTACTGAATCCTGAAACAATCTATTTTGGTCATGTAATTTCATTTTAAAATGATACTCCTCCAGCTTGAAATAATCTTCTATCAACACACGATGGAAACAGAATTGGGCCAAGTCAACCATCAACCCCAGACATTTTCTGAACCTGCCAGGGGAAATTTCTGGGCCAAATTCATATGTGATCATGCTGTAAATCACATATCAAATGTAATTGGGAAGTCTTTTAAATGCCAGTGGTATGTCAGTCAAGGGTGAGTTATAGAAAAGAAATTATCTATTCTGGCATGATAATGTAGACTGAATTATTTTGTAAAAGGTAGTTGTCTTTGTCTTTTCCTCCCTTTTCTAAATCCTTCCATTTGCTAGTAATGTTCACTTGCATCAGTTTCATTATCAATATGTATCATTTATTTTAGCTTGCTGCTAGAACTGGCTTATAAAAATTAGAAATGGGAAAGACTCATTAAAGGCTCAGTCCTGCAGCTGCTTCGCGTGCGGAGCTGTCATTGATTTCCCAAGCAGCACCTGCTTGTGAGCAGCAGAGAGAATAAAGCAAATTAGAAATTGAAGGCTTGAATCTCTCAGCTGTGTGAGCTGTACATGGGCAGGAAAGTATCTCAGCCAAGCATTTTTCTCTGGAAAGGTCCAAATTCTGCTGATAATCATAAGGAAACTGAGGGGGGCAGGGAGCTGAACAACACCGAGGGTATGACTAACCTGTCTAGGAATACTGGAGGAAAGATTAGGGCCTGACAGAATGAAAACGACACAGATTGAGATAAATGACACTTGGAAATCAGGGGAACATTTGTGGTGAAAGATGAAGATCTGAAGAAAGAAGCAGCAAAATAAGAGATAGTGATGGTGAAAGAAGTCCTAATGATGATCTTATTTTATAGGATAATGACAGGGTGGACAATGAACTGTTAGTTCAGAATGATCCTGTGATCAGCAGAACTGGCAGCACTACTCTGTGATGTCTAAAACTGCTGCTGATGTAAACACCAATGACCTATTTTAAGGTATGCATGGAAGGAGAATCACTACACGGAGAACACAAAAGGATGCAAGAGGTATATTGGCACTGGCAGATCAGAACTGTGAAATGGTGTCAACTGGATTTTTTACAAGGGTTTCCTAGCTATGCAGAAGCACCTTATTAAACATAACATTTGTGGGACCAAATTAATGAAGAAGAAAAGAGAACCCAAGAGATGAAAGGATGAATAAAGAAAAGATCAGGTGAGAGTGAGCTTCATATTTTACAAAGCTGAAAGACAAATACAAGAGGTGTCACCAATGTCCCCAACTTGTTATGATATAGTAAATCTTCATTCTGTGTACATAAAAAGCCTACACAAGCCATATTTATTGGGAAAGGCAATTTGGTCTCTAATTTAGACCCTGGACTTGAACAGGAGTATACAGACAGATACATACATAATATTTAGCCTTAGGTATCTTCAGATGTGTCTCCAAAAGTCTATTACTATGGATTTAAAGTGTGTTTTTCCTCTAACAGCAACCTAAAGGAGAGAATGCTTTTCAATCGCCTCAGAGCAGTTATGTAATTTGAGACTCTCAAACTATTTGTAGTATGGGGAATTGCTGAACTAAGGGAAGAAAATTAACTATTTAGCCCCCCACTTGGAATCAGAGAGAACAATACTAGTTTGCCTGGAAACTCATCATCAGGCAATCTGTAATATTGTCTGTGTTTCTATAGCATTGCAAGATATATAACTAATTACTGTTTGCTCCTGTGGCTTCCAGTGTTATCCAGTTGTACAGTAGCTGCTTGCATGCAAGATTGTAATATAACCTATTAAGTCACTTCAACATCAAACAGCAGTGAACTGCAAAAGGCACATTGTGCTCATTATTTGAAAGGGTAAACCGAGACATAAAATGTTACATGTTAATGCACAATAAATAAGGACTTACCCAAGGTCATGCAGATAGGAACACGATGTGCTCAGATTCTTTTCTACTTTAATTATGGCATGCTTGCTTAATACAGGAGGACCAGAGTTGCATACTTAGAGTGACAGGGAAGTCCACCTCACAGAAATGTTCTGTGTCTGTGTGCTTTATGTGCCCTCACTTTCTGCAAAGAGTTTACATAGGTCAAAAAATTAATGTGACCTGTCCAGTCAGCTTGAGCAAAGAAGGTCTAAAACCCACACTGCTTTTAACAAAGGAGGGCTAAGTTAAGTAAATATAGGACTGTAGGCCCTACATGTTAACCAATCTAATCTATTCCTGTACAAAGGAACTGTAGTCCACATGACCAGGGAAATGTGTAATTCTGATCTTCATTAAATTAAAAAAAAAAAAGTGTGAGATCTCTGAGAAATTTCAGAGGTTGTGACTATGACAACCCACACAGGAGAGTGCAAATAAAATCATAGGATTGTAATATCATTATTCTAATGACTACTAAATATTACCTTTTCACAGTGTGTTTTCCTTCTCTACATCCCCCCCCCCCATCATTTGAACTCTCATTTATCTTCCCTTCTTGTAATATAGACAGTGAGTAAGTCACCCAGAGCCACCATTCTGTTACATGATTGTGCTTTCCTGGTGCAGTAGTCTCCTACTGTCTGGTTGCCCCTCCAGGCTTCTCAGTGTTGGCTTCTGTGCCATAATCTTTTCTCTCTAGGAGTTCAGCAGAGCAGGCAAGAAAATTAGTCACAATTCATAAGACCATGGACTGTTTTATCAACCACAAAATGGAAAAAATAAAACCACCCAGTATTTAGTCCTACCCTTTCTCACTTATTTGCCAGTCACAAAGAGGAAAAGCTTTTGGAGGGCACACCAGTCAGAAAGGCCCCCAGAAACCTCCTATCTGCCAGCCAACAGCAAGTAAGGAGAAAATACAGTTCTTTTGAGTGTAGTTATCTCTGTATTCTCTTTTCTTCTATGTCACCAACTAAGGTTTGACTAGCTGGGTCCTTGTGACGCTCTATCAATTTCAAAGTCCTGTTCCATGACCCAGTTCCTTTGTATGCCATCAGATGTCAAGGACACCCACACGTCATCAATCTTCCATGTAACCTTCATCAGCAAAGTGGAAGAAGAAAGTCATGCAGCATTTCAGCATGATACCCACCTCAGGCAATAAACACTGAAGAGTCTTGAGTCCAGTAACTTGGCACAAGCAGGTGTAAGCTGGCAACTTGCCTTTCTAAAGGAAAGTACAAAATCTCCCTGATAACAATGGATGCTTTATTGGCAGTGTGAATTAGTTTGGATGTTAAATATTATACACCTATGTCTTTACTTTTTTTAGCAGAACAAGCAGAAAACAAAAGTGTCTATATCCCATAGATGTGGCATACATGAAAGTAATTCATGAATGTATTTAAGCTTCCTTAAAAAGCAACATGCAATTTCCTCACAGTGAAAGAGGCTGACCAAACGCCCTGACAAGCACTTTGGAGCTGCTCATTTTTGTGGAGGAGGAAAAAAACATTAGGAAAATGTTAGTCAATCATATTTCCATCTACTTTCCTTTCCTTCTCAGTAGTTAAAGACCACCTGCTACCAGCGTGATACAAAATCCTCAAAACTAAGGAAGAAGACATTTTCAAATTATTTCACTTTAGGCTGAGGAAAAAAGGTAATCAGAAGGTCACAGTAGTCATCAGAATGATTTTAACAGTAATAAACCCCAGTAAGTTAATGTCAGAGCAAAATACGGATCAGAACTGTACTTTTATCCATTCTTGATGCAAAAAACAATTTAAGATTATACTCAAATATGTGACACTGTATTTGAATTAAATTAATGATAACATCATATAGACTCTCAGCTATCACAGTGATTGTGAATTCTGATGTAATTCAATCTGAAATGACCACTGTTACGTGAGGTGTTGGAGTTAGAGAGGATGGCTCATGTCTGCATCTGCAGTGCTCTGCTCATGCAACACATTAACTTGATCCAGCAGCGTCTCCAGCAACACCACTCCAGACTCTCAAGAAGGACATAAAAGAGCCAAGACTAATTTACACCACTACGGTGTAAATATAGATGCATAACTATATATATGCATAAACTAACTAAGCAACATATAATCCTTCTAAAATGAATAATGTGTTCTGAGCACTTTTAGACCTGCTGATTCTGGTAGGGTGACTTCAGGGGAGCTGAAGTAACTGCATTAGACTGAGACGATGCTGTGTGGTTTTGGCTGAAGTTAACTGCATTAGGCTCAGACTATGCTGTGTGGTTTTGGCCTGCTCTCCAAAAAGGATCCCAAGGCTATGGGTATGCTGGATAAGCCAGTCCATCAGTCCATCAGTCAGGTCTTGATTTTTGACTTGGATTTCACTGACCAAGCAGTTATCTAGATCAGAACTGGACTCAGAGATCACAGATCTAGATTTTGGTTATAAAGCATATCTGGAAAAAATCACAGGTGAATAATGAAGTTGTCTTGTTAATCTTTACAATTCAAGACCACTGTATTTTGAAAGCTAAGCCCCCCCCAAAAAAACCAAAACCAAAATCAACTACAAACAGAAAACCCCACCAAAAAAAAACCCCAAAAAAACTACCTCCCCCCCCAACCCCCCCCAAAAAACCCAAAAAAAAAAAAAAAAACCAACCAAACAAACCAAAACCAAAAAACCAATAAAAGAGGGAGAATAGAATGTAACTCCTGAACTTTGCCTTATCTATAATCACAGTTATGAGAATACCATTCAGGGCAAAGCTGTTATGTACAGTAAGAACTGGAGAGATCTGAAAGGGAGGCAAGGAAGAAAAGTAGTCTCCATTCCTTCCTCAGGCCAAAATACTGAGAGCTCAGCTCTGGAATGTAGAAGTGCTCTGCTTCACTGATTCCTGTGGATCCAATCTTGCCCTTTGAACACAGACCTTGGTAACAGAACTTGGGGGAAAACAATACAGTCCTCTAATAAAGGACTTCATTGCTTGAAATATTTACGTGTAAAACCATGTCAAAAAGACCCCTGGACTAAGAGGTTTGGGCTAAAGGAATCAGTCTAGTAGAGTCGCTGTGAGTATTAATCTAATTTTTGTGAAAGCATTGTGGAATTGCCAAGAAGCAAGTTCTTGCATTAGGTAAGGGTTCTACTCCATACATCCATCACTACCCATTCTGACTATATTCATTCAGTTAAAATGTATACGATAAATCAGATTTAAAGGCTGCTCTTTAAAATACTCTAATCAATAAGAAAGGCAGGGCTTCAGCTACACCTAGCTACAAGCTCCCAGTACTGCAGCCTCTCCTCAGCACTCTGACAGCGAGCCTTTATCTGTCGTGGTAAATGACAACTGCTCTGGTTCAATACAGAAACTGTGAATGGAAACGAAGTACCTCCAAGTAAGTATCATCAATTTAAACAACTCCTTGTAAAAATCTGTCTGATTATCTGTGCATTGGCATCTTTCACGTAAAGTGTTTAATTAAAAATGTCAGGCAAGGCCTCAAAAGGAGACAGCTCAGACGGAGACCAAGGAGAGAGGCAATGGGATGCCAGGCTGCCCTGCAGCAGTCCCCTCTCTGCGGGGCCAGGGGCGGGGCAACCTGCCTGTCAGAGGTTGCTCTTTTCCTTATAGGGCAAAGTCACAAGGTGACTTGTAACAGGCCAGTTGTCACCATTCCCCTACCCCCGAAAAAAAAAAAAAAAAAAAAAAAGCCCAGGGCACTGCTGCAATAATGCACCGCACTGGCTGACCGCGCATCCCACAGCAAACACGCTGCTGCTCCAAATACTTTCAATGGTTACATTTGCCCTGATTAAACCTGAGTGAGGACATAAGGAAGCACAAGGCCTGTGGTGCTTCCCGGCCACTGAAAGAGTCCCACCAGACAAAGGTGAGATAGTGTATTACACGGGATTTAAGAAGAGAGAAGGTGGTTTTCAGAAGCAGCACTGAGCACAGGCTTCAAGCCCATGCTTTGGCTACAACGGTTTCCAGTGTGACAACTGATGGGAATGGGACAACTGATAGGAATAGTATTGTTCCCTACTCACCATCCAGGAGCAGGGACACGCCTCTGGTGTCCACCCTCAAGAGCAGAGAAGCTGATGCTCAAAACTGCAGGCTCCATTGGCTCCATCCAGCAGCAGCTTTGCTCACTTAAATTCACCTAAGAAAATTCAGGTTTTTCTTGTAAATAATGGTCCATGAAGAAGGTTAACACCTCAACACCTCATGTTTTCTCAAACTCTCCACTTTTCTAGCATACAGTGTCATGCCCTATCAGACATGATGAGCAAAACCAACCTGTCCCAGTCACTCCGCTGAGAGGCACAGGTTCATAGCATGTGCTTAAGGCTTTACTGGTCTTCAGACCTTTTCCCTAAAACTTTCTCTGTGATGGTCACTAATTTTTTTTTTTTTTGCCTGCTACTTAAAAACACTTTGTCTTCATCTCCATATCTGTGTTTGAATATTGCCCTTCACCTCCTTGTTGGAGCACACATTTCTTTTAGTGCAACCTGCTGATAAGCAACCCAAAATATAACTGTATAACCCTTATAATTCTATAAGGAACCTAAAAGATAACTATTTAGTTTCTGTACAAAGCAGATGTGTGCAGAAGCTTGGTGTCTTTCCCCATTATTGGGAAATCCTAGGAATTCATTTCTGCTTTCAAATTCATACTCTACTTCATATAAAGTTGACGGAGGGCATATAACTGTATGAGGTTTGTAGACAGAGATAATATCACTTCTTAGACCAAATAATGTAACCTGAAGTAAATAGAAAAGATTTGAGTATTAAGCCTTTAAATACGTATCCTGGCTGAGAGAGAGAGTGAAATCTGAAATACTCTATGTTACTTGTGTTTGAATTGCAGCAGATAAGACATTTTATATACTTTGAGAAATATTCCTGTCTCCTGCACAGTGCACTAGTGCTAGCAAAGCAGCCTGCAGCAGAAAAGTCACAGGGCAATTCTTAGGAGGCTCTTGGTCAAAACTGCCCTCAGCATCTTATTGCAATGAGCATCTGCTCAATAATTAGTTTTTTAGCTTAAAAAATGCTGTGTACTGGCACTAATAACTTCAGCCACAGTTTTAGAAACTTGACAATCCTGGAAGTTTCTTTTATTTTACTTTACTGCTCATAAAATAGGCAATATGTTGCCAAATGAACACTCCAATGGAGAGAGATAACAAAATGGCCCAGTGAAAGAAAAAGGTGTGAAAAGTGGTTAGCATTTCACAAAGCCCAATAAGGTGGAAAATATTTTGCTTGGTTTTAATATGGTAAATAAGTCTTTCAAAATCTGTTTTGGGCCTGTGATCAAATTGGCCCTATGTAATTTTTTAAGAGGGGGAAAGGCACAGCAGATGGAGAGGGACTGAACCAACTCTATTAAAAACCTGGTGTTGCAATTTTTTTCTAAAATGAAGCAAAGAGAATAACAGAGAACCTACCATAACAGCAGCTCATCTGTTCAGTCACTTGATGTATCTCTTTATTGTTGCAGTTACTGAGACTCAGCTTTATCTTGTGCGTGAGCACAATAGTGACACCATATTGAAATGTGTAAATATATTTTCATAAACTATGTAAAACACCTCCTCTTTACTGACAAAATGATGCACTTAGAATACATGAAATCCTGAAAAAATGCTGATGCCTTGGCTTCCAAATTCCTCTGATTCCTCATCTGAGTTTTATTGTATGTGCACTTCTATCTGACAAATATATCTACCAGAGTATTTAAAAAATACTTTGTCTTATCATTTAAACAGCTCCTGTCAATGTTACCTAGTCCTTGTTCACACTGCTATCCCTATGAGTGATGATACAGAAATAGATCTCGTTAAGGTCGGTGTTTGTAGCCTAGATCCATAACACTGGCATTTCTTATTCCTGTCTGCAGTAAACCCAAAGTTTTTTTTAAAGAAATGAAAGCTTCAGAAAGGACAGCTGTAGGGTCAGGGACAAGAACTGCTTTTTCTGACTTCATTTCCCTCCGCTCAATTCTTGTGACCCACGATTTTTCTGGGGTTTTTGATACAAGAGTTTATTGTCCCCTTGGGTACCAGCCCTGGTGTGCCACACAGTCAGGAGGAAACAGAGGCAGAGGGCAGGAGGAAGAGGGCAGGAACAAGGTCGGAATAGGATGACTCCTATAGCCAGATGTTGATGCAGAAGTCACCTATGCCCTGATGAACTGATTCTATGGGACTTCACAGACACAAGCCTTTGGCTGAACACCAGTGATCCACAGGGCTTTGTATCCAACTGAGTGCGGAAAACATCTCCCTAGGGAAAAAGTAAAAAAAAAAAACAAAAAACAAGACTGACTAAAAAATGAAACAAATGAAAGGAACTCTGCATATCCAGATGTTGGAATTTTCCAATCCCCCTAGCAAGACAAGATAAGCAGGGGGAAATCCTTGTTTATATAACTTTTCTTTTTTACTTTTAAAATTTTTTTTAATAAAACTTGAGACCAGCAGGCATGTTTTCACCAGTTTGTGCGCTTCTTTTCCAAATCCACACCGAGAAACTTCGCTAGGGCCCGTGCCCCGCCTCGGGCCGGGTGCTGGGGAGGGTCGCTGTCGGCGGGCGCGGCTCTCCCTCCCTCCACGGCCCTCCAGGGGCGCCTCGGGCGGGGCAGCGAGGAGCTCTCGGCGGGTTGGCCGGGCGGAGCGGGGGCCCCGCCGTGCCCGGCCCCGCCGGCCC
>QUSF01000002.1:57979714-58049826 GCA_003676055.1 Chloebia gouldiae | reverse complement strand
GGGCCGCGGCCGCCCCGCGCAGGTGGCGGCGGGGCCGGGCCGGGGCTCCCGCCGGGCAGCGCCCGAGCCTTCGGTGCGCGGGCCGCTCCCCTCCTGCGGCCTCCCCGCCGTGAATCCTTCACTCCCGCCCAACAGGGGCGAGGACGGCGTCAGTCTGTGCCTCATTTCCCACCGAGCGCGCTCGGGGCTGATCTCCCGTCCAAATAAAGCAGCGCGTCTATTTATGGACGTGGCTTAAAGAGGAGCAGATCTCATGTACCATGTTGGAAGTTCTTGAAAAACAGCCAGCGTACAGAGGTCAAGTTTCCTGTACTGACAGCAACTTAGCGGGACGCGAGACGGCAGTGTCCTTCATGAGGAGCTGGAACTGGGTCACTGTGCATCCTTCACTAATTGCTGGTTTCCAATTATAAATTACTTTAGTCTATTTGGAAGCAGTGTGGAGGACAGAGAGAATCTACTCGAAAGCCTGTTACTGCCTCAGCCATGGGAGCCAGCGGGAGCATTGCCAAGGGGTTCATGTTGGCAAGATGAGGGTCAGGCCCCCAATATTACTCAATAGATGGTATAATGAATAAAATAATACACATTTGTGGTATCCACTGGGATCTGACTCTTCATTAAAAATTAAGGGACAAGGCAGACAATATGATTGTTTGGCAAATTTCCCCAGAGTCTACTTTTAAGAAATCATGAAACCCCTTGGTGATGCCTTGCCCAAAGCCAGTGCTTTCCGTAGCTGCTGTTACTCAGAGGCAGCAGCTCTCAGTTTTACATGGAGTTGTACACAAATAGACTCTACCAGTGTGCCCATGGAACTGCCTACTCTTGGAAAATCTTGCATGGAAGGATTTAATGTTGACAGACTTTAGTGATGTCTCAGCTGAAGAATCTGTTGTTTAACCAACTTTATGAAGCAAAAGTGCCTATCATTAAAGTGCGAGTATTCCCTTTGGTTTTCAAAGATCATTGAGGCTTTAAACATCTATGCAATTTGGTATGCACATAATTTGATAGTCTGTTTTACAAGAAGTTGATTAGAATCAGAAAAATCACCCTTCCCACAGAAGAGGGCAATGAAATGTGTGCAGATCAAACAGCCTTAAAATGAAGAAAGGATTTATATAGTGGCAAACTGGGCAATGGCTCTTAAAACTACAGCTGTATTCTTCTAACCACTCTTACGTTATTGGTGAGTTGGTAAGTTATGATTTACTGTCATTTGATGTAAAATTCACTGTCACAAAACATTACCAATCACTGGCTCAAAACAGAAGGCTGCTTTTTTTTTTTAAGTTCTTGGTATTGAGTTTTCTAGGAATGGACTGTTGCTGCCTGCAGAGTGCATTTTTGTCTTAGTTTTTCCAGGAAGCATACACTTCCTTCTTTTTACCTTTGCTAATACTTGAATATTTCCTTTTTTTTTTTTTTTTTTTTTTTTTTGTTCATAAACATGTTAGATGCTTTGTGTCTATAAGGCAAAGAAAGACAAGTATCACTTTTCTCACCAGCTGGGGCAATCTTAGAAATAGTAATCACTTTAATTTCCCAGCTTGATTCAAAACACTGCTATTTACACTCCCATTGTGTGGTGATATCCTCCTGTTTACGTGACCAGGTTTAAAATTTAACTACATCCACCATGCTGTTTTTCTTCCTAATTCAGAAGACAAGGATTAAAAAGTAAGCAAAAAGAAGGCTCAGTGGTACTGCTCCTCTGTCGAACTTGGGAAGCATGGCTAAACAGGATTACATGTATTATTAGGGTCCTGATCCCACAGCCCTCACCAAACTAATAACTTGTGCAGGAGCTTTGCCAAAGGCTGAGTGAGGGCAGAAGGCAGCAACAGTTGGCACTAAATGTCAGCTGCCTTAAATTAATGGGCATTTTTCTCTGAAATATTTTAAATAGACCTGCATGGATTTGTGTCAGTGGCTTCAGTTGGCAACAATTTCTGGGGGAGAGGGGTCAGAAATAGTCTCACTGTGGAATACTTCAATGATATATTCCCCTTCTCCCAAGTCTCTGGAAATGAAATAAAACTGGTTCCAGTGTCATGCAGATCTGGACTGATACAGCAATATCCTGTGTTACCCTGTGAGGTAAGAGAGAGGCAGAGGGTGACACCCACCACCCTCCCTTCCCATGTTACAAACACTTTTTACATAGCTCTTCCAGGTAAGATAATGAATGAATACAAAAGAACAAAGTCTACTATATAAATGAAAGCAGATTTATAAAATTACAAGTTTAATAGATAAATATAATAAATACTTTATGCATCATAACTCTGGACAACTACATTTAAAGCAAGTATGTTGGCAAGTCACGAAAAAAGTTGCGCCCTCGGCAACTTTATTTTTCAGAAAACCACACTGACAGGCATATTACAATGTAACGCATGAGGCTGTATGCTGTAAGTATGTTCAAATCCTGCTCACCTACCGAGTTCACCATGACATATATATGGGTGTAGTGTACTTTCTATCTTGGAATGTCTTTTTGCACACCAACACGGTTGTACAGATAGATGTTATGTTCTACTTACCAGGGACAGTGGGGAAGAGTTTTGAAGAAAAATACTGGTAAATGACTTCTAGAAAAACTAAAGCATTTCTTAACTTTTTATTGACATTGGCAAATTAAAATAGAATAAATTAACAATATTTTCTCAAAAAAATGTTTTGTACAAAAATACTGTCAAAATTTCCTGAAAAGCTTTCAACACAGTAGTATCTTTTCATGTACTGAATAAACTATATTAGCACAGTGTCAAAACGCTGAAGACAGAAAAAAAAAAATCTGTGAAATGTTTGCCACTAGTCAACATTCCATCCACACCATATTATTGTCTGTACATATGGGGGAGGGGGAATGGGTAGCAGACTTTTTAAGTAACAGTATTACTTTTCCTGATCTGGAAAGGTTTGGCCCACATCTGTTAAGCTTCCAGTTTAGCGTATTCAGAAAAAAAAAAAATTAGTCTGCACTGCAATGCATAGTTAAAAATTAAGCAAGATGGCAGCTTTTGTGCAGTATTATCTGCCCTTCAAAGTTCATGCAACCAACTAATGCGATTTTTTTTTTCCCTGTTCACTCAGAATTTGAATGCGGTTCAAGTCATTGGAAATCATAGTTTACAAAATCCACAAGATTAAGCAATTTGCCAAGATTAATATCTAACAGTCCGGCACTGTGGGAATTCTGGGCATGTTACTGCGAGGAAATTAAGAGAGGGAGGTCGGGAGGGGGGCAACCAACATAAAAAGGCAGAGTTCGCTAGATATTATTACTACAGGAGGGGAAGTGAGTGACAAAGCTACAAAAAGAAAAAAAAATGGCAGCGATTAAAAAAAAAATTATACAAGCGCATAGTTGACTCTGCTTTCCAGATTCTCACCTTTTCAAGCCCTGAAAAGTGAGACACCGTGTCTAGGGGAATGTTTTCATTCGCACCGATAAAAGTCCTTTGTTTGTTTTAAATGAATCAGCAGCTCACCCTGCTGGGCTGCTGTTTGCAAACGAAGTCTGTCATGAAGTCAAACTCGTTCTGTCCCAACCACAGCTCGGGAAGCTCCTTGATGCGATCCAACCCCATTTCGATGACTAAGGACATGAGGACCTCCTCGTCGATGAAGTCCGTGTCTATGACATTGGGCGGCAGCATTGCCGCGGGGACGTGGGGGACGGCGGGCGGCAAGCCGCTGCCGCCGCCGCCGTGCTTGGGGTTGCAGTCCCTGAAATGCTGCTGGCTGCCGCCGTTCAGCTGGTGGCTACCGGGGTGCAAGTCCGGCATGTAGTGGCTGTGGGGGTAGGGGTGGTGGCTGAAGTACTGGTTGTTCAGCTTCTGGAGCTGCATGCTGGCGCTCAGCTGCCCTCCCGGGCTGGCGACGGGGGGGGCCATGAACTGGGAGCCGCTGAAGCGGGCGGGGGGCGGCATGCTGCCGGCCGGGTGCCCTCCGTTCACGCTGCCCGGCCCCATGGCGTGCCTCACCCCGCTGCTCGCGTTCATACTCCCAGCTCCGTAATGTATATGGTCGCCCATCAGGGCACTGAAGGCGTGCTGCTGCGGCGGCTGCTGCTGCTGGTGGTGGTGATGGGGGGTGGGAAACTGCCCCATGCCCATCCGATGCGCAGGGTGGTGATGGAGCCCGCCGGATCCGTCGGGGAATCGCCCGTGGTTCATGGCCATCATGTGGTCTGCCATGGCTCACCTGGAAAGTTAGCGTGTGAATATATTAGGAAAATACACCCTCCTCGGACATCCAGCCGCCCTCTCCCGGACCAGCTGCCTCTGCCTAGCCCTGGCAGAAATTACTTGTCTGGTCCTGCAGTCCTCTCTCCTTCCCGGTGGAGGGAATAATAATAATAATTTTTAAAAATCTCCCAAAAATCTACAGTGGCTCCACCATGGAGTACGAAAAGAAAAATAAAAGGAGAACCCACGGAACGAAAATCGCGGTCCCCTCCGCTAATCCGGCGGGCAGCACGCCTTCCCACTCCAAGTCGCGCATACCTATCGGCGGGGAGCGTCGCATTCGGCCACCGCCGCCACCTCCCCGCACGCTCCGGAGCCGCCCAAGCCCCCCAGCTTCGCCCTCGAAGGCAGCGGATTCCCACGGCACTCTCGCTAACTTGCGGAGAACAAGCAAAGAATTGGCAAGTCCCACCTAGCTGCTGTCAGCAACTTTTGGAATTAAGTACCAATTATTTTGGTGAAAAGACGGTAATGCACAGATAAGGACATGAAGCCAGGCAGCTGAGAAACACCTTTCCTCGCGTGTTTATACAGTCACGTTTTTCCTGTTGCACACAAAAGGGACACCCGGCACCAGCCGCGAGAACCGCCGCACTCACCTCCCGGCTTCTTTCTTCTTCTCCTTCAAAGGTGGCGGTGGAATCAGTCAGCGAGAGTCACCCAGCATAGAGAGGGCTTCTCCGGCTCCCTCTCCCCAGCGCTGACGTGACCGGCGCCGCGATCGCTGCCGCAGCCCCGGAGCTGGTTCTCGCCCCTCTGCGAGGCGCATCGGCACTTGCCAACAATGAGCTCTGTTCCTTACACGGCTTTGGCCGCGGCTAATATAGGATTTCAGAAGGGAGGAGCAAAACCCTTACAGGCAACCAGAAGTAAAACCTGGAGCAAGCGGGGCGGGAGGGGGGGGGGGGAAAAGGGGGGGGGGGGGGGAAGAAAAGAGAAAAAAAAAAACCAACCCGAGCACCCAACACCCAGCGCGCGCGCGCAGGCAGCGGGGCACACGCGTGTTCGGAGACACGCGGGAAGGGGCCAGGCGGTCGGGAAGGCACCCGCGCACCCCGCGCTCAGCGCCTCCCCCGGGAACAAAGCGGGGCTCTGCGGCGGGGCAGCGGCACCCCGCGCACCCCTCGGCCGCTCTCCTGCCCACGTCCGGCTCCGCGCCCGGGCATCACCGCTGCCCCTTGCGCCGCGTCCGGTCGTGTCGCTGCAGCGCGGCGCCCGCCGACACGAGTGGGGCTGAGCGCTCCGGCAGCGCTGCCCGAGCGGGCCGAGGTCCGTCCCTCCGGCGCCGCCGTGGTACAGGTGCCCGGATCCGCCGGCGTGAAGCCCCAGAACCCGCGTGGGCGTCCATGGGGCCGGCCCCTCTCCCGGAGGCGAGATCCGAAATCCACCTTTTTCCACAAACACGGGCGCAGTACGCGGGAGGTGTATGTGGGGATACCGGCACACTCCCCACTTCCGACGTCTCTTCATCTCCTGTGTTTTGCCCGCTGCCACCCGGGCTGTGCAGGGCGAGTGCCCACCCACTCTTGCCCTTGGCCGGTGTGGTGGGGTTTATTACAATTATTTACGACTGTTTCCATTGGAATGGCAAAAAGACTCAGAACGTGGGCTGCGGGTGGGCACGGGCAGTCGCCCTGGCTGGGCACGTCCCCGATCTCTCCCCCTGCCCGGCAGAGCCGTACCTCGCTGCACAGCTCCAGCAAGGGCCACGCGTACCCAAGCCGCGCCCCCACCCCCGAGGCCGTCGCTCCTGCCTTTTGCTCCAGATCCACCAGCTCCTTTCTGAAGGGCAGCCATGCTGCCCTTCAAATAGCAGGGAAGAGCTGAAGGGCTGGGGGAGGCATGCCGCAGGGAAATGCTGGATGGTGGCCCACTTTTCCACAGTGCCTTTGCCTAGCTTTCTGCTTCCGTGTTTGTTTTTCTTCTTGGAGCCGTCTATGGGCATGCAGAGAGGACAGTGCTAGGCAGGACACTCCCCTGGCACAAAGCATTGTGAATATGAGGTCAAGATGGCCATCGTGTAGGCTGAGATGGGGTTTATGCTCCTCCATGTGCTTTGCAAGGATGCAGCACAGTGCAGGAGGGCCTCCCTGGGGAGGCACAGGTGAGGCAAATGGGATGCTTCAAGAGGCTCTCCAGGTGGCAGCATCTTGCCCCCTTTTGGGTGGGCCAGGTTCTTACTCGGCTGCAGTGACTTATAAAACCTAAAGGATGGTTAGCTCTGCCTTGTCTCTCCTTGAGATGGAGGCAGAGCTGGGCTCCTGGATGTCCTGAGGTGTGATGGATGAGTGTCTCTGCGTGGCTGGTGCAATCCTTTGGCAAAGCCACATGGGCAGGTGGCAGTAGTTGGGCAGACATGGGATACCAGGAAAATACCTGGCTGATGTCTCAGCTGTGAGGGATGAAAGTGGTGAAATCAAAGTGCTGGGAGGACCGGAAGCTTTAAAAATGTGAGTTGCTTCAAGGAAGTTACCTTATCCTGGAGCTCCCTTTCCTGCAGCAGTTAAGTAGGGTGCCCACCATGGTTTCACCTTTTGGTCTTCAAATGCATGTCAGTAGATGGATGTGGGAATTGCCTCTGAACAAGCATCTCCAACACAGGCAGGGATGGTCAGAAAAGTGACAGTACCTTTCTGGAGTTTTTTTTCTTTTCGTTGGTACGCAGGTTTAGCAGGACAAAACAATAATATGAAGATGCTGTTCCAGTTGGCAAGTAGTCAGCTGTGTATCATGACAAGTGGTTTGTTTAATGTCACATATCTATGGTGATACTGGTATGCCTTTTTGCTCTCCACTGCTTTAAATTTATAATCCTTTTTAAAGCCAAGCACACATCGTATCAGTATCCTGCAAATGCCCTTTCCTATTTTCAGCTTTCAGGTGCTGGAAGCTGCCAGCTTGCCAAAATGAGTTATGGACAATTGGCACAAGAGTGCCAGAAGGAATAGTAGGGAAGTCATAGCCTCCATGACACTTCACTCATACAAAACATAGCTTCAGGCATTTACAGTCAACATACAAAGAATGAGGTGGGACGGTGCTTTCTCCATCAGGGACTACAATGGGATCCAGATAAGGCTCAGCAGAGCGGTGCCAGACAAGGCAAGTCTGTCATTGTTTATGGCCACAGCAAAGTGGGAACACAGTCAGTTGGTTGCTTTCCAGGAATTGGCTGGAAGACTTGTGTCTGGTAGCTAAGAGAATGCAGGACAAAGCATGAGCCCATCACCACTGAGCTCTCAGGAACTCTGAATCTCATTTTGTTTGCGACTCCTGATCTAAGCCATGGCTATTTAAAGAAATCTTCTCGCTCATACTCTTCAAAGTCTTTTGCATTTGAGTTGGTTCCTCATTCAGGCAACAAGAAAGCAGGGCACTGCATATCAGGAGAAAGCTGGAGATGGCCAGGTGTGGGAACGAAAGCAGCAGGATTCACAGAGTTGCTTCTCAAGTGAAGACTCAGAGTAGAGTTGAAAGCAGAATGTGACTGAAGGTTCCATCTAGGACAAATTACTGAGGAATATCAAACATGACAATGGCAAAGAAAGACAAAGGTGGATCCTAGGTTGAATGTTAACATTTTGGATTGGAAGGCTGGCTTGCAGATGTAGCCCTGCTTACTCATTCCAGAGTGGAATGTCTGCTGATCGTGATGAAAGGAAGGAAAGGAAAATCACAAAGGAGAATCCCAGATGGTGTGTTTTCAGATATTTAATGGAAATGTTTAAGCTTGCTGAATATTGGGAATATATCCCTGGAACAAGATACCCAGGGCAACAAATTTCAGGGGGACTTGGATCTTCAAGTCCTTTTTTTGCAGCTTTGAAAATGTAATCCCAAACTGTCGGTAACTTCTCTGTCCCAGATGATGGTGGAGGTGAGTTTCTGTGTGTTCCCTCCCATGCTGACACAAAGTCAGGAAAATCCAGGTCAGGACAGCTGCTAGGGTTATCTGATAGGAAATTTCATATTAGGATGATATCCTGGAAGAAAGGCCCTTTCTATAGAAATGACACTGTTATTGGGAAGACAAGCCATGATCTTCTGGCTGCTCTCACATCTGATCTCTTCAAAGCTACCTTCACCAAAGCTATCCACCCTTCCCAGAGGCACATAGCAGTTGGGATGGAGTTGCAGGATGTCCCAAGTTCTTTGCTGGATTGCTGTCTCTAGTTTCACTGCCCATCATGAGGAAAAAGGACAAGCTTGTTCCAGATGGGCACCCAGGGAGCAGAGAAATCTCCTTTAGTCTCTCAGCATGCCTTTTATTACCCCCTGGAATTCCCTTTGTGAGAAGAACAGTTATGTTTTTTTGCTGTTGGGGTTTTGATTAACAGGGAGCTCTGTTTTCTGGGTTATGGAGAGACTGGCTATTCTTATGGGATTGAGGGGAAAGATTAACCATGGGTCTAGTAATGAGATCCTCTGTGTATCCAGGTGGGAAGAAATTACCATTGCAAATTTAGCTGTTTGAACAGCTCCAAAATCCAGACTATGGCAGAACACATAGGATTATCTCAGTTTACTTAGTTCAATATCAGACATGAGTTTCCTGAACCCATCACTGCTCCCCATTGTTGGGAGGGAGGCCAAGTGTGGATGAGATGACCCACTGGGAATTTCTTTGAGTGGTGGCCTATGTTACCATGAGATACTGGAATGATGTCAAAGCAAATCTGTATTGTATTCCTAAGAGTTGGCTAGTGGGAGAAAGTCAGTGGAAATGCAGAAAGAGGCGTAGAATGTGCTATCTCAATTAGCCTGTGTGGGATTCATTTTTTATTTGACAGGTTTGACAGGATAAACTATCTCTCTGCTGGTTGCAAGTGGTTACTGTGCTGAGAATTTGGGTTACAGGTGTGCTTTATTAGCAGCAAATCATTCTGAAAGGAGTTACCTAGGACAAGGAACTTCCTTGAAGCATTAGGGGATATGTTAGAGGGTTTCATGTACTTGCATCTCTTGTTGGTATGCTGGAACCAAAGATGTACACATAAAATTGCTGGTCAAAATTAAGGAACACAGGCTATACAAGTTGTGCTACTCTCTTCCCACATACATTTTTTTCTGTGTTTTGTTAGATGGATCAAGATACTAATGTGCCAGTATATTGTATTTTGATAACAATGAATGTGGCTTTGCACCCTTTATCTTCATGATCTTATTCAGGTGAGACTATCTTGGCAAGCTCAGTTTTTTACCCTTACATACCCTTTTTGTGCAGTCTTGCAAATTTGTGTGATCACAACTAAGAGTATTCTTTAAGTGTAATTTCACTACAAGGTATCTTTTTTGAAAAATTAACTCTGCAAAAATGGGAAAACTTAGGAGGAACATTATTTCCTGAAGAGGCATGAGAGGATGTAAATATCCTGAAATAAACACACACATAAGCAAATAATGAATCAAGCATGATTCCATTTGTACTTGGTCACACAGAACGCCAACACAGACCTTTTCACAACTCTTTATGTTTTGGTATCATTGGGAACCAGAAATAACAAAAGGAAACATTCAGGTGCTTTTGACAAAGCCAGTGGCAGCTTCTGTAGTAAACTGAATAACACAAGCTTCAAATAGAGCACAGAGGTGGAAAGCGGTCACCAGGGCTAGGCTGTATGAACAAGTATTTTTTTCATTTGGAGACCAAGCCACATGCTAATACTACTTGTATCGGTCAAGAAAAACTTCAAAAATTTTTTTTAGAATGAGATGCTTTATTTAATTGAAAATTTTATTAGAAAGCAGTGTGCATACTTCTAAGTATGTATTAGACCTGGATGAGTACACCTAAAGCGTTTGCTGCATACATTCTGTAATTAATTGAACTGGTAGTTGACAAGTAATTTATCTGAAGTCCATTGAATAATTGAAATTTATTATTAGAATGAACTGGAATGCTAAAAAAAAGATTTATGATTACAAGTATACGACTCAATAAAGATACATTTATACACATGATTAACAGTCACCTTTTTTTGACAGATCACACAGTACCTTACTCTCTTGTATCTGCATACCAACATTCTATTTTAAGTGGATGAGGCTCTGTAGGAAGTAAGATCATTCTCAGAATGAGTAAGGTTGACAAAATCGTAACTTCTCAGACTACCAGATCAAAGTGACACAACTTATTTCCAGCAACTATCTGTACTTGGGACTGGATTTTCAAGTGGTCACATCTTTATAGCACAACAGTCCACTTGAGGCACTGATTTGTGTAAGTGTCTGGCCTGGAATTTAATAATACCCAATTAAAAATTTAATTATATTATTCCATTGATTAAGTCCAAATTGTGCCTTTGCAATTTCAATATTCTGACTTGAAGAAAATGTTAGTAAAATCAACATAATGGTTATTATAGAAGAGAAATGTTCTGTTGCAATGCTGAACACCAATTTAGATATGGATAAGCACATACTTTGAATGTGCTTATTGGACCTAACGGTATAATATGCAGCAGAATCTCTCTAAATCACATGAGAAATACTGACTTTTGTGGGACTACAAGAGTTCTGTGTACAACAAACAAATGTGTGCAAATATGGTGATGTAGAATGTAGGAAAGTGGTTGTTTCATATAACCACTATGGTTTGTCCGGGAACTTTGCCACTTTAAATTTTTATTTAAAGAAATAGGGAAGTAGTTTAGTCCTCCTCTTGATGATAAAGGGTTACAAGCAGCTGTGGTGTTGGTGTCACATGTCATACATTGTCAGCAGACAGTTGCAGTTTCGGTTACATTTTCTCCTTTGATTTGATTATGTTCTTCTCCTAAATTAAATAATTATAATGTGTGTACTGTGTGGTGATGGCAGCACTATCTATTCCAGGCCTTTAGAAATATGCTGTGGGTTCAGGAGAAGTTGTAAGCAATAAACCTTCTCATTTTGTTTGTCATTTTAGGCAACTTACTGCGCATACACCTTCTCCAGTGGTTTTATTTTTTTTACAAAGATGAAGACTCTAGGAATCATTCCAGTCTGACCTCTCATATCAGTGGATTTTCACTGTCTTTCTTAAATTGAGAACTTTTTTACTGCAAAGCTGTATTTTGAGGCTCTATATTCCAAATGTGGTCTCATCTCATTCCAGCACTTCACATTGTCTGTTCTCTGGAACATCAATAGGTTATCTTTGTTTTCTGTGGCAAGGGTTAATCTTGCTCAGACAGGCCATTCTCAGTGTAGAAGATGCCTATCTGTGCTTCTCCCTTCCTGAATGCTTGCTACAGAGGAGCCTTGCTGCTATCCCTCTCAAGATTAGTTACACACTTTCTATGTGAATTACTTCCTGCTTTCCTTCAGCCTTTCATTTTGGTTGGCACCAGAAAATGTTGTTTCCATTTGTGTAAGTAGCTGTTTCGTGGGCCCTAGGATTTGGAAATGACAGACTCAATTCTAGTATGTTTTAAGTTTTGCTCTGAAATATGTACAGTAATTCTGTCAAACCCATGAAAAATAATGAAATGTAAACAAAGAAATGTAAATATGCAAAATAGTTTCTATTTCCTAAAACTACTCAAAACTCATGTTTGGTGGCCCCTTATTTGGAAATCCACACCCTGTTTTCTTATCAGACATATTTTTATGAGTGTTGCAAACTACACCTTCAATTTTTTTTCCAGTTGATTATTTTTGATTTCAGTTGTTGTTAAGAAAGCATAGCAGATGTATGTAATTTTTCACACTTTGCCTTTCTTATGCATCAGCTTGATGATATCATACTCAAGCACTAATAATACTACTACTTGCCTTTTACATAAATTACCACTTCACAGCTTCAGAGCATAATACCAACATTGCCTAATTACTCCAGAATTGAACATGCACTCTTTTCCTTTTAGAGTAGAAGCTTAAATGGATTTAAATGGTCAAATGTAATCAGAAAGGAAAACAAGTCCTTTAATAGCTGTGCAGTGGTCTCATCAAAAGGCCAGGAGCCAGGGTATTTGTTCTCTCCTCTCTCCCAGCTCCAGCAGTATAATTAAAATCAGACTTAAGCACCCAAATTCCTTTCTGCTTCTGAAAGTCCTACACAGACCTCACTTTATCTCTCTGTAAAGTGGAAAAAATTGATACCTTTCTCCTAGAAAATGGCTAGCAGAAATCTTTTTGGGTTAATGCCTAAGAATCACTACTGTGCCCACAGATATTCGACATCAAAGCATTTTACAGCTATCCTAGTTTTCTGCATTTATTTCAGATCATGAGTGGGGCTCCGGCTACCTTAATGCCAGTAGAAATAGTCATTACCATCACTGACTTCAGTGTAGGCAGGATCCACTCTGGTATTTTTAATCTCATCCAAAAGGTAACCCTTCCAATAACCTTGTGTTCAGTCCCACCCAAGCAATAGGACAAATTTCTCCCCACTCTTTTCTGCCTTTCCTGTGTCCTAAATATTCCACTCCCAGTGCCTCTTACCAATTACCTCTGCAAGACTCTTTGGAGGCTCTTGCTTCCTTTCTGCTCCAGGATGAATTTTCCCTGCAAACTTTCAATCCTCATAGCTCTTGTCCAGGAAGATCACTGCAATTTTCCTACCAAATAGCCCATTTCCTGCAGCTATGTGCAACATCCCCCACCAAATCTCTCACAGGGTGAATGGCAGCAGTCCAGCAACATACTATCAATCATAGTGAAGTTACCTTCTTTGACAACTTCTTTGCATTACCACATCCACTGCCTCTTTCTTCCCTGCAGACTCTTGACACCCCAATAACCAAATGCAATTCATTTTAAAAAATGCTAAATCCAACAGCTTCCCTCCCTGTAATGCCCATACACGATAAACCAAACATCATATAATTTGCTCTGGTAGGGAACGTGTTAAGCGATAGCATGAATATGTGTTAGGGCTCTTGCATCTGTATGAAGTTGTCTTCAAGACCTTAAGAAGAATATTTCCCCCAAGGGTGAAGGCTGACCTACACTTGTACTTCAATAAAGTTGTCTGCAGTTCCAATCCCTGTTTCCCCCCACCATTCCCATGCCAGAGTAGGAAGAGAATTATTACTACTAATGAACACATACATATTGCTTTTATTCCTTCATGAGTTTGAGAGATATCCACCACTCTGTATTTTCATTTACAGATTTTCTATAAGTCTTCATATTTAAGGGCAAAACTCCTAACAGGTTGCCATGTTTTGAACATTTCATTAATTGTCTTTCATGTATAAATTTGCCAGGCTAGTTGACTGCTTATTATTATTATTATTATTATTATTATTATTATTATTATTATTATTATTATTATTATTATGAATATTATGGTCTTGAATATTAGGTCTTGCAGAATAAAACAAAATGTTCTGTGACTAATACTAACTTAAATTCAGTCTGTAGCTCTGATTAATGCTATTTTAAACTGTCATAGTGCTTCTCATGTATTATGGCTAGCAATCCCTCGCTCAATTTTTTTCATTTTTTTTTTGCACAGCACAAGGGAACTTGATTTCAGAGAGAACAAATAGCTAAAAGGACATAAGAAATTCAGTTGCATGCATTTTGCCCGAAGACAGGTATTCATAGCACAGGAAAAGCTGCTGGTACATGAAGTTCTGTATCTGCCTAACAAGCTATGCCAACATTAATGTCTTCTAGAGAACTCGTGATGCATCTGGCATTCAACAATACCTGAAGAAGGGTTTCCTCATGTCTACAACTGAGAGGACAAAACTTTAATATAAAGCAACTCGCCAGCTATATCATCACTGGTGGAGACATAAATCTGAGGGATTTCTGTCTTAATGCTGTCTGCCCTGCCGACTCTTGAACACTGGAAATTGAAGGCTCTTGTCATTTTTATTTTCTGTACAACTGATGAAATGGTACCTCTGTGGCTTGTATAATCAGTTCGACTGATTACAACAGTTAATGGACTGACTCTGTTTACATAAGCAGAGAGGCTGTGTTTCCTTTCTTTTTTTATGTATGTTTAAGTCTCCTTGGCTTTGGTGGTAAACAAAGCTATTTACCACAGTAACAGTTTATGACCAGTTTTCTACAGATTAGTTACAGGCTGCATTGAAAGACTGTGTCCTTTTACATGTTTCCTTATTATGAACAAAGTACATAAGCATGCCATGTGCCATATACATTCCATCCTTCATTGAACAAAAGTTCATATACTCTTTCTTTAAAAGTCATCAATCTGCTCAGTTGAGGTGCTGAGATTCTAGGATGCACTGCAGTCAGTAACTCAGGACATAAGGAGCACTTGGCATGATTGACCTCTACAAGTTCATTTGGTTTATTCTCTAGGCAGGTTTCTCTTCTGCATCCCTCTGAGGTTGGATAACTGAAATTTTATATGAATATTTTTTATAAAATCATATTACAATATCTTCTGTCATCCATTTTCTTTTATTACAGCTTGACCACTGCAGCACACTGAGCAGACATCTTCATTAAGCTGTCCACACTGATGCCTCAATCTTTTTGTTGAAAGGTTACAATTAATTCAGAACTCATCTGTGTATACGAGTAGTTTAAATCATGCCTTCCAAGGTGCATTACTGTGCACTCATCTACACTGCATTCCCTTTGCTGATGCATTACTCAGTTACTTAGTGTTGTCAGGGCTTACCAATGTGCCTCACCATCCTTGTCTTGCCTACTGCTCTTATGGATGCAGCTTTTCTAGTAGACCTCAATAAGTACATTAAACAATGCCACTTTGTATTGATCCTAGAGGCACCCCACTACTTAAATGCTGTGAAGAGAACCAAGCAATTATTCCTGCTCTCCCCCTGTGTGCTATCCCCTAACTGGATTTGCATCCATGACTGGCAGGGTGTTACCCACTCTTCTCCTCCTGACAACTGGCTTTCCTTAGTAGCCTTTTGTGAACACTCTTTATTCAAAGCCTTTGCACTGTTTAAGTAACATCCCCTGGTTCCCCATTACCACTTCACAAAATTGCTCAAAATCCAAAGAACTGACATCAAAGCCTTTTTTCTTTTCACAAACTTTTGTTTGTTGACCCAGAAGATTTTGTTGCTATGAGTGTTGTTTTTTTGGTGTTCTGTACAAGTGACTTTCAGGTCTGTATTACTGCTCTGCAGTGATGGAGAGCTACCTTATAAACTAAATCTATTTCAGCAGACTGTTGTGTTTTGTACAAGTAGCAATCTCTGCAGAAGCAGTTCTCTCAGCCACTCAGGAGCTGAAGAAAAAAAGATAGAGAAATGAAGTTTCTTCAGCAATAATGCATCCATATACCTACATCCCAGTTTAGGGTTTGCTGAGGGTTCACTTTTAACCCTATGATCCCATGCTTGCGTGACTAAATTTGGTACTGAGTGATCAGCAGCTGCCACCTTGTCCCTCAGAAAAATTCCTCAGGTTTCTGTTTTGCCTGGAGGAGAGGCTTCTCTCAGACATCAGGTCTATCAAATGCATGAGCCTGGGCTTCCCTTCCTCTCCAGGGCTCCTCTCTGCCTGCCACTCCACAGCTGCCTCACCCCAGCCTTGTTAATCCCTGATGCCTCTTCTCAGGCCTCACACAACAGCCTCCATGACTCCTCAATCCTCAAGTGGATTGCCCTCCTCTCCCTGGCCACCACCTTGGCTAGCAGCACCTGCCTGAGTGCCCCTTGCTGCTGTGCCTGTTGGGGCAGGTGTCTGTGCACATTTTGGGACGTGGAGCAGGCTTGTCTTGGTGTCCCCATGAGCTGGGAACTGTCAGTCTGGAGGCAAATTGGGGGTCCTACATGGTGAGTCTCTTGGCTGGACCCAGGGAACGAGCTGAAACTGTGCATAGGGATCACCTAGCTGTAGGTGAATCAGCTTTATAAAACTCTTCTTCATAGGTGTGAGGAATGGAAAATTACTTAGAAAAAAGAAAGGATTTGAGATCACCTGGTGCCAGAAAATAACGGCACGGTGTACTAGAGACTTGTGACAGTGTGTGGGAAGTGGTGCAGCACCCGAGAGCAGAGAGTCTTTGAGGCCTTTCACAGGAAGGGACACACTTTCTTCCTTAAGGGGATTTGATGTAGGTCTTTGTTTCCTTTTTTTATTTTAATTTTTTTTAATTAATGACTGTGAAGCACTGGTAATGGGTGGGGCACAGCTCCTGTTTAACTTTTGGCAATGTAGATGGAGTTGAAACAGTCCCTGTCTAGGGAGCCCCATCTGCAGCTGTGCATTGACCATCCCTGACACTGATGGGGTTAGACCAGCCTTGTCAGTCCTCAGAGACTCCAGAACAAAACACTGGTGCAGACAAGGCCACTGCGTCCCAAACAGCAGACACTCCAATTTTTGAAGGTTGTCTTGCTTACTACTTTTTGGCTATTGCTAGTGAAAAATAAGAGGTATAAATGTAGCAAGATGAGCTGTGATTCTGGTCAACATACGACCATCATGCCAGCACAGGGCCGAAGGCAAGGATGGGAGTTTGGTAGTGTGGGGGAAAGGTTGGACAAGCTATTTTGCCAGCTTATACAACACAGTTGTATAAGCAGAAATGCATATTCCTTCAAGAAACATGCAGCCAGATACCTTTTTTACTATTCTATGTGGCAGAAGGAAAAGCAGCAACTCTTATCCTGAGCAACTTGCACCCCAATTCAGTTACCTCAATGGAATATACTTTAGGGCACTGTACTTCCTTATGGCTGGTGCTGTTGATACCAACTTGGTTTCCTGAAGTTTTCATTTCATGGTATTCTAGTTTGGTGAATAAAAAGCTTAAAATATTTTTACATTCACTTTCACATTAACCTCAAAGTAGACCTTCCAAATCTGACATGCTGAAAATAAGTGACACTCATTTTGGATTAATTTTAAGGCACTCTTAGAAAGTATTACCTTCCCCCCTTCTGATAAAAGAATTTTGCAGTTACTTTCAATGATCCATTTAAAATCTCATTCTGCTTTTGAGGTCTTTTTGTAATCTAATTTAAATTTCTACTGCTTGGAAGACCTGCTAAGAATTCTTAATTGGTATATGGAACAGTAAATATAAAAACAAATGACAAAGAATAGTGGAAGAGAACAAAACAGTTGGAATGCAATATAAACAAGGAGTGACTTTGTTGCCACTGTTCTAGTAATGTAGAGTTTTAACAGCATGCTGAATGTCAATTCTCTTCCATAACTTTCTATCCTCTTCTTATACAGGATTTTTCCTTTCTGAATTAATTTGGAATCATGGCTCTGCAAAATTCTATTTCCTCTCTTCACTCTTCTATTCCTTTACCAAATTCCTTGAAACCAAGAAATTAATTTCTTTCTCTAATAATTGCAGTGTGGAATGGAGATTATATCATAGAAATTAGAGATGCAAATGGGCAAGTTAGGTCATTCAGTAGTGCATCTGCGCTGTGTATGCATGATGACTCCCTATACTGTAACATGTTCTCTAGTGTTTTGTCCAATCCAATTTTGTAAATTGGGTTGACTTCTATTTAAATTGTGAGGCTGTTCTATAACACAGAGAGATTACCAGGAGGAATGTCCTACATATGACCAAATTTAGAGATTTTATTTTCTTTTTAATCAAGCTTTTGCCATATAACTTTTTAAAACTTCTTGCTAAAACCATATAGGAAAATACACAGAAACCATCTAAGATCACTGGAACAGTGATGCAGCTTGCAATCCCTTTGATGGAAAACTGAGGATTAATCTTGTCAATAAGTGCATTATAGGGACTGCTTCTACAGCAGTTCTTCCCACATAAGTGCCCCAAATAGGAGCTGCTCAAGTGCAATAGCTGCAAAATCAACCCCCCTTTGTGTAACATCCCTCTAATAACAAACTAGAAGTGCAGTGTGTATTATTAGTTTATCTATAGTCTGAAAGTCTCCCAGATGTTTTTGCATTTGAAGTGAAGTGCAAAATTATTATATAACTTTCTGAGCAAAGATCCACTTATCTAACCCTAGAAATATAAGATTATTTGCCCTAGTTTGTTTGGTGGAGAAGGAGACAGGAGGAACAATGTTATTTAGGCACCTCACTGTGATTGAGTGATTTCAATGTGAGCTGACCATCTCCACAGCTGCTTAGTGTCTTAGACCTTTGTAGCTTTTGGCCTGAATATTTGGCTTCACATTCCCTGTTCTAAACACATTTTAGGAGTTGTAATTCAATAATTTATCATACAGGGTATTAGAAGGAATAGATGAAACTTCAATATTTCTATTACACGGGACTTAAAAAATAATTAATTGGCCATTGTTATGTATCTTAATGTTATGTTTTTGTTTTGTAAGGTAAACAGTAATTGGGTACTCTTGGCACTTTTCTGCTTTGGAAATCAAGATTCTTTTTTCAGGTGCCTGAGGCTATTCATGGTATTCCAGGTTGGAGCAGCAATGCAGTTTTGAAGCTATTTCCCCAACTGTCTCCACTTACAGATCACTGGTTTAGTTTGGAAAGTGTTTTTGGTATGAGCTAACTAAATTTTGCTTCTTTTCAGAAAAATTAAACCAGAAGCTTTGCTCTGCTTGCACACCAAAACTACTTTGACAGCTGGTGATGGTCCAAGCCTGTAATGCAACCCTTGAACAACTTGGAAATGCCTGGGGCAGCACATGCTCAGTTCAGGGGATTGGACTAAACTTAGTCTGAATTTTCCCCAAACTGCTCAAATTGGAAATAAAGCAGCCTCAATACCAATATTTTCGATTGATTTATTTGTGCTTATAATATCAAATTTGTGGCTAATGATAAAATTAGCCTGAGATTTTAGGAACATAGTGTTAGGCCCCTGTCTGGCAGTTTGGACCCATGAGTGCATTAGTGACTTCCTACATGCCTTTTCCAATTCTACTGGAAAAAAAAATTATCTTTCTCTCTGGCTTAATCACTTGGAAACTACATCATCTTGAATTAAAATTGCTTTTTCCTATTTACAAAACCAGGAATGGTTTCTAAGAGCTCTGCCCCTCCCACATCACTTTCTTTGCCTCTTTTCCAGCTGGGTCCAGCATGATTCCAGTGCTGAGATAACAAAGCACCATCCGCAGGGTGATGTGGGTGGAGGCACATTGAGAGGGTGTAACTACCCACCACACATTTAGATATCTTTTCACTGAATCAGGTGAAAAAGATAGTACTTAATGCCTTTAAGAAAAGGCTGCCTGTGTGACAAGTACAAATTATACTTCACTTTCCTGTAATTTGACCAGTCAACACCTGGTCTAAAACAAGTGATATGCTGTTAAAAGAGAATTCCAAAGCCACATCTAACAACAGACATATCATTTTCCAGATGAAATAAACAGGCAGTTAAACCCTCATCTGCACTCACCCCTCCCTAGAAACCAGAAAAGCTAAACACTCAAAACTTAGCAAATAAGATTTTAAAAAATGAAGAAAATGTAGGTAATATCACACTGGTTTATATTTACAGGTTTGTTATTATGATTATTAATGGCTGTAAAACAAAATGTTCAGGTTTTGAAACATTATAAATCCAGAAATATTTTAATATAAAACCTGAAAAATAAAGCTTCAGCAGTTATGATCTCTATCCAAATATGTTTTATCTTCGTAAGAAAATGTAAGTACTTCTTTAGCTTGTGTCTATAAATAAGAAAACTGAAGTGCTTAGGTGACCTTACTTTAATAACTTCTGCTGGGAATTATTATTTAAATACTGTTCAATGACAGAACTGAGTGTAGGTGCTCAGCAGAAACAAAACCAGTAAATAATTGATCAAGAAAGTACTTTTGAATTGTGGCACTTGGAGTAATAATGGTTTGGCTTTCTATAATAATATATAATTGAACCAACTTGGAGGGGAAACCAAACCAAACCAAAACTTGCTGAGAAAGAAGGATGTCTCCGTGCATCAGAAATATGTGGATAGAAAATAATTCAAGGGAGAATGAGAGCTTAAAACCACAGCAAAGAAGGAAGGAGTCTGCAAGATTCAGCGGCTACCAAGGAATAAGGGATTTTGGGGGTTCATATTGAGGGAAGTGCAGCCTCGTCTGCTTCAGGCAGTCAGCTGAAGCCCCTTTCTTTGCTGCTTGGCCAAAATCAGCAAAGCTTGAACAAGTTTGGGACTAACTCCTACGGATCCTCTAGTTCTGTGAGGGCAGGGATATCTGTCTGAACAGTGAATATTTAGTTGAGAGCATCCACCTCCATCACTGGCTTTTTAAAAAGTAGCCGGGATTGTGCTTTAAATCCTGCTAGGTGCATATTCTGAGGGGCCCTTGTGGCTGGAGCCGCTGACTGAGGAATGTCTTACACTGTATTGCTTAAGAAGTGTCAGTCCCAAGAGGTGCTGGGCATGGGCCATTCCTCCTGATCTTGTTAGCGCTCCTGCTGTGAATAAGGGCTTGTTTACACTTAGAGCTATTTCTGAGCATCGCTGCATGTGGATGCAGTGGCCACACATGACATTAATCAAGAGTAATCAGGAACAACTCCATGTGTAGACAAGCCCAAATTTAAGGTGAGGGTGGTCAAGATGGTGTTCTCCACCGAAGTGACCTCAGAGCAGATGTCATTTCCATGTGGATAATCATGCTCTTGCCAGGGAAAGAACAGGCATTTGAGAATGATTTAATTTTGTATGACCAGGTACACACTCATACACCACTGTTAACAATCCCCAGTCCCATGAATACTGGAATATTGATCATGAAGGCAAGCACCTCTTGCTATTGCTGTCTGGTATGTGCAGCATGAGGCTTTCCATTTGTTAGGAGACACTCATGAGCTGGAACTGGGCTGTGTTGGCCAAAGCTGTAAGTGCATTTATTCCTTTATCTTAGGAAAGATTAAGTGCAGAGAACCTAAACCTTTGTCACTAAATGGTTTGTGTCACTCAGGCCAAACTTGGGTTAAATTTTCTTGTTTACAACCAAATTATTACTAGTGGAAGGCTGCTGACAAGTTCCTCTTGTGTGGGCAGCTTTTAAAGACAGAGATGGTTCAGTATACCACAAGATAACCTCTTCCTGTTGCAATCACTGGAGTTTCCTGAGCTGGGCCTCGTAGGAAGTAAGATTATTCTGGAGGTGGTTTGGCGTGCTCAGGGAATACTTAACATACCTAAGGTGGCTCCCAAGCTGGCTGTTCAACTGTTTGTATGCAAGCTCTTTTCTGTACCATTTTGTGAAGAACTAATTGCCCATGCTTAGCTTGCTCGAGGTCTGACCAGTGCTTCTTTGTCTTTTTCTTCCCCCCTACTGTTTGGTGCTTAGACCAAGAAGTCGCTCCTCTGGTTCAGTGTATAGTTTGATTGGACCCCAGTTCCACAATGCTGGGATGATGTACTCTTTCTCCTCAGAATATTCAGTGGCGTTCACTCCGTATATAATTTTCCATGAAGCAATATGAAATCCCTTGAAAACCAGTGTGTCACATGTTAGGATAGAGAAATGTTATTTTATTTTATTCTATTTTATTTTATTTTATTTTGGAGAATGAAAAATAGCAGGCAAGTATTCAGACCATGTTTGCACTTGGTCTGATTTGGAGCTATATATGAGCATACATTTAAAATATCTCAGACTACAGCACATTTTTGAGCAAGTACATCTTATTGAAGTTATTCTTCCTCAGTGGGAATCAGAGCCTGTGAAACTAACCTGATAGTTAAGGTGGTCATATGGGAGACTCAGATTCATGTGTGTGTTCCAAGAAATGTACAAAGTGAAGCAGCTGTAGTGGGACAGATTGCGACTGATTTTTTTTCAAAATGCTGAATGGCTTTGACATTTGACCAGTTCCTGGAGAAAGAGGAGAATAGGTTCAAGTTCCTTCAATGAATCAGGCAGAGAGGAGACTTGAGAATGTATTTCCCAATACAACTAATCCTGACAGATGTGTGCTCTGACCCTGCTGCACCCTCCTAACCTCCCCCACCAAATGCTGAATGTGAGATTTCCAGCAGGGTGGGCATGAGGTAGGGCTGTGAGCAGCTTCACAGCCTAGTGTGTGCCTACCTGTTGATCTCCTGCTCTGCCCTCAAATATAAGCAGGATCTGTGGGTTGCAGTATTGCTAAAATGTTAACCTGAGGCACCTAAACTTGGAGTTAGGCACTCAATTAATTTGCAGATTTAGTTCATAAAATTTGAAGAGTTGTAAAGCTTAATAATTGGTTTCTATATAACAACTTTGTTTTGGCAATAACAATGTATATTTCATGCTTGTATATATTTGGAATTTTTAATTACTCATTTTTCTAATACTCTTGTGAGGAAGGTCTCTTCCAAACTAAATGATTCTCTGATTCTGTGATATAATTTATATTGTAATGTCACGCAACTCAAATGCAATTCTAGAAATAGCATTTTTGGTATGAATAGTTCTTTTTCTTGTTACATTTTGGCTATGCTTAAGTAAATAAACTAGATCATAAAGGGATATGGCCTCTAAAAATGTCAGATATTAAAAGTTACTGCAATTTTGTTCATGGACATGGCATTTGGATGACAGATACCCAAGGTTTTGCTGACCTTGTGAACATTACTGAGTAATCAGTCATTAAGTAATCATAAAGTGTTCATGAACAATGTAGCCAATGCTTTCAGCACTTAGCATACTTTCCCATGAAAGCAGGAATCTTCTTGCTCCATCTTCTATTTTGGCACCCAAATTTGTCCTAATTTAAAGTGAACACGGTTCTTCATTTTCCTTATTTGCTTTTTCCTGTCATATCTCTTCTTAATGGGAGTAACAGCCTTCTGTTCAACTTTTGACTTTGTGTGTATCTCTTAAAGACTATAATAAAACTTGAGGTTTATGTCTTCACTGTAGAAGGGCTGAGTTCTGCCTTCAGCATAATTCCCCTTGAAAAAATGAAATTCAAACATATTTTTTGCAAAATTCTGCGATGAACGTGAGCAAAGCATTATGATACCAATCTTTGCAGATAGTCTGAGACAAAGAGGATTAATGAATTGTTGGGATCCATTTGAAAAATCATACTTAAAGCTACTACTGGCACTCAGGAGTTTCTGGGTTCCCAGTCCTATGTGCAATCCACATGGCCATAATTCTGAAACCAAGGCACCCCAGGGTGGTGGATAAATTACTCTTCCAATAGTTTCCGTGTCAGGTTTTTCAGATTCCCCAGCTTAATGTGCAGACAACCAAATTGGAAGGTGGACCCACACACTGCTTTGCAGTTTATGGAAGCAAATCAATAGTGAAGGAAAGGCTCTGGGTGTTGTGGCTGAAGGATGAGCTGTAATGTCTGGTGTACAGGGTGGTGCTGTTGATGCTCACACAAAGGAGGCTGGACAAGGTGAAGAGAGGGGACATGGAAGGAGGAACATCATGATGAGAGAGGGTAGGGTGGGAGTGGAAGGAAAAGAAAATATGAGGAGTATGAGAGAAAAAGCAAAATGTGAAGGAAAGGGATTATAGAGCTAAATTAGAGAAAAGCATATTAATTGATGTAATTTCTTATCACTTGAAGAATGACCATTACATATATCTATATATCTACATCATGACAGTGCTACTGTGGAAGGTATTCCAGGAATTATTGATTGTTTCTGCAACACAAAGAAATAATTGTTTATTTGATTTTCTGAGTTTAACAAAATTAGTGTTGTAGTTTGTGATAGATTGGAATCAGATTTGACAAAGCACAAAGTGAATTAAACTGGTTCCTGAAAAAAGTAATAGTTTGCACTTGCTCCCCCTGATATTAATATCAGATTTCGAAATTACTTATATTAAAGTAGGATTGTGCTTTTACATGAAAGTCCTGGTTTCCTGAGCATTACATTTTCTATTAGGTGCAATGGGCATCTATTTAATGGCTAAGAACAGAAAATATATGCCCATATATTGTCACTAAAACTCTAGTGT
Organism: Chloebia gouldiae; assembly: GCA_003676055.1. Classification (NCBI taxonomy): domain Eukaryota; kingdom Metazoa; phylum Chordata; class Aves; order Passeriformes; family Passeridae; genus Chloebia; species Chloebia gouldiae. Next base: position 58,025,764 of record QUSF01000002.1, on the reverse strand, counting down.
AAAATCTAGTCTAGTGTAAAAATCTACTCTAGTGTAAAATATATACCTGTATTTTGTCACTAAAACTCTAGTGTAAAATCTGCCTACAGCCACCTGCCTTTGTATTCTGAACTACTATAAGAGACCCTCCTAAAAATTTCTTGGTTAGAAATACACACGTTCTGTTTAAATTCACTTCACTAATATACTCTTGATTATTAAAAATATTATGAAAGGTTTTAATTCACTGATAAGATGCAGGAGATCACTGAAGAGGGGAGAAATGAGAGCTTGAACATGCAACACATGCCTATAAGAGGTTACTTAGGATGGGCACACAATCAAATGTCAGAGATACAGATATATATTTCTTTGTTGCTTCTTTCACTTTCAGTAGCCTTAAGTGTTATTTTCACTGTTGTGGATACCACATTTGATAGGCGTAACAAAAATGTGGTTTTCAAGCTGACCCTTTTAAGGCAGAATAGCCTGAAGGAAATGCACCCATTCTGCTTCAAAGAAGATCTGTCTGTAGGAAGGAGGGATAATATGCATGCATAAGTAATTAATAATGATCTGAAGCTTTGATATTTTGTAAGGCCCAGAAAATTACATTTTTGCAGGATGTAATATATTGTTGGGTTAAAAACACATGGCTTAATTCCATATCCTGTGACAAAATTTCTGTTGAGATAAATAGGAACCAAGCTTGAATAAGGACAGAAGTATCAAAAGCACTGGTTTGAGTGCTGTATGTGTCCTTTTATTACACCAGTGAATACAGTTGTGGTATCACTGCAATCCTTAATAGGATAATATGGATGAGAAAGATCTTCAATACACAGTATAATGAGGTGCTCAAATAGCCTGACTTTTCACTTAATTTAAAGAATTCATTCCCCTGAAAAGCTCAATTTCTACATACCTAATAGTACAACATGAAATTCAGAGGCCAAATCTCATTGACTAGATTTTGTTTGAATATGTTTTAAAACAGCTGCTTTGACTTCATTAGATGTCTTTAATGTATCCATTTGTAAAGTCCTTTTCTTGTATAATAGATTAACTTGCAGAGAGGAACCAGCTGATACAGCGATGCCTTTTGACAGTCCTATTTTTAGAATCAGAGGGAGGTACAGTCAAATAAAACATGCTGCAATTAATAAGCCAGCTATCAACCGTGGATCATTTTGAGGACACTCCCTCTGTATTTTAACAGTCTTCTGGGCCTTCCTGCCCATCCTATAACTACAGAGAATCACACAGGCTATTTTTACATGGTGAGAAAGTACCTGTGCACTTATCCATCTGTAACAGCTATATACATATATTTAGTTTTTAATTTTTTTTTTATTCAGTGACAAAAGATGATGATCAGCTTGCACCATTCATTTATCTCTCCCCTCACACATTGTTTCAGCAAGACATAAGGACACTGAACTAACAGGTAACCACCCTACTCTATGCCATGGTTACAGTTACGCCAGTCAGGTACATTACACAGATCGAGGTTTGAAAACCCGGGGGAATATGTTGTTATAATGTGTTCTGGGGGGTTAAACTACTCAGGACCCAAACTGGTCAGTTAAACAGAAACATGGAAAGATTCAGGAGATTTAACAGTAACCCTCAAAAATTGTAGTTAATGGAAAATTGCAATTCTGACATCAAAGGAAATGGACTGAGCATGGCTTGGCTTTTGGTAAACTATTACCACAGGGAAAAGATCTTCCTGATGGCAGTCTGATGGCAGGTTAGCTCAAATCTGTTCCCGAGATATGTCTGGCAGAGTTTAGATGTTGCCTTAATTGAAACATTACACATTTAGAAATTTGAGCAGCAAGGTGATGGTGTTTGAAATTGAAAACATCTCTATATTTTTTGTATGGATAAACTTTGTTTTATATACAAATCAGGCAGTGGTTGGTTTGATATTGCCCCAGAAGAGCTTTTCACTGAACATCTCTGCCCATTAAAGCTATTACGAAAGTAAACATTCAAACCTAGGCTCCCTTGACTGCAAGCTTGGAGTGGCAAGATGAGGTTAGTTGACCTAATTTAGGAATCCATTCCCTTTCGTGCATTGATAAGTTGTCTGGTGAGAAAGGCTGAAGAAAGGCTGAATCTATAAATGCAACTTCCCTGCAGGTAATCTACACTCAGTGTCTCTGTCCTTCCAGTGTACTGTACAATCCCCTTTTTCCAGAAATGCTTGGGCAAATTGCCTGTGCTTCCTCACTGAACACTGGACAGGAATGTGCAAAGGAGCTAATGGTGAAGGGGATGAGCTCCCACAAGTCCTTCTGATGCATTTATTGATGGCATTTCCTCTGTCAATGCAGAGGCTTCAATGCTATGTCACGTTCACTAAGTAAATGAGGCATTCCTGTAATTTACAGTTACCACATATTTTTAGCCACATTCATTTCAAGGTTATAATAAGCAACAGAGAACTAAACAGGCATTCCCAAGGAGCGAAACTTGTTACTTCTGTCTTCTTCAATCTACTGTCAGCACATCGACTTTTTGTTTACTGCTATTGGAACTGTTTGTTATCTAATTCTGTATATTTACACCCTATAAACAAGTTATCTATTCTAATGCTCTGTCTAGACAAAGACTTAGAGGTGCGATGTTAGCCTGTGCAACCAACTTTAACCCATGCTAACCTGTTAGAACCTAGGCTCCCCTTGATTCTTTAAGACAGTCTATTCAGCATGTTTCAAAGGTAATGTGTCCTGTCTAAAGCTTAAGAAAAATACAGTTTGACAAAAGCTCTAAGAAGACAGCAATGTGCATCACTAGTCTCTTTGTGTAGCTGCTAGGTTCCATCCACCTCCCCCCACTTCAAGTTGGCATAGTATTTTTTGTAAAACAATGTGTCTTTGTTTTATTTATAAACCTGCCTATCACTTTTGCCTTTGTGAAAGACTCCACAGTTTTATCTAGGCTCCCTTCACAATGAATTTTTAACTGATGTATTTGCAGTCACATGTAATCTTTACTGTGGACTTCTAGTTCTGCACTGAACCAGAGAGTTAACCCGCAGAATAAACTGTACCACTAGTGCCACCTTTTTCACTAGGGTAGTGCATCTGCTTTAGGTACTGTTGTGAGAGTTGTCCTATATAATACAAGTTGTCCTGAATTATGTGGTCGGAGTCAAATATCTTACAAAATATACGTTGAATTCAGTTTTTCCCAGGGCAGCCGTCACAGTAAAGGAGATTTTCTGAATGCAGAAATTACTTGTCTATAATTTGTCTGATCTCACATTTATTAGGACAGTTGATTGATGTGCAAAGTACTTCATTCTGAATCAAATAAAACATGTGCATAACTTTTCTCTCTAGGACTATCTTGAATTTTCATATTTAAAATCTGACAGCTGAAACATGAGGGACTTTTATCAATGTGTAACCACTGCACAACCATGGTAATGCAAAAAAAAAAAAAATAGAGAGAAAAAAAGATTTCAATGTCTGTTGATAACAGCCAAAGATTCATCTCCCTATACTGTCTTGAGTTTGTTTTTTTTTTTTTTTCCACAGGTAAGGCAAAAATAGGAGTAATTCTTTGATAAACACCTTATGTGATAGCATGTGTTTCTTATTTGTGCTAACTTGTTTACTTGATCACTGAATATTTTCAGGTATCAACCCTTTAAGACCTTTAAGGTATTAACCCTTTAATAGTACTCCAAGCTCTTATTGATTTAAATTCAGTTTTGGGTTTTTTTTTTTTTTTGCCATGATGATAGCAGATGCTATGCCACCGGCTTTCTCTCTTATTCTCCAGTACACTGGAACCATATTTTAGGACATATTCATTATCTACTTATTTTAGTGCTGGCCTTTGTAAAAATCTATTTCAGATCCTCAGACATTCTTATGTCCTCTGTCAAGGTCTCTGCTAGTTCAGTTTTCAGTATTCCTACATCATATTATTTTGCACTGCCATGCCCTTTGCACATTTTTTCTCAGTGATTCTTCTTATATATGCCCCACATAGCTCACTAAAATCAGTCTCCATTTCATTTGCTCATCTTGCTTTCAGTACTCTCCCACTTTTTATGGTGATTTTTTTTACAATATAATTTTAACCTCTCTAATAAGCTGATTTGTGTTCCTTCTTGTGCTCCTAAACACTAGGACAAACCTGGTCTGAGTGATACATAGAAACAAATTCAGTACATCCCCTCATAACTTAATTTTTCTACCACTGAAATACTGCACTGCATTTCCAGTTAAGCATTATGAGTATGTAGAGTAAGAACTTTGTTTTTAATTCACATCTGAAGACTTCTGTCTGGTCTGTTCAACAGCCAGAGAGCCACATTTTATGAACAGTGCTGGTGCTGCCAGCAGGTCCTCAAACTTCAGCATCCATAGCAGCTCAGCAGGATCAGTTAAGCAGACCCAGGCCACCTGCTGACCTGCAAGGTACTTCTTTTCTCACAACTCAGTCAACCGGAAACTCTGTCTTTTTGTAATCCATACTCTGATAAATAGTATTCTTAATTAGCATTGGATTTATTCATGTAGTTGATTTCATTAGGCAGGAGGATGATGAACAATCATTCTGCTTCATAAATGTAAGTTGCATAGCCTAGTGCCACAATCTGGTGTGAGTTACATGATCAGTGTTCTTGAAAATGTTCTTGGAGGAGGAAGCTGCATTTCAAACACAGACAAAAGAAATTTGACACTATTTTGACTTGAGAGAAGCATACAAGTGTCCTGTGATGGACTGGATGCTCTACTTTATCTGTTAGCAAAGAGATACCATTTCATCCATAATGTACACAAGCTGTTTCAAATGATAAGGCAGAACAAGAGGTGTGTTAATGGATAGTCTGCTTTTGCCAAGGTGGGCATGAAGCTCTTGCCTCTGTACTGCCTGTCATCTCCCTGCCAATATAACAGCAATGAGTAGGAAAAACATTCCAGAACATCATATTATAAGATGGAGAGTTTAAACTGGCAATTCTTTGGACATTCACTTTCTTTTGTGGCTGAGGTTTTCTCTTAGGTGGGAGGTGAGTGTGAGCCCATGTACTGGTTTTGTAGGTCTTTGTCCCTTGCCCATAGGACCCTACTATTCTTATAGAACAGTGGGAGTACAGAATGATCTGTGGAACAGAACTTTATTTTCCCTCATGCTGCAGCCCTGAGTAATAATTTCCTCATCATCAAGGAATCATTTCCTTTTAGGAAAATTGATCCATTAAAAAAAATTCCTCTTTCTGCACAAAATATGATGGTGTGATCAGTCCAAGGTTATAGGTGCCAATACCATCTAATTACTCTTGCCATCTGTAAAGTTCTAAGAGCAGCTTTACATTCTTTCATTATTTTGAGACAGGTGGAAACACTGTTCATTAAAAATTTAGCACTCTTCTCATTTATTCAGAATAGATTAACATAGTGGTATGCTACGATAGGTTGTTGCATATGAAACTGATGGGGCTATTATCCTTGAGCCAGACATGTGGCTCTTAAAAGGATGTTGTAAATGCACACAGTTCTCTATCAATCACAGTATAGGCACAGGATTTTTCAAATGTGTCTATTAGTTTCAGGTGTGTCACTTCTGTGGTGCATATCTTTGTACAACTTAAGAGGAGTCTGATTTTCAGAGAGCAGGTGTCCATCATTTTGTAAAAATCCAGTTATATTAAGGTGTCAAACAACTGGATGTATCCAGATGCACTGAGCCATTTTTTGAAGTCTTGTTTCAAACCAATGTCTTCTGCAAGACTTTGTAGTCTAATTCACCAAATACAATGTATAGAATGAAAACAAGATGAGGCTTGAGAAGAGAGAGACATCAAAGGGAACAGAATGAAAACACAGAATTTGTCATATCAGAGCAGACCATTGATCTGAACAGAGTTGTGTTCTGCTTCCAGCTGTGGCCAGTACCCTCTGATTATAAAAGAAGGGCCAAAAAATATGATTCATAGCTTGCCATACAAAAAACTCCCCCAAGGTTTTTTTTGCTTGTGTTGTTCAATGCAAGTACATTGCTTAAGTAAGAATGAAGTGGAACAAGAAGTCATGCATGCCACTTGATAGCTGATGTGAAGGAAGTGTATCTGTGTCTAACATACAGGCAAAATGCTACAAGACTAGTCCATTCTTAGGAAGGTGTTATTCCTGTAATGCTGCCACATTCAGTGCCTATGTGGGTTATGTCTGGCCTGAACAGAAACTGCCAAGTTTGCATGGGGAATTTCTTTGGAATTATTTATCTTAATTTTTCTCTGACTGCTCAGAAAACTTTGTGATTTGTCGTTCGTTTCTCCTTTGTGCAGGAACGGTTGTGTAAGTTGGAAAACAGCTCATCAGCTAAGGCATTGCTTCCTCAGAATGCGGATGTAAAGTTGAGCACCAAAGGTCATCCTGTGTGTCATATCCTTCTTATTTTTGCATCACTTCAAACTTACATCTTCCTAGTTATCATATTATAAGAAAGTCTGTGCAGAGTCATTGAATGGGCTAGGACAGAGGGCATTTTTAGAAGTTATCTGGTCAACCCTCCCCTGCTCAAAATGATGCTAACATTTGGTAAAATTGCTTAGGATCATGTCCAGGAAAACTTTGAATATTACCAAGAATGGAAGTCTCATGACCTCTTTGTGAGCCTGTTCCTTTTTCTGCCTATTCTTATGTTTTGGTTTTTTTTTCCTTTTGCACGTTATTTCAGTCTCCCGTGATGTAAGTTTTGAGAATTGCATCTTGGCCTTTTGCTGTGCACTGCTGAGAAGAACCTGTCTCTGTCTTCTCTCTGTCTCTTTTGCTCTGTTTGTTTAGGAAGCTGAAAATAGAAACTAGACTCTCCTTATGCCTTTTATCTAGGTTGAACAAATCCAGTTTCCTCAGCTTCTTGTCCTATGTCATGTGCTTCACCAGGGTGATGGAACTTTTCTGTTTGTAAGTATCCATTTTGTCCTAGGGAACTCCAAACAAGACACAGTGCTCCAGATGGAGTCCCTCAAGCACTAAATTGTCAGGAATAATTGCTTATTTATAAAATGGATCATGATTGCTTTCCCTCTCATCCCTCTACATTAATACAAAGTTAAAGACAAAGAAGAAAAACAAGATTTTGGGGCTACCAGAAGGGAGAAGAGAGATGCTGTGATGCTGTGCTTAATTTTTCCTTCTGGTTCTTTCAGTTTTTTTTTTTTTTTTTTCTGCATAGTGACACAACATCAAAAGAAGGGGCAGATGGTGCTGCTACTGATCCCAGCTATCAAAGAAACACCCTCCTGGGAAGGAGGCGAGAGATAGGGGTTTCAGATAGTTCCAACTTGGTCCTATCACTTGTTTGGGAGGAATATGCTATCCATTCAGAAGCAGTTTAGTATCAACTTGAATATTCCCACAGATATCTTTTTGCATGCAAAAATGTTGTTGTTGTTTTGAATTTTGAGGATTTTCTGCATTTGCAGACATTCTTCTTGCCCCTACAACAAGTAGAATGTGTGTGAAACACGCCAGGCTGGATTTTTGTACCTTTAGATGTACTGCATGTATTACCTTATTTGAGAAATGCAATGCTTTGGTGATTTAGACATAGGAATTGCCTTTCTAGTTTCTAACTTTCATTGCAGTTTAGACCAGGGGAAAGCTCCATGCTTGAGAAGCAAGATACTTTCAGGACAAAATGAAAGCTGAGTCTGGCTACTGTAGGTGGGTTATCCAGGCACATAAAGTTCCACTTAATTGTCAAAGTCCTCTTGTGGGCGTCTAACCTCAAGAGTAAGTTTCTAGCAGTATTTAAGCAACTAAGTGAACAGATAACATAATGTGGTTTAAGGAATTTTCACCCCTGCCTTCTCTCAATTTCCTGTTTTTGACATGGATATACTCCGTTCTTGCAAGGATGTTGTGGAAATGAAATTACATATTCAAGTCTACAGAGTTCTCAGACACTATACTGTGTGCAGGACATAAAGCTATTTCACCAGGTACTGTGATAGAGGGATTTAATGCACCTCCTATCTCAGTCCAGTCAATCCTCTGCTTTCCTTCTGCTTGTTTGCCTTTTCCCTCCTGTTTTATTGTGATATACTTCTGTTCTTTGAGAAGCATATGTTGATGAATACTGATGGGTGAGTGAGTGTTGTGGAAGAGGTACATACTCATTGATTTCTTTTTTTTTTCCATGACAGTTCTACAAAAAAAAAAAAAAACCCAAAAAAAAAAAAACCCCAAAAACTGCAAAGCCATTAATGAAAAAAACCCAGGCAATCGGTATCACTGTGCAGAGTATAAATCACCAAAGAGGCAACCTTATGTTTGACTTTATAATATGCAACAGAAGTGCCTTCACATCATCAGATGTTGATGCTATGGCTGCCATTCCTAAGTTGTTCCCCCCACACCCGAAGCTGCTACTAATAAATTACAAACACATTTGCTCTCATTAATCATTCTTTGGAATGGCAGAATAGTCTTTGCTGATTGAAAATAATTATTAGCTTCTCAAAAGGATTAAACAGCCTGTTTGGATTTTAATTTATATCACCATTTTGATGGAGTGATGTGGGGGTATGTACACAGCCTTTGTCTTAAAAGTAGTAATAATAATAATTAGTGCTGTGTAACAAAGAGTTTCAGAAGGACTTCAGACAAAGAGAGAAAGAAAAATCAGGCAAGGTGAGCTCTGGAATAAATGTAGGACACAGAACTGAACATAAGCTTGTGTTGGACAAGAAGCCTCCTACTGTAGCAGAGCAGTGATAAACACAAAGGAAACTGCAGCATTCTCTACATAGCAGTGGAGAGACTTGAAATTTCTGGCTAACATTATAATCTGAACAGTGTAATTAATCTGGAATTGAAAGAATACCACAGATGTTTAAAATTATTTTTTTCTACTGAGTCAGTATCCTGCACATTTACAAATTGTAGGTTGTGGATTAATAGCCTCTGAGGTTCATTACCCTATGGGCCTTGCTCCAAGCTTTGAATTTACACTCAGCAAAGTGTATTTGGATTGAGACAATTTCCTGAAGTCAGGTCCCAAGGCTTTAAAATAAAGTGCGCTTGTTCTTAAAGTGTTCTGTGGGCAATGGGATGGGAGTGTTTGCTGGAGTGTCAGAGATATTAAAATTTTTTTTAAAAGTACACCAGGCGAGATTTAGCACATGTATACTTCAGAATGGGATGCAATGTGGAGATTGCCAAATTGTATAACCCTATCAATGTCTTATTCTCACACTATAACATTGCTAATATGATATTTGTCTGCTGCAGTGCAGGACTTACTAACTAGATCCATGTTCTTAATTTAATTAGATTGCACTGCCTTGGGATCTGAGTTGACATATCTGTGCAGTGCAATACACCTCTCTGGAGGTACTAGCTACTGAGGGTTCTTCATGTGATACAGGCAGGCTTTCTAAGAATTTGAGTGGTACAGAAACACTGTGTGTCATTTTTGGATAGGGTGAATTCCATCAAAGTCCCTGTGCTTAATATTTCCTGTTGGTTCTCTGTAGGCTTCTCTCTGCCTTGACCCTCATTTTAGTTCTTTAAGTTATTCCTTAGAGTCTGCCATGAAACTTGGATGTAAACAGAGCTGTTAAAATAAATCCCTCTGTGACTGTCACGTTTCATTCATTCTCAGTGTCATGCTTGAAGTGAGAGCCCAAACACTGGGAGGCCAGTAATGGATTTTCTTCACCTGGGGGATGGGAGATGAGAGCATTCCAGCTTCTACTCAGAAAGATTTACATAGATTTCACAAAATGAAAAATCCCATCAAGAAGGGTGGAGATCTCCTTGTTTGGAAATAATGATGGTCATGCAACAGCTGAATTAAACCTGTGAAGCAGTAAGGACTGCCACAGCTATTAAGGAGAGGAGAATTCAGAATGATTCTTTCTTTCTGAATGTAAACTCCTGAGAGAGAGATGGAAATACAGTGCCTTTTTCAATTCTTTTATGACCAAGTAATGAATGGTTGGTCACTAGATGGTTGTACATGTACTCCACAGCACCTTACTAACTTTAGCAGTGGAAGAAGGGTTTATTTTAAGAACTGAATGTTCAAATGCTGCTTTAAATGTTTGGCTAAAGAGTCAAGCAGGTATTTTGTGAATCTAACTCTGGTCAGCACCAGAATTAATTTATTGATGGTAATCTTTGAATATGACTTTGAACTAAAAGAGAAACTGTACACAGATGCACTGAAGTAGTGTATCTTCTGTTCCCCGTCACAATTTGTACCAAGAATCACAATACAAAAGCTTATCTGGATTTATGGTTGGATAAATGATTTGGTGACACAGGTCAAGGAATCCTTGACCTAATTATTTAACTAGCCTCTGGAGCATTATTTCTCTGACTGTACAATGGGAATCTGAATTTCTGTTGGACTTTGCTATCTTTAATTAATGTACAAGGTCTTCTGGCAGGTGTAATATCTTAAAATGTATGTAAGCATTTTAAGGATCTGTGCACTGAGATCCCCATTTCCACTGAGTGCTGCAGTTGAAACAGGTAATGAGAGGGGCCATGTGACAGGGTGCACAGCACAGGGTTCTCTCAACCATAAAGTTAAAGACAGTGTGTACTCCAGACAGCTTGCAACCTAAATACTGGTGATTTATTTTAGCAGCTGTTTACATAATTCTTATATCAGTGTGAAAAATGTCTGTGAAAATATTTAAAAGTAAATGCAATTTATTCTTTCAAAGTTCAGTATCCAGTTCCTAAACGTGGAACTCCAGATGGAGGCTTATTTACTAGAAGTGTGTCTGTAACACTATGTGTGGCAGTATATTCTATCCTTCCCTTTTAACAGGGTAATATTCCTATGTGAAAGTTCAGTTTTGAACCTACTCCAAACATTTGCTTTTTCAGTGACCTAGGAAGACATTTCTGTAAACTGCACATACTGAAATAGGTTAACAACTTTATTGTTTTTCTCACAGATCACGTTAATAAATATTATATTGATTCTTTACTATATTAGTTGTTACTGTTGTGTCCTTAACTTGGACCTTTCCCTATGGAGCTGTTGTTTAAATGCACAGAGATCAAGATGGATAGAATAGGTAAGACCTGTCTGTATTTTTCTTGCATAGATAATTTGATTTTATGAGGGGAAGGAACTCATCTAACCTTATAACTAACAATTGCTGGTTGATTTGCATAATGAGTTGATGGCAAAGTTTCCTTGTCAACAATTAAAAGCAATATTGGATTCAAATTTAAAAAGTTGCAGAGAATGATAAATGAAAATGTACTGGACCTGGGAATTAATGCAACAAAATATCTGTCATCCACATGTTAGCCTAATTTCCACTTTCCTTGGATTCAGATCTCCTTTGTAAGTGACTTCATGCAACCAGATGGGAAAGCGTTTTCCTCACCTCCCATGTGTGCAAGGAGGATCCTCTCTCCAGTGAAAACCATGATCCCTCGATGGCACAGCCATCTGATGAGTAGGTGGGAGGACACTTGACTGTGTCTCTTCTGACACAATCAGCATCATGCAGAATGGGAAGGAAGTTTTAGGAGATACAGATTTACTGCTACATACTTCCACTATGGGTCAAGAACTGTCTGAACTTTAAACCTCAAAACTTTTTTTGTAAGTTGAATTTGGTTGCATGTCGGCTCCTCTCGGTATGCTCCTGTACATTAGCACCCAGTTACATATTTCTACACACAGGTCTTAAAATTAGATAGTGCATGTTGTATTTTTTTAATGACTGGGCTCTTTGGTTATGAACAATTCTTCTATTACAAAGCAGAAACACACACACAAAAAAAAGGGAATGAAAACCATTAACCTAGAAGAGTAGTTTTTTATATAAACATTGGCATGCTCTATTAAAATATGGATCTTATAGAACAAAATGCATTTATATCTGCTAGAGACATTGAAAAAGAGGAAAGAGTCAAGGTAGCATTAAACATTTATTCTTTTTTTTATGCACTTTATTAACTTGGATTATTATATCTTATTTTATTATCAGCTGTTTTTTGTTTTTATACAGTTTGGGCCTGATCCAGTATCTTTGTACCAGTAAAGAGTATTCTTTGTATAGGGAAAATAGGACTTTATTAATTTGTTTGTTGATTTTGACTGCTCATTAGTTTACTTCTGTTTGAGCTGCTAACAATATGTCACTGTATCTTGAGAATCTCTTTGGATTATTGTTTCATAATTGGGAGACTGTGTAATATAACAAATTATTTTCAAAAGGGTATAGGGCATAACAGAAGGCTGCTCTATAATTTGTTGTAATCATTAGTTTGACTCACTTGTCTATCCTAAACAAATTTTACTGTGTTATTGCAATTACTGTATATCAAAGAATAGTAAAAGATAGTAAAAATCCCATTGGCTTCTATTTCAAGAGAATTATTAACAGGAGAACCTGAACTCTAGCTGCAGCATTAAGATACAATATCTGGTTCTGCCATTTAAAGTCCAATAAAAGTCAAATAAATTGTGTGGATGAAACTGAAGTGTATTTAAATTGTTTTGTTTTGCTTGGTGCTAGGATAGAATGTGAAACTGAATATGTTAATCCAAAGATAACTGAAGTTCCTGCTCCTGTTTAGATTTCATCGTCTGTTAGAAATCTCCTAGGTGATTAAACTAATGCACTGTAAAAGAATGAATCAGTCCTGCAGAGCTCCTCTCTGTACTGAGAATAACTTCCTCAGTTAAGTACTGTTGGGGTTTTACTAAATTAAAATCCCGGGAATTTTTGTACATAATATATTTTATCTGTGAAAGCTGAGTAAAATTTTATATCTGACTCTCAAACTAAATTCCTATGATAATTAATAAAGAAGATTTGAATACATTTCTGGTAGAGTCATCTTTGACCAATTTAATAACTTGATTTTCTTAACAGAGGAAAATCCTTATCTCTCAAGGCTTGTGGTAGCATTGGGATACACCATGAAATTGTTAAGAGAATCAGAGAGTCTTTTCTTTGTTGTAAGAAGATGAATTCAGATTGGAAAGTTATCATTTACTGGCTCAGGTGGAATACATTCTTAGTAATTATTTAATATTTATATTTCAGTTCCTCTGCAGATACCAGTAGATTCCTGAAACTCTTATCAGGAGCATCATGTAGGCTGCTTGCAAAACTGACTCATTTTAACTACTCACATGTTTACAGATAAATATGAATATTGTTTTTTCACATGTCAGCACAGATAGGTAAAAAATTAGTCAGATGTATATTCTTAAAGCATATATATATATACACACACACATACATACACACACACACACCACACACACACACACACACACATTTGCCTTTTTTTAGTAGATTTATTAAATGTTACTTATCCCCACCCCCTCTTGGCCTATTTTTTGTGGCTCGTATGGCAAGGAGGAATGACAAGAGCTAAAAAAGAGATAAGGAAATGATCTTATCAGTCAGCTCAGAGATGGCATTTCCTGAATGGCATTTTGCAATTGTTGCATGTAATAAAAGTGCAGATATAGAACAAATGTATGCTTTTCAGTGGGTTTTTCTTTTAACACCTGATCTCCAGCTGCAACTTACTCTTGTCCACTTCAATCAGTGTAGTTGTGGATAGAGATTACAATAAATTAATGTAAATGAAACAAATGCTTCCTTTTGTTATATGACATAGAATTTATGTATGTATTCACTATTTAATTCAAATACAGTTTGCTTTTTGAGTGTAGGGAGCAGAAATAATTATCTCAGCTTTTTTTTTTTTTTTTAATATGGTATGTTCTTTTCCAGTTTTTAAAGTTTTCTTTTAAAATTCCAGGTAAAGATCTTACTGTGCTGTACCCAGCAAATACCTGCCTGTGTGCACTTTTTTGTAGATTGCAAAATCAATGATAAATTTTAATAAAGTTGACTGAATTGTGGAAAAAAACCCCAAACCCACAACCAAATACATGCACAAGTTTGAATTCCATAGAAAATTTTAATTCATCCAGGTTTGCTGCCCTTTTATACTGTTTGTGAATGCTTAAGAACTTGATTCTTGATGCTGACATAATTTCAGGAACATTCAAGACTGATGATTTTAGGAAATAATGTGCATTATGGTAGTAACAGGGTGAGATTCCCTTGGTCCTTTTGTAATAAAGCTAGTGATGGCATTGTGGAATAATGCTTGTCTTTTTATAAAGAGCTGTCAGATGTAGGTCTTGATCTAGAAGAGAGCCTTTCATGGTAAAATTTGGTAGTCTTACACCAGCTAGGGAAGACTCCCATACTTAGGAAGTAAAGCTGATAGATTTTCATAGGAATGTTACAAAGTCTATTTGATTTACTTGAAATTACCAGTATTTTCAGAAAAGGGTTTCTTGTGCAATAGCACTTGGCAGAAGGCATATGAGGATTGCACAGTCTGGAGAAAGGAGATGATAGCAGCTCAGCATACAGTGCTTTCCTTTATTATTTTGGAACAGTATGTTTAGTTGGCTTTTGATCTGGTGTCCTCCTAAATCAACATTAAAGGTCAGACAGCTAAATAAGAGAAATTTGATGCACTGGTAATTAAGAAGGTATTCTGATTCAGGGCAGTAGCTTAGAGGAAATAAATGCAACCAGGCAGATGCAAACAGAGGAGAGCCTTTCCAAAACTACTCCAATGACCTTTGTGCTCTGCTTCTGCAGAGTACAGTACTTTGCCCACTGTGGAGGGAAGGCTGGTTTAGTTCTCTCTCCTGTTTTGTTTCCAACGTAGTCACTGCACTATTCTCTGTTCAAAAGACATTAGGCATATGGCAGATCTTGCTGCAAGTGAGGAGGATTGCCCACGCTATTTTTATGTGTGAGTTCCATTTCCATATATGTGTTCTATTTCCATTACAAACATTGACCCAAACTGGACAGCACTGGTAGCTGATAGATTAAGACAGGGCAGATCCTGAAGGAAAGAGTTCTACTCAAGAGATGGGGTTTTGACAATTGTCAAGTCAAGGATTTTCATCTTTAATGTAAAGGAGTCTTTGAAGTTCTTCTTACCCAGCTGGGAAGGTGAAAGTCTGCTGAAAAGTCCAAAGCCAGCAAAGCAATAATGAATTTAAGAGTAAAATAGGTGCTAACTGAAGTATACACTTTCTTTTCTCTTACTTAAGTCAGCAATTACATTGGAAGATAGCAAATATTATACTTATAAAAAGCCTGCATAATAACCTGGAGAATTACAGAGCATTAAGACTTACTTCAGTTCCTGGCAACTTAGCTGATAGGATGATTAAAAATACAGAAGCTATAAAAAAATCTCAGAAACAGAGTTTGATGATACGGTAGGGAAAAAATGACACGAATTTTGTAAAGGATTATTGCACCTCACTAGTTCCTTAAATGCATAAATGATACAGTAGATGAATGAAAACCAGTTGCTGAAGTATATTTCTGTACGTAACCACTGACACTTCTTGAAGTGACAACTAAGAAGACAAAAGGATGGAATTTCCCTAGAAAGGTGGTGAGAGGAGATAGAAGTCTGAGATTCAAGTATTCCTTCTGAGTCAGTGCAGAAGATAGATTTGATCTTACATTCTCTGTATTCAAAATAACTGTTAAAATTGGTGGATTTCTGAGATCCCAAGGAATGAATTTTTTGTTCCCTTTGTTCTGATAGGATTTACAGTGCCTGGCAGAATGCCTGCTTCAGTTGAATTGATGCCTAAACCCCACCCATTTCCTCTGTTTCACTGCTTAGCGGTGTCACATTCAGCCAGCTTTGGGAATCTCTTCAGCTGCATATTAATTGCATGCAAGTATGCCATTAAGCATCAGGGCATGTCTGAGTTAAATGTAGTAACACTTTAGTATCTTTGGTATTCTGAGCAGAGTAATACTCTCAGAAAGTAGTATCGTCTCTGGATAAATGAGTACAAAGCAGAAGGAAAGAAAATAAGGAGTTCATTTTCCTCAGGGAAAGAAATAACCTTTGGAGTATGTCAGAATCCAGTTTATGGGTGAAAGTTGGTCTATTTATTAATAATTTGGAAAATAGAAGACCAATGATGTAGTAAATTATAAATATGCTCCAAATTAATTTAATTAAGGTTGAAGAAATATAGACAAACTTCAGGTGGAACTAGCAAAGCTGGCAGCAAAATTGTCACAATGGCAGGATATAATCAGCATTGATTTGAAAATGGTGATCCCTAAATCATTTTATGCCAAAGGACTGTTATCACACCTTCAGTTTTGTCATGGGTGGCTTTTAAAAATGTGAGTCCAATGAAGACAGCATCTCAAATGAGTACTGATGTACAGATGAAAGAAGCAGAAAAATTCAGAAGAAATTAAAGAATTAAATGAGTACTAGTAAAGGCATGCACTTTTTTCTCATTGGATTTTTAATGGAGGAATTATAGTACTGTTTGATATACTTCTATAGACAATCTACAACCTAATTTTCATGGCTTAGCATGAACTCCATGGAAACCACAAGAATTTGTTTTGGGATGTCTTGGCCTAAGAAAGCACTAAATATTGAAAGCTACAATTGTAAGTATTTTTACAACTTTATGGTTTCAAAACCCAGTACCTTGGGAAATTTCTTGTAGAGGTGAAGGCTTTTGTGTAATAAGTGCAAGTGTTCTGATATGAGGCCTGCTTTTTAAGGTATTTGTTTAATGACCTCTTACAGCAGTCACCCACGTATATCCAGGAATACACACATGACAGGAACAAAAACAAAAGCCGATCAGTTCAATAAGGGTTTCTAAAGGATCCTTTAGTTGAAAACATTGGTAATTAGGATTAGAGCAATTGTACCTAAGCTTGTGACAAAGTGTCTTTTGCATTTCATGCCATAGTTATTTTTAGCATCACTACTTAATGTTTTGCAATTTGAACACAAGCCCTTTGTTTTCACTGAAGTTGGAAAGGAAGACATTTTGGAGTGAGTAAAACACTACTGCTCTTTTCAGCTTTAGTGTTCCCCTTATTCTTACAGTTAAAAAAAATCAAGGTAGTGGACCTCAGAGTCTTGGTGGGTGCTTGGCCTGGGAGAAGCAGCAAGGGAAGCAATACACTTAATGTGGCAAAGGTGAGATAGCAAACTTTTATGTACCCTGGGTACCATGTATTAATCTCCTGATAAATGCTTTCACATTTGAACCTTCTGTCTCTTATGTGAGATCCAGCAATCTTTGCTTTTTTCTGTTCTGGGAGCAATTTTCTGAATCATTAATTTTCAGTGGCCAGGCTTCAATTAGCTTAATCAGGCATTGATTAGATTTCTCAAGTCCCTGGCATTTATTTTCCACCTTGCCTATATGGTTCCTTGACTCCATTACCTGATTGTTCACTTATTGCATATAAGGTTGATTCCTCTCCATTAACATTCCCTGATGAGAGGTCTCTTTAGCCATCCAGCTAGCCACTTTCATTAGTGATGGTGGCAATTCATGGTGAAGGCCAGTTTCTACTGCCCTTGAAAAATAGGATATTTTCATCTAAGTTACATCACTATATCACCAATTTACTCTTAGATGAAGGTGCTGCTTATGAATAGTTCTGACTCAAAGGAAAAATAATTTATTCCACATTTTTTTTTGTAAAATGTTTCATATTTTGTTTATAAAGTTGTGAAATTGTGAAAAATGAGGGAAGTAAACCACTAATTTTTTTCAAAGCATACTTAATACAAATCTAGTGGATTTTTTTATTCCTGCTTTTCTTAGTGTCTGGACTGGCATATTAAAATACATTTCCATAGTTAGTGCTCCTGATTTCTGAGGGAACTTGACAAAGTTTTATAATCAAGGCTGATGTGAGTCACATGTAGGCTCCAGGTCCCCATAGATAGACCCTGTCCTGTTCCTAATACCAGTTGCTCAGCAGTAACAGCTTGTGTCATTCCTCAGGATACATATTTTGGGGAAGTGTGAGCATGCAGCAAGACAGGTGAAGAATGGGGCTGGATGTGAGGGACTGGAGAGAGCTGGAAAATGGGACTTCAAACTCAGGTGAATTTTTCTAGTCTGAAAAGCACTTTTCTCTAAATTCTACAGAGGTTCTCACATAATCTGTGATCAGCTCTGTTCATTCTGTTTTTTTTTTTTTTGAAAATTATGTCTTCTAAAGGCACAGACCTCTTTTTGAAAGTCTCTTTTTAAGTAATGTATCTACATTATATTGAACTAGACAGACCTGAATGTAAATGAGCTTGCGCCAAAATCAATAGCAGGAAAATTTTAATAGCACAATTTTATGAACTTCATGTAATATATGCTAATTAAAAACTCTAATAAAAAGTTTTATAAACATGGCATCAGATATTCAAGCTTTTTTTTTTGCTTTAGGTGCTTTGAGTTGGGAGGGTTGCCAAAATTTCCTCTTTGTAACTAAACTGAAGTTTTGATAAGTCAACATTTCTTAAAAAATGACGTTTTGCCAGGTAGCTTCTAACCCACTCTAATCTTCACACACATATATAATTAAATATATGATTTGTCTTATCACAGTCCTGGGACATATAGGTGCTTTCTAATTTACATGATAAAGCATAAAAAGGGATCCTTCCAAGGTAGAGATTGTTCTGAGAAATATTTTGAGCATCAGCTTCAGCTTTTGGTCAAAAATGTTAGAAGAAAAAATTGTAAAAAGAAATTAATGATCCCTTTCTTCTTAACAAGCAGTTGCAACAGTGATTAGATTCTGTGTGAGACTGTTTAGAAGTTAATTTCCTCTTTTTGTACTCTATTTTAAAGATTCATTGCGATTTGCTGGGTTTTTAGACACAGAGAGAGATCTCTTTTCCTTATTCACTTTGTTGTTTATGCTCCATGTCCTTATTATGGCCCCCAAACCGTAGCCATCTATTTAAGAAATATAAAATGTGGGGGGTTTAATATGTTTTCTTTCTTGAAACTATTCTAAAATTATATTTTAGGACATTCAAATCTCACATATATGAGAAATATTCTTTGGCTTTCTTAAAATAGCTCCCTCCCCATTTTGAATCTTACTCTCCCTTTTGAATCAGAGGTCCCCTTCAGCAAAAAAAATATTCCTGTGTCTAAGGCTGTCTTTCTATAGAAACTATGGTCTTATGTGATGAAAAAATCCTTTGAAAAAATCTGACAGTTCATCTCTGCAATTAGTAATTTTCAATTGCTATGTTCACAATGGCAAGAGGAATTAACATATTACTATCTCAGAAATCACATCCACTATCATCACTCCTTCAGGTTTGGTCATTCACTATCTCTGAGGTTTCTGGGTTTTTTGGGACCATTTTGACCATTTGGTGGGGGCACCATCAGTTTGGACCTTTATCTTTCCTAACTAGTGAAAGCCACTGCTGATTCACTGCATTAATTGGGCAGTTAATAATGCTGCATGAAAGATTGCTAGGAGGAGGTATTTTGTCAACGGCAGGGGCAATGGTGTGGGGCTCAGGTTGCTCCAGAATCGATGGCACACCTCTGACAATCTTGCCAGCTGTCCAAGCATGTCTCATTTTCAGTTTTGCACCTGGAGGTTTTTGATAGAGTATGGCTAAACAGCTTCTTCAACAGAGATTCTTTCAGGTGTACCTTTACATGCTTCACCCAGCTGAACCACCCTAGCACAAAGCAAATGTGAAAATGGCTGCCCTGAGGTGCTTTTTCTTCCTTCTTGGATGGTCTAGGAGGACACTGTTGAGTGCTATATTCCAGTGCATTTTCTACAGGAGTAGAAAGTTTAAGAATTCATAAACTGAAAGCATCAGTTTAGAAATCCCTCAACTTCAACATATGCATAAAATAATGTGCTTGGTGAAGGGAGAAGTGATAGTCCTTGGTGGACAGTGCTCGTTAGACTCCTTACCTAGTTCTGGCTAGTCAGAAAACTTCTGTGGCACATGTCCCCTCATTTGTGTTTTTCCTGCTGATAAGGCAAATGGGCCTATTTATTTCAGATCTTCACCTTGCAATACCTTTTTACCTTCTGAGTGGTGCAACAGAAATGTTCCTCCAACAAGCAACACCTTGAGTTCTCAAAACAGAGCTTATCAGGGCTGCTTGATTTATTGAAGTGGGCTGTTAAGGAAGTCCTATGACATCCTGTTGCCGAAAGCATGGAGTTTCTCACTGAAGATGAAGTTATTTGTTTTAATTAGAGCTGATCTAGATAAAAAGACCAAAATCATAGTAACATTCTCATAAAAATTAATTTCCATTTTAATCAAAGATTTCTTTCCAATTAAATTTTCCTAGAGGCAGAGATTAGATCTATGAAAATTTAGGTGCTTAACTAAGTTGCCAAAGACTGAAACTTAGTTTTTTTGGATTCTCTCTGCAGTCAAGGGAAAGAGGTGGGCAAATCTAGAAGGACTTTAAGTCTGGTTTATGTGGGCTGGGATGCACATTGATGCAATTTGTCTTTCTCTGCTGACTATAGAGAATAGATACAAGAGCTGAGTGATTTGGGAACTTGTGAAAATAAACTTAGATGAAGTGCGGAAATGCAGAGGGAAGAATCTGGACCTAAGCTTCTTTACTATAATGTGAATAGGTTGGCTAGACCTACAATTGTCCCATATGGTCTGCCACAGAGAATGGACCTGACTTTTTTTTGGGAGGTAGTGATGGAACAAGCAAAGTCGTATACTGCAGAAATGACTCAGGAAGTATCTATAACTATTAAGGAAATCTGATCCGGCTATAGAGAAAGGCTTCATTTGTCTCAAAGGGTTAGGTGTTGAGAATTTTATTCCTTAATACTTTTTTCTTTCAAGAGAAAAAGAACAAAAGCCAAAAGCTGGTAAAAATTCCAATACCTTCTTATCCCTAAGTATTTTAAGTAGCTTGAACACAAAATTTATTGCTGAAATTCAGTGCTGTATAAAATAAGAGGTTTAAAATTTAAGTGCTTCATATAAATTAGTTCTTATTTTGTCTTTAAAAAATAACACACCAATAATGTGTTGTGATAAAAATACATGTGAGTATTGTAACTATGGACATTAATGCTCTGAAATAGAAATGAATGCATACCTTATTAACTGCTTAAGCCTATGTTGTAATTAGAAAAAAAGCCATATATTCTTGCTAAAAATTAAAATAAATGTGGTACACCTTGTGCAATATCTAAATAGAAAAATTAGACAGTAAAGAGTACAGTTGTATATTTGTTGTATACGTACATAAAGAGAATACATTATATCATGATAGGTGTTTTTTTCAATGTGAATTTGGGACAGCCACATTTTTAGTGATTAAAATACAGCGAGTCATCTTTTGCTGGTATGAACAGTACCCTATACCTTTAATTTTGTACATGAAACATGATGCATGTATTGTGCCAACAGAAAAAATATTTTCAAAGCAGCTATATTAAAAAAAATTGGAAAAAAATTTTTACTCTCTGCTTGTAAACTCTGGTACTTTCCACCTGTATATCTATCCAAAGCCTTTGAGGCAGCCATAAAAAATAACTTTAAAATATTGTGAGTTTGAAATTTGATATTTCAAGAAGTTTTAAGAGCTAAATGCAATCACAAGGATCTCTTGGGAAAGAAAGGGTTTCTCCTTTCAGTTACCTTTACTATACAATGGAAAAATTTCAGACTCCAAGTTATGATTTGTATTAATATACAATTTCTCTGATATATATATATATGTATGTATGTATATATAGTCTGCCTTTGTCCTTAGAAGTAACTTGTGGATGTGGAAAAATCAAAGATTTTTGGAACTTCTTTTTACCTTAAAATATTAAAATAAGTCCTGGAGAGCAGGATTAATGTTCAGAGGTCAAAGATCCTTGATAAAGGTATTTTTTTTACACAGTCAATTTCTCATGTGGCTTTTACTGAATGTGCTATTTTGCCATGTCACTCTACAATGACAGCTGGGTAAATTTATTGAATGGTGAGTGTAGGAATTTCTGCAGATGAAGAAACATTTCTCCTGGCCGATTGATTTAAAAAGAAAATGGTTTGTCAGTGTGCAAGTGCATCTGGAGGAAGAAGGCTAAAGGAATGAATTAGAGGTCAGTCAAGATAATCATGAGTGAATCACACAAATGTGTATGTATTCTCAGGCTGTGTAGAGCTGGCTGAGTATTCATTGTTCTCATGAATATTGTGCTGGAGTGGGATTTTCCTGAAGAATATTTGGAAAATGTTGATTCAGTGAAACCAAATCTTTTTGTAGACACTTGCATAGTTTCACCTGGATTTGGCTGGGAATATTTTTAGGTATTCAGAGAGAATTAGGGTGGTAGGGGTGCACCTTAGTTTTCACTGGAATAATGCACTGGCAGAGGAATCTGGCACAGATGTGGGCAGGAGAGTGCAGAATTACCCCGTGGGCCCACCTGGCTGGAGGAGGTGATCCTCTAGCCGTTGCCTGGGCGAGAGGATACTACCTTTCCCCACCTTGCTGGCTTTATAAATGGGACCATTTAACATATTCATATGCTGGGTTTTTTTTGTTTGTTTGTTTGGGTTTTTGTTTTTGTATTTTTCTGTTTTGTTTTGTTTTGTAATCTGCAAAGATATTCTTGACTGAAATTTCAGAGAGAGAAAATTCAATTCATTTTTGCAACATATCCTTGGGTCCCCATATTTGATTTTAGTCCCACTGCATATTTAAGCTCCTTCACTTAAGAGAGTACTGTTTGATAAGTAAATCTCTACCTATATTCCTCAGTGTGCTGCTGCTTCCTTTTGATTCCTCCCTTTATGTTCTCATACTTCTGTATTCTGCCATAGATCCTCTGGACCTGAGGTAGCCTCCTTTTCCAATTGCCCCGTTTTCCCTAAAACTCCTGATCCAACACTCCTTAACCGCCTTTCCTTCTTTATTCTTTACTAAGTTGCAGTTATTCTCTCACATCGCTCTTCCGTGTACACATGAATTCCAGTTTTGTAGCTGGGTTTTTCCTTTCAGAGGTGTTCTTTTAAGATATCCATAAAGGTTTAAAGGCCAAACTTGAGAGGAAGATATGGTAAGGGTGCAAGGGACTTTATTTTTCTTCTTTTACCCCAATTTTTTCTTCTTAAAATATTCTTCCATTTGCAGCTTTGCTCTATGAATAGCAGTCAGAAGTCCCAGGACCTGTTTATCCAGTTACCCCTATTCTTACACATTTGGGGTGCAATAAAATGGACTCCAGATACCATCAGCTCCTGCTGTTGGGTAAAAGTCTGACTAATGTTATTTTGATAAAAACCAAAGACCCCTACCCCTTCCCCCCAGGGGATTCTGCATTATATTTTATGCTTTTAAATTGAACAGAAATGAGTCATCATTTCATTTACCATCTCCTCCTTCTAGCTGGTATTTGGAAGGCTGGGAAAGGTGGGGTGTAGTGTTGGGGCACTCTTTTTTCACATTAACAATTCCCTTTGCCTCTGCTCCTCCCCAGGCACAGAGAGGCACACAAGCAAACAACAGTCTATCTGCAACCTGGTTACCACTGCGAGCAACTACAGCTTTTTGTTTAACTGTATAATTGCTCTCTCCGTGGGTTGTGGGTTTTCTTTTCCCCATCTCTATTTGTTTTCTTAATAACTAAGACAAGTACATTTAAATGGTCCTTTTCCTTTTTTTTTTTTCTTTTTTTTCTTCTTTTTTGACAAGCATACCGGATGTAACAAGATATGCAGCTAAAAACATTAATCATATTAAAACTAATTAAAAACTGAAAAGTTTCTGTGCATTCCAAGCACTGGGGGTGGGAGGGGGCGGGGAGGCCTTTGGTCTGAGCACTGGCGTTTCCTGAGGCAAGCAAATGCCTGACACATGGACTTCGCCGAATTCCAAAATGTAGCAAAACAGTGCCTGCATATTTGGCAGGAATCACCACCAGTTCAGGTCAGTGTCTGTTTCAGCAAAAGACGAAGCCCTGCGTGTTAACAGAGGAAAATAATTCAGAGGAAAAGGGGAGGAACAACATGTGACATTTTGTAAGAGCAGCACTTGTGTTACCCAAGGCGCACCACTCTGTAAACACTTCCTCCCGTGCCAGTGCCTTAGGACGCATTTTTTCGGATTGGGATGGGGGAGAGGCAGCGGGAGGGGTGAGGGGGAGGTCAGGGCTTTCAAGCTGCTGGGATAAGAATGAGCTAGGGTTTCCCCCACTCCCCACCTAAAAAAAAAAAAAATCTTCTTCTTTTTTACATATGGAGTGCCATAAATGCTTTAAGGAGACACCAAGCCCCAAACCAGTGGGAACGTGGCGGAGAGAAGGGGCAAGGCTGCAGGGGATGGGGTGCAAATGATGGGGCTCTGCAGTGCAGTGTCACAGCGCCAGGTGCGGGGGAGCTCGGCTGGGAGGAGTGGATGACCCTCTGGAGCCCCAGCACCTCCCCCTGCTTCCACCTCGGTGTTCCATAAGCCTGTGCCATGGATCTCGGTCACTGGTTCCCCGATGTTGGGATGGGACAACCTCTGTCTGCTTAGGGACATAGTCTGACTCCTCCAGACTGACTCTCCTAATTAATTCAGAATAAGCCCTTTCCTAGTAAAAGCAAGAGCAGGTAATTAAGATTTAAAATACTGTTTTGGTCATTGTCCTCTTACTTCTTTCTTGAATTTTGGCACCTTAAGCTGCCTTAGTTGTTGAGGAACTTGCTATTTCTTGAGAGATAAGACTGGATCACTTGTTATTGTAACACTTCTTGGTGATAAAGTTCAGTCTAAAAATTAAGCAGCTGCAATGTTGCAGCACAAATTAGTTTAATGTAAGCAGTCAGGAGCAGCTGTTTGGCTCGGGACTCCGCTCTGGCGGTGGGGGAAGGGCGCTGTGATGCTGACAGTGTTTTTTTCTCTACATAAACATTTTCGGCTGTTGCAGCTTTTGTGCCGATCATGTGACAATGTCCCTAGGCAGATAATTTATTTCTGTAGCTTTCATGAGCAATCATTAACCTTCAGACACTGAGCTTGCTTTCTGCTTTGTGGCATTTTTTTTTTTTTTTTTTTTTTTTGTATCCTAACTAGTTTAATTCACAGAGTGTCAAGAGAAAATTACAACCAATTTATAATAGACTGTAATGCATAATACTTATGTTTCTATTAAAACAGACCTTGCTTACAAGACCATTCTTACGGCTTAGCTTGTGTTCATGGATCAGAATAATTATTTTCAGTGATGTAAGTGCAGCTGTCATCATGATACTCCCACAGTGTCTTATTCTGAATGCAAAGCCCTTCAGAGTCCTGATTTGGGACCACCCTTTTGAATTCCCCTTTGCTGGAGACACTGCAAAGTTTATTGAGATGCAACAGGCTTGGGAGAAAGGGCATAGCATTTATTCTGGTGATTGCTATTCTCCCACCGTGACCGGCTGCTGAACAGGTATTGACCACCATAGAAAGTGTGTCTAGGGGAGAGGCAAGGCATTACTGATAACAATTACAGCTCCACTCTGTGCTAACTTATTCTGGGGCTTCAGAGCAGGCTCAGACGACAGGGTTGGATCACAAAGCAGTTGTGACTGTCAGAAAAAGTCTTCATTTTCATTCCTGTCCATTTTGTTACAGTAAGGGAAACAATAAATTAGGTGACTTTGTCAAGGTCACTGAAGAAATAAATGTCAGGATAGGAATTTCCCTTTCCCTGATCCTTTTCCCCAAGTCCTGTGCTTTTGTCTAGGGAAGATGACAAAAGAGTGAAAAATACAGAGTCCTGGGCAAAAGAGCTAAAAATTAAGCAATGAAAAAAGTGGGAGGTGAGTGGGGGCGGGGAAGAGAAATCATAAAAAGAGCTGAAAGCCAGGGTGACTGCTGACTTACTGTGAATATCATTTTCCTTCAGATCTGAATGTGATTTTTGCTTTTGTTCTTTGCCTCTCTGCCTTATCTTAATTCTTTTTTCTAACTGGTCATTCACTAGCACTGGCAAGTTCATCTTTTTTTTTGTGCCAGAGAGCAAGATACTATGTTTGTATATGCCTCTGAATAGGTGTAATCTAGACGTGTATTCCTTAGTTTATTTTTTACAGCTTGTGCCATAGTGGAATCAAACATTTGTGATAGAAGTGCTCCCAACAGAATGTTGCAGATACAGGGACAAGACAGACACAGGGTGGAAGGGGACAGAGATGGAGAACTAAAAAGATATTTCCAATGTCCCCAGGATAAAAAGGGACTTATTTTATCATAATCTATCAATGAAAGAGAAGTAGCATCCAGATAGTTCAACAATTGCTTTATTTCCTTAGGACTCAAATGAAACTTTGTGTAATCTATGATTGCCCATTAACTCATGAAAAAGGCATGTAACTGGAAAAAGACCAAAATACACACTTAGTCTGAGATGTGACAGTAGTACATGCTGTATCATCTTGTAAAACATACAAATTGGTGGATGGATTTTTGCAGTCAATGTCAGGAAAAATATTCCTTCCTCATTGGTTAAAAATAATGTCTGAAATTGGTGTTTTACTGATGCTAGGTTTCTGTGTGGAAAGAGGAATGAATGAGTACCTCACTGTTTGAAATTTCCATCTTTCAAAATGTTTAATGAAAATGAAGACACGACATATGGTAAATGTGGACTGAAATCAGAGATGAAAAAGCAGAAGCCTCGGATGGCCACTGAAGGGCAAACGGACTATGGAGGCGCTTGGTGTTGTGTTACATATAGACGTGAGTAACATTTCTGGATGTATTAGAGTGATTTAGGAGTTGTCATCCCATTGACTTTTGACTAGAGTCAGAATGTAACAGCCTAAGTCAATTCTGAAAATGGGAATTAGATTTCTAAGTCATTTTAAGGTGCTTTTGAAATTTTTAGCTCTAATCCCAGGTTGATTAATTTGTAACAAGGTGATTCATTCGTATCTTTCTTGTCTTCAGAAGCCTGAATGACACATTT
This sequence comes from Chloebia gouldiae, assembly GCA_003676055.1. NCBI lineage: Eukaryota > Metazoa > Chordata > Aves > Passeriformes > Passeridae > Chloebia > Chloebia gouldiae. The sequence continues at coordinate 57,998,967 of QUSF01000002.1, read as the reverse complement.
GAGATGCACTCTAAAAGCACAGGTAATAGTCGGAGTGCTACCTCAGCGACTTTAAAAGACAATTGATTAATTTGAATTCATGCTTTTATTCACACTTTTAGAGGATTCTGAAATTAGTAATAGCACTTTGGAGCTGCTTGGTTTGAACTGTCACTTCGATGCCCTTGCCTGCATAAAGGTTTTCCTATTTTTTTTCTTTCTTTACTTTTTTCCTGAAAATTGTCCCTATCCCTCCCCACTGCTAACAGCAGTACAGCCTCTCTGGTCACAGCAAAAGGAGGAATTCTAAGAGAGTAGTTGCTTTGCTGCATGGAATGGCTGAGTAGCTTTAGACAAAACAGTGTTCAGGAACCTGCTGTGAACTTGTCTCTAGTAGTTTGCACTGGGAACTACAGGTACTTTTGCTGGTGCTGCCCTACAGTGAGTGATGCTGGGAGGAAGGCCTTGTTAGATAGTAAGACAAGACTTTCTTACAGTAAATTCAAGCCACCTAAACTGCTAGTTTGTCCAAAACTAAAAAAAGAGACTGATCTCTTTGGCATTCCACCAGATATTGTTAGAACCTTGCTAAGAACATACTGTAGTGTTTTATGAACTTAATTATTTTTTGTTATTACTGTCTTAATCTACTGTTGAAAAGCTAAGACTATAGTCATATTGGTATAGTTTTGGTCAAGACATTATATATATCTATATATACTGCTGCCTCACATCAGCAACACAATTGCAAAGGTCAGTTTGCATTGCTCCTCTGTATTTTAGGGTGTAACTAATGACACAAAATCCTTTCTGGAGTGAAAGGAAGACTGCCAAGCCTATCTGTGGTACTTCTCGAAAACATTAGTGCTTACCAGAAGCAAATCTAAATATTTGACTTGACTGTACTCTCAGAATCGAAGGATCTGATGATCACAAGAACTTCCCTTCCATCCCCTGGTACAACCGTAACTGAACAGACATCTCAAATTAATTTAGAAGTCAATGGCTGGTATTTACTGTTTGGAGTAAGGAAACCTGGGTTTGCTTACATGTCTTCAAGAAGAAAAGTGGAGTGGAGAGACTGAATGCAATGCAAGTTTGATTTATGGACTAATATCACCAACTTTTGACTGTGGAAATTATTTTGTGGAATGATTTGTTTCATACAGTTTCAAGGTAATCTCCTAGGAAGTCACCTTAGTGTTCTGTGCTGCAGGCTGGAGATAATCAAGGTCCCAGGGAGCCCTCCCACATTTTCCAGCGTCCGCAGTCTCAACCACTACACATCTTTTGATGTAAGGATTCCTAAAAGATCCAAAGGAATACTGGGGACATCTGAATACCAGGGAAAACACGACTCTAAGAACATACTCTAAAAGATCCCTACTGTCAGTCACACAAGGGAAGGAGAAAGGTAAAATTTCATCACAGTCTGAGCTGCAGCATCTGGGCTTTTTTTTTTTTTTTTCCTGAGTCCCTTGTCTGGAAAAAAGTGCTGCACATCATTTGGTCCTTGAGGAATGGAATGCTTTACACTGAGAGCAACCCTTGCAGGCACTTCTGCCCCCCATTGTCATTTAGGACATCAAGCATTAAGTTAATGAGTGACAGAGCTTTCCTTCTCTGTAGCCCAGAACTGTAGAGGGTGTATCTAGAACATCTAAAGACTACTGTGAATTTTACCCTGAACTTGCTTTTTAAAAAATAAACTGACAAAACCTGAATGTGTATGTAATACTTAAACATATTCTAAAATAGATCCCAGGCTGTGCACCATGCTCTCAGGAGAGAATGATAAAGCAGATTGATTTGTGCAGTAATAGACAGAGCTAGGAAATGGTGACAAACAGGGTGAGAATGTGTATGTGTATGCTCTTTGAGGGCTGGAACTGGTAAATTTCTTTCCCTTGCATTTTTCATCGCTTAAAGAGGGAAAAAACAACAAACACCCTCAAAAGGCAAAACCACAAGACCCAAAACCCTGCAGAGGAAATGAAACCACAAGAACATTTTTCACACCAGCTGATTTCAAGGGTCTGCCATATACACAGCAAGCCTAGGAAATTCACAGGTGCACTGTATCATTCTCCAGAATGCATTGAGCTTTTTCTCTCTTGATATACACAAGTGTGCTTTAATGTAGTTTTAACCATTTCTTTATTTATTTCACTTTGATTTTTTACTATCTGTAATCCATACACTCTTTTGACTGCCATGCAGCTGACTAAATCCAGGGTCTTCACAGTGGAGTAATCTGTCATCCCAGAATGTATATAATGTAGGGAAAGTTGAGCAGAATGAATTTATTTTCACAAGAGGCAGGGACAGTCCTTATTTTCACAAGGACTTGTAGTTTACAAATCATCAGAGTTTCATTTTATATGAACTGCAAAACATAAGAGAAGGGAGGAGTTAGCCAGAAACAGAAAGCAAGGATCTAGAAATGTATTTTGACAGTTATCCCCCACCGAAAGTTAGCAACACAGAAAAAACAATGCCTTACTAACCAGAAGCATTGCAGAAAGCTATGGGGAGACCTCACTGCAGCCTTCCACTACTTAAAGGGGCTTGTAAAATAGAGAAAGACTTTTTACATAGGCAGATAGTGATAAGACAAGGGGAACAGTTTTAAACTAAAAGAGGAGAGATTTTGATTAGATGTTAAAAAGAAATTCTTCACTCAGGGGATAGTGAGGTGGTGGCACAGGTTGCCTGGAGAAGCTGTGGGTGCTCCATCCCTGCAAGTATTCAAGGCCAGGTTGGATAGGGCTGTGAAGAGCTTGATCTAGTGGAAAGTGTCCCTTGCCATGGCAGGGGATTGGAACGAGATGGTCCTTAAGGTTCCTTCCTACCCAAACTATGGTCTCCTACCTGGTCTTAGGAGTCTGGCTACAGGCACGACTATTTTGTCCTATTTTTTATTTTTCCCTCTTGAGAATAGTTGTCAGCTTGAAAGAAGGTGTCATGGTGAGACTGATACCCTTTTATGGAGAATGTGTTTCAAACAAAAGGATAAATCTCTCAGATAAACAGCAGGAAACATCTTTATAATTTCATTAGCTCAATTTAAAGTTAATGTTAAGCTTCTGAAATATGTTTACTCATTTGTTTGCTGGCAGTCTGCTTGCCCATTCTCCCTGCTGAATACTGGTTTGAAAACTTGTATATTTATTCATGTGTTTTCCTCACTGTTTCCTGAGGTAAAAGAAAAACAATTTTCAATAAAGCTTTCATTTTCTTTACAGGAGATTGAATGTTAAAGGTGTTAGAGACCTGAGAATGGGTGAAAATAGTGAGGGGCAACCTGAATATTATTAGTTAAAAATATTATTAAAGTGCCTACACAATTTTCTCTTCCTGCACTATCTACTTCACATCATCATCAATAATATTTAATTGACTCTTCTACAAATGCCTTCTCCCAGAGAGAGTGAAATATCCAAAATATAGCTAAATGGAGAAAAATTCCCCGAATGTCCCAATTAGGGAAAATTTCAGAGGGAGGTATAAATAGAGCATAATTGAGAGTTAAGTGGTACATATCCTGTTGTGACCTTTTGCAGAGAACACATTTATCCTTAGCTAACTATCTGAGCAAAGATATGCCTGGTACTGGTCCTGTAGTAAATAAAAGACATTCCTTCCCTTTAAATGTGAACGACTATGTGATTTGCAGCTCCAGCATGTCAGTTCAGTTTTCTTGGAGGGGAAGAATCTGGTGTCTGTAAGCTGCTTTTTAAGTGCTTAAGTGGATTTGAGAAGCAGACAGCCATATACTTGAGGAAAAAAAAAGATTCCCTGAAGAAAAAAATTGATTTTCAGATTTCCCATTCAGAATTTAAAGGCAATTCTCTTTGTGTGCTCAATATGTAGTAAAAACAGGACCTATTACAGCCAATCGCTACTCTGAGTTTACATCCATTTTCTTCACTGGAGCTCAGATTTAGCCCAGTATCTGCCTTGGGAAAGAAATACACATGTGAAAAGAAATGATGGAATTTGATGTAATACAGAAATAGTCCAACTAAGTATAGCTAGAAATAAGGGGATGAAAGTGAACAAAGAAAAATCCATGCTGATAATGAGGAAAAATTTCATAGCAGTGAGGTCTGTTAGTCTGCTGAATGGTCTCCCAAGGGAATGAGTTGAACCCTTGTTGCTTTAGTTATTTTTAAAATGAACAAAACAGTCAAAATCCTGTCAAGGAGACACTCTTAATTAACAAGAAGACAGGAAAAATGACCGAATGGGTCTTTTTTTCCATCTCCACCGTTCATGGCTATTATTGTAGGCAAAACCAGGTTTGGCAATAAAATTATGGATTTCCAATTTTCACTGCAATTTTGCAGCACTCTTTTTCCATAATAATAGCAGTACTTGCCCACTTTTTCTTTTCCCTCTATAAACTTTTGTGTCTTACTTTCCTCTCAAAGAGGGCTATTTTGTAGCCCTCTGACAAAAAATGGCTGTCAGTTAGCCTAATTTACTTTAAATAATACTGCTTGTAAGTATAAGATAAATATTTGGACCTTGTGCCTCCTAATTTTCCTCAAGAACTCTTCAGTCAGACCTCAAGTCCAGGGCAACAGTATTGGGCAAAATGTCACTGCCTGAATCTATGGGTCAAGCTGTGAAATAAGGGGCTGCCTGTACAGCCAAGTGTTGAACTTTTGCTGATTTCCACAAACATAAATTATGAAGGCATGACATGCAGCACATATTTGTGATCAGTATTTAGGGCTCCTTATGTGATTTCAAGACTTTTCTTCTTTCCATTGAAGCCAGTCTTTGACCTGGAGTGTTTTCACACTAGAAAGAGGCCCAGGTAAAGGTGGTTTCTGCTCTTCTGTCCAGGCATCTCCAGTACCCATCAATGGCCTGCATCCCTTCCCTGTTCTCAGAAACCCCACATAGACTTGTATGGTGAACTGGCTCAAACAAATGGTAATTCAGCAAAAATACTAGGTAAGAAATAGTGCAAGAAGAGCAGCAATTGCACATGGTCCTTTATGGGCTTACTTCTCAGCAGTGTTTTTTTTTTTCAGATGATAATGACATGAATTTTAATGGTTAATACTGATGTCAAAACTGAAGTAATGCTGCAATGAATCGGGCCCTACTTCTTCAAAATACTGTGCAAATATTTGCCAGTTACTCTTCCCAGCAGCCAGCAAACTATGCAACCTTCTGCTTTATCAGACGACAGATTGATGGAGGTGAAATCCAGGAAGATCTGATTGTTATGTTACAGTCATAAGCAAGGATGGGCAAAGGGCATCAAAGCCCATACTTCATAATCACAGATAAACCTGTGAGTAGTATGACCAAGATGACTAAAGTCTAAAATAGAGAGAGACGTGGTGCTATTGTGTATTTATTAGTGATTTACTGAGATGAGCGTTCATCCCAAGAGTTAATCCAGGAATATCCAAACCACTGTAATTATCCTTGCACAAAGGCTCTCTATTATTTGCCTGTTAAGTAACAAAGCCTTTTCATTACCTGGCACTGACATAACTTTAGCTGCATTGGTAGGTAGGCAGTGAACTAACTTCCCCTGTTTGTGGGGGATGGGATGTCATGGGATGAAGCCCTCCCCCCATCCTTGCAAGCTCTAGCAGAATACAAACAGGATGGCCAAACTTTTCTTTGAATAAAGATGACTATCATTGCTAACATGCCAAATGTTGTGTACCACAAACAGTTGAAATCTTATGAACTGTACAAAAAGAACAAAGGAGCAAATTCCTGTCACACACTAAAATGAAAATGTAGAAGCACCGGCCACAGGAAGGTAACTGTATTAAAATTGGGAAAGGATCCAAAATCTGTAGTAGCTCTCTAATCTGCAACACAAGAGCAAGGATTTTCATTATGTTTTGCATTCCACATGTGCCTTTGCTTTCGTGCTCTTATGCAATTGTTGATGCAGTAAAACCATTGTATTCATAGTGATTTCAAAGATGTGGATGCTTCCAGGGTTTGACCTATTTTACCACTCATACATTATACACCAGGTACAGCTACTCTCATAAGGCAGAGTCATTAGTACTTAAAATGTATCTGTCTACTGCTGTCCCTTTTCTCTGCAAAGCTGCTGATTTTTTACAATTCTAAATCAATTATTCTTTATTAAATAATTTATGTTTACATGCATCAGTGGAAACTGCCCATGCACATTTTAAGGCAGAGCACAGTGTATATAGATAAATTAAGGCAGAGATCACTGTGTAAAGATAACTGTTGTTACCCCATAGCAAATATTTCTGTAAAGTCTAAATAGTCCTTTTCAGTTAGTGATATTTTTTTACTTTGGAGATATAAAAACACACCTGTGGTCATTACTTCCAGACAATAATACAACTCAGATTTTTGGAGGCTCAGATTCAACAAAACTCCTAATCCCATGCCCTGCTTTCAGCAGGATGAAGTCTTCCCTAGTTAAGCATGTTTGAGACCTATTAATATCTACAGATCTCAAACTTTGCTCTGCACAGTGAGATGCAAAGAACTTTCTGAACATGAGTTTAATGCCTCAGGATTTTTCCATGAGCCAGACTACAAATTTTGTGTGCTGTAGTCATCATTGCAAGGACAAACTTTCCCATTTCTTTTTGAAAAAAAAGATTTAATAACTGATATCCAAGTAGGGTAGTTCAGGGCTTATTTCCTTTAGATCTCCTGAACCATCCTGTCTGATACTGAGAGCAAGCTATGAAGACAGCACTGATTTCTCCAGGCTCTACCATGGATTGCCACAGAAAGAACAGGCCCAGGACAAATGCATTCTCCCACTGCTGAAGTGTATGGCACACAGCACGCATGAAAGATGATCTCCAGAGGGCCCTTCCAGCCCTAACAATTCTATGACTCTGTGAGATGATGAGTAGGCTCAAACCAGAAGTTTCTTTGCAGTGGTGAGGGAAGCTAGTGAATACCACCCTTCCCCCCTCCTCCACAGGGATCTTGTTTTCTGTGGGTCAGTCTTATCCTTTCTCCACAAAAACTGGATTAATCTGTATGAAGCAGCCGCACAACAAAAGCTTAGATGTTTGCCCAGAAAATCTTTCCTCTAGACCAGGTGCACTAGTGGGGTTAGGGCAGAGATCTTCCCTTTACCTGCTGGTCAGAGAGAGGCTCTTCAACATCGTATCGCCCCTTTTCACTTGCCTGACTTTTTGAAACCATAGTAAGGGAGATGCACTGCACTGCTGAAGATGACCCATCTGCTGGTCACTTCAGCACTAGGGCACAGAGCAGAGCTGCTCTCAGGGGCAAATCCAGGGCAGGACCAAGGGTTTTCCCACTTCCCTTTGGCTCTGGGCTGAGGTGGATGGTGTTCCTCTGCCTTACTATGGGCTCTTGACTGCTTTGGAGCTGAAGTGTGGTCTCTAACGAGAAGCTAAATGAAACCTTTGCTGTTTCCGTGACCTCCAAAAATAGGATCAAAGTGAAAACAGAGGCAAGAGTCAATCAGCCAGTGATTACATTAAAGAAAATGGTTCTCTGCAGAAAGCATGAAAGAGAAAACAGACTGGATGCTGGGACTGAAGTAAAGAAAACAAGACTTGTGGGATTTTGAGGTCTTTACTTTTAATCCTTTCATAGTGTATTTTAGATTCATAAATAATGGAATAAAAAGACACCAACAAAACTCAGCTAAATGATCTTGAGTCCTCAAGCCTCAATCAAAAAATAAACACTATAATGCTTTTAAAAGGAATTAGTAATCCACAATTATAGTATTCCATGTTTAAAAATAAAGCTGTTGAATAAATGAACAATACCATGGCTGAAAAGTATTTCAGCTGAAGAGTAAAATCCCTGCAGAGAGTGATCTCTGAGATTCTGCAGGAAATCTGCATTACAATACACCATTTCCATTTCCAGGGAGGGACTCACAGAAGGACACATGGAGGAGAAAAAAGAAATGAAAAAGCCCCAGTCCTTTATGCCTAGGTTGTAGGGGGCCTTGGCCCATCATTCTCATGCTAAACAGTTACTTCTTCTACAGGTACCCGACTTAAATGGGAATATTTTTTGAAAGAATAGTGAATGTGAAAAAGGCTAACAGAATTGCTTCTTAGGTTAAAGAAAACTGTCTCCATAGCTCACTTAGATAGCAGACATGAGTTTACTTCTCTGTCTTCCTGAAAATGAAGTAAGGAGTGTGTCTGAAGCACTGGGCTACTCTGCTGCTCTTTGTTTCTGCCCCTCCATTCCAACTACTCCACCTCTTGTTACTAATTAAATATCTTTGCAGTGGAGGAAAGGTTTCAAGTTAGATCATTAGCCCACTAGTCAACCAGCTTATGAGGGATGCAGGATGTCAGGGTCCTAACGCTGCTCCAGGGACAATGACAGTCTGGTGTTGCTGTTCTCCAGTACAGGGGACTACATACAAATCATGCCCTTTAGGCTTGAGTCTTCTGGCTGTAATTTAGCAGCTGGGGAAATGGACATCCAGGGGTTTGGATGCACAAAGTGTTATGTCCTGGCTGACTGCCCCATCTGAAGGCTCATGTGCAATGGGCCAGCCTCACTTATGTGTGGAAAAATTGACACAAGGCTGGTTTCCTTTTGCTGCAGAATGGGAAAATTTGTGAAATATTTGTCAAATTTGTGGGATAGGAAAAACGGAAAGGCAGCAAGTGGAAGAAAAAAGGAATAAAATTCCTGGCTTCTAGTCCCCAGGCTAATAAGCCAGCCATAGCAGGTTGTGACTGGGTCAGTGGCATTAGCATGTTCACATTTTACTTTGGTGGAGAGGAGCAGTAAACACATGGTGCTGTCTGCACCAAGCGTAGCAGGCAGAGAAAGTGTTTTGGCAGAGGGAAAGAATGGGCACATCAGCTGCACAAGTCTGTTTGTTGCAGTCTGTACTATAACTAATACAATGGGCTGCTACTCTCTTTGTGGAAGATGACAATCTTGAAGACAAGTAGATGCCATGTTTCTGTCTCCCTAACATTTCATTACGCACAGAGTATCTTCTGCTTGGGTGTGTATTGGAAGGAAGAGAAACCACAAAGCAATCAGCATGTGGTTATTTCTGCTAATTGGAAGTGGTGTATCCAAAAAAGACCCAAAATTTGCCCCCGACCTCTGCTCCTGGAAAGCATTGACTGTTATACTTTGCTTGTAATTTATTGTGGCTCTGCATTATGCCAAAATATTGTCTAATTAGGGATGGAATAATGTGAAATTTCTGCATTGGTACAAACATGAATACCTGCCTTCATACCTGGATTTAGCCACATTTTTCTATGTGCATTATACCCATGGATTTTTGTATTTATATTTGTATGACTGTGTATGAAGGAGTGTGTGTGCATTTCAAATAGATATGTATGTGAGGAGGCAGTTTTAAAAGCGTACCTTACATGGCAAAAAATATACTGGTACATAAATCACAGGAAGAATTCCATCTCTAAATTAAAATACACTCTATAAAGAGCAATTATTGCCTCTAAAATGTTTCTGTTAAATTCATGAGACACCATACAATTTTATTCATGTTATCATCTACGGTTGCCTGAAAGTGTAAAAAAAAAAATCTTAGCCACTAGCAGAGAAATGTGCAAAATACTGTCAAAGGAGTGGCAAAGGTCATTTCTATTGCCTGCCTTTTTATGTGTTCCATTTTTGTCTCTTTTTTTTTTTTCTCATTGCAGTTTGTTTGTGTACATTGCAAAACTTTAATGGAAGAAAATATGAGGGGGGAAAAATAAATATAAAGAAACAGACTGCTGTTCAACAGTGCTGAGCTGGTATTTCCATGAATGATGTTAGACTCATGTTTAGAATAGAAATTCGGAAGGTCCACAAACAGAAGGTTGCAGAAATGCTTTTCTCCTTTTCTCTCTCTTTTACACTTGATACATTTTAAAACTGACACGTATTTCTGTGTAGTTGATAAATGTGTTATCATTAAGCACAGCAGTACTGATTCTGTGAGGCACAGAAAGGAGAAGCCTTGGAACAGCTGGACCATACATTTTCTTTGTTGCTGTAGATGGCCCATTGCTCTGTGCATGGGATTTTGTTTGTGCAGGTTCAAATTCCAAACTCGATTGCTTAACCCCTACAGTAATAGCAACTGATTAGAGTTTAACACAGCAATAACAACATTTCCATATGCAGGTGCCTGACATCAGGCATGAGAGCTCCATTTGAGATCCCTAAGAAAAGGTACCATTTTCCAGAGATGGCAGCAAGCATTTGCAGTTTTTGTTGAATTCAGTTGTATCAGCATATCCTTCATTTCTTTGAGAAGGAGAAGCCCTTAACTCTGGTTAATCAGTTGAAATAATATCTTGATCTTCTCAGTAAAGTGTCTTAAATTCAGACAAGCTTTTCTTGTTCAAAATCAGGCTTAGCAAAATGCATAAATAAATGCAGAGGTAAAAGGCAAGACTGAATATAATCAGATACTTAAGTGCTTTGCTGTATAAGGGCACCACATCTTATACATCTATTTTGTTGAGTCAGTCCCTAATTGTCTCTTATGCCTGCCTTAAAATGAAATTTACAACTGTTCTGGCAATGTTTAAAGGCAGTGTAGTTTAATTTCTATAGCTACTTTACTTTTTTTTTTGCTGGAAGTTTGCTTTCTCCCTTACTGCAAGACTCCTTCAGCAATAAAGAAAACTCCATGTGAAGTATGAGCAGAACCCTTGAATGAACATTTTATTCCTTGAGATAAGGAAAAACACTGTAAGTAAAATGTGATGGATAAGCTGACCTCTGCAAAAAATCCAAAGTGTTCCTGTTTCCTACTGCTCAGTAGGTGATTGTGCAGGTTTTTACCCCTCACAAGAGTCTGCATAGTTGCAAACCTACAAAAGTGAAAAGTGGTGTAGAAAAGCTGGCATTACAGTTAGATGCTGCATCTCCTGTGCAGATGCAGAAATGACACCAAGCAGAGATTGTGCAGAAACCATTCAAGCCTTTCCCCAGAGGTCACTGCAGAAGTGGGGTGAAATGGTAGCTGAAACAAGGGTGTTACTGGACAGTGCTTGAGTACCAGGAAGCTGTACTTCCAGGACCACAGCCAAGAGCGGTAACAAGGTGTTGTACACAAAATATTTCCATCAAGAAGGCAAAAATTCCTGAAATCTCCATATGTTGAATAGTCTTAGGAGAGTTCCAGCATAATTTGTCAGATCAGAAGCTTTAAACTTCCAGAGCTTTTGGATGTTTAGACTAACTGGACACTAGGACCCTTTTACAGGCCAAAACAAAACAATCCAATCCATACACACACACACACACACACAAAATATATATATATATATATATAATCCAAGTAATATAAATTGCTTGCTTAGTATCAACAGTGTATTTCAAGGCATTTTCATATTCATTTCATCCATAGAGAAGCTTAGATCTGGGCAGGGAACATATTCCCAGCCCTTTGAAACTGTTTATGGTTGAAATTGTTTTTCCTGTTGGAACAAATCCAACATGCTTTTAGATTTTTTTCACAGAGAAAAAGCTACAGAACTCAGTATGGATTATTTGGGCTAGAATTTGTTTATTTGAGTTCTGGACAATCCATGTATGAACTTGTGGAACTGATGTATTCTGTCTCCAGTGTTTTTATGATTAAAAAGACAGGGAGAAAATTATATCTCAGCAAATCACTGTTTACAGCTGATGTCCCAAAATGAGTTGAATCCCCGTAGTGGAGACTACCACGTACCACTCACACTATTTTGTACCGAAATTTCTGGCTTTCCTGACCACCTGCTTAGCCAGTAAATATGACTGGCACATTTCAGCACTGATGGAGAATTAAGGCATCAGAAATTCCACATTTGCTTTGACCTGGTCCTGGGCTGAGTGCAGCTCTGATTTCTGACATGAAGAAGCCCCAGATTCCTTAAATTAGCATTGGCTTCTGAATCATCCACTCCTACCTTCTCCCTGACCTGCAAACAGTAGCCCAGGCCAGCCAACACCCCTTCCTACCAATATACCTATAAGCATAAGTCTAAAAAAATAAATAGTAATTTCTCTGTTTGCCCCCCATTAAAATGTCAGTCTGCATTTCTCAGGCCTTAATGAAAGGGACTTTCTTTTAACTGTGCAAGCAACTACATGAATAATTTCTGTTTGATAAACAGTAAAAACAATGCTAAAATTAAACCATTCTTTTTGTCAGCATATGTAGCTGGAATGCTGAAGGCTGTTCTTCTAGTAGGGAGAGATCTTGAACACATCTATTTATCTGGTTAAACTTTGCGGCTCATTTTTAAAGGCAGCAACTTCTCAACCCCAAGCAGCAGAGCACAAGTAAAGGCAGATGGTCGAATGAAGCAAAAAGACTGACTATAAAAAGCTCAGCTTTTCAATAATGTTGCTGCCTCCCAGTTTTTTCATACAAATCTCTCCATTTTGCCTTCCAGAGCCTCACAATTAAAATTCTATTCTGCCTGTCTAATCAAGACAGCAAATCTATTGAGTTGCATAATGCTGGGGATAATCAAGGAAGAATGTGACATGAATCCATTTTTCTTTACAGGTAGAAAATGAAATATTTTCTCTCTTCCCCTGAAAACAGATGGGTGACTGAGGAATTTTTTATTTGGCCTACCTTCTCCCTCTTGTTCCTTTCTACCTTTGGCACTAGACATTCACTGCTCAGTAGATCTGCTTATTAGGGACCACTGGCATGGGGGCAAACAGGTTTCAGAGGTGACAGTGCCTTAGAGGTGTGGGACAGGCACTACATGTGGCTCTAGGTGCTAGTGGGTTTAAGTGGCGGTGTCAATCGCCTCACTGCCCACCCCTTTACTTTAAAGTTATTTTTCCAGTAGCCTGGAGAACTGCATAAAATGTGTATTTGTTTCCTAGCTGCTGTAGCTAAACCCTGTTTATTAATGTACTCTGAAATCCCTTCTGCACCTCCTCTAATTCATCCTTTAGGGCTGGTATGGGCTTTTGAGAAGAAAACAGGGGCTTGCAGGATTTGATCCTGCAGTCTGTGGGTTCTCACAGTTAAGTGACCAAATGTAACTCTGGAGCAAGGGCACGTCGCTCCCTCTCAGCTGTTTGAAGAGGAGCTGTGTGAGCTTGTGCAATGACTGAAATTGGCACGTAGCTTCCTATCCACCAGTAAATCCCTGAGCATTGAGGTGAACAGGAAGACTACTTTTGTGTGAAGTCAGAGAGGGAATCAACCCAACTGAGTTGAATTAGTTTGTAACCCAATCAGGCTTAATTTGGTTACAGGAAAAACAAGGCCAATGGAGTTTCAAACTTGCTCCTGTGCAACATCAGGAATCTGATTTGTGCCGATCTCATAATCGGGTGCAGACAACAAGGAAAACAAGTCCTTGCAGTGGTTTCTTTACTGAGCCTAACAAACCACATCTGATAAGCTATATAATTTGCTACAGCAATTTGTGCCAAAAATAAAAGGCACAGCCCTACAGTGCAGCACGTTTCTGAGAAAAACAGAACCCCACCTCTTGCCTTTGGAGCATCTTTCTCTTTCTTTTGCTCTCTCAGTGAGCCTGAGCAGATGCCTTCCATCCTGAATGACTGCCTCTGTGTTGCTGTGCCTGCCCTGCTCCCCAAACTGATTTTGGCTCCCTTCTTCCCTGCAGGATGATCCAAGGTGAAGGCACTAGCAGGGTTAGGAGGAAATTATGACAGTACCTTGATGACTTGAACAGAGAAGGTTGTTTCTTGGCTGAGTGGCCCTGACTGGAGGGGAGGAATCTGAATCTGAATCATCAAGTAATAAGCTACACAACTTTTTATAAAAGAACCCAGGCTTTTGTTGTTGTTGTTGTTGATTTGACAGTTATTCTAATATTGCAAGAAATGTGTCTCTTTTTAGTTCAGTGACCAGAAAAGGAACCGGTTCTTCATGTGTATTTTATGTATCAGGCTGCTAATGGAGAAAAAAAGTTCCTGTGCTTTTTGGTGGTGGTGGTGGGGGTTTATCTTTTTTTTTTTTTTTTTTCTTTGTCCTGTTGCTTACAGAGAGAGAGAGAAAGAAAAAAAAGCAAACAATACAAAGTTCTGAAGAATGCAAGCTGTCAGCTATGCTGTGAAATAACTTGGAGGTTAAATGTGAATCCCTGAAGTGTATTTTCTAATTTGGATTTTGCCAAGGTTACCTTAAAAACCTTAATGCTTTTTGCAGTGTTTACAGCAAAAACTGCAGATGTGTTTCTTGGTTATTAAAGGGAAAGCATATGAGAGATATGAGAGGGAGGTGGACTAAAAGGAAAGGAGAATGAAAGGTCAATGATTTTAATTCTATGTCGCTGAATTCCAAAGTTTGAAGGGATATATTTGCTTGAAAGGTCATGCTATGGAAGGTAAGCACCCTGAAAGCAGTGTGTTCAGGGTTGCACACTGGAAATAAACAACAAGGTAACTTGCTGGGATGTTTGCGTGTCAAAGGTGACAAAAAACCTGCCTTTTTTCAAAGCCTCTCAGCCCTCTGCAAACTCACTGGGATCAGGACTGGAGTTTAAAGGCAACACACTGGTGTTTGCTTTAACTCCTTAGACAAAAGCCCTATCCAGAAGCCAGCAAGATTTCACTCCTTACTGAAAACAACTAAAACAAAGAGCAGCAGGCTTCATATCAGGGCAGCACTTGAAACTTTCAGTGTTTGTGAGTTCAGTGAGTTCACATTGTTGCCCCTTAAATATGAAAATTCTAGAAAAATAAATGCTGGGCACAAAGATTTGCAATGCTAACTTCGATTATGAAAATCCTTCTGATGGTAATTTTGAGGCTAAATATATCATACTTTGGTCCTTTGCTTGCACATAACCCAGCACAATGGATTCCAAATTTATGACTATTGCCTCTGAGCATGACTACGACACAACAGTGGATACTGATAATGTTATTTATTCTTCAGTTAAAGTTACCTGGAAGGAGTGAGATCCTACAAGTCAAGTATAAGAAAGTTTTCCTTTAACACCCCCCCTCCTCTCTGCCCCCCTGGCCAATTCTTGCATGGTTCATTAATGGATTTTAACTATATGAGAGTCCTGGAAGGAAGGAAAGTTCTTACAGGCAAGGACGATGGAGGCGCACAACAGAATAAGTGACTTATACAAGGTCATGCAGGAAACCTGACGCTGTGCCAAGAACAGAGTGTAAGTTCCTTGAGTTCTAGTTAAGCTCTTTGTCCATTTACCCATCCTCCTGCCTGCTTGCCTAAGCCAAATAAACAATGACAGCCACACACACAGACACACACACAGACACACACACACACACGTGTACCTACGTACATGTGCGCACATTACAAGACAACAAGACAGTATTCCTAAAAACAAACTCAAATGTTTGGAAGCAGCAGGCAAAGAGTGCTTGTGCACCTTTAGTTTAAGCAGCCCTGTCTGTATGCATTCTAATGCATGGTGCTTAAACAAATTCAACAGTTTAAAACTGCAGCCCTTTGAGCATATGGACAGTGCAATCTTCGAAAGGATTTTCATCTGGCAACATCTTGGTGGAATATGGCTCATCCCAGGAATAAAGCACACTGTATTTTAAGTTCTTTCCCCCAAGTGCATGGGGAACAAGGGCTTTTGAAGGAATTATCACTTGAGTATTTTAACATGAGAAACAGCTGATTTAGCCCTTGCCTCATTGTCAGAAATCTTTACTTGAGGCTGAAAAGTAGCACGAGCATTGTTAGCCTGAACCATAATAGTCTGGCAGACACAAGCAATGGTAAACAGGATTGTATAATGGTGTCAGCAGCTTTAGGAGTTAGCTGGTGCTACTCAGTCTATATTGAATCATACACTGAGTTTGACTGTCTGATTAGGCTCTACTCCTGTATCCCAGAAAACAGCTGAAATATTTTCTCCTGCATTAAATGAGAGGAGGATCAGGCTTTAAAGAAAGGGGCTCTTATTTTTTGCAAAGCTGTACTCAATGAGCATGTTTTGGAAATACATCAGCATGACCTTTCAGCAATGTGCCAAAAAATGGGAAAAAAAGGGAAAGACTTTGGGAACTGCCAACCAGGAAACATTGTTTTGTTTCTTTAAAAAAGAAAACCAGAAACCCATCCAAGAATTTTTGTGTAAGTTAGAGGCTAAGTCACTCTCCTTTATAATCACTCATCTTTTTCTGGATACTGTATTTTCAGTGAGGGTAGATAAAATCTGGCAACAAGCTCATTGGCTCTGTGTTTGGATTCAGTCCCCTTGACACTCATCTGCCTCCATAAACTTTCATCTCCTAAACTCAAAGCAAAATCACCCAGGAAAGGAGAAATAGAGAAGGGGTCTGGGGTGAAGCTGGTGAACTGCACAATAAAAATCCAAACTGCAGCTTTTGCCATTTCTCAACGAAGAAAACATTAGCAATGGCCAAGAAGTGCAATAAAATGCCATAAATCACCCAGCTTGTATTTCCTCTTTGTGAGCACTACATAAAGATGAATTTCTGGCACTTTCTAGATACACACAGGTTTTGCAAGTGTGATTATTTCTTCAGCTTGTGTTGCACTGAGTAATTTCAAAACATGCACAGAGAGTGAATTGAAGAGAGACCAAAAGGTGAAAAGCTGTATCTACTACTCCTTCTCCCTGCTCCCTTCCCCCTGTGCCGGCTGTTTTGCAGTGTCAGCCTTCCATGCATCATCAGCTCTCTACAAGCAGTGGAAACCCCCTCCCTAGAAGTCTGAGGCCTTGTGCAAAGCCATAGGATTTGGCTATCCCAAATGCATTCTGGTGCATTTCTTACTCTACTCCTCCCCTGTGTTTACATTCCAGCTCATTTCTCATTTTCCATGGGAAAGAAAGATACTAGCAGGTATAACAAGGGGTCCTTTAAATATTTCCTGATTCCTGCTTCCAAATGGGACTCTGAAACTGTGTTTTACAGAGGTTCTCACACAATGGAATTTTAATAGCAGCATAACTTTTATTGAAGTTTTGTTAAAGAGGGAAAAAAGTTAAAAATAAATTATAAATTCTTTTAATGTTAATTGCTAAAGTGGAATAACTGCCATTTTATTAAACACAAGCCAGTCTGACAAACCCAGCCCTCCAATTTTACTTGGAGCTTGGTAATTTTTCTTAGGTGACTGTTCAAAGGGTCTAGATCCCAACTTAATTCACTTTAAGGCTTATTTTAATTTCATAGGTAATTAGAGGTACTTTTCTTCATGTTAAAGATACCTGATGTCGCAGAATGATAACAAAATCCCCAACAGCCAGTTGGGACATAAATGGGACATATTAAAGAATCCCCCAACATTTTGTGCCCCTCTAGCTTAACCAGTTGGCTAGTAAGCACCGAGCCAAAATCTGCCTCAGTGACACATATGCAGCCAGCCTCCCCCCGACCTTAATGACAGTTCTGTGTCTACGTCTAAGGGCAAAATTTGACCCATTTTTTTCCCAGGGTGGTAATGGGCTCAGATGCATCTTCCTTCTCCTCCTATTTTGCTCTGCTGATGGATGAGTGCAGTGCACCAGCACAAACAATCGTGGTATAGATCCTAAACATAAATGCGATGTTAATTTCAAGGTCTATTAGCAGCACCGCAAAAAAAAATAAATGTTTGACAGGACAAAATCTGCAGGGGAAAAGAAAACATTATTCTCAAGCTTCAGGGAGGTTATTATTACAAACAATGGAGAATCGATAAATTATATTTAACACTATTAAAGGCAGTTGACAGTGTTCCTTTGAGTGAGCACACCGAGGTCCCGAACACTGTGTGACTGCTGCCCGAGTGCCCAGAGCTTTCTAACTCACCATCGGGTCAGGCTGGGAACACTCTGCACAGCGTTTGTGGAAGGGCTGCTGGGAAGTGCCCTGTGCCGAGCACACACACACACACACATCAATAAACTGGAACACAGCCTGCCCCCCCCGCCCCCCGAGCTTGTTATGCTTAATTTCTGAGCTGGTGAAGTGGGCTGCTGCACACTCTCAGGGCTGTTTTTTGTTTCGTTTGAAAGCAAGTGGAAAGGCAAAAGCAAACAGGGTTTTGGCTACGAAAGGATGACCTTCCTTGTAAAGAATTTAAGTTTTTTTAACTTCAGAGGGGAATGAGGCAGGAATGCTGTTTGTATCTGAGCACTAACATGGTGAAGTGGGGGGAGGGAAGCGGCATCTTCCTCCTATCACTTCGGTGCTTTCAAAGATCTCCATTTCCCAGAAGTACTTCTGTAGCAGGATAATATAATTATTAGCAGCTGTTAAAACAAACAACAAACAAAAACAAAAAGCGCAGGCCAGGACTGGCATGTCTGCAGATGCCTGAATGCTCTGGCCGCTGCACGGAGAGCTCCGAAGAGGCCCCTTTCCCCACGCTCCGCTCGCGTTCCGGGCTGGCGGGGCCGGAGCGCGGAGCAGCGGGGCGAGAGCGGCGGCCAGAGGCATTTATTTTCATCCATTCATGCTATGAATGCCGAACGCTCCTCCATTTGATGAGCGCAGCATTGATTCTTTTGCTTCTCGAGCACGCTCTCCCATAAACAAAAGGCAGAAGAGAAGACTTATTTCAGATTTAGAGAAACACAGGGGGGACAAATGAAACAACAGAAGGGGGAAATGCAAAAACTTCCACGCTTTTAAAGAGGAATATGGGGAGAAGGGGAGAGGGGGAGAAAGAGGTTAAGTGATGGTTTGCTCCGGTGGCTTTAAAAAGCTGACAAGTGGTAGAATTTCTGATCACATCTTTTGTTGTCATGTGGCTCGTTCCTGGGATTGCGGGGGGTGTGGTTTGGGGGGGGGGGGGCATGCAGATCTTTCTCTCTTTCCCTTTTTAACAAGAGCATTCAGGGCCTTAAATTCTGGCTAAAAGTTTATAAACATGATCCTGGGAATCCGTAAAATCCAAAAGCAAATGAAAGCATTCCCATGCGAATTGTTTATTAAAATCACATGATTTTTAAGTAGCTCTCATGATTCCTTGGGCCAGTTTCACGATTCTGAATGCTCAGTGTTGGCGCTATAAATTCTACCTGCTCCCTGAGACTACTTTTTCTGATTAGCTGGCTCTAGGCAGCTACTTGGTCTGTTCGGAATCCTCCATTCATTTATTAACAAGGCAGAGGGGCACAGGTAGAGTGTCAGCTCCATGAATATGAATGCCCTGCTTGACTGATCCGAGTGGCGGGCACCAAAGCAGCGACTCACAGCAATTTAAAACATGACTGCCTCCAAGAGTGCGCACCCTCCCTCTCCCTCTCCCTCTCCCTCTCCCTCTCCCTCTCCCTCTCCCTCTCCCTCTCCCTCTCCCTCTCCCTCTCCCTCTCCCTCTCCCT